>OY294056.1:6046964-7293929 GCA_958510865.1 Myrrha octodecimguttata | reverse complement strand
TGGCCATTTCGACGCTTTCGTACTCGCGGATACCGAAACCAGCGCCTCTGGGCCCCTTTTCGTCGATGGTAGTAGCGCTTCGAAACCGACTTGTACCTTAGGTGAGTATTTTGTAAACGTACAGTGTCGCAAAAAGGGAAAGGCTCATCGAAAGAGGCGCTAGTATTTTATGCGAAATTTTAAATTGTTTTCGTACCCCCAGATTACCGAGTGCCTCCTTTTCGTAAATCGTCCAAATCGGAGGAGGAGGATCCAGCCGAGCTAACCGAAAGCAGCCAACGACAACCCAACCGATGGGGTCGAAGGAGTAAGGGACTCGAAAATCCCGACGCAGGTTAGGTTTAGTGGGTAGGAGTCCCACACTGTTCCACAGGGCAGTATCATGATCGAAACACCCTGTGGTTCGTGCTATGAAGCATTCCCCCTGCTTAAACAAAAAACAAAAAAAAAAAAACGAAAATTGCTGCTGCTGTGACACTTCTACGAATAAATTCTCAGAGTTCTATTTTGTTCGATACTGTCCTGATTTCACGTTCCCGTTTAATTATTGTGAAAAACGATTTCTCCATAACGCGTTATAGGTATCTGCCAACAACAGTTCATATATCTAAGTGTAAGTGAACTTGTGACGACAGCGGGAATCTCGAAGATCGGAGTATGATCGCCGGCCACGATTTCAGGCTATCTCATTTCGCTCTGTCGTCCTTGGAACCTGGGAGTAATTTTTCTACCGATACGAAAACTATTTGTATAACGCGATCACAAAAAATAGCCTGAATCGATTGATGATCTATGAAAAATTCAAATCCCAAGGGGATACGTAATGAATACTTGAAACATTTATGGTTCGACCTTTAGTTCGGTCCATCGGTTGAGACCATTCTCGTCTCAAAATTCGAAATACACGGACAGTCAACGATGAATGAAGCTTATACTCACGGTTAAAAACTCGTTTAGCTTCATTCGAGCTATTGCTTTAAGCCAGCAGGTTCCAACACAAGCCAGGAGTACGAGTTCGGATAGGAATGCCCAGTGTTTGTTGACGACAATACAGGAACCCTATTGTCGAATACGTCTTCAACTTCTTTTTCCGAAACGCTCGACTCTTCCTCGATGTCTCCGGCTAAAAAAAGGATCATTTTAATAATGTTACATTTCATTGTTAACGAATATTCGGCATCGAATCAATTAGGTACCCATATTTTAATATACGGAGGTATATTTTGTGATTCTGAATGGTTAGGACGACCGACCATAGAATATATTCGCCTGATTCTCAACATTTTATCACCGAACGAAAATATATTAATTTTTTTTTGTCGCGATTTTCGAGAAGAAATATATTCACATCGCTGTACGCAGTTTCCATCCATATCGATTCCGCATTAAAAATTAATAATTACCGGCTTCAATTCGTTAAGACCACAGAACGAGATGATGAAGAAAGAGGGCACAAAGTTCTATGTAACTAACGAGGTTTGACAGTTTGTTCGAAATTTGTCATTTATCATACAGCAGTCAGTGAGACAGTGAGTGCGAACTCTGTGTTGAGAGATTGTGAATTATTTTGCGAAAAAAGTGTTTGTTCTTCGAAATGGCGATCGAATCTTTGTTTATCGAAGGGAAGGTGATTGCTCATAGAGTTATCCCTATTATTGGGGACGGCGGCTGCCTGTTTCGTGCGTTGTCTTTCCTCATGTTCAACACGCAGGAGAGAGCTTTGCAGGTTAGGAAACGGATCGTGGAGTACGTCGGTAGTAATTCGCAAGATTTCGGTTACTTGAGCCACAACGCGTACGGCGACAATTACGATTGTCGAGAACAGTACGTCGAGGACATGGGACGGCGGGGCACATACGGCGGCCTCTGCGAATTGATCGCGGCGGGGAAAATCTATCCCTACGTGTTCGAGGTGTATCGCGAAGGGAAATTGTACGCGAAGGCTGGATTCGACGAGAATCCCATAAAAAGGCTCAAATTCAGCAGCCACCTTTCAAGTGGCCATTTCGACGCTTTCGTACTCGCGGATACCGAAACCAGCGCCTCTGGGCCCCTTTTCGTCGATGGTAGTAGCGCTTCGAAACCGACTTGTACCTTAGGTGAGTATTTTGTAAACGTACAGTGTCGCAAAAAGGGAAAGGCTCATCGAAAGAGGCGCTAGTATTTTATGCGAAATTTTAAATTGTTTTCGTACCCCCAGATTACCGAGTGCCTCCTTTTCGTAAATCGTCCAAATCGGAGGAGGAGGATCCAGCCGAGCTAACCGAAAGCAGCCAACGACAACCCAACCGATGGGGTCGAAGGAGTAAGGGACTCGAAAATCCCGACGCAGGTTAGGTTTAGTGGGTAGGAGTCCCACACTGTTCCACAGGGCAGTATCATGATCGAAACACCCTGTGGTTCGTGCTATGAAGCATTCCCCCTGCTTAAACAAAAAACAAAAAAAAAAAAACGAAAATTGCTGCTGCTGTGACACTTCTACGAATAAATTCTCAGAGTTCTATTTTGTTCGATACTGTCCTGATTTCACGTTCCCGTTTAATTATTGTGAAAAACGATTTCTCCATAACGCGTTATAGGTATCTGCCAACAACAGTTCATATATCTAAGTGTAAGTGAACTTGTGACGACAGCGGGAATCTCGAAGATCGGAGTATGATCGCCGGCCACGATTTCAGGCTATCTCATTTCGCTCTGTCGTCCTTGGAACCTGGGAGTAATTTTTCTACCGATACGAAAACTATTTGTATAACGCGATCACAAAAAATAGCCTGAATCGATTGATGATCTATGAAAAATTCAAATCCCAAGGGGATACGTAATGAATACTTGAAACATTTATGGTTCGACCTTTAGTTCGGTCCATCGGTTGAGACCATTCTCGTCTCAAAATTCGAAATACACGGACAGTCAACGATGAATGAAGCTTATACTCACGGTTAAAAACTCGTTTAGCTTCATTCGAGCTATTGCTTTAAGCCAGCAGGTTCCAACACAAGCCAGGAGTACGAGTTCGGATAGGAATGCTCAGTGTTTGTTGACGACAATACAGGAACCCTATTGTCGAATACGTCTTCAACTTCTTTTTCCGAAACGCTCGACTCTTCCTCGATGTCTCCGGCTGAAAAAAGGATCATTTTAATAATGTTACATTTCATTGTTAACGAATATTCGGCATCGAATCAATTAGGTACCCATATTTTAATATACGGAGGTATATTTTGTGATTCTGAATGGTTAGGACGACCGACCATAGAATATATTCGCCAGATTCTCAACATTTTATCACCGAACGAAAATATATTAATTTTTTTTTGTCGCGATTTTCGAGAAGAAATATATTCACATCGCTGTACGCAGTTTCCATCCATATCGATTCCGCATTAAAAATTAATAATTACCGGCTTCAATTCGTTAAGACCACAGAACGAGATGATGAAGAAAGAGGGCACAAAGTTCTATGTAACTAACGAGGTTTGACAGTTTGTTCGAAATTTGTCATTTATCATACAGCAGTCAGTGAGACAGTGAGTGCGAACTCTGTGTTGAGAGATTGTGAGATTGTGAATTATTTTGCGAAAAAAGTGTTTGTTCTTCGAAATGGCGATCGAATCTTTGTTTATCGAAGGGAAGGTGATTGCTCATAGAGTTATCCCTATTATTGGGGACGGCGGCTGCCTGTTTCGTGCGTTGTCTTTCCTCATGTTCAACACGCAGGAGAGAGCTTTGCAGGTTAGGAAACGGATCGTGGAGTACGTCGGTAGTAATTGGCAAGATTTCGGTTACTTGAGCCACAACGCGTACGGCGACAATTACGATTGTCGAGAACAGTACGTCGAGGACATGGGACGGCGGGGCACATACGGCGGCCTCTGCGAATTGATCGCGGCGGGGAAAATCTATCCCTACGTGTTCGAGGTGTATCGCGAAGGGAAATTGTACGCGAAGGCTGGATTCGACGAGAATCCCATAAAAAGGCTCAAATTCAGCAGCCACCTTTCAAGTGGCCATTTCGACGCTTTCGTACTCGCGGATACCGAAACCAGCGCCTCTGGGCCCCTTTTCGTCGATGGTAGTAGCGCTTCGAAACCGACTTGTACCTTAGGTGAGTATTTTGTAAACGTACAGTGTCGCAAAAAGGGAAAGGCTCATCGAAAGAGGCGCTAGTATTTTATGCGAAATTTTAAATTGTTTTCGTACCCCCAGATTACCGAGTGCCTCCTTTTCGTAAATCGTCCAAATCGGAGGAGGAGGATCCAGCCGAGCTAACCGAAAGCAGCCAACGACAACCCAACCGATGGGGTCGAAGGAGTAAGGGACTCGAAAATCCCGACGCAGGTTAGGTTTAGTGGGTAGGAGTCCCACACTGTTCCACAGGGCAGTATCATGATCGAAACACCCTGTGGTTCGTGCTATGAAGCATTCCCCCTGCTTAAACAAAAAACAAAAAAAAAAAAACGAAAATTGCTGCTGCTGTGACACTTCTACGAATAAATTCTCAGAGTTCTATTTTGTTCGATACTGTCCTGATTTCACGTTCCCGTTTAATTATTGTGAAAAACGATTTCTCCATAACGCGTTATAGGTATCTGCCAACAACAGTTCATATATCTAAGTGTAAGTGAACTTGTGACGACAGCGGGAATCTCGAAGATCGGAGTATGATCGCCGGCCACGATTTCAGGCTATCTCATTTCGCTCTGTCGTCCTTGGAACCTGGGAGTAATTTTTCTACCGATACGAAAACTATTTGTATAACGCGATCACAAAAAATAGCCTGAATCGATTGATGATCTATGAAAAATTCAAATCCCAAGGGGATACGTAATGAATACTTGAAACATTTATGGTTCGACCTTTAGTTCGGTCCATCGGTTGAGACCATTCTCGTCTCAAAATTCGAAATACACGGACAGTCAACGATGAATGAAGCTTATACTCACGGTTAAAAACTCGTTTAGCTTCATTCGAGCTATTGCTTTAAGCCAGCAGGTTCCAACACAAGCCAGGAGTACGAGTTCGGATAGGAATGCTCAGTGTTTGTTGACGACAATACAGGAACCCTATTGTCGAATACGTCTTCAACTTCTTTTTCCGAAACGCTCGACTCTTCCTCGATGTCTCCGGCTGAAAAAAGGATCATTTTAATAATGTTACATTTCATTGTTAACGAATATTCGGCATCGAATCAATTAGGTACCCATATTTTAATATACGGAGGTATATTTTGTGATTCTGAATGGTTAGGACGACCGACCATAGAATATATTCGCCAGATTCTCAACATTTTATCACCGAACGAAAATATATTAATTTTTTTTTGTCGCGATTTTCGAGAAGAAATATATTCACATCGCTGTACGCAGTTTCCATCCATATCGATTCCGCATTAAAAATTAATAATTACCGGCTTCAATTCGTTAAGACCACAGAACGAGATGATGAAGAAAGAGGGCACAAAGTTCTATGTAACTAACGAGGTTTGACAGTTTGTTCGAAATTTGTCATTTATCATACAGCAGTCAGTGAGACAGTGAGTGCGAACTCTGTGTTGAGAGATTGTGAGATTGTGAATTATTTTGCGAAAAAAGTGTTTGTTCTTCGAAATGGCGATCGAATCTTTGTTTATCGAAGGGAAGGTGATTGCTCATAGAGTTATCCCTATTATTGGGGACGGCGGCTGCCTGTTTCGTGCGTTGTCTTTCCTCATGTTCAACACGCAGGAGAGAGCTTTGCAGGTTAGGAAACGGATCGTGGAGTACGTCGGTAGTAATTGGCAAGATTTCGGTTACTTGAGCCACAACGCGTACGGCGACAATTACGATTGTCGAGAACAGTACGTCGAGGACATGGGACGGCGGGGCACATACGGCGGCCTCTGCGAATTGATCGCGGCGGGGAAAATCTATCCCTACGTGTTCGAGGTGTATCGCGAAGGGAAATTGTACGCGAAGGCTGGATTCGACGAGAATCCCATAAAAAGGCTCAAATTCAGCAGCCACCTTTCAAGTGGCCATTTCGACGCTTTCGTACTCGCGGATACCGAAACCAGCGCCTCTGGGCCCCTTTTCGTCGATGGTAGTAGCGCTTCGAAACCGACTTGTACCTTAGGTGAGTATTTTGTAAACGTACAGTGTCGCAAAAAGGGAAAGGCTCATCGAAAGAGGCGCTAGTATTTTATGCGAAATTTTAAATTGTTTTCGTACCCCCAGATTACCGAGTGCCTCCTTTTCGTAAATCGTCCAAATCGGAGGAGGAGGATCCAGCCGAGCTAACCGAAAGCAGCCAACGACAACCCAACCGATGGGGTCGAAGGAGTAAGGGACTCGAAAATCCCGACGCAGGTTAGGTTTAGTGGGTAGGAGTCCCACACTGTTCCACAGGGCAGTATCATGATCGAAACACCCTGTGGTTCGTGCTATGAAGCATTCCCCCTGCTTAAACAAAAAACAAAAAAAAAAAAACGAAAATTGCTGCTGCTGTGACACTTCTACGAATAAATTCTCAGAGTTCTATTTTGTTCGATACTGTCCTGATTTCACGTTCCCGTTTAATTATTGTGAAAAACGATTTCTCCATAACGCGTTATAGGTATCTGCCAACAACAGTTCATATATCTAAGTGTAAGTGAACTTGTGACGACAGCGGGAATCTCGAAGATCGGAGTATGATCGCCGGCCACGATTTCAGGCTATCTCATTTCGCTCTGTCGTCCTTGGAACCTGGGAGTAATTTTTCTACCGATACGAAAACTATTTGTATAACGCGATCACAAAAAATAGCCTGAATCGATTGATGATCTATGAAAAATTCAAATCCCAAGGGGATACGTAATGAATACTTGAAACATTTATGGTTCGACCTTTAGTTCGGTCCATCGGTTGAGACCATTCTCGTCTCAAAATTCGAAATACACGGACAGTCAACGATGAATGAAGCTTATACTCACGGTTAAAAACTCGTTTAGCTTCATTCGAGCTATTGCTTTAAGCCAGCAGGTTCCAACACAAGCCAGGAGTACGAGTTCGGATAGGAATGCCCAGTGTTTGTTGACGACAATACAGGAACCCTATTGTCGAATACGTCTTCAACTTCTTTTTCCGAAACGCTCGACTCTTCCTCGATGTCTCCGGCTAAAAAAAGGATCATTTTAATAATGTTACATTTCATTGTTAACGAATATTCGGCATCGAATCAATTAGGTACCCATATTTTAATATACGGAGGTATATTTTGTGATTCTGAATGGTTAGGACGACCGACCATAGAATATATTCGCCTGATTCTCAACATTTTATCACCGAACGAAAATATATTAATTTTTTTTTGTCGCGATTTTCGAGAAGAAATATATTCACATCGCTGTACGCAGTTTCCATCCATATCGATTCCGCATTAAAAATTAATAATTACCGGCTTCAATTCGTTAAGACCACAGAACGAGATGATGAAGAAAGAGGGCACAAAGTTCTATGTAACTAACGAGGTTTGACAGTTTGTTCGAAATTTGTCATTTATCATACAGCAGTCAGTGAGACAGTGAGTGCGAACTCTGTGTTGAGAGATTGTGAATTATTTTGCGAAAAAAGTGTTTGTTCTTCGAAATGGCGATCGAATCTTTGTTTATCGAAGGGAAGGTGATTGCTCATAGAGTTATCCCTATTATTGGGGACGGCGGCTGCCTGTTTCGTGCGTTGTCTTTCCTCATGTTCAACACGCAGGAGAGAGCTTTGCAGGTTAGGAAACGGATCGTGGAGTACGTCGGTAGTAATTCGCAAGATTTCGGTTACTTGAGCCACAACGCGTACGGCGACAATTACGATTGTCGAGAACAGTACGTCGAGGACATGGGACGGCGGGGCACATACGGCGGCCTCTGCGAATTGATCGCGGCGGGGAAAATCTATCCCTACGTGTTCGAGGTGTATCGCGAAGGGAAATTGTACGCGAAGGCTGGATTCGACGAGAATCCCATAAAAAGGCTCAAATTCAGCAGCCACCTTTCAAGTGGCCATTTCGACGCTTTCGTACTCGCGGATACCGAAACCAGCGCCTCTGGGCCCCTTTTCGTCGATGGTAGTAGCGCTTCGAAACCGACTTGTACCTTAGGTGAGTATTTTGTAAACGTACAGTGTCGCAAAAAGGGAAAGGCTCATCGAAAGAGGCGCTAGTATTTTATGCGAAATTTTAAATTGTTTTCGTACCCCCAGATTACCGAGTGCCTCCTTTTCGTAAATCGTCCAAATCGGAGGAGGAGGATCCAGCCGAGCTAACCGAAAGCAGCCAACGACAACCCAACCGATGGGGTCGAAGGAGTAAGGGACTCGAAAATCCCGACGCAGGTTAGGTTTAGTGGGTAGGAGTCCCACACTGTTCCACAGGGCAGTATCATGATCGAAACACCCTGTGGTTCGTGCTATGAAGCATTCCCCCTGCTTAAACAAAAAACAAAAAAAAAAAAACGAAAATTGCTGCTGCTGTGACACTTCTACGAATAAATTCTCAGAGTTCTATTTTGTTCGATACTGTCCTGATTTCACGTTCCCGTTTAATTATTGTGAAAAACGATTTCTCCATAACGCGTTATAGGTATCTGCCAACAACAGTTCATATATCTAAGTGTAAGTGAACTTGTGACGACAGCGGGAATCTCGAAGATCGGAGTATGATCGCCGGCCACGATTTCAGGCTATCTCATTTCGCTCTGTCGTCCTTGGAACCTGGGAGTAATTTTTCTACCGATACGAAAACTATTTGTATAACGCGATCACAAAAAATAGCCTGAATCGATTGATGATCTATGAAAAATTCAAATCCCAAGGGGATACGTAATGAATACTTGAAACATTTATGGTTCGACCTTTAGTTCGGTCCATCGGTTGAGACCATTCTCGTCTCAAAATTCGAAATACACGGACAGTCAACGATGAATGAAGCTTATACTCACGGTTAAAAACTCGTTTAGCTTCATTCGAGCTATTGCTTTAAGCCAGCAGGTTCCAACACAAGCCAGGAGTACGAGTTCGGATAGGAATGCTCAGTGTTTGTTGACGACAATACAGGAACCCTATTGTCGAATACGTCTTCAACTTCTTTTTCCGAAACGCTCGACTCTTCCTCGATGTCTCCGGCTGAAAAAAGGATCATTTTAATAATGTTACATTTCATTGTTAACGAATATTCGGCATCGAATCAATTAGGTACCCATATTTTAATATACGGAGGTATATTTTGTGATTCTGAATGGTTAGGACGACCGACCATAGAATATATTCGCCAGATTCTCAACATTTTATCACCGAACGAAAATATATTAATTTTTTTTTGTCGCGATTTTCGAGAAGAAATATATTCACATCGCTGTACGCAGTTTCCATCCATATCGATTCCGCATTAAAAATTAATAATTACCGGCTTCAATTCGTTAAGACCACAGAACGAGATGATGAAGAAAGAGGGCACAAAGTTCTATGTAACTAACGAGGTTTGACAGTTTGTTCGAAATTTGTCATTTATCATACAGCAGTCAGTGAGACAGTGAGTGCGAACTCTGTGTTGAGAGATTGTGAGATTGTGAATTATTTTGCGAAAAAAGTGTTTGTTCTTCGAAATGGCGATCGAATCTTTGTTTATCGAAGGGAAGGTGATTGCTCATAGAGTTATCCCTATTATTGGGGACGGCGGCTGCCTGTTTCGTGCGTTGTCTTTCCTCATGTTCAACACGCAGGAGAGAGCTTTGCAGGTTAGGAAACGGATCGTGGAGTACGTCGGTAGTAATTGGCAAGATTTCGGTTACTTGAGCCACAACGCGTACGGCGACAATTACGATTGTCGAGAACAGTACGTCGAGGACATGGGACGGCGGGGCACATACGGCGGCCTCTGCGAATTGATCGCGGCGGGGAAAATCTATCCCTACGTGTTCGAGGTGTATCGCGAAGGGAAATTGTACGCGAAGGCTGGATTCGACGAGAATCCCATAAAAAGGCTCAAATTCAGCAGCCACCTTTCAAGTGGCCATTTCGACGCTTTCGTACTCGCGGATACCGAAACCAGCGCCTCTGGGCCCCTTTTCGTCGATGGTAGTAGCGCTTCGAAACCGACTTGTACCTTAGGTGAGTATTTTGTAAACGTACAGTGTCGCAAAAAGGGAAAGGCTCATCGAAAGAGGCGCTAGTATTTTATGCGAAATTTTAAATTGTTTTCGTACCCCCAGATTACCGAGTGCCTCCTTTTCGTAAATCGTCCAAATCGGAGGAGGAGGATCCAGCCGAGCTAACCGAAAGCAGCCAACGACAACCCAACCGATGGGGTCGAAGGAGTAAGGGACTCGAAAATCCCGACGCAGGTTAGGTTTAGTGGGTAGGAGTCCCACACTGTTCCACAGGGCAGTATCATGATCGAAACACCCTGTGGTTCGTGCTATGAAGCATTCCCCCTGCTTAAACAAAAAACAAAAAAAAAAAAACGAAAATTGCTGCTGCTGTGACACTTCTACGAATAAATTCTCAGAGTTCTATTTTGTTCGATACTGTCCTGATTTCACGTTCCCGTTTAATTATTGTGAAAAACGATTTCTCCATAACGCGTTATAGGTATCTGCCAACAACAGTTCATATATCTAAGTGTAAGTGAACTTGTGACGACAGCGGGAATCTCGAAGATCGGAGTATGATCGCCGGCCACGATTTCAGGCTATCTCATTTCGCTCTGTCGTCCTTGGAACCTGGGAGTAATTTTTCTACCGATACGAAAACTATTTGTATAACGCGATCACAAAAAATAGCCTGAATCGATTGATGATCTATGAAAAATTCAAATCCCAAGGGGATACGTAATGAATACTTGAAACATTTATGGTTCGACCTTTAGTTCGGTCCATCGGTTGAGACCATTCTCGTCTCAAAATTCGAAATACACGGACAGTCAACGATGAATGAAGCTTATACTCACGGTTAAAAACTCGTTTAGCTTCATTCGAGCTATTGCTTTAAGCCAGCAGGTTCCAACACAAGCCAGGAGTACGAGTTCGGATAGGAATGCCCAGTGTTTGTTGACGACAATACAGGAACCCTATTGTCGAATACGTCTTCAACTTCTTTTTCCGAAACGCTCGACTCTTCCTCGATGTCTCCGGCTAAAAAAAGGATCATTTTAATAATGTTACATTTCATTGTTAACGAATATTCGGCATCGAATCAATTAGGTACCCATATTTTAATATACGGAGGTATATTTTGTGATTCTGAATGGTTAGGACGACCGACCATAGAATATATTCGCCTGATTCTCAACATTTTATCACCGAACGAAAATATATTAATTTTTTTTTGTCGCGATTTTCGAGAAGAAATATATTCACATCGCTGTACGCAGTTTCCATCCATATCGATTCCGCATTAAAAATTAATAATTACCGGCTTCAATTCGTTAAGACCACAGAACGAGATGATGAAGAAAGAGGGCACAAAGTTCTATGTAACTAACGAGGTTTGACAGTTTGTTCGAAATTTGTCATTTATCATACAGCAGTCAGTGAGACAGTGAGTGCGAACTCTGTGTTGAGAGATTGTGAATTATTTTGCGAAAAAAGTGTTTGTTCTTCGAAATGGCGATCGAATCTTTGTTTATCGAAGGGAAGGTGATTGCTCATAGAGTTATCCCTATTATTGGGGACGGCGGCTGCCTGTTTCGTGCGTTGTCTTTCCTCATGTTCAACACGCAGGAGAGAGCTTTGCAGGTTAGGAAACGGATCGTGGAGTACGTCGGTAGTAATTCGCAAGATTTCGGTTACTTGAGCCACAACGCGTACGGCGACAATTACGATTGTCGAGAACAGTACGTCGAGGACATGGGACGGCGGGGCACATACGGCGGCCTCTGCGAATTGATCGCGGCGGGGAAAATCTATCCCTACGTGTTCGAGGTGTATCGCGAAGGGAAATTGTACGCGAAGGCTGGATTCGACGAGAATCCCATAAAAAGGCTCAAATTCAGCAGCCACCTTTCAAGTGGCCATTTCGACGCTTTCGTACTCGCGGATACCGAAACCAGCGCCTCTGGGCCCCTTTTCGTCGATGGTAGTAGCGCTTCGAAACCGACTTGTACCTTAGGTGAGTATTTTGTAAACGTACAGTGTCGCAAAAAGGGAAAGGCTCATCGAAAGAGGCGCTAGTATTTTATGCGAAATTTTAAATTGTTTTCGTACCCCCAGATTACCGAGTGCCTCCTTTTCGTAAATCGTCCAAATCGGAGGAGGAGGATCCAGCCGAGCTAACCGAAAGCAGCCAACGACAACCCAACCGATGGGGTCGAAGGAGTAAGGGACTCGAAAATCCCGACGCAGGTTAGGTTTAGTGGGTAGGAGTCCCACACTGTTCCACAGGGCAGTATCATGATCGAAACACCCTGTGGTTCGTGCTATGAAGCATTCCCCCTGCTTAAACAAAAAACAAAAAAAAAAAAACGAAAATTGCTGCTGCTGTGACACTTCTACGAATAAATTCTCAGAGTTCTATTTTGTTCGATACTGTCCTGATTTCACGTTCCCGTTTAATTATTGTGAAAAACGATTTCTCCATAACGCGTTATAGGTATCTGCCAACAACAGTTCATATATCTAAGTGTAAGTGAACTTGTGACGACAGCGGGAATCTCGAAGATCGGAGTATGATCGCCGGCCACGATTTCAGGCTATCTCATTTCGCTCTGTCGTCCTTGGAACCTGGGAGTAATTTTTCTACCGATACGAAAACTATTTGTATAACGCGATCACAAAAAATAGCCTGAATCGATTGATGATCTATGAAAAATTCAAATCCCAAGGGGATACGTAATGAATACTTGAAACATTTATGGTTCGACCTTTAGTTCGGTCCATCGGTTGAGACCATTCTCGTCTCAAAATTCGAAATACACGGACAGTAGAGGTGGGTAGTTCGTGAACGAACTAGTTCAAATGAACTATTCTTTATGAAGAACGAAACGAACTAGTTCCTGAAGTATGTACAGAATAGTTCACAGGGACAGAATAGTTCACAGCGAACTAGATGAATTTATTCGCTAGACCGGGACCGGGATCGAAGACATGAACGAATACGATCCATCTGACTCGTTCACTGTGAACTATTCTTGATATAAGTGGAATCGTATCGTACCGAGTAATTATGAATGTGGGCAAGGACCTGAGCTTGAGGACGGTTATCTTTTGAATTCTATAACTACGTTGCTACTTCCAGATACTATGCTGGATTAGATATTTGGATTTGGAATTCGCGGTTGTAGAATGGGCAATGTTTGAGCGTAGTCAGCAAAGCAGCGGCCCTATGATAACAAATTATGATCTTTATAAGCCGCTGTAAAATATTTTTCAACTATTTCACCGTCGGCTCATCCCCTCGCAGTTTTTATCTTTATATTTGACGATCTTTTTTTTTTGCACGCATGTTCTGGAGAACTCGTGGTTTCTTTTTGTACAAATGTTTGTAATTCTTTAATTTTTTCTCGAAAATGGTCTCAAACGACTAGGTTGGACTCAATGCTGACGCATCCGATTTCAATATCAATTCTGCATGACAGTCGTCTTGCAGAGGACACAATAACTGTCGAAAGAAACAAGCTAGCGGCTTGAAACTTTTAGAGGAAGTCGCATATCAGAATGCGACAGTTAAGTTTGTTAATGAGCCAATAAGGCCGAATGGTTTCGGAGTTATAGTCATTTGATTTTTTTAAATCTTTTCCTTGATATCTCAGTGAGCGTTAGGGTTGGAACTTGGTAGATAGTTGAAAGCATACCGACGCGTAACTTTTTTTGTTTGGATCGTTTATAGTTTGATTGATTTGAGTCAAATTGTCCAAGACATGAAATCCCCTGATAACACCCCGTGAACAAATTTTTCCCCAGAAGAAATCTCCAAGAAAAAAAATTCCCAAAAAAATTCCCAAAGGAAAAAAATCCCCTCAATTTCGGGGGAAATCCCCTGATCTAGAAACCCTAATTTCGCATTAAACATTTTTTACTTATTTAATATTATATTTTATTGAATATTTCGCTTATTTTCATCATATCTCAGAACCCTTCGAAAATCGTTCCTCGAAATAACGAGCAATTTCACTTATGTATCTCATGAAACCTAATAGTATCAATCAGAGCAAAGATTATAGAGATCTTCAAATCAAAGTTTATTTACTTCTGTTTATATAGTTTTATGGTCTTTCGAAGAATCACGTCGCGATTCCAATTCGCACGATGCCTGATATGTGCGTGAGCCGTGAACTATTGTGAACTAAAGAACTAGTCAGGTGAACTATTCCCAACAGTGAACGAGAACGATTGAACTAGATCCTCTTAGTGAACTAGAACTCCCAACTCTAACGGACAGTCAACGATGAATGAAGCTTATACTCACGGTTAAAAACTCGTTTAGCTTCATTCGAGCTATTGCTTTAAGCCAGCAGGTTCCAACACAAGCCAGGAGTACGAGTTCGGATAGGAATGCTCAGTGTTTGTTGACGACAATACAGGAACCCTATTGTCGAATACGTCTTCAACTTCTTTTTCCGAAACGCTCGACTCTTCCTCGATGTCTCCGGCTGAAAAAAGGATCATTTTAATAATGTTACATTTCATTGTTAACGAATATTCGGCATCGAATCAATTAGGTACCCATATTTTAATATACGGAGGTATATTTTGTGATTCTGAATGGTTAGGACGACCGACCATAGAATATATTCGCCAGATTCTCAACATTTTATCACCGAACGAAAATATATTAATTTTTTTTTGTCGCGATTTTCGAGAAGAAATATATTCACATCGCTGTACGCAGTTTCCATCCATATCGATTCCGCATTAAAAATTAATAATTACCGGCTTCAATTCGTTAAGACCACAGAACGAGATGATGAAGAAAGAGGGCACAAAGTTCTATGTAACTAACGAGGTTTGACAGTTTGTTCGAAATTTGTCATTTATCATACAGCAGTCAGTGAGACAGTGAGTGCGAACTCTGTGTTGAGAGATTGTGAGATTGTGAATTATTTTGCGAAAAAAGTGTTTGTTCTTCGAAATGGCGATCGAATCTTTGTTTATCGAAGGGAAGGTGATTGCTCATAGAGTTATCCCTATTATTGGGGACGGCGGCTGCCTGTTTCGTGCGTTGTCTTTCCTCATGTTCAACACGCAGGAGAGAGCTTTGCAGGTTAGGAAACGGATCGTGGAGTACGTCGGTAGTAATTGGCAAGATTTCGGTTACTTGAGCCACAACGCGTACGGCGACAATTACGATTGTCGAGAACAGTACGTCGAGGACATGGGACGGCGGGGCACATACGGCGGCCTCTGCGAATTGATCGCGGCGGGGAAAATCTATCCCTACGTGTTCGAGGTGTATCGCGAAGGGAAATTGTACGCGAAGGCTGGATTCGACGAGAATCCCATAAAAAGGCTCAAATTCAGCAGCCACCTTTCAAGTGGCCATTTCGACGCTTTCGTACTCGCGGATACCGAAACCAGCGCCTCTGGGCCCCTTTTCGTCGATGGTAGTAGCGCTTCGAAACCGACTTGTACCTTAGGTGAGTATTTTGTAAACGTACAGTGTCGCAAAAAGGGAAAGGCTCATCGAAAGAGGCGCTAGTATTTTATGCGAAATTTTAAATTGTTTTCGTACCCCCAGATTACCGAGTGCCTCCTTTTCGTAAATCGTCCAAATCGGAGGAGGAGGATCCAGCCGAGCTAACCGAAAGCAGCCAACGACAACCCAACCGATGGGGTCGAAGGAGTAAGGGACTCGAAAATCCCGACGCAGGTTAGGTTTAGTGGGTAGGAGTCCCACACTGTTCCACAGGGCAGTATCATGATCGAAACACCCTGTGGTTCGTGCTATGAAGCATTCCCCCTGCTTAAACAAAAAACAAAAAAAAAAAAACGAAAATTGCTGCTGCTGTGACACTTCTACGAATAAATTCTCAGAGTTCTATTTTGTTCGATACTGTCCTGATTTCACGTTCCCGTTTAATTATTGTGAAAAACGATTTCTCCATAACGCGTTATAGGTATCTGCCAACAACAGTTCATATATCTAAGTGTAAGTGAACTTGTGACGACAGCGGGAATCTCGAAGATCGGAGTATGATCGCCGGCCACGATTTCAGGCTATCTCATTTCGCTCTGTCGTCCTTGGAACCTGGGAGTAATTTTTCTACCGATACGAAAACTATTTGTATAACGCGATCACAAAAAATAGCCTGAATCGATTGATGATCTATGAAAAATTCAAATCCCAAGGGGATACGTAATGAATACTTGAAACATTTATGGTTCGACCTTTAGTTCGGTCCATCGGTTGAGACCATTCTCGTCTCAAAATTCGAAATACACGGACAGTCAACGATGAATGAAGCTTATACTCACGGTTAAAAACTCGTTTAGCTTCATTCGAGCTATTGCTTTAAGCCAGCAGGTTCCAACACAAGCCAGGAGTACGAGTTCGGATAGGAATGCTCAGTGTTTGTTGACGACAATACAGGAACCCTATTGTCGAATACGTCTTCAACTTCTTTTTCCGAAACGCTCGACTCTTCCTCGATGTCTCCGGCTGAAAAAAGGATCATTTTAATAATGTTACATTTCATTGTTAACGAATATTCGGCATCGAATCAATTAGGTACCCATATTTTAATATACGGAGGTATATTTTGTGATTCTGAATGGTTAGGACGACCGACCATAGAATATATTCGCCAGATTCTCAACATTTTATCACCGAACGAAAATATATTAATTTTTTTTTGTCGCGATTTTCGAGAAGAAATATATTCACATCGCTGTACGCAGTTTCCATCCATATCGATTCCGCATTAAAAATTAATAATTACCGGCTTCAATTCGTTAAGACCACAGAACGAGATGATGAAGAAAGAGGGCACAAAGTTCTATGTAACTAACGAGGTTTGACAGTTTGTTCGAAATTTGTCATTTATCATACAGCAGTCAGTGAGACAGTGAGTGCGAACTCTGTGTTGAGAGATTGTGAGATTGTGAATTATTTTGCGAAAAAAGTGTTTGTTCTTCGAAATGGCGATCGAATCTTTGTTTATCGAAGGGAAGGTGATTGCTCATAGAGTTATCCCTATTATTGGGGACGGCGGCTGCCTGTTTCGTGCGTTGTCTTTCCTCATGTTCAACACGCAGGAGAGAGCTTTGCAGGTTAGGAAACGGATCGTGGAGTACGTCGGTAGTAATTGGCAAGATTTCGGTTACTTGAGCCACAACGCGTACGGCGACAATTACGATTGTCGAGAACAGTACGTCGAGGACATGGGACGGCGGGGCACATACGGCGGCCTCTGCGAATTGATCGCGGCGGGGAAAATCTATCCCTACGTGTTCGAGGTGTATCGCGAAGGGAAATTGTACGCGAAGGCTGGATTCGACGAGAATCCCATAAAAAGGCTCAAATTCAGCAGCCACCTTTCAAGTGGCCATTTCGACGCTTTCGTACTCGCGGATACCGAAACCAGCGCCTCTGGGCCCCTTTTCGTCGATGGTAGTAGCGCTTCGAAACCGACTTGTACCTTAGGTGAGTATTTTGTAAACGTACAGTGTCGCAAAAAGGGAAAGGCTCATCGAAAGAGGCGCTAGTATTTTATGCGAAATTTTAAATTGTTTTCGTACCCCCAGATTACCGAGTGCCTCCTTTTCGTAAATCGTCCAAATCGGAGGAGGAGGATCCAGCCGAGCTAACCGAAAGCAGCCAACGACAACCCAACCGATGGGGTCGAAGGAGTAAGGGACTCGAAAATCCCGACGCAGGTTAGGTTTAGTGGGTAGGAGTCCCACACTGTTCCACAGGGCAGTATCATGATCGAAACACCCTGTGGTTCGTGCTATGAAGCATTCCCCCTGCTTAAACAAAAAACAAAAAAAAAAAACGAAAATTGCTGCTGCTGTGACACTTCTACGAATAAATTCTCAGAGTTCTATTTTGTTCGATACTGTCCTGATTTCACGTTCCCGTTGAGGTGAGGTGAGGATAAGTTGAGTTTCTAAAAAATTTGATGGGAACCTATACTTACATAATATGTGAGTATGTTATGGGGAATGAAATCATCACTTATGACCATCAAGTAAAATCTGAGGAATTAACTACGAAGACTCTGTCGGGAATGGCGGGAAACAAAAGGGAAGAAAGAAGTAGGAAACCAAACGCCATATATTCTAGACCGAAAGGCGTGTTATAGGTCAAATGCATGTGGTTTTTTCATTATTATGTCATCCTGACATAATACATGTCACAAGTTTTTCACTTTATTCCCGATATTTTATTAGATTTCTAGTTCGAAATGAACAATTATGGATCTATGGGAGATGATTCCCCAATAAAGAGGCCTGTAGCGTTACTTCGTTTATCTGAGGATCTGAAAATCATCGCTTGGAGGACTGAACCTGGTCGAAAGACCCTCTCGGTCATGAGCAAATGTAGGTAATATTATTTACTGCTTCCTTCTGGTTTTCTGTCCCTCTTTCTGTTTCAGATATTATGTCAAGATATTTTGTCGAAATGAATTCAAGATGATGAAAAAATTATTTTCAAATGAAAAAGATGCCATCCATCTTCTATAAACAAATTACTACACTTATGCGGGGAGACAGAATTTTTCCTGAGGTTTTTATCTGTGCTCTTGTATCATACGCAAATATGTATGGTACCCCGTTTACATTTCCTCTGCTAACACTGTGATATATCTTAGAATTGTAATGCTCGTTATCAAAAGAATATATATATATATATAAGAATAGGAATTTAAGGACATATCCCTCAGGTAGAATAATAATAATAATCCATTTGATATATATATATATATATATATATAAATATATATTAGTATACTAGTGTTGTACGTATATGATCATCGTCCATCGTACGTATATGATCCATCGTCCGAAACGAAGTCCGCCGTCTCCGGCATCCTATGGGCGAACACTTTTTTCTAGCTATTGAATATGTTGAGGGAAGTGATAAGGAATGATATTCAATCGGTCTTGATAACCGACAACGCTCAGATAAGTATTGACGTATATTTGAAATTTTCCATCGTCCGAAACGAAGTCCGCCGTCTCCGGCATCCTATGGGCGAACACTTTTTTCTGGCTATTGAAAATGTTGAGGAAAGCAATAAGGAATGATATTCAATCGGTCTCGATAACCGACAACGCTCAGATAAGTATTGTAGTAGTTTTGAAATTTTTCATCGTCCGAAACGAAGTCCGCCGTCTCCGGTATCCTATAGGCGAACACTTTTTTCTGTCTATTGAAAATGTTGAGGGAAGTGATAAGGAATGATATTCAATCGGTCTTGATAACCTACAACGCTCAGATAAATATTGACGTATATTTGAAATTTTCCATCGTCCGAAACGAAGTCCGCCGTCTCCGGCATCCTATGGGCGAACACTTTTCGCTAGCTATTGAATATGTTGAGGGAAGTGATAAGGAATGATATTCAATCGGTCTTGATAACCGACAACGCTCAGATAAGTATTTTGGTAGTTTTGAAATTTTTCATCGTCCAAAACGAAGTCCGCCGTCTCCGGTATCCTATGGGCGAACACTTTTTTCTGGCTATTGAAAATGTTGAGGGAAGTGATAAGGAATGATATTCAATCGGTCTTGATAACCGACAACGCTCAGATAAGTATTGACGTATATTTGAAATTTTCCATCGTCCGAAACGAAGTCCGCCGTCTCCGGCATCCTATGGGCGAACACTTTTTTCTAGCTATTGAATATGTTGAGGGAAGTGATAAGGAATGATTTTCAATCGGTCTTGATAACCGACAACGCTCAGATAAGTATTGTGGTAGTTTTGAAATTTTTCATCGACCGAAACGAAGTCCGCCGTCTCCGGCATCCTATGGGCGAACACTTTTTTCTGGCTACTGAATATGTTGAGGGAAGTGATAAGGAATGATATTCAATCGGTCTTGATAACCAACAACGCTCAGATAAGTATTGACGTATATTTGAAATTTTCCATCGTCCGAAACGAAGTCCGCCGTCTCCGGCATCCTATGGGCGAACACTTTTTGCTAGCTATTGAATATGTTGAGGGAAGTGATAAGGAATGATTTTCAATCGGTCTTGATAACCGACAACGCTCAGATAAGTATTGTGGTAGTTTTGAAATTTTTCATCGTCCGAAACGAAGTCCGCCGTATCCGGTATCCTATGGGCGAACACTTTTTTCTGGCTATTGAAAATGTTGAGGGAAGTGATAAGGAATGATATTCAATCGGTCTTGATAACCGACAACGCTCAGATAAGTATTGACCTATATTTGAAATTTTCGATCGTCCGAAACGAAGTCCGCCGTCTCCGGCATCCTATGGGCGAACACTTTTTTCTGGCTACTGAATATGTTGAGGGAAGTGATAAGGAATGATATTCAATCGGTCTTGATAACCGACAACGCTCAGATAAGTATTGACGTATATTTGAAATTTTCCATCGTCCGAAACGAAGTCCGCCGTCTCCGGCATTCTATGGGCGAACACTTTTTGCTAGCTATTGAATATGTTGAGGGAAGTGATAAGGAATGATTTTCAATCGGTCTTGATAACCGACAACGCTCAGATAAGTATTGTGGTAGTTTTGAAATTTTTCATCGTCCGAAACGAAGTCCGCCGTATCCGGTATCCTATGGGCGAACACTTTTTTCTGGCTATTGAAAATGTTGAGGGAAGTGATAAGGAATGATATTCAATCGGTCTTGATAACCGACAACGCTCAGATAAGTATTGACCTATATTTGAAATTTTCGATCGTCCGAAACGAAGTCCGCCGTCTCCGGCATCCTATGGGCGAACACTTTTTTCTAGCTATTGAATATGTTGAGGAAAGTGATAAGGAATGATTTTCAATCGGTCTTGATAACCGACAACGCTCAGATAAGTATTGTGGTAGTTTTGAAATTTTTCATCGACCGAAACGAAGTCCGCCGTCTCCGGCATCCTATGGGCGAACACTTTTTTCTGGCTACTGAATATGTTGAGGGAAGTGATAAGGAATGATATTCAATCGGTCTTGATAACCGACAACGCTCAGATAAGTATTGACGTATATTTGAAAGTTTCCATCGTCCGAAACGAAGTCCGCCGTCTCCGGCATCCTATGGACGAACACTTTTTTCTAGCTATTGAATATGTTGAGGGAAGTGATAAGGAATGATTTTCAATCGGTCTCGATAACCGACAGCGCTCAGATAAGTATTGTGGTAGTTTTGGAATTTTTCATCGACCGAAACGTAGTCCGCCGTCTCCGGCATCCTATGGGCGAACACTTTTTTCTGGCTGCTGAATATGTTGAGGGAAGTGATAAGGAATGATATTCAATCGGTATCGATTACCGACAACGCTCAGATAAGTATTGACGTATCTTTGAAAATTTCAATCGTCCGAAACGAAGTCCGCCGTCTCCGGCATCCTATGGGCGAACACTTTTTTTCTAGCTATTGAATATGTTGAGGGAAGTGATAAGGAATGATATTCAATCGGTCTCGATAACCGACAACGCTCAGATAAGTATTGACGTATATTTGAAAATTTCCATCGTCCGAAATGAAGTCCGCCGTCTCCGGCATCCTATGGGCGAACACTTTTTTCTGGCTACTGAATATGTTGAGGGAAGTGATAAGGAATGATATGCAATCGGTCTCGATAACCGACAACGCTCGGATAAGTATTGACGTATATTTGAAATTTTCCACCGTCCGAAACGAAGTCCGCCGTCTCCGGCATCCTATGGGCGAACACTTTTTTCTAGCTATTGAATATGTTGAGGGAAGTGATAAGGAATGATTTTCAATCGGTCTTGATAACCGACAACGCTCAGATAAGTATTGTGGTAGTTTTGAAATTTTTCATCGACCGAAACGAAGTCCGCCGTCTCCGGCATCCTATGGGCGAACACTTTTTTCTGGCTACTGAATATGTTGAGGGAAGTGATAAGGAATGATATTCAATCGGTCTTGATAACCGACAACGCTCAGATAAGTATTGACGTATATTTTAAATTTTCCATCGTCCGAAACGAAGCCCGCCGTCTCCGGTATCCTACGGGCGAACACTTTTTTCTGGCTACTGAAAATGTTGAGGAAAGTGATAGGAAACGATATTCTATCGGTCTTTGTTACCGACGTTGCTTAGATAAGTCTAGACGCAGATTTGGAATTTTTCCTCCTACAAAATAGAATCCGACGTCCCTGATCACTTTTATTTTATATTCAAAATGCTATGAGACGTAAACAAGAAATGATTTTTATCCGGCCCCATGCCTTCATCAGAAATATTTCCTTTAGTTCCAAAATTTTCCTACCCTCAATTTTCAGTCGACCTTCACTGTTAATCCAACAGCGAGGACTAAACATTTGCTATTGAAAACGCTTAATCTGTAATGATAACTGATGGATATCATTATTCACGTATATAAAAAATGAATGTTCCTCATATTTTGCACTACCTACTACGGCAATGACTTCCAAAATGCATTGTGGTGGTTCATAATCATGAATAATTGATATTTGAAATTATCTGATTACTATTAGCACTTTTCCACCCGATACATATTCATAATACGCCCGAACTTGCATCATTCCATTCCATTCGCTGCGTATAGGAAATAAACAAACCAAGTTGTGCGCGGAAGCAGATCAGTTACGGGTAGTCCCGAACGCCCCGATATAGTACCCTGGCTTCGACCGCGCCACGTTGCCATATGACCCCCGTCGACGAAATCCATCGGTAGCTTCACACCCGTAAAATTTAAGCCTAGTATACAATAACGTTTTGGACCTCTTCAAAAACAAATACTTGAATATGTAATTTCTAATAATTAGGTAAAAAAGGAAATCAATTCCGAACAATTCGTGAACATATTGAAGATTCCACCTGTGTCCAACAGGCTAAGATGATAGAAACACATCAGTTTGGCTCGGTCATTGAAAGTGATATATGTAATTGTATATTGAAAGTTGTTTTAATGGAAATTTCTGACAAGGTGTTTCTAGTTTTCGCCTATTTCTGCTTGTTTTTGTTCACTATACTGATTTTTAGACCTGTTATGGGAAAAACATAATTTTAACTTTGGTAAGTGTAATATGTAATTGTTATTTGTTTTTTAGCTCATCAATTTTGAACGAGAATAGTTATAATTATATGTAGTATGATTAAGTGAACTCTATGCATTGTTTTTCGATAATACTCGATATAGGTGGACATTATTTTAGTTTGTTATTCTTCAAGGAAAAAAAAATTTATTGTAATTTTCGATTGTACCTTCATAAGTAGTTAAGTTTATTTTCGATTTTCTCTGTTATAGCCCTGAAGAAGTGGAAATATATCCGCGAAACGTCGGCATCAGCTGAATAGAGTTTTTTCACAAAACCACTTTCCTTCATCCTATGAAAATCTAATTTAATGATATCCATAGATTATTTATATGATCTGTATGGGCGCGTTTTTGCGCGCATGTTCGAGGGGAACAGCGTGCTATCGTTTTGTCCAAATGCCAGAGCCAGTTAGCCACTCGAAACTTGCAGGGTAGTTCGCAACTAGGAATGCCGCGGTTAAGTTCGTTAATGGGCCAAATCGATCGAATAGTTTCGGAGTTAGCCATTTGAAATTTTCAGCTTATTTCCCTTATATTTCAGAAACTACTGTAGCGGTTGGATTGAAACTTGGCAATTGGTTAAAGCATAGCGACGCGCAACTTTGAGCAAAATTTCGTTGAAATTGTATAGTCATTCAATTAAAAAAAAATATATTTTCACAATTTTTTTCGGAAAAATTTTTTTTTTCTGAAACAATTGTTCAAGTTCGAGAACAATTTCAGCCATATCATGAACTTCATATTTCACGACAGTGTACCAATTTTCAATTCGATACGACTATTAATTTTGAAGATATAAATACATATATAGGATTTCGTGGTTTTCTTCTCGATATCGTTGTTTTTTTCAGTAAAACGCAAAAAATACTGATGCAATCTTGATGAAACTTCGCAGTTAGTTCGGGGATGTTGAAGGACTATATTCTGAAGAATTTCGTGATGATCGTGTCAATTTGAAAAAAAAAACTTAAATTTTTTTTTTCAAATATTCAATATTCTTTGATATTCTCATATTATCCTCATTCAATTCTGTATGAACCTTCAAACTGTCATTTTTCGAGAAAGAACTGGATTTCAATAGACGACTTCGGCCCAAGTTGCCAACCCACAATTTTCTTCACAAATTTACTATCACTGGGGAACGGGAATTTTAGGACAAATTCGACATGATAAGGTTCGCGTTATTTATAAATATCCGTAAAAGATGACTCGGCTCCTCAAACAAGATAATTCTTTCCAAATATAGGGTTTTGTTAATATCATCTCTGATCAGCTGAAATTTAAGTTAGGATTCCTGATTTCATGTTGAATTTGTCAAATTTATATGGGATATGTTCCGCAAATCAACTTGGTTATTTCGGTTGCCGGTTTTCCATTCCGTAAATATGAAATATTCGGTTGGTTCCTGAAAAAAAGGTTAATTACGGAATTTGATTGATGAAAAACCTTCATTCTGTCACCATAACGACAGTCAATGTTCTATGGTAACATATCCATAGCACAGAACAATCTTTATTTACTTTATGATCCATAGAACATAGAAGAGACAACAATCAACAATGGAAAAATTACTAGGTATGTCTATGGATCATAAGGTAAATAAAGTTTGTTCTATGCTATGGATATGTTACCATAAAACATTGATTGTCGTTCTGGTGCATAGACTTGATATGTCTATGTTCTGGTGACCGAAAGATTGCTCTTTAATCAATCAAATTCCGTGATTAATCTTTTTTTTTCGGGAACCAACCGAATATTTCATATTTACAGAATGGAAAACCTGCAACCGAAATAACCAAGTTGATTTGCGGAACATATCCTTTATAAACTTGTCACTACTAAAATGAAATCAGGAATCCCAACTTAAATTTCAGCCTAACAAAAACCTATATTTGGAAGGAATTATCTTGGTTGAGGATCCGAGGCATCTTTTACGGATATTTATAAATAACGCGAACTTTACTATGTCGCATTCGTCCTGAAATTCCCGTTTCCTAGTGATAGTAAATTTGTGAAAAAAATTGTGGGTCGGCAACTTGGGCCGAAGTCGTCTATTCGATCTTATCTGTATTTTTGGCAATATTGGCGAAATAAAATTTTGAATGGGTATATCTGCGGAATCATTGAGTGGATTTTACCCATTCACGAATTCCGCCTTCATAATTGAGGTCCAAACCTTCTCTACAAATATCGAGTTTCTAAGTTGTTTCTTTCGGAAGTCAATGTGTTTATGGTTCGGCCGTTAGGCCGACCGTAAATGTGAATGGGTAAAATCCGCCCAATGATTCCGCAGATATACCCATTCAAAATTTTATTTTCCCAATATTTCCAAAAATACAGAATAGATCGAATTGAAATCCAGTAATTTATCGAAAAAAATCTGGAAAAGCACTGCCGTGAAGGCTGCAGCTTTTGAGCGCATGTTCAAATTCGTTGCCAAAGCGGTCATCTACATTGAACATGCGCGCAAAAGCTGCTGCCTTCACGGCAGTGCTTTTCTAGAGTTTTTAATTGACCAAACTGGTGTGGTTGTGGTGGAGTATGGTGGACATAGAACATACATGGTGGATGTTGGACTAGATAATTTGACATTTACGTCATTCAACCAACAATAAAAAACCAGTTGGTATATCCACATTGCAATTCGATCCAAAATTTTGAATGGATATAACTATCTAAAGAATAATTGGCGAATTCAACCCATTTAAGCATTCGACCTTCTTATCTTAATTAAACTAAAAACCTACTCTACAAATATATTCCCTATATGGATTCTTCCTAAAGTTAATGTGTTTACGGCCGGCCTTACCACTGATAGTGAACAAAATAACTTCCGGAAGAATCTACTCAGTAGCTTGATAATTGTAGAGTAAGTTTGGAGTTTAATTACGGACTCCGAATTGACGAATTAGTAAAAACTATCGAATGATTCCGCAGATATCCCCTTTCAAAATTTTAGTTTTCCGATATTTCCAAAAACATAGATCAAAGATCACCCTTCAATGAAAAGTGCCACCAGTTTCGGTCAAATAGGGCCTACACAACAATGAGCAAAATAACTCTCTCCATCAAACAAAATACAGGAGGACTTTTTAATTTTTTTTGTTCATTGTTCTGTAGACCCTATTTGACCGAAACTTCAAGGTGGCATTTTTCATTGAAGGGCGATTCGATCTATGTTTTCGGAAATATCGGAAAACTGAAATTTTGAAAGGGTATATCTGCGGAATCATTCAATAGTTTATACTAATTCGCCAATTCGGCCTTCATAATCAAACTCTAAACTTAATCTACAATTATCAAGCTACTTAGTAGATTCTTCCTGAAGTTATTTTGTTCACTATCAGTGGTAAGGCCGGCCGTAAACACATTAACTTCAGGAAGAATTGACAAAGGGAATTTGTTTGTAGAGTAGGATTTTAGTTTAATCAAGGAGGTCCAATGCTTAAATGATTTGGATTCGCCCATTGTTCTTTAGATAGTTATACCCATTCAAAATTTTGGATAGAATAGCAATCGAAAATTATAGCTCGACGTTCATGCAGAATTTTAGGACCATAGAAAAAATCTGCGTTTGGCAGGATCAATACTTGTATACGCTTTGGCAACGAAACAAGCGCGTAAAAGCTCCTGACCTCACGTCAAGTGCTTTTCTAGGTTTTATGGGAACCACGAAATTGGCGAGTTTTTGAAATATCTCCGAAAACTAAAATCGGATCAAACTGAAATTTAGTAAACTGTCATGAAATATAGGGTTCTCAGTCAGTGCAATATTTCTTCGAAATCTGATAGTCCAAAAAAAAAATTCTGAATTTTTTTTTTAAATATAGGTACTAATCTACTAATGACACGATCATCTAGAAATTTTGCACTTAGATGTGCATTAGTATTTCTCAACTAGCTACCAATTTCATCATGATAGTATTTTTTGGGTTATGCCGGATATAAAAACGAAATCGAGGAAGAAACCACAAAATTTGTCCTATTGTTTCTCTGAAAATGAAATCCGGATAGAACTGAAATTTCTTAAACTGTTGGGATATAAAGAATTCAATGTTTGTGCAAAATCAGAAAAATAGTTTTCAAAATACCGTCGCAATCTGATGCGCAACCTACCCCAATTTTGAAGTCGCTATCTAGTTTGTTTCGACAGTTATCGTATCTCGGGAGACCAGTCGGCAGGACAGAATCAATTTTAACATCGAATTCTTCATCATCGATAGCACGGATAATGCGCGCAAAAACAAAATCCATCAAACAATTCACATCTACCTATTTTGGTAATAATTTCCACCGATATTGAGTAATGTCGTTCGGGAACACTGTGGGTTCGTCGTCTCTAGCGATGACCAACTTTGTGAGGTTATTGCACAGTTTTAGGAGCCCTCGATTGAACCAGAACCAAATCTCAGTCGAGAGTGCCTTATGTCTACGCTATAACCACGATACATTACAAACACAAACGTCATCCTACCTGTGTTTTTGTATGAGGGGCATTAGGGCGCTATAACACAATCACAAAGAATCTATCACGTCAAATTTCGAAATCCATCACGACAATCCTTTCAGACTGATTACTAAAACTCTAAAGCTTTTTACCTTTATTCATCCTAGATTGACTGGGCTGATACAATATTTCGATTATGAATCGAGGATTATGTTTTTCAATTGGGGAGAACTGATTTTTATAGATTTAAAAGATATAAAACTACAATATCTACATCTAATGGGAATATCTTGACTCATTTGTTAAATTAACACTTACCTCAGTTTGAGAGACACTTACACACAATTAAAAGTTTATGGAAATAATATGATTTCGAAAGCAATTGATTTTTCGATGAATATTCACATCCACTTCACCTTACCTATAGGTAACAAGAACAAATGAAATTTGAACCAGGATCCAGTACAGTGGTGTTAGTGTTATCGTTATGTTAGTGGTATCGTCTAGCATCTGCATACTGCAATTACTGCATCATAGACGTTTCCGATACACTGCTCATGCGTTACAGGGAAGTACCGACCAATCGGCAACCAATGAACTCTATATTATATAGTAATATAGAGTTCTATGTCGGCAACTCATGAAGCATAGAGTGTGGAATTTAGATGTGTCTCTTACAGGAAAGTGCTCGAATTAATTCAAATATCGATCAAGATTATTATTTGAATGAAATATCCCATTCGGCCAAGTTAATATCGCTCGTGTTCCTAAGTTCTAGCGCGTTAAGATGAGTACTTGAAGCTTGAGGATTCATGCAGAGTTTCGCGAGAACAGCGCGAGTACAGCGTCCACAGAATACAAATATATAGCGCCACAGACGACTGTAGTACGCCGCCACTGTCTTTTATGAAGAAAAAAATGTTTCAGTGACATTCACATGGAATATAAAATTTTTGGAAACGATTTTTTTTCAAATTTTGCTATGGATAACTCTATTGATACTTTTGATCCACCAACCAAGTTTCATTTCGATCAGATGGATATTTTTCGAGTTATTCAAATATCTAAATTTCAAATGGATGTAACACAAAAATTTAAATGCTTAAATGGGTTGAATTCGCCAATAATAGAGCAATTCCAGCTGACGTCACAACATGGCCGATGGGGGGACCGTAGATAGAGGGGGGGGACAGGTAAATCACAGAATATTGAAGTATATATTCTGTGACCTCACTTTCCCGTTTTGTTTATGTTATGAAGACAAGCATTTTCAACAATTTCAGGATAAATTCACAAGTTAAAATGATTTATATTAATAGAATTGGTGAACTACTAGGCCAAGTTAGTGTGTCGTTGTGAAATTCAACATAAATACGCCGAGAGACGAAGGAATACATTCGCTTTGTTAACATTGGCGAAGAGCGATTATTTGGAGATTTTAGTGATTTCACAAGTGAAATTTCGTGATAATGGATCTGATTAACTGATATTCAATCTCAGATGATAATCATTCAAAACGATATAAATGAAAATTGTAGTATTTATTCTTGTCTTTTAAAGCCTAGAGTATCAACATCAGAGATAGCATTCATTATAGGTATAACTATTGAAACTGAAACAGTAAAATGTTTGGCTCATTTATTCTTGAAAATAAACAGCAGAATGAAATCCAACAAATGTATGGAATGGAAAAAACATGGGTTAAAGAGAACTTCTCTGTACTATTTCAAATAACGTTATATGTTGCAAATTATCAAATTACCACAATATTAGTCTGCAGTTGCTATGTCAGTGCTATCATAATATTCAATTATATATTTATTATACTACATATGTTACAAATAAAATAATTTATATGAAATTTTTTCCTTGAACACCGATTTCGATTCATCCCGAAAAATGCTTTACTATCCATATAAAATGTTTTTTATTATACAGATGCAACGTTAAGGCTTTCATAATCTTTAATTGACAATAAGTTCAATTCGAAACATATTACAAACAACAAAATGTAGAAGTTCCATCCTTGGGTAGTCGAGCCACGTCGGAATGTGTTCAGTTGAGAACAGAGGAAGTTATCTGGTTCATTATTATTTAAAATACATACAATATTTTGGGAAATCTATCACATAACGAATTGCCTTGATTGGATTTATACAACATATAGAGATGTGAGTGGTAAACAATCAGGATGGGTTTGTCCATCATAACGCCAGCTATCAAAGGTTGATATCATTCTTGAACTGTGTATAACAAACACGAAATATTCTTATCATGGTTATCTCATCATGATTTAACTTATTAAACAGAACAAATTGAATAAATAGTCCAACATAATTCATTCACCAGTGTGGAAATGTCTCCAACAAACTCTACCATAGTTTGTTACTTTGTCAGAACAGTTTTTTTAATTGATGGCGAGAATATAGTATGTTTGCCTTCTCTGGGATAGTTCACATAGTATTCTGTTTGTGAATGGGTCAAAAATGCAAATATTCAAATATAAAGTCTACAGTACAATATATCTGAAACATCGGATTCTTTCGTCTCTCGGTGTATTTATGTTGTATTTCACAACGAATCAATGACTTGGCCTAGTTATTCACCAATTCTATTAATATAAATCATTTTAATCATCATCAGGAAAGTGAGGTTGTGTTGTTTTACTTTCAACGTTTGACATGCTGTCCCCCATCAGCTGATTCTTTGAATAAAGAACCTCTTTATTCAAAGAGCTGATTCATCTCGATGAACCATAGATAGCTGGAACTGCTCTATTCTTAAGATAGTCATACTCATTCAAAATTTTGGATCGAATTGCAATCTAGTACTTGATCGAAAATTATAGCTTGAGGTTCATGCAGAATTTCGTGGGGAACATGCGTTTGGCTTGTATAGATGACCGCTTTGGCAACGGCACAAGCGCGTAAGAGCTCCTGACGTCACGTCAGTGCTTTTCTAGTTTTTTTTCCAAGATCTCCCAAGACGAATATCCGATCAAGCTGAAATTTGAAACGCTATTGTTAAGAAGTGACGATTTCGATACAGTGCTTATGCGCTACGGGGAAGTACCGATAAAACTTCCAAGGAATCACCTCATGAAGTGTAGAGCGTAAACAGACGACTGCAATACGTCGATTGACGATCTATTGACGCTGCTGTCCTGCATATTGTCACTGTAGGATCCAGTAAATGCTTCGACTATTTACTAGTAGATCCCGTGAAAGAGGTCGATGCGAACAAATATTTTGAACCTATTATAAGGAAAATTCGAAGAATACATATCTGATTGGACTGAAACAGAGTCTTCGAGTTATTGGTGTAGATAAGAAGAAAATTTAAACGGAATCGGAGATTTGCTTTTTGAAATATATGAATTTCTAAAATAAATTCTCTGAATTTTTTTCTTGATTTATTCCTCAAAAAAATCAGGAAATCTGATCAGGTTGAAATATAGTACTCGGTTATGAAGCGGCGGTTTGGAGATTTCGGTGAAATTTGAAAGAAATATGAAAATTTTCGAGAAAAAATATTTTTTTTTCGAATTTTTCTATGGAGAATTCCTCATATTACTACTGTTCATCTGCCAACCAAGTTTCATTCCGATCAGATAAAAATTGATCGAGTTATTGAAAAATCAACATTTTAAATGGCTGCAGCACAAAAACCATTCAGCAGATTTGGCCGATCAACTAACTTAACCAAGATATTCAGGATCATAACCTAACCTGAGAATTTGAAGACTCTAGGTTCTTTCTTTCGAAAGTTACAGCGCACACGGCCGGCCGGACGGACAGAATAAATTTTGACCACGGATTCTTCATCAGTGAGTCCAATCTAGTCGTTCGAGACCAATTTCGGCTCAAAATTCGAAAATTACAAACATCGTGACGAAATGATAAGTGTTCCTTTCATGTTCTTGACAATGAATATCTCTAGCTATCAACAATATGAAAGCCAAGGAAAAGTTTCGAGGTCTATCAGTATCTATCAGTACCAATAAAATTGGCAAAGTGTGCTCTTCACAAATGGAAGTAGTTTCCAATGGTGTCTGGGGTTCAAGCCCTTGGCCAGGAAATAATTTTTCCAATTTTCAAGGGACTGTCCCACCATTTTCTGTGAGATTAACAATTAATAGTGCTGTTCCTGATGTGGCATAAGGAATCGGTAACAAAGCCTACACACAAGTCTCCCGGTCTCCTAACTCGCACGCGCATTAGCTTCTGGGGGGTTCCATAGCAGAACCTCGAAGGATTAGCAACAATATCAATGAATGAAGTTATTGTAAAATTCTGAATCACATATATCTATCGGCCATACACCAACACCTCTCCACATAAAGTTGGGGTTTGAATGAATGCTATAGATTTTTTTTTCTCTTTCCCAACTTTGGATTACTTACCTTGAAAATTATCAAATATTTGTTTTTTCATTCGTTATTGTACTTATTTGCCCGAAGTTTATAATATAAACCATTTAAAATATGATTATCTTATATAATTTCTGTTCCTAATTCCTTTCAAGTAATAACCCATACTTTCATTTACTTATTTTACGACAATTCAGTGAATTAAATAAACCCAATCATTGATGCAATAGGACTCTTCCAGAGAACTAGGTAGATTATCTCTAGATTCTTCACTGATTTGCAAACAAAAATGACATAAAGAATATATTTATTTATTTGGAAGTTCCTTTAGAAAATGAACAGTTTATAAAAATATAAGTGAAAAAATTTCAGAAAGCACTGCCGTGAAGGCAGCAACTTTTGCGCGCATGTTCAATGTAGATGACCGCATCAGCAACGAATTTGAACGTGCGCGCAAAAGCTGCTGCCTTCACGGCAGTGCTTTTTGAAATTTTTTTCTGATAAATTACTGGATTTCAATTCGATCATATCTGTATTTTTGGACATATTGTAAAAATAAAATTTTGAATGGGTATATCTACGGAATCATTAGGCGGATTTTACCCATTCACGAATTCGACCTTCGTAATTAAGCCCCAAACCTACTCTACAAATATCGAGTTTCTGAGTCGTTTCTTCCTAACGGCCGACTGCGTAAACACAATAACTTCCGAAAGAAACAACTTAGAAACTCGATATTTGTAGAGAAGGTTTGGACCTTAATTACGAAGGCCGAATTCGTGAATGGGTAAAATGCACCCAATGATTCCGTAGATATACCCAATCAAAATTTTATTTTCCAATATTTCCAAAAATAGAGATCAGATCGAATTGAAATCCAGTACTTCATCGAAAATAACAGTTCGAAGTTTCATACAGAATTTAATGAGGATGATATGATGAGAAAATCATAGAAAATTTTTTTTTCAAATTGTTCTAATAACACGATTATCACGAAATTTTGCATAAAGTTGTCTTTCAGCGTCTTAAAACTAGCTGTGAAGTTTAATCAGGACTGAATCAGTATTTCTCGAGTTATACCGAAAAAATCAACGATATCGAGAAGAAAACCTCGAAATTTGACATATTTTTTCCCGATATCTCTAAAACTTATGATCGTATCGAACTGAAATTTGGTACATTGCTGTGAAATTAGAAGGTCAAAGCGTGAGTATAATTTTTCTTGGATATGATAAATGGTTTCCGAAAAAAAATTTTTTTGGAAAAAAATTTCGAAAAAATTTTTTTTTAAAAATTACCAACAATATAATCCTGACGAAATTTTGCTCAAAGTTGCGCGTCGTTGAACTTCACCTAACCGCCAAGTTTGAATCCAATCGCTCAGGTAGTTTCTGAAATAAAAAATAAATAACTTCAAAACTTCAAATGCCTATAACTCCGAAACTATTGGATCGATTTGGCCCATTAACGAACTTAACCGCGGCATTCCAATGCGCGACCTACCCTGAAAGTTTCAAGTTGCTAGCTCACTTCGTTCGACAGTTATCGTGTCTACGGCCGGCCGGCCGGCCGGACGGAATCGATTTTCACACCGGATTCGTCATCAGTGAGTCCAACCTAGTCGATTGAGACCATTTTCGGCTCAATCATCCAAAATTACAGACATTTGGACAAAACGATAGCACGCTGTTCCCCTAGAACATGCGCGCAAAAACTCCAAAATTTAAAAATTGAATGATTATAATAGTTTTTGCGCGCATGTTCTAGGGGAACAGCGTGCTATCGTTTTGATCAAATGTCTGTAATTTTGGATGATTGAGCCGAAAATGGTCTCAATCGACTAGGTTGGACTCACTGATGATGAATCCGGTGTCAAAATCGATTCTGTCCGGCCGGCCGTAGACACGATAACTGTCGAACGAAGTGAGCTAGCGACTTGAAACTTTCAGGGTAGGTCGCGCATTGGAATGCCGCGGTTAAGTTCGTTAATGGGCCAAATCGATCGAATAGTTTAGGAGTTATAGGCATCTGAAGTTTTGAACTTATTTATTTTTTATTTCAGAAACTGCTTGAGCGATTAAATTCAAACTTGGCAGTTTGGTGGAGTATAACGACGCGCAACTTTGAGCCAAATTTCGTCAAGATCATATTGTCAATAAATTTAAAAAAAAATTTTTTTCGAAATTTTTTTACAAAAAAATTTTTTTTTCGGAAACCATTCATCATATCCAAAAAAAATTATACTCACACTTTGACCTTCTAATTTCACAGCAGTGTACTAAATTTCAGCTCGATACGATCATAAGTTTTGGAGATATCGGGAAAAAATATGTCAAATTTCGAGGTTTTCTTCTCGATATCGTTGATTTTTTTGGTATTACTCGAGAAATACTGATTCAGTCCTGATTAAACTTCACAGCTAGTTTTAAGATGCTGAAAGACAACTTTGTGCAAAATTTCGTGATAATCGGGTTATTGGAACAATTTGAAAAAAAAAATTTATATGATTTTTTCATCATATTATCCTCATTAAATTCTGTATGAAACTTCGAACTGTTATTTTCGATGAAGTACTGGATTTCAATTCGATCTGGTCTGTATTTTTGGAAATATTGGAAAAATAAAATTTTGATTGGGTATATCTACGGAATCATTGGGTGGATTTTACCCATTCACGAATTCGACCTTCGTAATTAAGGTCCAAACCTTCTCTACAAATATCGAGTTTCTAAGTTGTTTCTTTCGGAAGTTATTGTGTTTACGCAGTCGGCCGTTAGGCTGACCGTAAACACAATAACTTCCGGAAGAAACGACTTAGAAACTCGATATTTGTAGAGTAGGTTTGGGGCTTAATTACGAAGGTCGAATTCGTGAATGGGTAAAATCCGCCCAATGATTCCGTAGATATACCCAATCAAAATTTTATTTTTCCAATGTTTCCAAAAATACAGATCAGATCGAATTGAAATTCAGTACTTCATCGAAAATAACAGTTCGAAGTTTCATACAGAATTTAATGAGGATGATATGATGAGAAAATCATATAAATTTTTTTTTTCAAATTGTTCTAATAACACGATTATCACGAAATTTTGCATAAAGTTGTCTTTTAGCATCTTAAAACTAGCTGTGAAGTTTAATCAGGACTGAATCAGTATTTCTCGAGTTATACCGAAAAAATCAACGATATCGAGAAGAAAACCTCGAAATTTGACATATTTTTTCCCGATATCTCCAGAACTTATGATCCTATCGAACTGAAATTTGGTACGCGCGGACGTTCAAATTCGTTGCTGAAGCGGTCATCTACATTGAACATGCGCGCAAAAGTTGCTGCCTTCACGGCAGTGCTTTTTGAAATTTTTTCTTTTGCATAGCGTTACAGAGGCAAGAATGAAAATTAGTAAAGGAATATTATCATCAAACTATTCAGATCGCAATCTATATCATTTTTGTGATATCCATATGATTCAAAATTCATCTTACATTCGCATTATGATGGACCAGAAGCTCTAGGTCTGTATTCTTGAATCGGTGAAGGGAGAAAATGGGCGTGTCGACGCTGTTGTCGAGGAAACGCGGTGCATTTTTGATGGAAAGTTAGAAAATGTTCATTCCATCACATTCAAGAATGGGGTCCCTGGTTATAGTAACAGTTATCCAAACTGACATATAGACACAGAATAGAGAAGTATTAATACTTCTCTATTCTGTGATATGGGCAAAGGATAATCTCTGTCAATTTGGATAACCGTAACCATATCCGGAGGTCTTGGTTCATCGCTTGAAATAGCTTCAACATGACCTACGCAGCCAAGACTTTACTGAATGAATGCTATTTATAGAAGGTATAAACTTCATGATACTCAGCAGCATATCATTCTTTTTATAATTCTCTTTCAATCGATTTCACTAATCGAGGATCTAATTATCAACTCCCAATTAAGAATATTATTTTTACTATTGAATGTGTTATTTTTCTTGCTTCTTTTTACTTAATATACATTAATTATTTAACAATTTTCATTTACTTGAAATTGAAATTTACTATTATATCGTATTTGTATAGTGGTTTGGAGTCTGATTTTGTTGCGGGGATAAAAATATGGCAACCTCGAACTGTATATTCCTGTCAATTACGCGAAAAAGCATTGTAGGCTTGACCGTCGGCAAAGATCGGGCATTTCCGTCTTTTCAAGGGCAGTTTCCCTCATGTTTCTCATGACGCTGAAAAGGGTGGAGCTAGCATATCCGTTTAAAAGTGTCTCGTAAGCAAAACCAAAGAATTAGTTCGATGAACGGAAAAAAGTTTGAATTGAAAACATCCAAATAAACCAACTTTTCACCACAAAAAAACCATAAAAGTATTGCGGATTAACTGTGACAGTTTTCATGGAAATGATATACTCTCTCCAGTATTTTTTGTCCATATGGATTTCCTAACCCGAAGGATTTCGACTGTCGGCAATGTTCGGATACTTAAGGGCGTTTATTCTCGAAACGCGCGCATTTCGAAATGATCGGGTGCTTCAATTCAATTTCGACACTGAATTGAAGCTAAGTGTTCTCGGAGATCTTGGAATTGTTCAGAAAATGTGCATGAAATGATTAAAAATATGGATGGGTTACCAATTTTAAGTAGCTGGATGATATAATTAGCCGAACTGTTCTATCAAAACAAGACTCAGTAGAAATGAGTTAACATCAAGCTGGAAATAATTTCTTTGAATTTGCCGAAATTGAATAAATTGTTGAATTAGATATAAAATGAGATTCGTATCGATTGTGCTTCTTGATAATATTACTATTTTTAGGCGTTCCGTCGACTTTGTGACGATTATCTTTCGATTTTGCCGCTTGTTCGTTATCCATGGACAGAATTTCGACTGACTCTTGATGTATCTTGGTGAATATTGAGATGACGAAATGTCAAATGCGTCCATCTACTAAACCGTTGGGCGGATTCTGTTCATTCTGAACTTGACCTTCGTATTCAAGCTTTAAACCTGTCCTGAAAATGTACAGTCTCTGAGTTATTCTTTAGCAAAGTTCTCGTTCTTACAGCCGCCCTAACGCATTCGAAGTTTCGTCATCTCATTTTTCACAAACATAGTGCGCTCCGTTTGTAATAATTTAGACACCATAGAGTTTGAATATTGTAATTGCTTGCGGACGACGGTTACCGTACTAGTGCTAAAAATTCAGAGGAGTTTCACATTTACTGTGCATTTGGGAGTAATTCTATTTTTAAACAGGGTGCTCCTCAATATTGTCGAGTGCCTATTGTATTGATCTACCGAAAGAGACAAATTTACCCGCTATGTAGATTTGGGCCCTTCTTCCCTATCGTTAAAGCAGACCTATATTCAAGATTGATCTATCGCTAGGTAGATCTAGGCGCTCACCAGTCAAGTGGTTTAAATAAATAAATCTAACCTCGAATATATATAAACCATCAATTTTTCTTCATACATACTTCACATAAATATGAATTGTTTGTGGGGGGTCCATTTATCTCTCGTAGTTTTGATTTGACTGCCTGCTTCTGTCAGGATCTGTTGGGAAACCACGATAAGTACACAAGTCACTGAGTAAACAACAAATATTTCTACGCAAAATGGCGGATTATACCACGTGACTACCAATCAAGAAGCGAACAGTCTATTGTCGCCATTATCTTGTATGGAGTCACTGTAGGTTGGATTTAAGATTAAAGGGGGGAGGGAGAGATTAATCTTTGGGCTGAACTGTATATCTTGTTTATGGACTGGACCAAGAAGCATAGAATATATCAGGTTTCAGCAGAGACTTAATATATTTTAGGTCTGTGTCAGCAATTTCCATTAAAATAATGGGTCCAAATTGCGGTCCTCTTCGGAAACGATGAGAACAGATTACATACACAATATTCCGCTGAATAAAATTGAATTGAGCTATAATCTGATGAAAATAATAGTCGAAATATGAATATTCTGTCTAGTTGTTTCGATCAGTTGACCGCTTCTATGTTGGGTTCTTACTAGTGTGTATAATGAGTTCAACAAATGTTGAACATCCACTGATTTATAATATGGAATAAGTACAAGGGAATAAGAAGCAATATGGGATTTATTGTTAGGGGAATGGTACGAGAAGTCATTTGAAAGTCAAAACTATGGTGATCATGGAACGGGAGATTGATAATACTCATGGATTTTATTATAGATAGGTTGGATCTCCTCTCATAAAATTTCGTAATTACCAACCTATTGATAACTATTGAATTTGTTGCTTGCTTGTGAAAATCTTTCGAGTAGTTAATTTTCATCAGTATTGTTATAAGAGTTATTTATTTTGCTATTCATGTTATGATAGGAGTTTGTCACAAGACAAACGTCAAACCTGACGAATCAATCTCATCTAACGTTCCAATTATGTTAAACTTCTTTTCCATGAACTGAATAATGAAATAATAAATTTTCAAACATATCAAGTTTTAGACTTGTGTATGCAGAGACGAAGGGAACTTTTACGTATATTTTCGCCATTCTGACCTAATGAAATGAATCATCATATCGTGATTTCATCAAAATGAATATATTTTCGGTAATTCTCAAGAATACTCTGTGGTCTAGCTTGGAAGATCAAAAAAGCTTTGATTTGACCTGTCGGTAACTTCCGTAAACATTTCAAATTTTATACGGCAGGTTTCCCGATGCCGGCATTTATTACTATCCTAGAAATTCGGAATTTAAGCTGTGACTTCATACAATTATATCGACTATGTCACTGTGGTCGTAGTTTCCAAATAGCGCTTTCTATAGTGGAGAAAACGAATATATAGAGATGTCCTCAAAGTTGGGGACACAAATGAGATGTCTTCATTCCTTGAATTTCTATTTAAAGTTTTCACTTGCCATATTTTCTTATGTAAAATGAAGTAATACAATTTGAAAACAGATGTGAGGGCGACCGTTCAGATCTCTCCAATGGCATGAAATTCAAAAAAAATTGTTAGATGCGAAATGTGACAACAGAAAAGAAGTTGTTTTTCATCTTCTATTCAATTTGATCATATATTGTCGGTTACATGATTCATTATCTGCTTTCTTATAATAAATATATTGTGATAAATTGTTAAAAAAACAGTCCATGTTTATTTCAATAATGTATTAGAATACTATATGTTCAACTGTGAATGGAATATCTACACCCAAAATAACACTTATTCCTTAACAAATTGTGATTCTACTGAAGCAAATTGTGTATCAAGTGCTTTAACTTTTTCATCAAAATAATCTTCGATGGTCTTTTCCACCAGAGCTTCTACTAAATCAAACATTCCATACAAAGTAATGTTTTCTTCGGCAGTCATCTTGCTTGCAAATTTACACGATGAAGAATGGGATGTGTGTTCCTTCCATGGATCGTCATCTTTTTCCCATCCATCCAGTTGCTTCTTGCAAAGGAAACATTGAAGAAGGTCTGGTTCTCTAGAGGAGCCCACAAAAACGAATCCTGCCTCAGCTAACTAAAAAGACAAACCGGTGAAGTAGATTAACAATAATAATGTTTATTTACAAATAAAGTATTCTCTCAGCCAATGTGTAGCATCTGCCGCGATCGGACGTCTACAACACCGCGTATCGAAAGATTTATCTTCGCAAAGTATTCCTATACTGAATTTTCGGAAAACATAACATGACTTCATCAAGTGATGGTGCCTACTCTGAAATGATTGGATGACAATGGAGAATGGAAAAAAGCTCGCCACAAAAGGAAAAGAGAGAAAATTCCAACTTCGCTTACACAACATCAACCAAGAAAACCCGCATTTCCATCTGCAAACAACAAGTCAAAGAATACAGATAACCATCGAGACAATCAAACGAAAAATTATCAACCAACACAAGGCAACTCCAAGGATGTCTCATGTTATGGCGAAAAAAACATAAACATTGACTCTGTAAACAAAAAGGAATTTAAGGGATATTCAACACAGGAAAAAGTCACACAAAAAACAAAAACGTCCAATCAAACCACAAACGAACAATCAACTTCTTTTATCATAACAGAACATGAACAACCACAAAATACAACTATTTCTAAACATACAAATTTCACAACAACAAGGAATAACAGAAACTATTATGTCAAAATAAATGAAATAAAGAATATGGAATACAAAATCTTATTCTATACAAACATACATAATGTGAAAATGGAAATAACACAAATGGCAGCTTTATGGTGTTCCCAATTTACTATCATTAGAGGCGTCATTTTAAAAACTAAATTAGGTTTCATTCTGAAATCAAAACAACGATAAATCTTCAATTCAAAATGGATTGGAAGAGCTCAAGAAAGAAAACAAAAAAATCAAATATAAAGAAACAACAAGTCAGATAACTGCCATTGAAAAAAAGATGCCACAACAAACCTACTCGATTGTAGTTTCAGCAGTGGAAATCAACATTAAACATAGATATTGCAAAAGAATTATTTACAGAGCCTCTAGCAAATCAACAAAATACATCAGAGTAATAACAGGTGCAATAAACGCATTTGAAGAGCTATTAAATAATGGACTTTTTATTTAAATCGGCACTATTTAGTCTACCCGAGTCACCCCCTAAACCAACCCCTGTACCCTGTGGAAAGTGCTCAATTCAATCACACGACAGAAAATTGCAAGAAAACACCAACATGTTCCAAATGTCAAGGTTTCCATAGAATGTTCCACTGTAAAAGCCAAACCCAAGTGTTTAGCGTGCGAAGGTGAAGATCACCTGCCCTGATCTACTAAATGCCCTAGCCCCCCCAAAAAACCTAATGAAGGTATCCCAAACACAAATATTAAATCACTAAATGAAAAAACCAGGGGAAATAGAAGAACTATCCAAGAAATCCAACATAATCCACGCTCCCATCTCAGTTCACGATGACATCATAATTACTTATTCCCGAAAATTGAATAACCCGAAAAACAATGACAGAAACGAAATAAAAACTAAACTAAAAAAACGATTCATCAATCAATATAATGTGGAAACAACAATTGTTTTCTCAGGTAATCGATTTTAAATACGAATGTTTGACCTGGAAGATCCAGACGAACCGTCACCTACAGAACCAGTCAACAAAACAGTTAAATTCACGTCGAAAATTAAGATCCTTTACGACAATATCAACTGCTACACTTCGAGAAAGCACCTAACCAATCATTTCTTTGAAAAAAACGATGTATTAAAACGATGATTATTTGTGGAAGCCAAAATAGATGAAACACACAACACCTCTTATAGAAATTGGACTACATTAAAAAAAATAGGACACAAGATACAGAACATTAGAGGAGGAAGCATAATCCAATGCCACCCAGCTTTGAAGGACATCAAAGAGAACCCTCCAGCGATTAACAACCAAATGAATGAGGTAACTCGTATCACAATTCCTTTTCAAAAAGACAAACTGCATATATAACAGTAAAATAGAGGAAACGGTTTTCACCAAAGCAGCAGTGTAAAAGTATTCAATTATTATTGTCGATTTCAATACTACCACTAGAAGAAAGATAGCCCAAATAAATGATTTCCTAAAGAACAGTAATTTTTGAAGAGCCAAAACAGGTCCTAGGTTTCAAATGACTAAATATCATGACAGTACCCCTGATTACATTCAACTATAAACTTTCCAACATGGACAAAATTAATAAAGACATGGACTTATTTATTGAACAAAATGGTAACACTCCTCTTAGCGAGCATTATATTGAAGATTTTAATAATATGCTATCGAAAACCATAAGATAACACACACCAGTTATGAAAATACATGTATTCCTTCATGAGTTACCTCCTTACATCATAAAACTAATAAAATATAAAAAAAATCTACAGAGATTACTGCCAAAACAAAAAAAACCCAATTCAAGAAAGAGCTGAATAACTATAATAAAAATATACAACGCATGATAGAACAGTACAGAGAAAATAACTGGATCCTAGCATGCAACAAAATTAATGAGTCCAAGGGAAAAATTTTTTATCAAGAAGTCAACAAGCTTTCAAAGTATAAGCAATTCTCTACTTTACCTACTTTGATAGAAAATAACAGGAAATATAACACAGATCAAGAGAAAGCACAATTATTTGCGGAATACTATAAGAGGAGGTAAAATTTGAGGAGAACAACAACTACTATAAGAAACAGATGGAACACATAGATCAATGGTACAACAAATATTTTAACAACCAGAAAAAAACATGCAAACAACAACAATAAATGAAGCGGATTACTACCAACAACTTCACAAAAGTAAAAACAGCTCCCCAGGAAAAGACCAAATACCATGGACAATACTGAAGGGACTAGACGACAAAATACACGAGCACATTATAAAAATTTTTGAATACTGTTTCAACGAATGTATATTCCCGGAAATTTGAAAATCTGGACAGATTATAAATATCGCTAAGACCAATTCAAATAAACAAAAGGTGAGAAGTTACAGACCAATAACATTACTGCCTGTGCTAGGAAACCATACGAAAAAATAATAAAAGCAATACTGTCAACTCACATAGATCTTCATACTCCCAACTTGGCTTCCGAAAAAACAAATCAACAACCCATCTACTTACAATTCTAGTTTCAAATATCCAAAATGCAATCTCAAAAACTATAACACTGCAATCTTAAGTTTGGATATCGCGAAAGCCTTCAACTGTATGTGGCACAGAGGATTATTGTACAAACTGCATAAACTCGGAGTTCCATTCAAATTGATAAACATATGTAAGCACTTTTAGAAAACAGAAGATTAACAGTAAAGCTGGGTATAAGATGTAAGATTATTTTCGCCCCGAGCAAGGAACACCCCAAGGATACCCACTGTCAACCCTCCTCTTCAACATATTCTGTCACGACATACTAGTAGAACTTTCTAATAACTTATACATTCTGCAGTAGACACAATACTAATATCACATGCAATAACACTAAATAAGTGTGTGAAGAATCTACAAGATCTGCTAGACTAAGTCCAAAATTGGTTCAAAAAATGAACAATGAAAATGAATGCCCTAAAACTTGATGGGAAGAGTATCCAGCCTATACCTGTAATTAAATACTTGGCAGTACAAATCGATAATAAGCTGAATTTCAACCAGCATACAAATAGCATCAAGGAAAGAACTATCTGTAGAGATCTGTAGAGTATTTTAGCAAATTAGTCTATCGTAAGCAAGGTATCAACATCAACACTGCCGCAAAAATCTATAAAACCATTTGCCGCCCGTTGTTAGAGTATGCGCATCCATTATATACCAACAGTAAAAAACCTGCAATCCATCAAATGAGCTTCTTATTTAGTTATTATTATTATTAAAGTATTCTTTACATTGTATCAAACTAAAATAAATAAGCATTGGTTTCCGACAAAAATTAAACTTGTTCGTGGGCAGTACATCAAATACTCAATTTAACAAATGGAAGTGATCACGTGCAAAGTATGAGGAAAAAATCAAGAATTCTTTCTCATTAAATCGAGAAAAGCGATTTCTATTGCAAAAGTTATGCCAAAATGATGCAGTTCTGCTTTTAATCCAGTCTTTTATTATCTTCTTGTATGCGGTTTTTCTTTTGGTCTTCATCAAATCTGAAGGAAATTTATTATATAATAACGGTGCCAGGTAAGTGAACGATCTCAAAACAATTGTCCTTCAAGGTTCAGGAAGAAGAATGGAATTTGTTCTTATATTTCTATTGGTTTATTTTATGATAAAATCAAATAATGAACCTTTGTGACCGCCCAAAAAAATATAATCCCTCTGAAAATTTCACATTTTACAATTTGAAGTATGTATTATAGATTTGAATGAACTAGTAAAAAAATCCGTCCGGGGCTTTTTTCTGAAAGAACTGAACCGAAACCCGTTAAACTTGCTAGAAATTGATCCTCCACGATTTTCAGCAGGATCTGTGTACCCCAAGGGCTCAAAACTAGTGGTATTTCTCAAAAACTTACCACCAAATTTTCATGAAACTCTTAACGTTGATTACTGTTGCATAATTCAACCTAAAAATTTTCACCCGGATGATTTCCGACCGGTGGTCCCAGAGTTATAAAGAAAAACGCGCCTTATACTCTACACCTCTTCGGTGGTGAAAAGAGAAAGATTTTTGAAGAGGTGAAACTTCTCTTCCCATTCAAAATATTATTTTAAATTGTGCTACTCAATTAGCGTTTTGTATGTGGAAATGTTATTCGAGGTATTTATTGAGATTTCAATGTTTCACATGAATTTTTTCATGGAATTAGTTTTTGTATTGTCAAAAACCAATAATATTATATGAATAATATATAAGTTTTATTTAAGATATCAATGGTATTGGGTAATTTAACTGAGAAAATAATAAACCCTTGTGTAAAATTTGCAGCGTTTTTTTTAGGTGCACCCATTTTATGCTGTTACAAGAGCAGAGAACGGGCATGAAGCTGTCGAACAGTGTAAATTTGGCATTCTGAATAGTACATCGGTACGGTATCTTATGTGTTTTTTGTGAATTATTTTTAATATTCATTTTCATTTAATTTCAATTTTGTAACAACAATTCGCCAATCCTCCCCAAGCAAGTACTCCGTAATTAAGTTGCGTTCTGCTATTGCTGAGTCAATCTTATTTAGTTCTAGTATTCCACATATCTCTCTGACAGACTTGAATTTACCAAGTAGCATTCTCAATTTACTAGTAACAAAGTTCGAATGCTGATCCTATCTCAAATTTAAATCAATTTCAAGGTATCGGATGGTTTCAGTAGTTTTAATATTTACTGTACTCGAGATATTCAACTTCACCAAACTGAGGCCTGTTGGATTTCAAACTAGTAAAAGGCTTTGAGTTTTCTCCTCATTGACAGTCATTTTTCTCGCTTGAAAAATCCCGAAAATCCTAATAAAGCTCCTCTCGGCTTCTTTTCTAACCAACACCCGTGCAGGCGCCTCAATATACAGGGTCTTTCACGAGGAACCTCACCCATATTTATACGGGAAACTACTAAACGTATTTTCATGAAATTCAGCACTTATAAGTATTTCACGATGCTGATGAAATCTAAAATATTTTCAAGGCATGAGCACCTCCGGTTTTTCCGGAAATGACGTCAACTTCCGTTTTTCAAATTAGAACACCATTTTTTTATTGCAGAAATAGATTCCTTAGAAAATTTCAATTTATTTTGATGTAACATTTTTCAGTTTTGGTTGGAAAATTCTCTCTGAGCGGGAAAATTCGAAAAAAAAATCGAAAATAGAGCTCCGCTGAAACAAGAATAACTTCGAGGTTTTTGAATGGAAAATTTTCATTTTTGGGATTTTTCAAGATGTAAGATTGATGTATCCTCTTTAAAAATTGAAATCGCGATTCATGATACAGGGGGGGAAAAAATCGCTTTCAAAGTTAGGGATGACAAAATCGTGAAAAATCAATTTTTTCAAATTAGAACCCCATTTTTTTATGGCAGATATTGAATCTACGTTAAAAAATAATGTGAGTGTATGCATCACACCCTTGCCCTAAAATGGATATTTTCTGAGTTATTCACAAAAAACTGTTTTTCGTCTTGAATTTTCAGCTATTTCTTTTCCCTTCACGCCAAAAAGATGAAATTTTCAGGAACTGTTATTTGAACCATGCTGTAGATTTTTCACCCCTTCTTGAAACCGACTTCAAGTTACTATTAGGAGAACCATGGCAAACTCTCGCAGTTATAACTAGAGAAGATGCTCAAAGTTTTGACCGTTAATTTCTAGACATTTATTTATACGTCTCAGGAATGCTTCGTGCGTTGCTCTTCTTATTTCATCGGGAGGAAGAGATCTGCAAAAGTGTTTAAAAACCAAATTGAGTTTCAAAACTATGAATCTAAAAATCTAAACAAACCTGAACGCATTTCTGACTCGTTCTATGCAGTCCTCTTTATCAGTCAGGGGAGTTGAGTAGACAATATTTTTTATCCTACCCCAAACATAATAGTCTAAAGGAGTTAAATCGGGAGAACGTGGTGGCCAAAGATGTGGACCATTGTTCGCCAACCATCGATCTTCAAATAGCCTGTAGAGGATATTTGACACATTGAGTGAATTGTGTGGAGGCGCGCCATCTTGTTGATACCATAAGTCATTATGGTTCTGTACTAGCGGCTCAATTATGTGAGTCAATATGTCAGAATATCTATCTCCTAAGGGAGAACATTCTTTAAATAATGCAAACATGTGTAGTGTTCTATCTTACCAGTTAAAGTCCCATCATAAATGTGAACATCGAGAATTGCATTATTTTTGATGGCGCAAAAAACATTGAAACTCCAGGTCTCTTGAAAGTTCCATTGTCTGAAGTGGTGGTTGTTCTCTTCATCCCAATAATGACCTTTATGCCTATTGAAAGAACCATTCTTTGTGAATTTAGATTCATCTGTCCAAATTATACAGTCCAAAAAGTTTTCATTCTCTTGAAATCGAATCATCATAGCTTCGCAAAACTCTGTTCTCCTGACGAAATCAGTTTCCTTCAAATGCTGTACCCTATTGAATTTATATGGGTGCATTTTATGTTTTTTTAATATTCTCCAAACACTCGATTGAGATAATCCCAGATCAATCTCGGCATCTTTGAGAGAATTTTGAGGATTCACACGAAAATATGCAAGAACTGTAATTTCGTTGTTCTCATCTTCTACTACACTGTTTTCTCTGTGTGTAGTTTTCTTAACGAAAGATCCGACATTTCTCAAGTTTGTCATGGTTCTGTTAAAGGTATCTCTCGTTGATCTGGGTCGGTCAGGAAACCTCTCAATGAACAGTCGAATCGTTCTATCTACAACTTTATTACATTCTCCATGAAGTAGAATGAGATTTAAATAATCTTCATTGGTAAAATTAGGCATAGTGATCGATTTTATAACTTAATACGAATTATCACCAAATTAATAGTAAACACAAAATGCTACTGAATAAAGAGGAATTTGGCAGATGTAATTAATGATATCTATCATTAAAAAAAAATGTAAAACATGGTAAGTTTTTGCATATGGTTCATAAGGAATAATTTATTTATCACTGGAGAGAAAACCGATGGCCGATTAGTTGGAATAAAGAGGTTTCCGATACAAATTCGAATCCAAATTCGCCATCTATTTAGGAACAACCTGTAACTTTTTTCTCTTGCATATTAGGGTAGTAAAATCTTAAACATGATTTAAGTAACAGTTCCTGAAAATTTCATCTTTTTGGTGTGAAGGGAAAAGAAATAGCTGAAAATTCAAGACGAAAAACAGTTTTTTGTGAATAACTCAGAAAATATCTACTTTAGGGCAAGGGTGTGATGCATACACTCACATTATTTTTTAACGTAGATTCAATATCTGCCATAAAAAAATGGGGTTCTAATTTGAAAAAATTGATTTTTCACGATTTTGTCATCCCTAACTTTGAAAGCGATTTTTTCACCCCCTGTATCATGAATCGCGATTTCGATTTTTAAAGAGGATACATCAATCTTACATCTTGAAAAATCCCAAAAATGAAAATTTTCCATTCAAAAACCTCGAAGTTATTCTTGTTTCAGCGGAGCTCTATTTTCGATTTTTTTTTCGAATTTTCCCGCTCAGAGAGAATTTTCCAACCAAAACTGAAAAATGTTACATCAAAATAAATTGAAATTTTCTAAGGAATCTATTTCTGCAATAAAAAAATGGTGTTCTAATTTGAAAAACGGAAGTTGACGTCATTTCCGGAAAAACCGGAGGTGCTCATGCCTTGAAAATATTTTAGATTTCATCAGCATCGTGAAATACTTATAAGTGCTGAATTTCATGAAAATACGTTCAGTAGTTTCCCGTATAAATATGGGTGAGGTTCCTCGTGAAAGACCCTGTATATCAATGTATCATCCGCAAAACCCACGAGACAGTTTTGGATATTGAAAATATCTTCAATATACGAAAGGATTAGAATAGGACCTAAGATTTTTCTTGGACCACCCTGTATAAAGCAAAACCTTCCAATCGCTTTCTGTAAAGATTCATGAGGAAGATATTAAACCCATAAACGGCACATTTTATTAGCAATGAATGCTCTCAACTTTACCTAAGAACAATAGTTAAGAACTCTGGGAATGCATTAGAAGAAAGAAGTAGGAAACCAAAACCCATTTTATGTTCCAGACCGAAAAGCGTGTAATAACGAAACGAAGGCCGCGGTCTCCGGTCTCCCATGCACGAGAACTTTTTTCTGGCTTTCGAAAATATCGAGTTGAGTTGAAAATGATAAGGATTGAAATAGAATCGGTCCTTGTTCATGACATCACCCAGATAATTTTTGACGTATATTTGAGATGTTCTCTCTTACAAAACGGAATCCGCCATACCTGATCACCTGAATACGAACACTCTTTTTGGCTGTTTGAAATGCAAAGGGAAGTAATAAGAAATTAGTCTATTTGGCCCCAAACTGTGCCTCTCGTCAGATTTTTTTTTCTAGTTCCAAAATTTTTCTACCTTCAATTTTCAGCAGGCCAACAACGAGGGCTAAATCTGACCATCGAAAATGCTGGATCTGTTATGATAACCAATGGATAGCATTTTCCACGAATATAAGAAATGGATGTTACACTACGTACTACGGCAATGACTTTCAAATGTTGTTTTATAATCATGGACAATTGATTTTTGAACTAATCTAATACTTTCAGCACTTTTCCACCCGATACATATTTTTTATAATACGTCCGAAATTGCATAATTCCATTCCATCCGCCGCATATTGGACAAAAGTAGTTCGTAGAAAGTAGACTAGTTACGACAATTACGGGTAGTACCGAACGCGTCGACCTAGCACCCTGGATCGGTGCCCTCACAGCCGCCATATTTTTCTAATACGGACCTGGAAATTTCCAATAATTAGAATATGAATCGATTGACCTGTATAAGAAATTCATACGTTCTATATATCAACAGATTATACTGGGTGGTTCCAAAGTGATGAGGAATTGAAAATATTGGTGAATACAAGAACCCCCCCTGTATCTTGGTTATGGAATTGATTAGATCTATCACATAAAGGTTTTTTGGACTGGTCTAGGGTAGCTCTACCCCAGGTTACCATATATTTATTTACCATGACGTTACTGTAGGTAATAATAATAGTCTTTATTTCATATAAATTCACCTCTATTACACATAGAAGAAAATGATAGAAACAGTGTCAATTTAAATGTATATATACTACATGATGGAGTCACTTTCATTAGCTATATGCTCTATTTTGTTAATTGAATTTCCTATGGACATTACATTTTGGTGGAAGATAGTAAAGACTTCAGTTTGTTTGTGTGTAGTGTACGTGGCTTGCATATTTCCATATTTCTGAATTAAGTTTGGCTGGGTTTTCTCGGATTTTGCTCTAAAAAATGTTGTCCTCTCTTGAAATTGAATCTAGTGAAAGTGACACCAACTGGCCAGAAATCTTGCCTATATATCTCATCCTTACGTTGTTCGGAGACTCCTATCATAAAGCTTTTATATGTTGATGCTGCTCTAGTTTCTAAGGAACTTACTGTTATTTTGTTTTCTTCTACATTGCCTTTTTGGGCAATAAAGTTGGTAATGTCTTCTTTTTTGGTGTTTTCGTTCACACGGGATATGAATAACCACCACTTTTTATCTGTGCTATTTTTACTCGATTTGAATGTGTTGGACTAGTTAAATTTGTTGTACCAGTACCGACCTTCGGTTTTGGTCTATTTGTTTTTGGATCCTTTCTCTTCACTAACTGGAACCCTTCATTATCGGTTTGGACATTATCATTAATGCCCATTCCATGGTGTTGCTGAACGCTGGTTGTACTTTTCGTGTTGTTATTCTTATGGAGGTTATCTGCATCAATTGCATTACTTCTTCTTTCAAGTTTATCCACTTCTATCTTTGGTAGTTCTTTTGAATCTGACATTGGCAGTTGACTGACTTGACCTTGTTGTTGTTGACTTATTTTCTTTCCGTTTATTTACCTTGTTATCTACTATTTTTTGTTTCATCTTAGAATGATCTGTTTTTTTCGCTATTTCTAGCGTCTTTATTTTATCTAGCAAAATGAGGTTATAATCATTCAATATTTGATTTTTCTCCTTGATCTCCTTGAGTAATTGCTTCGAGTATGCATTTTCGATATTGAGTATCTTGTTTTGGGTTTCTATATTGTCTTGAATTTCAATTGGGTTTTCTAATGAATTTTCCATCCTCTCATGTTTACATGCCGCATTCTTCAGAGTTGCAGCCTGCTTTAAGCACGATAAATGAAAATCGTCTAAACTTTTTTCCCGCAATGGGCACATTTATATTCACAACTTTTTCGATTTTTAGGGGACGAAATTTCTGGGTTATCTTTATTTACCGCCATCTTTATCTTATCATCCCATGAGCGCAATAACAACCTTTTCAAACATACGTATTTGAAAAATGCCTCGAAGAAAGGCCATTGGATTATTTTGTTTCTGTGAATTAACTGAATAGCAATCAATTTGGATTTTACAAAAATGTAAGCACAAATGATGCTTTATTTGAACTGGCGAACAATATAAAAAAAGTCTCGATAGTGATGAGAGAACGATTGCCCTTTTCCTATATTTTGCAAAGGCGTTCGATACTGTACGACTGCAAGCAACTTATCGAAACACTCGAACATTATGGTGTCAAAGCTATTTAAAAATAATTTGAGTAATTGAAATCAAGAAACCAAGTTCAGAAATGTCAAAAGTAATTCCCTAGAAACTAAGATAGGTTTTCGTCAGGGAACGGTCCTCGGTCCACTTCCCTTTGTCCTTACATATACTCACTGCTAAACCTAAAGATAAATGGTATTTCTATATCTTATGCGGATATAGTTATAGTTTGGTAAGGGATTACATTCCACAGCGACCTTAAGGTCTATTGTAGATTTCCTTCGGAACATAATCACCATTTGAGTCAAATTATCCTGCTAATTTGCTGGCAACATTTGTGAAGTATTCATTTAATTCAGCTGCTATCTTTCATCTTCTCTTATTTCTTCGTTTTCACTTTTTATCATTATTATTAATGATGTGCCAAATAGGTTCGAATTAATATAAACTATAATGAGTATCAGTTATTAAACAAACATTATAAAACTAAGATGGGTCATTAAGTTAGTCAAGATGTGATGAATTCCTCTAAGTGCGAGTCCACAACGGAGCACCAAGCACTGACCATGGCACCGACCATTGCAAATATACAAATTTAACCTATACAAAATGTTTATGCGCTTGTAAAAAGACAAAATGAAATTTGAAGATGAATGCTGAAATAAGTTCTACGGTCAGTACAACGGTCGATAACATGAATCGAGGTTTATTGCTTTTAAAAACAAGGTGTAAAGTTTTCGCGGTGCGGTGCTTGGTTCGATACTGCGATTTGGTGCGCCGTTGTGGACGCCTACTTAGAGTTGCTATGCTATGAAGAATTTATAAACAGTCTCCTTATCAGAGTCGAAGAAAAACCAGATGTTCTGCAGACGTCCGTCAACGAAAATACTGAAAGGATTCGAAGAATAAACATGAAAATAGATAACTTGAAGCAGGTACAGAAAAAAGATAACATTTGTATATTGAACTTGACTGGGGATGAAGGTAAATGTTAACAGGGCAGACATAACGAAGTGATACAGATTTGAAGAAAAATCGAGAAAAACTCACCCAGTAATAGTTCGGTTTGAGCGATATCAAACGATTTTAGGAAACTGTGGCCGTATAAAGGGAACCAAAGAGAAATGAAGATTCAATAAAAAGTTGGCCAGATCTGTGCCGTCATATGAACAAATTGTTCATATGAAGGGCAACAGTGGATTTGTTTTCTTCAGGCTCGTTGGGTTTTTTTTGCATTCATTCGAACATAATCTGTTATAATTTTGGTTGTTCAAATTCAACAAGACTTGCTCAACTCGGTCATGAAGCGATCATCTTTTTTATTTCGTTAAACTTGCACACTGGAGCTGGTTGAGGTCCCGGTGCGGGTGCGGGTTGGGGGGCTTGGGGACGGTGTATGTTATGGGGTGGCGCGTCAAGTTTGGGTATTCTGCGCTTCAGCATAAGAAGCATTCATAAAAACTTCAACGAACTATTGGTGTACTTGGCAAAATTAATTTGGATAAAATACGGGATATTATTCTATCAGAAACTTTCAATGTAAAGGATATAAATCAATATTCATTGAAAGCATATAATTTATAACACAACGAAACGTTTTTCAGTAAAAATCATGTTTAAATTGTTCATATTCGTGCTAATCTAAAAATCCTTCAACTGAGAGAGTTGAATCTCGTTCGAACGTGAATTACACTGAGAGAAAACGTTCTGGAAATTACATCAACTTATAGAACGCCACAACCAATTTGAATACATTTCTTGAGGGTATCGAATATTATTTAGAAAAGTTGAAGCATAAACCAATTGAAATATTCATAGGACATATTAACATTGACATATTGACGAAAATGATAAAATATCGAATACTTACCTGAATCTGTTAGGATCATGCGGTTTTACATCCTACATAAACAAACCCACTAGGGTAACGGAACCAACCTCAACTCTAATTGACCATATATATTCGTCAGGCAACATAACGATGTTAACGAAATAATTACCACCAAATCTTTCATATTAGAATTTACAGTAACGGATCATTTCCCTGTAGGATTAGAAATTGACTCCACGAATAAGATTTACAATAAAACGAGTACCTACTAATAAAAGTGACGAAAATTGTTATGAAAAATCTTATAACATGGGAGAAGAGAGGTAGGGAAGGGCTATTGATGCTTCAAATACATTTTGTTAGGTCATATAACAGTTGCAAGAAATCTCTCAGCATAAATAATAAAAACAAAAACTGAAACCATGGATTGCTCCCGGAAGTATTTCTTGTATTCGTGAGATAGATAGGATGAAACAAGAACTAAATAAAATTTTCACCGAAAAAAATAGAAATATATAAAACACAGGAATATTCTCAATGAATTAATAAAACAAACAAAACCTAATTTTATAAAAACAAAACCGAGGCAATAAAAAACGATCCGAAAACATTCTGGATAATAATGAATAAAGCCGCTAAGGTAAAAAGAACCAAAATGCAGGGTACTGTAGTTGATATTGCTAATACATTTAATGATTATTTCACTTTTATGGGATTCTAGATGCAGCATGATATTAAGAAAACAAGCAAAATTTACAGACCTTATGGAAGTAACATAAGGTTCTTTTCTATCTAGGCAGTAAACTCTCGCGAGCTAATCGAACTGGTAGCAACTTTGAAAGACGATTCAGCACCTCGTGATGATGGAAATCGATTCCAAGCTCATAAAAGATTTACATATACTCCATTCACTTTTATTAAGTATCCCGGTTGGCCATGATTTAGGTCTATCATGTTTTTGTAACTAAAACCAAGGCAGGTTGGCGCTCCTGAAATATCGACAATGTCAAAATGATTCGACACGACGTTGCCAATTTCTACTTTCTTTCAATAACAAATAACAATTCGGCTCCAGCCAAAATCAACTAATAAATTAACATTTCGCTTTGATTCGAAATCAAAATTGAAAATACATAAAGTGATCTGAAGAAGCAAGGACAGAGTATCAGGAAGTGCAATATAGAATTACGCTCATTCCGATAGTAACTGATATTTTGGAAACAATCATTCATCAGAAGCTATCTTACATCAAGATGTATGTGAGTAAAAACCAAAATATTATATTTTAATATGAAAAATATTTCGTTTTTAGCTCACGTCACCACGAAGCCAAAGAGTTTCTTGTATTACAGTTTTCTTCTATTGGTGCACCTAAAAAGAAACTCACTGAAGATTTTATTTTGAAAAACTGATCTGCAACGACCAGTTTGGAATTATAATTTGAAAAATTACCATTGTTCGATTGACACACTGCCGAGCACCCTGCTCTTTTTTGTGAAGGAGTATTTGGAATATAATCAAGGACGTAAATCACTTTTCCGAAACACAAAATCAATGGGTTGCTAATACAAAATGGATAAATGAACACAAAATTTTATGTGAACATAAACATGTTATTGCAAAGATTCTTCATTATTGAGGGTATGTAGGATTCTACGTATACAGCGAGGATCTGAAAAATCATTGCTTGGCGAGCCAGATCTGGTCGAAAGACCTTCCAAGTCAGGTACCTAATGTAGGTAAAACTATTTTCAATTTTCTGCTTATTTTCTATCTTCTGTTCTGTTGTAGATATGTTTTCAAGATATTTTGTCAGTTTTAATCTCACAAGAAAGAAGAAATTTTGTCTTCGAAATCGAGGCCTTCTATTATGAATATATCAGCCTATTTCTCTACACTTATGCAAGGGGACACTATATTTTTTTAGGTTTATATATTTATTCCCTTGTATCATAGTAAGCAACGTATGGTGCCCTGTTATTCCCTCTTGCTTATACCTTGATGGTATATTGATGAATGTTTCAAAGAACCTGCTCTCTTTCGATAAAAATGTAAATATTTAATGATGTTAGAAAGTTATATGTCCTACTTGCATATTATTGATATTTTATGTATAGAAAAAGAGTTTTTTCTATTGTCTTAATGGTTTCTCAAGTTTTTGACTCCAATCATTATTTTTCAGTTGATATAATAATTAAATTAGTAATTCAAGACTTGATAGGTACTTTTAATTTAATGAAAGTATTTCGGGGAATCTCAATCCCATCAGATATAATGAGAAGGAATCACAGAAAAATCTATGTATTATTCAAAGATTGTATTGAGACTTAAGTAAGTAGTAGGTAGTTTTCATGAAAAATTTATCCAGATATCTTGTCATTACAGCCAAACATAATATACTGAAGCTAAGCTGCATATCCCAGTTTAGATATATGTTGATCCAATCCAGTGTATGTATCATTCACCTTGATTCCCAAGAACTTTGTAAATGGAGTTAGTTCTTTTGAGCTTAACTGGGGCACAGGTTTCGTACTACTACTACATTTTCATACTGGAATATTTCAAGTTGTGCAAAAAGGTATTTAAATTACTTCTGTTGGCTTATTTCTTGAGGATTTAGAAAAAAAGAAAATTCCATAGGTCCGTCTATTCGTTTAGAAGTTTTACTGCCGGGTTATCGAGTACTTTTCTTTTTTTTTTCGAATGAACTATCACAAACTAACGGACTTCTCTATCCAAAAGTTTTCAGTAAAATTCCACAACACTCGATTCTTGATTTCCGTACAAGAAAAAAGCATAACTGAATCTTCCAACCATGTTTATATACGTGAAATATTTCCAGTATTAACAGAGAAAAAATTTTCTTCAACACTCTCCAGGTCTTTGGAATCATTGAATTCACATAATATTTTCTCCAATTCATTACTTTCCCAATGTAGATTCACATTTTGAAAAATAAGTAATTACTACGACCTCTTCGTAGAGAGGACAACGTTGTGTAGTTATCTGACAGGAAAATGGTCATAACCTAACATTTTCAAACTATACACGGTGAAATCTGTCAGCATGTCATGGCAAACCGGGATACTTTATAAAAGTGAATGGATTATATTCAGTACACAGAAAAAAATTTGGCAACAAAATCCTGAAACAGGTCAATTTTTGTTTCACTTTTATCAAATTTATATGCATTTTTGAAGCATTTTTGTTGCACCCTGTGCCATCCCCATCAACCCTCTAAATTTTTTGAATGGGGAAAGTAGGTCGTGTGGTACTTTTTTGGCAAGGTCTTTGTATCTTATTTACAGGCGTGCAGAAATTTTCAAGAAAAAATTTTTTTTTTGAAAAATTTAGTTAGTTCAAAGAGGTTTTCAGAAGGTGCACTTTGTCATGGCTCATTTACTTTACAGGATGGAGCACCTGCGCGAGTTCCTGGACAATGCGTTTCCTGAGAGATGGATTGGGAGACGGCACATAGAGTGGCCAGCCAGGTCTCCACATCTGACACCGTTCGATTTTTTCTTATGGGGCTACCTGAAATCGAACGTATACATTAATAGGCCCGAAAATTTGGAAGACTTGAAAAACCGAAGAAGGTTCGAGATAGGTAGAATAACTCCAGAAACTCTCCAGAAGGTACAGGAAGAATGTGTCTAGCGCTTTGATTATTGCATCCAGAACGATGGTGGTCATTTTGAACATCTAATTCAACTTATCTTGTAATGCACAATGATTCTCCGAGTGGTACTTCAATGCCGAAATAAATTTCCAATGTCACTCCATTTTTTTCTCCATCAAAAGGTTCGTAGGGGTTGAAAGTTGTCAGGTACCATCGTCTCAAAGTAAATGAGCCATGACAAAGTGCACATACTGAAAACCTCTTTGATCTAACTAATTCTTCAAAAAAAAAAGAATTTTTTTCTTAAAAATTTCTGCACGCCTGTAAAGAAGATACAAAGACCTTGCCAAAAAAGTACCACATAAACCTACTTTCCCTTTTCAACAAATTTAGAGGGTTGATGGGGATGGTACAGGGTGCAACAAAAATCCTTTAAAAATGCATAAAATTTGGTAAAAGTGAAACAAAATTGACCTGTTTCAGGATTTTGTTGCCAAATATTTTTCTTCTGAGAAAATGAATTTGTTCCATAATTTTGACGCGCACTGTATATTTGTTTGGTCGCTCACAATTTGTGTTTCCAGACGAACATATCGGGTGTTAAACAAAATGTAGAAAATTAAAGACCAATTTCCCTTATCAAGAACTTCGCGTTATTATTCGAAAAATGTATAAAAATCGCTTCATAAAGTTTTTAGAACAAAGCAACCTCTTTTATAAACACCAATATTGACTCAGATCGATGAGATTACTGCTTTGAAAACGAATTTGAACATGCGCGAAAGAGCTGCTAAATTCAGGTCAGTGCTTTCCTAGGTTTTTTGAGTTATTCTGGAAAAAACTTCAATACCGAGGAAGAAACCACGAAATTAGACGTATTTTCTCACAATATCTCCAGAATTAAAATCGTAAAAAACTTAAATTTGGCACACTACTGTGACATATGAAGCTCGAAGTATGAGCAGTATTTTTTCCAAATGAAACGAACAGTTTCGAAAAAAAACTTTTTCGAAAAAATTCTTTTTTAATTTAGTGACAGCACGATCTCAACAAAATTTCGCAACAAGTTGCAAGTCCTCATGCTAGAACCTAATTGCCAAGTTTCAATTCAATCGCTCCAGTAGTTTTCGAAATATTAGGTTAATAACCTCAAAACTTCAAATAGATATAACACCAAAACCGTTTGGCCAATTTTGTCTATTAACAAACTTGACCTTCGATTTTTGAAATGCACCCAACTGTTGAATTTTCGAGTCGATAGAATACTCCGTACGCCCGTAAACGTGCATACGGCTTCTAACACCGGATTCGTCATCAGTGAGTCCAACACAGTCGTTTAAGACCATTTTCGGCTCAAAATTCGAAAATTACAGACATTTGGACAAAACAATAGCACGCTGTTCTCCAGAACTTGCGCGCAAAAACGTAACAATCTTCATCAACAAGAAATAATAATAATAAACTGATGTAGCGATACTAGACAGCCTACAATAGGAATCCCACAGGGTACGGTTTTGGGGCCTGTGTTGTTTTGGTGTAAATAAACGGAATTGGATCAATTTTAGAAAGGGTTAAGGTAATTTCGTACGCTGAAGACTCTGTTTTGTTATCTGGGGGTTCTGATTGGAGAGAAGTCTATCAGCAGGCGGAGAACGGTGTTACCAGATTGTACAAATGGTTAAACTACAGTCTTCTAAGCATTAAAATCAAAAAATCGAGGTGCTTTGTATTTTCACTCTCAGATGTTGATAGACCGCAAAATTTAGTACTGAAGATACACAGCTGTCAGGATCCCGGAATTTTTAATTGCGAAAACATAGAAAACGTTACGAGTATCAAATATTTGGGTGTCGTAGCGCATCAGCATCTGAGGTGGAACAAGCACTGTATTTACATCAATAAGAAATGAGAAACTCACTCTACAGGTTGTATCAGCTTAGAGATTTATTGAATTCAAAATTACTCAAGAGGGTCTACACTTCTTTGGTTGCATCATTGTTGAGGTAGTGTCTAGTTGTTTGAGTGGGTGGTTTCAATAATGCTTTGCAAATCGTTACTAACTAACAACTCAAAATTATATTTTAGTATCACCATTTTACATAAAGGCCCACACGCAGAGAACAGTTTGTTATTTTGCACCGAAATTTTTCAATTTTCTCCCGAAAAATATGAAAAATCTTAGCTTAACTAAAACAAAAATTCAGTACAAGTGAAGAATATGTTCAAAAACACTACATTTAATAGTTCAATGATATGAAATTAGAGCAACAATTGTTGTTTCCATCAATAATAGTATAGTTCAGATGCCCCTCTATATATCTCACGTTGCTGCTCGGCGATTTTTGACCCGCCTGTATTTGTTCCACTTATGTATACCAGCATCCGCAAATTATTTTTGATGTTTCACAGCACAGACTTGAAGCTTCTCTCCAGCGTGATTCATTTGTTATTCAAATGTGTAGCTTACTAATAGATAATGTTGAAACAATGTATGTACAAATTGTAATGTTTTATAAAAATTCCAAAAGTGAATAAAATTTGAATTTGTCATCGTTATAGCATTCTTGTCTGCTCTATTATTCACTACATCCTGAGTCCCTTTGAGTTATTTTTATTTCAGTCGATTTCCTTTCAGTGGTAATTTTTTTGCTCATGATAAACTCATAGAAGTCAATCGATTCATATTCAAATAACTGAAAAATTCCAGTTCCTACCTAAAATAACATGGGACTTTTGTCAAGCTGAGATTCAACACCCTGTATATTGAAATTTCAGAATTGGATTGAAATATTTGAAAAGAAGAAAATTTTTAGTTGGAATCCGTTGATATTTTTATTCCGCACGTTGAATTGGAAATCGAAAATTTCATAGAAAAATTTTCAATATTCCACAGAATTCTCAGAAAAATCGTATTTTGTGATGGAATTGAGAGGATGTCTTGGCCTTCTTAATGGAAATGAGTATCTTTTGTTATTTCGAACTATTTCAAGAAAAACATTAATTTTGAAAAATGTATCTGAAATTGACAAGGAATAATTAAATAAATGAAGAAATAAAAATCTCAGCAATAAATCACAGACACCGTTTTGTTAAATTCACATTCTTGTCCATTTCGAAAAAGTACTTATAGTTATTTGATCTTGTCTGGATTATTACGTGCTTCATCGTAGGCGACTTGGATATCCTTATTTCTTATTCCTATAAGAAAAAACGAATAAAACCTCCAGGTTTCGTCAGATCTCTTCCCAAATTGTCTATTTTGAAGAGATTCAATTGATTTCCTTCTCATTTTTTATTATAATAATGATAAAGGACCTTTATTCTGTATTCTATGAAATACAATCATGAGGCGAAGTTCAGCTAACGCTATTCTACCTATAGTACTGACATTGTCGTATCTTAGTTCGATACAATTTGGCAGTCAAATTGAAATCAGAATAAGAGCAAACTTTAAATGAATATTTCGCTGTCAATTCTCGCCAAACTCGAATTCGTTTTCCTTTAATGGCTGAATCAAAATGCAGTCAATGAAAACATCTTACTTACTGGATCATTTTTTCGATAAAAAAAAATAATGTCTAATAAATATGTCCAAGACTCAACTATTTACAAATCTGGACTGGAATGTAATTTTTGTGCCATTACTATAGAGAGTTAAGCAATTCAATCAGTTGCAGAATTAAGGACTTTTGTCAGCGAGTTGTGAGAAGACATCACATATTCAGTACAATTTAGCGAATACAAAATATGGAGACATTTTTACTATATTATCATTATATTGTTGCTGATTCTCCTAGGTTCCACAATGGAAGACCTCGGTATTATGTTTGTGAGTTAGGAGGCTGGGTGTGTTCTGTGTAGGCTTTGTTCCCCAATTCCTTATGCCTCATTAGGAACAGTGTTTACCCAACAGCAAATGGTTGGATGGTCCCATGAAAACTGGAGAAAATTCTTTCCAGACCAAGAGCATCAACCCAGGACCTAACAATGATGATAAAAATTTAGCTTGGCCTAATAGTTACTTGCCAGCTCCCAACAAAAAAGTAAATATATGGTTTGGAGGGATAATAAACCACTTGCTGCTGGGTTAAAAATTAATAGCACTGTTCCTGAAATGGAGTTATGAAATAATAAGGAAGTCTACACTGAACACCTGAGCTCATAGTCCATACAAGCTATGAACTTCTGAGAGATTTCATCGAAACATAAGGGTATTGGTACAAACGCAAAAATACTTTTGATTCCAACTGTTCCTCCACAAATTGAATATTTACCGAATTTTCATTCACTGCAGATAATAAACAAATGTAAAGAGTATTGGAAGATTCATCTCACCTTTTCAGCACTACAGGAGCATCCATCTGGGAATACCCACTTTTTGAAAGTTTGGATCCTATTCTTCTGAAACAACAAGTCCAATTCTCCCTTACTCTGAAAAAACATGCGTGAAAATTTATCTTATCTCAAGGTATTCTCCAATGAAGATGTTTGGTAAACCTACTGGACTCCGAAAGTTTAAGGATTACCAGATGTTTTCCTATTCTGTTAATATACCATAAACATGATATTACCATTGTTATTCTTTTCAAATGGAGACTATTCTGCAACGAATAATATACTTCGAATTATATATGTTTCAGTTTCAAATTGAAACTTTCAATAATCCAATTAATTGTGGAAAATCCAACAAAAATACACAACTTCGTTGTTCTAAATTACTCACACCTGATTCCGTTAAACCACAGAATACAAATATATAAACGTTAAACTTTTGAAAGCAATCATAGAAGACCGATTAATCACAGAACATAGCGAAAGTGAGGGTCTCTGTCACAGAACACATATATGTATATGAGCCGCATGAGCGCGTTTTTTTTAATACACCAAACGGGCACGTCGAAAAACTACTAGCTTGGAAGTGTTCGAATTTCTTTCGCCAGAGGGCTTATCGCCTCTCAGTAGTTGCGAATTAAGAGAATTTTGTTAAATTTATGTTGAAAAAAACCGCCCCATGATTATATGACATCTTTGGACAAGTCACAGAGATATGTTGACATTAGTCACATTTGTCAATTTGTCATTCATTCTTTCATTCATCTTCTCTTTATCAATTTGTCATTGCTTTATTTATTTGTCTTTTTGTAAGAATTAAGAATAGTGCATCGTTCGTTTTGGGTTCTATAAAACAAGAACCGCTTCACTGTTGATATTCATCATCCCCTTTTGCTGTATTGAGATTTCTAGAATATAATCTCCCTAAGTGAAATGATATATTCACAGGAAGATGCTAAGGTTCCAGTGATTTGTTTCAAATTCCCTGCCTAAAAAGTGAAAACTATTTTGATCAAGATGTTGATGGACTCGCCGAACAAATGCTTAAACAAAAATCCGAGTTTAATATTCGACGAAGCATGCCTGGATGTTATAAATACTCTGAACGAAACAATATCAATTTATGGTCAGTATACAGAATGTCATAAGTGTAATTTCCAGCAGCTTGCCAGCTTACAACCTGGAAAAAATACATCTATACTTTTCAACACAGTTTACCCTACTGAATTATATTATGCCACGATTAGTAATGCAACGGAAAACTGTAGGTGAGCTATCTTCTTATAATTAGTTTGATATTGATTATTGGAGTGAGGTTGGATTTATACTTTATTGAAAATGTAGTCATAAGTGTCTGGAGTTGTTATTAATGCCTGAAATTGGAACTATGATTTCAATTGGAACATTTACACAGCAACTCAAGTCTGAATCATAACTGATTGAGGTTGTATTTATGCATGTTAGTCACGTTGTTAGTTACAAGCTTAGTGTTCAACTGTTAGGCTTGAGACAGAACAGTTGAACATATACATAGCTTTCTATTTGACTGATTAATTTTCGAATTTCTTCACTTCGAACTGAAGTGAATTTGACAAATAGAACACGACTTGATAACAGCTGACGTGCTGTTTTGACAGTTGAGAGAGACTGGAGGACCAACAACTGGAAATATGCTTTGTTTACTATGGGAAAATGCAATTTGGCTTGTGATGTTATATTAATTTGGATATTTTAGACTGAACTATTTACTACTACACTATCTAGAAACTATATCCGAAGTATTTAATATCTATAAATATAATTCTTGCCAGTTGATTCCGCATGCTGCGGGGTTAAGTAAGGAAGGAAATACAATTTAAAATCTAAGTTTCTTTGGAACAAATTAAGATAGTCAAGCTAAAATAATCATCATCAAATTGATGAATACTAGCAATGAGTTGTTAAAGTATTTTCATTTGAAACTATCCGTACCTATGTTGACATGAACTCCAGTTTTCCATTTAAGAAGAGAGAAATAAGAAAATTTTATTGCCTCTGCAAGGGAAAATCATATTTTCTGAATTCATTCAATCTAGTAATTGCGTTTGAAAACTGGAAAATCAACAAAATAAATGTTATTTTCCTAGATGTCTGTTGCATCGGTAAAATGGAGATTAGACTCCACAATCAATGAGACTTGAACAAGATAGGACTGATTCATTATATTGACATACAGTTATGCAATGAAATTGAATTTGGAGCTGATTTTCATTATCAATCGCATACTATCATCTACAATGTTTTGGTATTCCGTACTGTTTGAATGCAAGCAAGCATTCCTGTTTTTTTTTATGAAGAAAAAGGTCTAAGTCATCACTGATCGGCATTTTAGTAGTCATATTGATATTTAGAGTCATATCTTACACTGAACCCAAACCATTCACTCTTTCAACACACCATTCCTATCTTCTACAGCCAGGAATATCTAGCCGTGTCCAGAAACGTAATAGTTAGTAACACGATAAAATAGCATAATATTCACCCAATATTTTACCTTTATATAAAAGTAATAAGGTACTTCTATAATAAACCACAACACAGAAAGAAAGCAAACTGAACTTCCAGTAGGTTTTATTTTCAATATCCAACCTGTTTTCCAAATCAATGATTAATTTCATATAAAATGCACCAATTTATCCAACCATAACATCGAAACAAACTTCATATTGAATATTATAAATTATTAAGTTTCATTTATAGCAATGCAACCAGTGGAAAATAATTCACTTGGTGTGATGTTCAAAATTAGCGGGTGCTAGCAAAATTTTCAGGTTCCGTTTTTATAATCCATTAAGAATCTTCAATTGATGGCTTCTTGAATTATAATTTAGCAGAAAGTTTATCTCAATCGTCGACAGACAAATTGTTTATTTACCGGAAAGCAAGGTTATGTTGAACTGATGTGATTACGGAAATCAAATGATTCCACTAGAGAGCAACATCAGTTGGAAGTGATGCGCGTCAGTTCAAAATCACAACATTGTCAAATAGAACGCAGATCACCTGATTTTGCATCAGTTTGGAAGTGATACAGCGGCAAATAGAAAGCGCCTATAAATGCTCCAATAGAAATGCACAGGTTCAATTTCATTTTATGATTGGGGCAATAGCCAACTGTGAGTCGAGTTCCCTACTGTGCACAGAAACTAGCATTATATGCTCTGATTATCTCTACTCCACTCACTTTTATCAAGTCAATCAGTAGGCATTGGAATAGGTCTATCAAGATTTTGTCACTAAAACTGAGCCAGGTTGTCTCAGTGAAATATCCTCAAGGTCAAAATAATCTGGCGGGACGTTGTCAATTCTTACATATTTTCATTGACGTCTCTACAGCTTGATTCAGTTATACAGTGCGCGTCAAAATTATGGAACAAATTCATTTTCTCAGAAGAAAAATATTTGGCAACAAAATCAGGTCAATTTTTGTTTCACTTTTACCGAATTTATATGCATTTTTGAAGGATTTTTGTTGCACCCTGTGCCATCCCCATTAACCCTCTAGATATTTTGAATAGGAAAAGTAGTTCATGTGGTACTTTTTTGGCAAGGTCTTTGTATCTTCTTTGCAGGCGTGCAGAAATTTTCAAGAAAAAAATTTTTTTTTTAAAAATGTATCAATGCACAATGATTCTCCGGGTTATACTTCAGTGCCGAAATAAATTTCCAATGTCCAATGTTCGTAGGGGTTGAAAGTTGTCCTTGAACAAAACTGTAATGGTCGACTTTCATTCGGTGACAAATTTCATCAGGTACCATCGTCCCAAAGTAAATGAGTCATGACAAAGTACACATACTGAAAACCTCTTTGAACTTTGCTAACAACATGGCAAACAATGTACCTAAAAGGGAAATAATAAATTTTTATGATAACAGTTTATTTCCTGGAATAAGTGACAAACTTAAGTTTGAGTTGACAACTGTGGAGGATATCATGAATATTCTGAATAGTATAAAAACTAGAGCGTTCGGAATAGATACAATAAATATAACCCTGATTCGATTATGTTATCCAATCATAATTCCGTACATCACTCATATAGTAAATGAGTGCTTGGTAAATTCCTATTTTCCTACTCTCTGGAAACAGGCCCAGGTCGTCCCTTTGCCCAAGGTTGGTAAGCCTATTGAGTATGGTCAGCTGCGTTTGATCAGTGATCTTCCTACATTCTCCAAATTACTCGAGCGAACTATGGAAAAACAGATCAGGCATTACCTGAATGTTAACAATGTCTTACCTCTGAGACAGTCTGGCTTTAGGAGTGGATATAGCTGTGAGAGTAACCTTGCTGATGTTACTGACGATATCTTCAGAGCATATGATAGGGGTGATATCTCATTATTGATTCTGTTAGACTTCAGCAGGGCATTCGATACAATTAATCATGAAATTCTGCTCTCAATATTAGGCTATATCGGCTTTGCAGGCAGCTCCATAAGGCTCATGACATCTTATCTTTCTGACCGGGCGCAGAGGGTTGTGCTTGACGGTCGGTGCTCTTCGTCTCTGGTACTTCGAAGTGGGGTCCCCCAGGGTAGTATTCTGGGTCCTCTGTATATTTTGTATACACTCATCTTTCATTTATACCTCAGATATTGTAGCTCTCACTTTTATGTGGATGATACGCAGATTTATATCTCTTTTCCTGAGGGAGATATTGCTCTGGCAGAGGAAAGGATTAACAGTGATCTAACTTCTTTTGCGAATGGTGCTAGTGACCATCTTCTGCAGCTTGATCTCAGTAAATGTTCTGTAGTGATCTTCGGCACATTTCATAGATTTCTAAAGTCAAAAGTACAATTCGGATCAGACTGAATGGCGAACATCTCTCTGTTGTAAATCACTGCAAGAGCCTGGTTCTTATTATAGACTCCAGGATGCGTTTCAGGGAACATGTAACTAGCTAACTCAAAATAGCTTATTGTAACTTGAAGATTATCTATAGTCATAGACATTACCTTTCAGAAGACACAAAAAAATGCTGTGTGATACCCTCATCCTCTCACACTTCAATTTCTGCAATAGCATTTATATGCCTTGTTTAGACTTCGCGACCACTACCGAATACAAACAATTCAAAACTCGTGTCTAAGATTAATATACGGGGTAAGACTCGGAGACCACATATCTCCGGCACTACAACAATCCGGCTGGTTGATCATGCGCAATAGAGCACAGGTACATATGGCTTGCTTCTTTTCCAAAATGATGAAGTACACGACGCCTGTCTAACTCCACCAGAAGATAACTTATAGAACTAATTTAAAAAAAAATACATTTTTTTCTTGAAAATTTCTGCGCGCCTGTAAAGAAGATACAAAGACCTTGCCAAAAAAGTACCACATGTCCTACTTTCCCTACGCACAACTCTTCACGAAATTTAATTGAGATCACACGGCCGGTGAATTTAGAAAAACATTTTTTCGAAAAAATTCTTTTTTCTGGAAACTGTTCATTCAATCGGGGAAAAACTCCCGCTCATACCTTGAACATCATATTTTACAGCAGTGCATCAAATTTCATTTTGATACGACTATAATTTCTGAAGATATTGAGAAAAAACATGAAAAGTTTCGTGATTTTCTTCTCGATATCGTTGTTTTTTCCGGAATAACTGAAAAAACTTCTTATTCAATTGGAATGAAACTTGGAAGCTAGTTTGGAAATGCTGATGGGCAACTTGGTACAAAATTTCGTGATGAGTGTGTCATTAAGAGCAAATAATACCTCGAATATATCGGGGTGACTTTTGATGGCCACAGTTTGTTTTTTTCAAAAAAATTTTTTGGTGCAAATGGTTGAAAAAAATCGTAGGAATGCGCAATGTTGCCACTTTCTTACATTCAAGAATTTTCGAGGAAATAAAAACTGCAATGGAGTAAACAATGGAAAAATAAGTAACATTGGGGATTCTCGCTAAAGAATTGAGTACATCTCCAAAAATTTTCGAAAAATATTAACTGAAGCCTGCAGAACGACACTCCGTTTTCTCCTATAAACGTCGAAATTTCTCCGAATTTTAATATTTCACGCGCCTATAGGCAACGTTTAATTATGTAGATCGGGTCCAGCGGCCTGACCTTAGGGTATAAGCGAGGTGTGATGACATTTAAATCTGGCTGTGTTCCTTAGCTGTAATTTACTTCCACGTGGTATTGTTTCCTCTTAAATCAATTCTTATTGTATGTATTGTATTTACTGTCGGCCGTAAGTCGGGCTCAATTACAAAGGTCGAATTCGTGGATGGGTAAAATCCGCCCAATGATTCCGTAGATATACCCATTCAAAATTTTATTTTCCCAATATATCCAAAAATACAGAATTAGATCGAATTGAAATCCAGAACTCTTTCGGAAAACCTAGAACGGCACTGCTGTGAAGGCAGCAGATTTTGCACGCATGTTCAATCATCTCCATTGAACATGCGCGCAAAAGCTGCTGCCTTCACGACAGTGCTTTTCTAGATATTTCATACTTGGAGTGGCTCACCAAAAAAAAAAAAAAAATTCTGGAGGAAAACAAGGACAGTGTTCCAAAAAAAATCATCCTGAAGATTTGCAGTTCAAATTGGCATGTGATATGGTGTAAACTCTAAATTGTAATATATTTGCCAAATTTCAGTTGAATATCTTGTGGAATGCAGATAATATGAGACAAAAAAAAAATCAAACTTTAACACCCTGTATCTCGAAAACCAAACATTTGCAGTTCCCTGTCTAGGAGCCTTTTTGTCGTTTAAAGCATGCAAGGAATATCCTCTTTTTCTTTGTACCCCCAATTTAGGAACAGCTTGTATATATTCTTTTGAGAACAATCATTACATTCTTTTGTACATCAAACATATACCGTGTGTAAAAAATCGCAGTATTAGCAGAGGAAATGTAAACAGGGCACAAAACATTTTCACGTATGATACAAGAGCATAAGATAAAAACCTCAGCAAAAACTCTGTTTCCCAATATAAGTGTAGTGAAATTGGAATTCATTTAAAGATAAAGCTGGCGTATTCTCAATGTTCATTGGAACAAAATTTCTTCGTCTTACGTTCGAATTTAGATCGACAAAATATCTGGAAATCATATCTGCAACAGGAAAAAGATAAAAACCGAGCAGAAAACACTAAATAATATGACCTACATTTGCTCTTTGACCTTATGTAAGTAGCATCCGTTGGCTGTGTCATACTCGCATTTGATACAGGCAGAACTTTCCCATTGTATTTGAGACACTGTTGTGCATTTTGTAAAATGATGAAGCATTCAGAGAATGTCACTATTGCACAAATAAATACGGTAACATAATCCATTCCATAAACTGCAACTAATATAGTAAAACTAGAAAAGCACTAACGTGAAGTCTGCAACTTTTGCGCGCATGTTCAAAGGAGGCCACCGAAAGGATGACCGGTTTTGTAAAGAATTCGAACATCCCAATATATCCGAAAATTATAGCCGTATCGAACTGAAATTTGGCACGCTGCTGTGAAATATGAAGGTCTAGATACAAGCAGAATTTTTTTCGAATATGATGAATAGTTTCCGAAAAAAATTCAGAAAAAAATGTTTCCTGAATTTAGTGACATTACGATGTCAACAAAATTTTGTAAGAAGTTGCGAGTCATAATGCTTCAACCAACTGCCAAGTTTCAAGCCAATCGCTCCAGTAGTTCCTGAAATATCAAGGAAATAACCTCAAAATTTCAAACCTACCCTGAAAGTTTCAAGTCGCGTGGTTGCTCCGTTCGGCAATTATGGTGTCCACGGCCAGACGGACATGAATCGATTTTGACACAGGATCCGTCATCAGTGGGTCCTACCAACATAGTCATTTGACACCAATTTCTGGATAAAATTCGAGAATTGCTGACATTTGGACAAAACGATAGCACGCTTTTCCCCTAGAACATGCGCGCAAAAAGGTACTGCTTGCCTTTGCATGGTTAAAAATGGCGTGTATTGGAAATGTACCCCGGTAATTTACCGCACTTTTGACACAAGATCTTAATCAATTAGGTGTAAATCCACTGTTTATCTACAGACCTGTTCGTTTGCCTCTAATACCAACCTAGTGTGAGCGGGGTAAGACTATTACTATCATGCAAAATATGCCCTTTAATTTAACTAAACTGGTAATTAATAAAGTAACGAGTTTTATGAAACATTTGAGTTCGTTTAAAAAAGAATCATATTGTATGAATATGAAATTAGTCTGAGTTAAAAGGGTTTTTCGTGCATGTTTTAGCGAACGGCGTCCTATCGTTTTGTCAAAATCTTTGATGTGAACACGACGGTAAACACAATAACTTCTGAAAGAAACGACTTAGAAACTATATTCGTCTGGTCTGGGGCCTAATTATGAATGGGTAAAATCCGCCCAATGGTCCCGTAGATAAACCCATGCAAAATTATATGCTCCCATTAACTCCGATGATACAGATTGGATCGAATTCAAATCCAGTACTTGATTGAAAAAATAACAACTTGAAGGTTCATGCAGAATTACGTGAGGATAATATGCTTAGAAGATCGCCAAATATTTCCATAAGGAAGTAAAGATGCGTTTGTTGAATACGCGTGAAGATTACCGCTTGGGTAACGAATTTGAACATTTGTATAAAAGCTGCAAACTTCACGGCTGTGCATTTCGAGAATTCTTTAATTTGATGTCAAGATCCTGTGATGCCGTAAGCTCGTAATCAATAACATTACCTAATTAATTTTTTTCTGTAATTATCGAATTATTTATTTTGTGTAATGAAGGCAACAATAAATGATTGTTCGGTATGACAAATTTGTTGTTTTTCGAAATTATGCATGCATTTGATAAAGTCGGAATATTTGACTGTATCTAATCAATGTCTTCCAATTGAACTCGGGTTCATTCAACCAGTAAATTTAGATTGCAATAATATGATAAAAGGTGTATTCGTATGAAATCTTTCATCCTATAGTTTTCATTGTTAATTTGGATAAAAGAGGGCTAGTCGTGACCAACCAACCTTAGCCCATCAGTTAGCACTAATGGAGCTACAAAACAGAGTTCGAAATAAGGTACTGATGAGAAGTCAAGAACTTTTCCTGCTTGTTCAAAAATGTAGCCTCACAACCAATAATAAACACAAATTGGAGCAACAAAGAAACATTGCGAAGCACGTATTCTACCTCCCCCAAACCTACTCTATAAATAGCGAGTTGTTTCTTACGTCGCCAGACAGTCGTGAACACAATAGCTCCCGAAAGAAACAACTTAAGAGATCCGAAATTTGTAGAGCAAGTTTGGAGCTAAATAATGATGGCGAAATGAATGGAAGGGTAAAATCCAACCCTTGGATATATCCATTCGAAGTTTTATTTTCCGTATCCGTTGGGTACATTTTGCCTATTAATGCATCTTAACGGAGCATTTGTACAGAGTAATTCTCTATTTATACCTCATCCTTTATCATCTTTGTTATCGCCTGTAGAAAAGAAAAGTAAAAAGTTTCATGTTAAGTTGCGTGCAGATATCTAGAGTACAAAAAGTTTATATGAAAAAAATGTTTATTCGTCTAAACAGGAAGTACTCCCAATTACAAGACATCATTTTAGTACAAAGTCGATAAGAAATCGATATTTTATATAACTCTAAGTAAAAACAAAATAAATGCCCAAATCAACACGGATATTTGCAGACCCTGATTCAGAACAGATCTTTTATGTTGGTCCATTCATATGCGGAATACTTCCACGCTCCAGGATAATCCGTAGATATGTAAATTAGAACTGGTTTTTCGTAAAATGCCCACTACTCATTGTAAATCTGCTAATTAATATAAAAATAAAATCACGTTAGTTTGATAGCTACAGCACCAAAGATTAATATTCGCTTTGCTCAGCACAGCCCGTTCTTAGGACAGCAAAAGAAGAGGTTATTAAACATAAACAGTGCTTCTAACCGAAGATTACTTCATAAGAGCGGTTTTACTTGTTTATAAATAGCCTACGAAATAATATTTTAACCAATTTAGTTTACATACGACTGAAGGTGTCGCTGGCGTCAAATCGCTTCGTTTCAAATCTTCCTCTTATGGTTTATTATTTGATGAAATCAAATAACCTTAGTGATCGAAAAAAAAAATTTTAACCCCCCCTGAAAATTTCACAGTTTACGTTTTGGAGTATGTAGATTTGAATGAACGAATAATAAAAATCCGTCCGTCCGCCGTCCGTTGTCCGGGGCTTTTCTCTGGAAGTACTGAACAGAAATCCTTGAAACTTAGTAGAAAAATCCTGTGTCACTCGGGGTTAATCCCCCAAGCTTTTCAGCAGGATCGGTGTACCCTAAGGGCTATAATGGGAGGTTGGGGGGGAAAAATTATTTCTCGAAAAGTTACCACCGAATTTTCATGAAACTCTGAACGTTGATTACTGTTGCAAAACTAAACCAAAAAAATTTCACCCGGATGATTTCCGACCAGTGGTTCCTGAGTTATAAAGAAAAACGCTGCAAATTTTCAATAATGTCGAAAATGACATCATCGCATTCGGTTGTAAGATTGGAATTCACTGGAATAATCGGTTTACTTTTCATCCAGAATCATACATCTAAAAGTAGATGAAAATATTGATTACCAAATTTTAAACACATATCGAGAAATTTTTAATGGATGCGATATTATTTTATAAACATAATGTGGAAATTCCCATCGATGTTCTTGACAGTTTCATAATCGTAAGTAGGTCAAATTAAATATTTTTGGGTTTTCTTTCCCAATATCTAAAACATAACTACTAAAAATCGGATCAAACTATTATTTATAGAAATCACTCTGCGGATTACGGGATTTAAGATTAAATTTCTTCATGAAGCTCATTTATATCTTAAATAAAAGGTATATTTTATTAATAAATCATTGGTTTTTCAGAACACAAAAACTAATTCAATGAAAAAATTCATTTGAAACATTGAAATCTCAATAAATACTCTTTTATAACTGAATAACACTTTTACATGCGGAACGCGAATTAAGTAGCGTTATTTAAAATAATGTAGATTTCCAAAAAATTCGGTTGATCGGAGGTTTCCATCAATTTTGGTTTGCGTAGTACAATTATCGTCAACATGTGGATATCCGTTACTGATTCGAAATCCAATATTTTTCGTACTGAGAGTTTGGAATGAGCGTGAATATAAACATAATGAGCATTCATATGATAAAACAAATTGGAGAATATATGCAAAAAAATCAATAACACACCGGAAATCTGTGCCGGGTCGTGACCTAAGACAAGGGATATAGCGTAGACAAAAATATACCGAATGTTTCATCATCTGTTTGTCGGCAAACTACTTGTTTGAATTCTACGTTTTTACATCAATCAGACGTTCAGTTTTTTCATTTCATTAATATTTTTCAGAACGAAGTTGAATCCTAGTAGAAATCACATCTACACATCTGATATTAGCGGAAAGTGAATTTTGTTTTACGTATTGGTGTTAGTTTGAAAGATTGAGTTTATTTCCTCAGAATCAAGAACTACTAACGCGTTCAGATTGAAACATCATGACTAGTTGTGAAATATCGACGCTCGATTACATGCAAAATTTAGTGAGAATTTCATTGCAAAAAATCGATATTTTTTAAAACATTTTTCGGATACATATTCATCAAAGTTCAATGAAATTTGGTACAGGTTTCAGAGTCAACATTTAAAAACAGTATTTCAAATTTCAGTTTGACCGATATTTATTTGTGCATATATTATTTCCCTGATATCTCAAAAAGGGCAAACCCTATCTGATTTGAAGTTTATTTTCAGTTGTAGAATACCGACACGCAATTTAATAAGTGTGGAGAAGAGTACATAAGATTTTCAAAGAGGTGAAACTACTGTGGAACGTCTCTTCAAAATATTCAGAGTATTTTTTGAGATTCCAATGTTTCACATGAATTATTTCATGTAAATGGTTTTTGTGTTGTGAGAAACCAATGAGTTATTCATAATATATAAGTTTTTCAAGATATCAATGGTATGTTGGGTTATTCAACTAAGAATATAATAAACCCTTGTGTAAAATTTGCAGCGTTTTTTATCTTTGCAGCTATCGTCCATTGGTGGCGATTTCGACAGGCGCGATAGGAACGTGAACGAACGAAATTCTGCGACATATCCAAATAAATAGAATTCTGCGAGTCCTTGTCGACCGGCAGTGAGTTGATGCGGGCATATTTGAGCGGCGCAATCTGATCCCGATCAGTTTGGATTTGTTGCGCCTGCACGCTCATATGAAGAAGTATCCGACGGAACGCGTATCTTTGTAAGATCCGAGGGACTGCGGAACGTTGTGAGTCAACAAGATATTTGTTGAGATTCGTTGGATATTATTGGTGATATCTGGGATGGATCAGACGGAAAGTTTAATGAATGCTGTCTTTTTTTCCTACCTTAAATTCACTAACATTCCCGAACATTGCGGTCCAGTCAATCTCATATGGTGAACGATCTGTTCGACCAAAAAATGAAGAAAACATTTTTTAATCAAACTATGGATTTTCTATTAATGACCCGTTTTCTATAATACGCATGCACACCCGCAAAAGTTTAAGCTTTTGTTGTGGCGAATTGATTGGATTCGATGTGTTTTCTTGGTGAATTTTTCCCGATAATTTGATTTTCTCTAAATTTGAATTTATTTTAGCTAAAAAATCTACTATTTTCCGTAGCTTACCTACGCCTGATCAAGTAGGATTTATCCATGACACCTTATTTATTCTAACCCCATTTCCATTTACAATTCCTTCACTCAGCACGGAAATCCGAAGTAGCAAATCCTTTGCTACGCAAGAACCAAAATGAACCGAAACCTCGCCAACTACTGCTAGTGGACGACCCCGAAGTTCGGGTTGTAAAAGCTGGTCGACGATCGCTTCCAGTGGACGATCACGCTTATTTGTTATATGATTTTCTAAGAGAGAATTGAAGCAATTCCAATTTCCATACACTGGTCGGGAAATAGAAAACCGCGGCAATTAATGCTGTTTTGGCCATAACCTATTTTATCTGCAATTGATTTTCTAGGATCTATGTTCTAACGATGAAATATTTTTAAGGTTCCAAAAAACATTCTATGAGCATTACAGATATGGATGGAATATTACATCAGAATGTGATCCTATTTACATTAAAGAACCAGCTGAAAACTCTTTTCTACGTAAGTATTTTCTTTGAATTCAATTGGTTCACATTCCTATTCCTTGTGGGTCATTAAGCATTTGCATTTTGAAGTAGTGGTTATTTCGAATCTGTCAAATTTTCCTCATTCTTTTATGAGGGGAAGGTTAGTGTAATATTTGACATAAACGAATTGGGTCGATTCACGCTTGAATAAAACTTGAAAGTATTAAAAAAACTTATTTCAAACCTGGTGAGTTTTCTATCTAAACAGTCGAAATGCTGAAAAATCATTTTTGTGAGGATCCGATAAAGATAAGCTTTACGCTAACCATTCCAGAAAGTATTGATGCCTTGAAAAACGGGATCGAAGTTGCCATTCATGAATTTGAGCCCCAAAAGTTCGACAATGTTGAAAGATTGGGTTGATCTGATGGGATACCTCATGGCCAGTCGAATGATATTGTGGTTTTTCGTGAATGTCAAGGTGCATCCTTTCTAATAATCTCATAAATGTCAAACTATATTTTCCTCATTTGTGATTAAGACATCAATCGACTTACGAACTGAAGTACATATACTCCATTCACTTTCATAAAATATCTCGGTTGGCCGTATTTTAGGTCTGTCAAGTTTATTACTTCAAACTGACGCATGTTGGCACTCGTGAAATATCGGCAATGTCAAAATAATTCTATAATAATGCCAATTGCTACTCTCATCTCGACATAATCATCACGCTTGGAAACTAAAAATGTCGGATGTAGTTTCCAAGAAGCAGAGACAAAGTGCTATGTAGAATTGAAATCTGCTTGTGAGTGAAAACCTAGTGTATCGTTCACATAGATTCCCAAGAACTTTGTAAATTGAGTTAGTTTTTTTATGGTGACACAGGTTTTGTAGTACTACTACATTTTCATACTGGAGTATTTCAAGTTGTGCAAGAAGGTATTTAAATGTCTTCCGTAGACTTATTTCTTGAGAATTTCGAAAAGTAGGGAATTCCATAGGTTTGTCTGTTCGTTCAGAAGTTTTACTGCAGGGTTATTCGAGTACCATTATTTCTTTTTTCCAATGAACTATCATAAACTAACGGACTACACATCCATTGTTTTTCAGTAAAATTTCAATACTCGATTCTTGATTTCCGTACAAGAAAATAGCATAACTGAATCTTCCAACCATATTCATATAAGTGTAATATTTCTTCCAGTGTTGACAGAGAAAAAAGTTTCTCCAACGTTCGCCAGATCTTTGGAATTATTGAATTCACTTAATATTTTCCCAAAGTAAATTCACATTTTGTGAAAGACATAATTACTACGACCTCTATGTAGAGAGGACAACGTTGTGTAGTTATCTGACAGAAAAATGACTATACTCTAACATTTTCAAAATATACACGGTGAACTGCGTCGGAATGTCATGGACAACCGGAATATTTATGAAATAACGCGCTGTTCCCTAGAACAAGCTCGTAAAAGATTGGAGTATCTATTATTTGACGAGCGATCATGTGGGCCTTAACTGACGCGAATGAAGTTTGCAGTCCAACTGGAGACTAGTGCTGTAATTCATCAAGTTTTGACCGGGATAGTTCATTAAAGTGAATGGAGTATATATTATTTAATTATTTACCGTTTTGCTCTTGTGGAATTTTTGTCCCTATTTCCATTGGAATTGTCCGCCCCATACGAGACACACAAATGCCTCACATCCAGAGGTAGCTGTCTCGTCTTGCTTTAGAGACTGTCGTGGATATGACTTTTAAATGGAGGCCACTTATACGCGTCACGATCAGGATGGGATTCACTATTGGGAACTTCAGCGAAGATGCCAGCGCCCTAACGGTTAAATTTGGAACCTGTCCAAGCTAGTAGTTTTATGTAAACAAACCGTAGAAATGTGGTGGGGAAGGAATATTTATTGAGCAGAGCTAGAATATCTAAGGATATTATTATAATTTTGTGTTAGATTTCTTGGAAAGGAACTTTTCGTTTGGATCACGTTTAGAATTGTGCTTTAAATCGTTCGTGGAGGATAATTCCGATGTTATTTTAGTGTCTGTTGCTTGGTGGATGAAAATGAACTAATATCTCAGTTAAGTTGAATTTCTAGAATAATGGGCACCTCAATAAGTAATTCAAGGACTCTTATTGATGTGAAGAAGTTCTGAATGCAGGCTATATTATGTGGTAAATCTAGAATCAGTCCAGATGATGGCTTATGTTCTCTTTGTTTACAAACGAGTGAATCAATAAAATAAAGACAGCTTTTCTGCTTCAGTACTTTTGCATCGTTCTTGGAATGAAAAGGGAACATATAGAATTATAAATGATTTTATTTCCATATCACAGCAGCTCAAGATACAAGCAAAATGAAAAATATCACACCTGCTTCGACCAAAACTACCTATATAGAAATGAAAAATATTAATGTATTTATATGAATAACTCAAGCTATTATCAACTATAACAGTAAATCTAGTTTTTTCCAGGTTTTCAATCAGATCACTCTCTTTCAATATGATTTTGTGTAGTATGTTAAGAAGGTAGCTGCAGAAGTGCTCGGTAGTTTCTCTGAAAGAACAGCATTCTTCATCAAAATTCTCTTATTTACTTTACACCTGAAATCATATGGGGATGAGGTTGTTTTGAAATGAATACATTGTAATTTACCTTTATAAGAATAATCGTCTTCAAAGAAATGCAGTGAACCACTCTCATATATTTCGTGACCTCTTTTCCAATCTTCAATTTCAAAATCCTTCCTTCTATCAACGAGTCCCCCTCCAAAGGCTGTTTCCAATGTAACTTTACTTTCATTTTGCTTTGCAAAAAAATTTATAAATTAAGGCAGTAGATGATCCTCTCTTTTTTGACCATGAATAACATTGAGTTGAGGCACACAACAATAGTCATTTTGGGAGGATGCCATTTCGAATTAATACAATCGAAAATTTCAATCAGAAAGAAAGGGATCCATTGATTAATACCACAAACACTTTGGTGTACCAAAATTTCAACTCTGAGAACAACACAAAAGTTCCAAAATGAACTCGAAAAGTAAGCAAAACACGTTAGAATAACGGACACGTCGAAAAACTACTAGCTTGGAAGTGTTCGAATTCCTATCGCCAGAGGGCGTATCGCTTAGCAGTAGTTGCCAATGGCGGTCAGGTTATAATTACATTGCATTAGTGGAGCAGCCCAGACTTGTCGCGACCTGGCAGCATTCATACGCGATAATAAGGGATCCCATGATGTTACAGAAAAATAAGGCAGTCTCAATGGATATTTCATTAGACACTGTGACTAAAGTTATCCAAATTCAATTATAATTTTAGGTTACTTTCATCAGGACAATAATATGACATGTATGGAAAAAGCAAAACCATGCTGTATAAGATGTTAATGAAGAATTAGAATGACTACACTTCGGATCCCTTTCGATTACACTACATTATTGGTTGAAAAGTTGCTTGTAAAAAAATCTGCCAAAAAGGAACTAGTGTACGCATTCTAACGAAAAATTTTCGGGGAAGAAAGATGGCAAGTTTCGAAATAATTTTTGCATACATAAATGGTGGAATTGGAAAGTTGCAGGCAATTGTTGGAAATCACACGAACTCAAATATCTCGGAAACTGTTGATTTTCGGTTACCAATAAATATGGCTCAAACGACAGCAAATGGGTCACACTAACACCACCTCCAAGGTTCACGTCAAATTTGGAATCATCCTGTATATGTTGCGGGCAAAACGTGGTCGCCATCGGGGACGCGATCATGATCGCGTATATGAAGCCTAAACTTTACACATCCTTTTAACTCTACTTGGTTGTACTACTAATTCTGAAGAGCGATAAGATCAAAGGAACTTGAAACTTTCTTGGATCGTAAGATCAGATCCCTGAAGTCATTTTGTTGGCATGAGTTAAAGAAGTTCCTTTCACGCTCTTCCCACTATCAATTTAGCAAATTAGCAGTTCACTTTGCACAACTTTCCGCTTTGTGTTTTATAACGTTATACATAAAATACAGAGGAACTTTATACGTATTTCGAATGTATTAATCCGATATTTCATTGAATATATGCAATTTTTCTATTCATATCAATTATTTCTTTTTTTCAGCCATCCTTTCAGCGTTTATTATACTTTTTTGTTTTGGAACAATGTGGTACATGGTTAAATGTGTTTATAAAAATTCTGGCAGGTTAAGAAGATACTTAAATCTTAGTACTGAGGTGGAAACTGTGAGTTTTTGAAAGTTCGTATTGAATTTGCATGTTATGCCTTTCATCAAATTTTACGTAGTTCATTTTCAAACTATGACTTATACTTAGCACATGAGAAGTTAGTTTGGCATGCCTATACATCCAGTTTGCTACACTGTTGAAGTTGGATTTAAATGAACTTCAAAAGTTGATGAAAGTTTAATCGGGTTGATTTTGTACATCACTCATGAGTCTAGAGCCTGAACCAGAAACACACTTCTTTTTTTCTTTGGACGGCTTTCACTGACTGCTGCCCACTCAACTGATACTAACACGGCTGTTATTTCGAGAAAAACTTTCTCAGGGACAAATTAACAAGAAAAATAGTGAATACAGTGCCTTCTGGTATGTCAACTCCACCGCTATCTCGGGCACCTCCAATTTACGATCGCTCAAAACTATTTCATAGACTTTTTTTATGTTTTCTGAACCAATTTCGAGTTTGGGGGACCAGAGCGTTCAGCATCATCGGTAGTTCTTTAACCACGTTTGAAGTCAATATACCACCTTTTAAACGTTGTTGTCGAGCCATCGCTTTGCTCGCACAGTATTTTTCTCTACCACATAATGGTGTTTTATCATATCACGAAGCTTGTTTCATCTTTTTCTTTTTCAAACAACAAAAAATGTATCGTCACTGAACTTTGAATATCTCGATCTAGACTTAATTCTATGTTCAGAACTTTTGACACACTTCTTTTGAAGCTTGTTATAAACGAGAAAAAAAAGTGGTTCGACGCTAATGTTGCCATCTGTGCGCCAGGTCTGGAACTTATTGAGTGATGTAAATTTCGATTCGATCGGATCTGTAATTTTGGTGATATTAAAAAAATGTAGCCCGAAACAATTTTGCTGTTTTTGTTCATAAATCAATTGCTCCGGTGCAACTGGAGTTCAAACCTATCCCTGAAATTTTATGTCAGAGGAACGGACTTGATGGAATTCGACGAAGTATTCTTATTCACTGAGTTCAGCGTAATAAATCTATTTCCTCAATATCTCGAAAATGCTTATTCGGCCAAGTTGAAGCTTGATTATTAGTCATACACTATCTGTAACTTCCCACTGAAATCCATATTCAACAGTGTAAGCTCCAAATTTCAATCAGATCCGATATAATTTCTCGAAAATATTGGAATAATAGTATTTCGTGTTGTTTCTATCGGAAATTATTGTATTTAACATTGGCCGTTAGGCTCGATATCCGTGCAACAGTTATTGAGGCTTAATTGCAAAAACGATCGAATTCCTGAATGGGTAAAATCCTTCCTATGATTCCCATTCGATATTTCCAAAAATACAGATCCGATCGAATTGAAATCTAGTTCCTGGAAGGAAGAATTACGGACTGAACGTACATGCAGAATTTCATGAGAAAATGATTTCTTATTTGGACAAGCATGTGAAACCTCCTGACTCGAAGTCAGTGCTTTTTGAAACAAATAACAGATATTGAATGCATAAAAAAGTCTGGGGGACCTAGTGTTCGCATCCTCTAATATTAACCGATTACTGTTTAACGAGTTTCATCTGTTTAGGATCTGGGAGAAACATCTGGTTCACTTCTAGTTATACCCAAACCTCCAACGATCAAAAAACATCCTAATAGAGTGAAGTCAATAGATGTCTTTCGTGGACTGTGTATAGTGGTCATGATCTTTGTCAATTACGGAGGTGGTCGGTATTGGTTCTTCAGTCATTCAATTTGGAATGGTTTGACTTTGGCTGATTTAGTATTTCCTTGGTAAGTTTCACCCGTTATAATATTCTGTGCTTTCTTTTATTGAGCTCTATAGAACGTGTGAGGTGTCCATATATTTCCTTATTCTGATTAGTCGAACCAGTTCAGTGTATGAGAATGGTCAATTTTGAATCATGGTCCCAATGTCGGGAAGTCCGAATTTCTCGATTGAGATAGTTCAAGGTCAAAATGAGCCAAACAAAATTAAACTCATCTGGAATTTATTTTTGGTATTTCCTCAATATATCGAAAAAAATGACTGATTGAATTGAAACTCGGTAATAAGTTTAATTAATAACAAGCAATCCTTTGAAAAATTTCGGGAGTGTTGTATCTTTAAAACTTCTGAAACTTCTTTTATATTCAAAAACTGTCGGTCATTTCAATTGTTTGAAATAATAATATTCTGCATAGATATATCCGTGAAACCTCCTGGTTGATGTTACCCATTCATAAATTCTTACATTGAAATTGATCTCCATACATGCTCAACACATAAAGAGTCGTACGTTTTTTTTGAGTTATTGATATTACGATGGGCCGTTCAGCATTCTTTGAATTTGTGCGAATAATGCCTACATTAAGTTTCATACGATATTTCGTGAGATTTCACGCTTCAGAAAATCGGAGAATTTTTTGTGTCTGGAAGCAAGGTTCATGCACCACGAGAATATCGCTAAATGGTAAAAATGTGTTGGGTGGAGTTATTATTACCTGGATACGTGATAGCAATGGTTTCCAATTTTAATTCCACTCGTTCCTGACTCCACGTTACTCTTGTAGATTTTCGATTTAACCTTCGACAATAGATCGCAATCAATCGAATTACGCCTAGCATTAGTTCGTTGTTTCATAGTCGTCAAAGCAGACAAATATTAAAAGAAATAAAAGCAAACCAGTAGTATTAATTGTTACTATTTTATAGGTTTATGTGGATTATGGGAATGTCATTGGCCATTTCTCTCCAGAAGAAGCTCAGACATGCAGTTCCTAGACGTCTTCTTTTTTTCCAGTTGATAAGGAGATCTCTTGTTTTGATTCTGTTAGGAGTTGTTATCAACTCCAATCATAATCTATCTACCGTCGCTCAGTTGCGTTATCCTGGAGTTTTACAACGCCTGGGAATTTGTTATCTGATTGTCGGACTGATAGAAATCATTTTCAAGAAGAGAATTGAAGACGAAGCAAGTGTAAGTAATGAAATCTTCGACTCGAAAATTTTAAGAAACTGCTGTTCGCTGTCGCTTCACACATTATGTTTGTGTTTTGCCAATTTGAAACTATAGATGATCAGGATTACGATAACATGAGAATTATCCATGGAAATTCATGGTCCCATTTATTCATTGATTTATGCAAGATGATTTTCGGAAAAAGTATCTTCGAAACTTATCATCTATGGGTAAATCTTATAAAAAGTTGGAAATTTTCAGGTGAATACTGTAAATTATATAAAGAAGGCTCCTGATAATTCAAACCTTCGATGATTCGGCCTAAGATAATTCAAAGTTACTGTTGATAACCTTGTAAACTCCCGTTGATCAGAAAAAAACGATGCTTTCTGTAATAATAATAATAATAATAATTTATTAATCCCCTAAGACACCACGGTGTATGAGACAAGTCATTATACATAACAATTTAGCCCTCATTAACAATTTGGAGGCAATCTTGATAAAATTCGTTTACAGAATAATAACATTTACTTAACAATATATTTTTAATTTTTTTTTTGAAATGTACATAATTAAGGGACTTCAGAGTTTTTGGTAAACAGTTATACATTTTAATACACTGATAGGATGGAGAGTTCTCAAATTTTCGTGTCCTATGCTTCGGCACAAGCAGGATGTCCCGATTTCTTGTCCGATATTCATGGTTATCGGACAATTTAGACCATTTATCAACATTTTCCCTGGCATAAACCAAACATTTAAGAATATAAATGCACGGCAATGTCAACAAACTGTGAGCTAAGAATGTAGGTCGACATGATGTACGAGCACTGAGATTGAAAATTCGACGTATAATTCGTTTCTGGGCAACAAAAGTTGCCCAGGATTACTCGATACTCGATTATTTGCAGGAAAAAACCTCTGAGTGATCAAACCATTCGATAGTTCAAATGTTTTAAATTCAAACTCCAACTTGTTTGAGTTGGAACTCGTTTAATTGATAATTCCCAAGTTTTCAATCTCAATCAGTTAACTGTTTCACTTGTTGGTATCTTGTCGATTATTTCTACCGAGGGACAAGAAATTATTACCTAAAGGCGTTTTTCCGTTGAGACATTTCGAAGGTTCCTCAACAACTTGTGGATTGACTGTCAACATGACGTTTTATCGGCTAATTATTATAGCCCTTTCATTTTTGAATGTGATATGACAAACTTATAGCGATTTCGAAACCGTAGATGATTTCACTGGTCCCTTGAATTATCGAGTGCCCCACCGCAACCTTTTGAAATACTTTTTGTTGACCAAATAAACTGTATACAGAGGGCAACAACTGAATATAGTGAAGAGCTTAGATGTGCCAAGCGAAATTCGTTGCGCACCTTCTGCCAATGCAAGGAAGATAGACGGTCGGCCGCTAGAGTCCACAATAAAGTGGAGCTCATTCATCATTTAGAACAGCTGAAGATATAGGATGGTGGAACTCGAAACTGCTAAGAACTCACTCCCAAGGCTTCCCAAGTCAGGATGTTTCAACGCCCATACAAGAGGCTTGAGAGTTAGCTGCCAAACTCATCACAGGTAAGGATTCGGTGGGCTATCGAATCCTCTAAACCCTCAAATCTTCAGGAAGATATGTCATCTACCTGGTGGTGATACCGAGGGGGTTACTGGTTTTACTGCTAGACCTTACATTCCCTCTTCCTCAGAACTTCATTTAGGAACATGTGTCTGAGTACTGGCTAGACGTGATAGTGAGCTTCACTAGGAAGTTTTCTCTTAGATCGCCAAGGATGGAAAGGCAAGCGATCGCAGTAACTCCCACGAACCACAATAAATACCTTGGTGTTCTATTTGACAAAAAGGTCTCTTGGAGCTTCAACTCAAAGTCGTGATCAGCAAGGACCTATCAAACCTGATCTGGTCAACTGGATCTATAAATCCATTGTACGTCCAATGGCCAGATTTAATCTGGTGGCCGATGGCTAAATTATCGATGGGACAAGAAGCTCTTGATAAATTACAAAGAACCGCATGTTTGACTATCTCAGGAGCATCTGCCCAACCGCTATTTTGCAAGTGATTTTGGTTTTGCCTACTTTAGGTATATCCCTAGAAGGCGAGGCAGCCACATGGTCTCTCAGAGTGGCAGGACAGCGTAATCTGATAACTGGCGACTACACAGGCGACTTCGCATACTCTGAGATGCGAGTTTTAGATAAATTACAACGCAACATTTCCCAATCGAGAACAATGGGCTAATGAATAAGTGGTTTTCCTCACATGGTCTCCGGTGTTCTATACCGATGGCTTGAAAACCGAGGATGGACGAGTTGGGGCGGGTGTGTACTTCCCCTCAATCCAATTACCAATGGGTTACCGCCTTTCAGAATTTCAGGCATAAACCTTCCTAATAAGGGGTTGCACAGAACTCGAGTCACCGGAAAATGGGATCCATAGTGTCAGACAGGAGAGTAATAATAATAATAATTTATTGATCCTTTAAGACAAGTATATGTATAGGACAGGTCAGATAAACAAAAAAAAGTTACAAAAATACCCTAATAGAAAATAAGTGAATCATGAAAATTATCAGCAATAGTATGAAAACATTTCTGAATTAACTGACCCCTAATTACCCTCTTGAACTCCTTGCGTTCCAGAGACTTAGTACATTTCGGTAGATGATTGAAGAGCTTGATACACTGATATTTTGGCGAATATTCAAATTTACTCGTATTGTGTTTGGGGATATGAAATAATTCCTCATTTCTAGTGGAATACTTATGGAAGCTTGAGAGTTTAGTAATTTTTGCGCGCATGTTCTAGGGGAACAGCGTGCTATCGTTTTGTCCAAATGTCTGTAATTTTGGATGATTGAGCCGAAAATGGTCTCAATCGACTAGGTTGGACTCACTGATGACGAATCCGGTGTCAAAATTGATTCTGTCCGGCCGTCCGTAGACACGATAACTGTCGACAGAAGCAAGCTAGCTACTTGAAACTTTCAGGATAGGTTGCGCATCAGAATGCCGCGGTTAAGTTCGTTAATGGGCCAAATCGGTCGAATAGTTTCGGAGTTATAGGCACTTGAAGTTTTGAAGTTATTTATTTTTTATTTCAGAAACTACCGGAGCGATTGGATTCAAACTTGGCAGTTTGGTGGAGTATAACGACGCGCAACTTTGAGCCAAATTTCGTCAAGATCATATTGTCAGTAAATTTACAAAAAAATTTTTTTCTCGGAAACCGTTAATCATATCCAAAAAAAACTATACTCACACTTTGACCTTCTAATTTCACAGCAGTGTACTAAATTTCAGTTCGATACGATCAAAAGTTTTGGAGATATCGGGAAAAAATATGTCAAATTTCGAGGTTTTCTTCTCGATATCGTTGATTTTTTCGGTATAACTCGAGAAATACTGATTCAGTCCTGATTAAACTTCACAGCTAGTTTCAAGATGCTAAAAGACAACTTTATGCAAAATTTTGCTATAATCGTGTTATTAGAACAATTTGAAAAAAAAAATTTCTATGATTTTCTCATCATATCATCCTCATTAAATTCTGTATGAAACTTCGAACTGTTATTTTCGATGAAGTACTGGATTTCAATTCGATCTGATCTGTATTTTTGGAAATATTGGAAAAATAAAATTTTGATTGGGTATATCTACGGAATCATTGGGTGGATTTTACCCATTCACGAATTCGGCCTTCGTAATTAAGGTCCAAACCTTCTCTACAAATATCGAGTTTCTAAGTTGTTTCTTTCGGAAGTTATTGTGTTTACGCAGTCGGCCGTTAGGCTGACCGTAAACACAATAACTTTCGGAAGAAACGACTTAGAAATTCGATATTTGTAGAGTAGGTTTGGGGCTTAATTACGAAGGTCGAATTCGTGAATGGGTAAAATCCACCCAATGATTCTGTAGATATACCCAATCAAAATTATATTTTTCCAATATTCCCAAAAATACAGATCAGATCGAATTGAAATCCAGTAATTTATCAGAAAAAAATTTCAAAAAGCACTGCCGTGAAAGCCGCAGCTTTTGCGCGCACGTTCAAATTCGTTGCTGAAGCGGTCATCTACATTGAACATGCGCGCAAAAGTTGCTGCCTCCACGGCAGTGCTTTTTGAAATTTTTTTTTATTATCCTTAACATATACTAAGCACCTAAAGATATAAATGGACGCAACTGTTAGAATACCATTTTCTAGTAGCGCTGCACTCTAATTCCTGCCTGTCCGATTAATTTTTTGGGATTGTAAGACATCAATGAGCACACTCGGATAATATAATTAGATCAATCTTCTTCTTGTGTCTGGTTACGAAATGGACGATTAGCTAGACAGAAGAGGGGGAGCAACTCTCCTTATAGGGTCAGCGCCATTTAATAGGTTTCCAACTAGCCATCAGTTGATGGCAGTGAAGGAATGAAAACAAATGAGGAAGGTAGCGTCTTGGCAAATGGTACGTGGACAAAGACAGTCCAAGCTTGTCTTCCCTTTTTCGAGGAGCTGGATCAAAAAGGTTTTCTCTCGCTCAGTAAATTAGAAGGAGATTGACACTTGCATTCACGGGACACTGTCCTGTGAATTTTTATCGCCCGAGGTTGCACGATAGATCTTCGGGGCAAAGTGATTGCATGCCTTTAAAGCCCCTCCTATAGTCTAATCTAAGAGAACATCTGAGTGATTCGGGTTGGCGTGATCGAAAGGTTCGGGTTCGATTCCGGCCTAGAAAATGAATTTTCTAATCAGGTAGAATTGGCCACAATTCGGTCGAACGTTTGACACAATTTTCCGTAGAAAAAATTCGAAATTATAGCATTCAGACAAAATGATAGCAAATGAACCTCGGTTTGAAATTTACGCCATATTTATTCCTTGATAAAATGCTTTGATACATTGAGATAATGTTGAAATTTTCTTTCAATGTAGCAGACATCGCGATTTCAAGATATTCTTCCATTCTGGATTCCCATATCTCTTATTGTGATATGTCTCGTCATACACACATGCATCACATTCCTAGTGAATGTACCAGGATGTGGTGCTGGATATATTGGTCCTGGCGGATTAGATGAAGGCGGCAAATACTTCAACTGCACTGGTGGAGCTGCTGGTTACATAGACAGATACGTCTTTGGTGAACACATGTATAAGGAGCCCATTAAGTTGTATGAAACAAAGCAATACTATGATCCTGAAGGTGAGTGTTTTGAAGTTTATTTAATATCAATTCAAATGCATAATATTCATTACAGTATGTTTCTTATTTTTTTAATTGCATTTATCAAATTATCTCCAAAATTATTTCTCTTATCGTTATTATTATAGAGAATGAAATCGTTATCATTTCGCACAAAGCTTGTAATTTTCAACCGAAAATGGTCTCAAACGAGACGCATTCAAGCACATGCTTTTTCCGAGTTGAACGGTAGTGTGGTATGAAGCGCAAGTAAAGACGCAGGCCTATCTGCGCAGGTTGGAGATCTTTGCATCTTTTCGTGCATCACACGAATATTCTTATTTGGAACTACGAGTAATAATAATAATAATAATAATGTTTATTGAAGCAGAATAAAAACACTTTCTAAATAACAATCATATACACACTCCAATAAACAAATTTTAAACCCACAAAAGTACAAAACTTGAGTGGAAATGAAATGAGCATCTCACGGTTGTTTCATTCGGAAATAATTCGATTTTTTGATCACAATGGCCGATGATGGAAAGTAAATCCTGAAAATTATTCCTAATAGTTGAGAATTGTTAGTTGTTTGTAATTTCTGGATTTTAAACCAAAAATATTAATTTGTGGTCGAATTAAATTATTTACTGCTATATGTATTTACAGTTCCATTCAATTATATGGAAGGAATAAAATTCCAGTGTGCCGTGGGCTTGGCTGTTGCCGATAAGTGAGCGTTCGCCTTAAATGTTAACAGGTTATGCTTGCCTCTCGAGCATTGGTCGGACGTATGCCTCATGACGCAAGTTGAAAGTTTTAAAGATGAAAGCGCACGATTGTGGACTTGTGGACCTATATTACGCGTTTCCCTTATGCGCTACTCACCACAGACGACAGCAGATCCGTGGTCGGGATGTGGTGCGAGTTAGTTAGCCCTTAATCTTTTAACTTATTTAGAAAAATTTATAATTTCAGTTCTTGTTTTATATGGGTTAGTAGAAAACAAACCTATGTTTCTGTTGACCAGCCGCACAATTCTCGCTTGCGATTCGATAAATTTACAGTATTCGCCAAATTCCAAAACATGAATTATACATTCAGTTCTAATCTGACCAACTTGTAAACTAAATTGGGGCTCTCGAAATAAACATCTCCTTCCGTAATGTTATCTTTTCCTCTAGCTTTCATCAATAAAATAAAGTTGTGAAACCTAAAAAAGGAAATTATCTTCAAAAACGGACTTTCGGAGTCGTGTTTCATAATTATTATGTATTATGTGAATTACGGGGTTGGGCGATGGTTTGATAATAACTCAAAATAAAACCCTGAAACCCATTGATTTTCAATTTCTCCCATTTTTTGGTGATAAAATGGAATGTTTTTCTTCAACCACTTGACTGCAACCCTAATCAAATTGTTGTTTTTCGAATGTAAACGAAGTAATAATAAACGAAGTAATGTGCTCACTCGTTGGAAAGCTTGTTATGGAATCTTACCTCACCGTAAAGTTTTTTTTTGTTATGAATATGAACTATTATATTACGTTCAATGAATATTAAATTTTTGCCCTAATTTAAATTTGATATCATTGTGACTCGAATTCTTGAATAAGACGACTCTTTTACAGGTATTTTGGGCATCCTCACTTCTCTTTTCATAGTATATATGGGTGTTCAAGCTGGGCGAATATTGAACACATTCCCGACAATAAAAGGAAAGGTAATCAGATGGTTAATATGGGGTGCCGTTTTGGTAAGGATTTATTTTAAATACTATCTGCTATATCAATTTGAATTGATACGTTTTCTTCTAGCTCATTCTTGGCCTTGCTCTTTGTGGCTTCCAACCAAATGGCATGATACCGTTAAACAAAAAATTGTGGTCTTTATCTTTTGTTCTTGTTCTTTCTGGACTCGCATTTTTCATTGAAACGTTCTTGTTTTTAATAGTGGATATCTACCGAAAATGGGGAGGTCGACCCCTATTTTATCCAGGGATGAATTCTCTATTTTTATACATAGGTCACGAAATATTCAAGAATACTTTCCCATTTGGATGGAAACCAGTTATATCAACCCATGGAACGTTTTTATTCATGAATTTATGGGGCTCTTTTTTGTGGGTAGCCATATCTATATTTCTATATAAACATAACATATTCTTTTCCATTTAGTCCCCATCTTATAATACCTGAAAAATGATACAGAATTTATATTATGACCAAATATTATATAAAAGTTTAGCCAATCACTTTAGTCGAAATAGCCTAGCCTTCCTCTTGAGAATTTCGTGAGTGCAATCTCTGACATCTGGTTAAATATTATTATAGAAATGCTGAAACTGTTGTCTGCATGTTGGATTGAACCAAATTATTTCATAGCAAATTGTGGAAATTGGAATTTTGTTTGATTTTCACTTGATGAAAATAATAAAATTATTTCAGTTTCTGTTATCCAAATGTCAGGAGTAAGCAACTGTAGCGCAATGTTTACACTTGTCCAATTTCATATAAATGTAAGTTGTTCCTTACTCAATTTGAAAAAAAAAACTTTAGGGTTTATCTGTTTGCTTGATAACTCAGAAGTTTTGAACAATCGAATATTATAGTTACCTGTTACTTGCTTGGCAGAAAATTTCGAAACCGCATCAAAAATTGCAAAATCGAAGTAAATGAGGCTTGTCACAAAGTGATTGGAATAGAAATTGATGATATTCATTCTTTTATACATTAAGTATAGATAAAGTTTATTATTATTCATTTGACTCGATACTTATCGTGCAACATTTGATAGTGTTTCATATCCATTAAAATGTATTTATGCTGCTATAAGAACTTTCTATCTAAATACTTACCAATTATAGACTGACTTTCGAATTATGTTGATTGCCAAATTTGTTGAGAATTATTTTATGTATTATCAAAGTATTTAATAAATAATGTTATAAATGAGCCTCCTGAAATTCATTTCAGAGTAAATCTATTATCAAAATACTTTTCATATTCTACCAATATGAGATCTTTTAAAATAATCCTTCATAGGGTGATTTGAAGAAAAGTTCCTATGAACATATGTCCTGAATTGCTTTGTAACTGAGATTCAGTTTCAAACAATTCTAAAAACCTGGGAGGTCAGCAGCTTTTACGCGCGTTATAAATGTCGTTGCCAAAGCGCTCACTTATTCACGTATCAACCCTGCCAAGCGCAATTTACTTCTGATGAAAATAGTTGGCGATCTTCTTTTCAAACGGTCCTCGTGAACTTCTGCATGAACCTTCAATTTAACATTTTCAATCAAATACTAGATGTCAAATCTATCCAATATGTAGTTTTGGAACTACAGTGAAATCTCTTTTGGTCAGGCATCAGCAGGACCGCGAAAATTTGTCCACGCCAGAGTCATGTCAATAGAAAATCTACGTTTTGTCAAAATAAATCAAAAGTCAGAAATTCAATATTCATTTCATTGGTATAACGTTAAATCACTAAGAGAGAGTATATATCATTGAATGGCCATTAAAGCAGAATATAAAATACGTTCAGGTTCATAACACAAGTAAATATAGGAATTAGTTAATGGAGAAGAAATAGCTCCAGCAATAATAAAATAACATAATCACATAGACTAATAAGCGAATTGGTAAAATCCTCCCTATGATTCTGCAGGTAGGTAAGTACCCATTCAATATTATCCTTCTTGTTACTTCTGAAAATACAGATTGAATCGAATCGAAATCCATTACTTGGATCGGAAATCACAGCTTGGTTCGTGAAGAATTTTGTGGAGACTAGGTGATCAGAAGATGGCAAAATATAAATTCGTAACAAAGTTTCGAAATTTCCATTGTTGAATAGTGGCCTCAAGTTCTGTGCCACACCTGAGTGCAGTCTGATGAATAGATTATTAGTGTTAATAGCTATAATAGGAATATCTCTTCAAACGAATATGAGATCGAACTGAAATTCGAAGTATCAATGTTGAATTTTGATTTCAAGGCTTGTGTCAAATTTCAGTGAAATCTGCGGGATAGTTTTAAAAAAAAAGGTTCGCTAGAAAAATTCGAAAAATTTTCGAAAACAATTTTATCACGAAATTTCTAATTATATTATTCGGCAGTTATTTACAGTTATGTCCAAAGTTTCAGTTTGGTCGTCTCGATGTTTCTTGAAATGTTGAGGGAGTAATTCCGACACTTCAAATTAAGAAAGAAAGTAAACATATTTTTCCCATCTCCGAGAATATGAATAGGCTCGAATTGAAATTTAAAACACTGCTGTTAAATATTGAGAAAAATTTTATCGTTATATGTATATTGTGATTACATTTTATACAAATATGTTTTGGAAGGTGATACATCCCATGAATTGGTTCTTATATTTCACTCTTATAGAGGAAACTAGTGACTCGGTTCGTATACAGTGACTATATTACCAATTTGTTTTTAAGGTAAGATTCATTATTCAAAATTTCAAGTGAACTTGAACATCTTTCAGTTTTGCACCGAAAGGTACTCTTGGTAAGCCTCGATTTTGCCCAGACAGCAGAGAGACGTCCATTTCTGGTCTAGAAATGCACAGAACACATATCTATATTCACTTTATGTAAAAAATGAAGGAGGAGACGTCATTGAAGACGTCGAGGGACCCCAAATTGAAGTCAAAATGTCACATTCATACGTCATTAGGGGCTTTCCAGCAAAGTGCGTGAAGCCCCTGGGGCTTGATGCACCGGGGCTTCATGCCCTCGCTATACGGGAACATGCCAAAACCACAGTACTGTATCGAAACTATGAACTGTCAAATTGAACTAACCCCACTTTTATTTAATTTGATTTAATTATTTAATACAAACCATGGACTACTCTCCTATACGTTTCCTCATCTAAATGTAGTTCGTGAATTTCACCCTCATATTCTGCTTGATATATATAATTCTTTTCCGGCCATTATTCAATCAAACAAAAAATTTTGAACGAAATCTCTGTTGAAGTGATGACGGCAAAATATTCCACGACTTATATTCTGTGATGAGAAATACGAAATGAAATACTACAATCTAGACCAAAGATCTAAACCTTGCACAAATATAAAAAACGGTATTTGTATCGTGTTCCAAACAAAAACATACGCAAACCGGCTTAGGAGGCAAATATTCAAATATTGGCGGCATTTCACAGCTGTCAGTGCGTGAAGCCCCGCAAATTCGGGTGGTGCATCAGGGGAAAGGGGAAGGTAGAGCGAGTGTCTGACGCTCCGCTTACTGGAACGGTCAAACGTAGGTGTGACGCACTCCCGAGGCGCATCGGATGCACTCCAGACGTTTGCTGGAAAGGGGTTATAATGACGTTACAGACGTGTTAGATAAATGAAAATTCGAAAAATCTGTGCTAACACAGACATGTTATTTTATACGTGTCAGAGGTCATTCAATAGTCAAAAGGTAGATTTATATTATCCGCTGCGTTACATTCCGGCTAACGGAAATATAATGAGCCGTAGACGGACGCTTCGTTTGTCGTGAATTTCCGGTTGCATTCGAATCGAGTGCCGAAGACTTTAAATTCGATTTAAACGCTTACCGAAGTGGGTTGGAAGAAATTATGTCAAGTCTTGTGCTATGGCATTATTAGTTGAAGAAGATGAAGATGAACAAAAGTCGGCGAAAAGATTTCATGAGCTTCACTATATTTTCTATTATGAAAATCGTAGAATAATCAACCCTTTTCACGAACCAAACTTATCAATTTGTCCAAATCCATCACGTTTTTCAATTTTTTGGCGGTAAAACACTTTGCTGGCGGAGATTGACCGAGCGGCTGCCAATTCATATTGTACGTTCAGGCAAACCACGCTCTTCAACTGATCCGCAGATGAGTATTCTATGTAGAGAATACCTTTCGACTGCCGTAGGCATGCTGATTTGTGCTGAAGGGTCGTCTACGTATAATATGAATTATTCCATAAAAACCCACTGCAACATTCTCTGACGCGGCGGAACTGAATTGAGCTGATCAGATGATATGAATTGGCCCTTAAACTGGAGATACTTCAGGGTGAAGTTGAAATTCCTTATACTTTTTGAACTTACGGTAGCCTGAGAAAGCATTCGAACCTGGGACCCCAGGATTACTACCTAAGTGCTCAACCAAGTTTTTTTCTCATAGTATCTGCATTTCACAAGATTTTCAACTGAAATTTCACAAAGTTATTACATTTAGAGTTTACACAATGAATGCCAATTTCGATTGCAAATCTACAGGGTCATATTTTTTCCGGAACACTGTGTGCCCTGTTTTATCTTTTAGAATTTTTTTTTGGTGACCACAGTTTGGAATTTTTTTAAAAGAAGCTTAGTTGTTAAACTAAACTTTATGGCCCCTTGTAGTTTTGTCGTATCTGATTCCGATTTCAAGAAAAAATTCGAATCCCTGGAAATCCTCCGAATTGTCATTAAATCCAGTTAGTAAGCTGCGATGCATTCATAATTCGTTTTTATGGGTATTTTCTGATCTGTAGTAATTATTCATAAAGATTCCATAAACCCGTGAAATCATCTCGTGAAGTACAGATATTATGAGAAAAAACTTCAAAAAAGGTCAAACTTAAACAACCTGTATCTCGAAAACGGAACTATTGGGGTCCCATGGTTATGGGACTGTCCTTGAAATTATGCGAGGAATCTCCCTTTTTCGTTTGGAATTGAGGCACAGCCTGTATATGATCGCTTCAGCGAATGAGAAAAGCCAGGTAAGTTTGGCCGCCTAAGGGCCGTATTTATAGTTGCTCCTTGAGGCTTCCTTACTGAAGGCCGCCTTGAATTCGCTTTTCTATGCAAACAAACTTGTATTTGTTCGTCAGTAAGGAAGCCTCAAGGAGCAACTATAAATACGGCCCTAAGTACTTTACATACCCACTACACAATTTCGAGGAGGTATCGATAAATGGAAATCATTTTGTGGCGTAAAATATTTCCCCAAAAAATATATACAGGTACAAAAGAAGATTTTTCATTGCAAAACGTGCTGTCTTCATCTGAAAGTAAGACTCCCTGAATTTGAAAAGACGCCTTTTAGTCGTCATCTTGAGTCAATATTGTGTTGTCCCTTATAGGTCTTTTATTACCACCCAGAAGCTGGCCATTCGAATGATGTTAAGAATAGGTTCCAGAGATTCATGTAGGGGACACTTCAGGGAAATCAGAATTGTCACCGTATTTGGGCAGTACATATTTAAAATGCCAAGAAAAATACAATTATTGATCAACTCCACCTTGTTTAGAAGAACAATTTTAGACTACATTCTTCAATACGTAAATTTGACATGTTTTCCCATTCTTCAATGTACTGTAGTTGATGTGGAAAATAAATATTATTTGATTTGATTATTATTAGTTAGAGACGTCGTGGATCAAATATGACAGACTTATGACGTCATCATAGGTCACTCCACCGCCCGAGTAGTTTTCTGACTTCTAAAAGACGTCTTCCTTAGTCAATAATGAGAGGTCTTTTATAGGTCCTAATTTAGTCGGAGACGTCGTGAACGAAAATGACGTGTTGACAACTGAGATAAAGCTGCTCTTCTCTCCAAATGACCATAGGAGGGAGAAAACATTGAGGTTCATCAACTATGATGGGGTTTCGGCTCATCTTAATTCTCCTGACTGGACCAGCATCATGGATGATGCTGACATTGATTCGATTTGGAGAATCTTTTTGGATGAAACTCGTGAGGCTGTTTCAGCTAATGAACGGATTAGGACAGTCCGAGAAAACCCATTGAAGCCGTGGATCGATGAGCGGATTATGGCTCTGGTGAGACAGAAAAGATCAATGGGGCGAAAATATGTTCGGAGCAAGTCGGCTGAGGATTACAGTAATCATCGTTCTTTTTCAAATTTCCTTTCTACAGCCATTCAACTCGTTAAAGCTTCTTATGAAAAAAAACTGGTCACTTCAAGAACAAAAAGAAGTTTTACAAGTACGTGAGATCTTCAATTAATTCAAAACTCGTTGGTATTCCTAATGTGAGGGACCTATCAGGTACTGCATGTACTAGTTGCGGCGAATCTGCGGGTGTCTTTTCTGAAATTTTCGCTTCAAACTTCACTAAAGAGCCTGTGAATATCGTGCCTATTCCCAGAGGAGACCGCATCGCTGAAGGAATACAGACCTCTATGTTGATGAACAAACGATCGAGAGGTATCTTTCGAACCTGAAGGTGGATACAGCACCCGGAAAGGATGGAGTTTCTACGCATCTGCTCAAGCAGTGTGCCGCAGCATTTGGCGTTCCACTGCACATTTTGTTTTCAGAATCTATCGGCTCATCCCATATTCCATCTTATTGGCTCATTGCATCTATTACCCCCACATTCAAAAGAGGTGATAACTCGATCTCTCTATAACTACCGCCCCATAAGTATTCTCTCGTCTGTTCCTAAAATTTTGGACAGAATCGTGAGTGACCATCTGCTACGGTTTTGTTTGGACAATGAACTGATCCCGAGGTCTCAGCATGGATTCGTTCCTCTACGTTCTAACAAGACAAATTTACTTTCGTGCACTACTGAGTCGACGTGGTATACTTGGACTTTTCGAGGGCGTTCGATCGGGTACCGCACAGGCGTCTTCTTGCTAAGCTGGATCTTCTGGGTATCAAAGGAAAGTTGTCCCGTTGGCTCAAATCCTTCCTTTCTAATTGCAGATTTCGTGTAACAGTGGATGAAGAGTATTCTTCTGTTGAGAGACAAGTTACATCAGGTGTTCCCCAAGGATCCGTCTTGGAACCCAACCTTTTTCTTTTATACATATCTGACTCAACTCCACTGATCCAATCGGTGCTCTATTCATTTAAGTACGATACCAAAATGTTCGGCCTTACTCTCCTACATCGCGGCGTTTTCCAGAATGACCTTCAAGTCCTCTTCAAATGGTGCTTTGAGATAAAGTCAGTAATCCGTCATATTGATCTGGGAGTTACCATCGATTCGGATCTGTGCTGGTCGTACCATGCTGCAGCAATTACATATGGCATACTTGTACGGAAAAACTCAATCAATCAATATCTCTGACATCTCGACGTGGAAGTCCTTTTATAGAACTTATATACGACCCATTATGGAGTATGCTGCACAGGTCTGGTGGCCGTCAACTAGATTCGATGAAAATCTCCTGGAATCTGGTTAACGTTTCACTACACGCCTACCTTATCCATATCAACGTTCGTCTTATGAAGATCGCCTACTCATCCATGGCTTGCCCACCTTTGCCGAACGTCGTAGGTACGAAGGGTGATCTGTTGGTTTCAGAATTACATTATATTGTTGCCGATTATTCTAGGTTTCTCTAGGGCCCGCAGGCCTGATTATTAATATTTTCGAAATCTATCAGAGTTGGATTCGAAGGATAGATCGAATAAATATATTGGATCTCACATTTTTATATATTCGAAACCCCCAACTCGTAAATACAAGATATTTGATTGGTAAATAAACATACGGCAAACCTGAGGTAGGGCTACCCTAGATGAGTCAAAAAAACTTATAGATATAAGATAGATCTAATCAATTCCATAACCAAGATACAGGATGGTTGTTGTACTCACCAATATTTTCAGTTCATTGAAAACAGGGTAGCATTGTTACCACCCAGTTTGATCCATGTATATAGAAAACGTATGATTCACTTATACGGGTCAATCGATTCATATTTGAATAATTGAAAAAATCCAGGTCCGTATTAGAAAAATATTCGATACCCTGTATATATTGAAATTTCAGAATTTGATTGAAAAATGTGAAAAGAGCAGAAAATAAACCATGGAAATCAGTAGATTTTTTTAAACGTCCGTACGTGAAATTGCTTATCTAAAATTTCACGGAATGATTTGATTCAATTGTGAAAATCCATTTTATTCTCAGGAAATTCGAACTTGAAAATTTGTATTTCTAGGTATTTCGAAGAATTATTCTGAGCAATTGTCAGAAAAATATCGATTTTGAAAAACGTATCTGAAATTTTCAATTATTAATAATTAATATTGGTGATTATACAAAAACCACCCTCTATCTTGGTTATGGAATTGATTATATCTTATCATATAAACGGTTTTTGGCATCATCTAGGGTAGCCTCATTTACCAATGAAATACCCTGTATGTCGTGTTTGGTAGAAAATAAATATATCGTCACACAAAAGGTATGCGTATATTGCTGTAACAAACAAATACTTAGACTTTCAAAGGGCACCTCATATTGCGCATTGGTATTCTTCAAATTATTTCAAAGTTTCATACTGGTCGCATCCATCCAATTTCAAATGAGATATTTGGACCCCAAACCGAATCTAAAATTTTGGCCCCTCCTTCAAAAGTTAGAGCACATACGGATACAACTATATATTATCCAATAATTTGTCGTTTCTATAGTGGACTTAAAATTAAATTTTTAACAACGGATTATTCTTCAGGGAATTCAACATAATAGTTTGAGACAATTTCGGCTCAAACTTAAAAATTACAGATATTTCGACATTCTGTTCCCCAGAATGAGCACGAAGAACAATATTGAGCAAGAAAGTAAAGCTACTGACTTTTTTGTGGGTTTTAAATTCTTAAAATTCTGAACCACAATTTTGGCAGTATAAGACTCCACGCTTACCGGACGTGCTTGCGTATGGTGAGGAGTAATGTGAGAAAGATATTAAGTTGTTCAAGGATTAAGAATTTGGTCCGGACAATGGTTTCCCCGTGTGAGATATTGGGGGATAAACCAAAGCGTAAGCAGGGGCACGTCCCTGAAGTAGATCTGTCATCTATCGGAATCGAAGATGAGTATCTCCTCGCTACTTATACTGCCAACACCTTCTAACAAACCATGAAATTATGTCGAGCTGTTTAAACACATTACCCCAGGTGGATAGAGTTGAAAGTTCCGGATCCCACTGACAAAGGATCGGCCAGCCTCTCGATCAAAAAAAACATCCCAAAAAAGACAGACGATCAGACTTCACTTAGCAACGTACAACAAAAGAACTATGAGAACATCGGACCATCTTAAAGAACTTCAAGAGGAACTAAAGACTTAAAATTGAGATATTCTGGGGCTATGTGAAACAACCCAGTAAACACACACATATCTATGCGATGTCCCATTCATGGTGATCTAAGACACAATAATGAGAAACACAGCAAGACGTCTTGTTTGCTATCAAGAGAGGCTAAAAGTGTCGAATAGTTCACATTGTGCGTCCCATTTGATGTAGATAGATATCGACATCAATTTGTGAAGTTCTCCCGTACTTAAAATGTGCATACACACAGAGAAAAAATATTCTTATGTCAGTTAAATGGTAGAATTGACACTTTCATACTGCAACCAAACGATAAATGATTATCCACATCAATCGTTAATTGAACAGTGAGATTTATCCTCATTGCTTGAAAAAAATAATTTAATTGAAGCTCATTTAATTGAGTCAAACAAATGATAATTTTCATGAGTCGAAGTCTTCAAACCATGAAAACAATTTATTTGTTACAATCGTTCATCTAATTACTTCAACCAAAGAAGCTATTCTCACAATAAATATGAAAATGTATTATTTTTGAAGCATTGATTCAAGTATCGATTCACTTGTGATCGTACTATTCGAATTCATACAAGATCACGTTCGAATATTAGTTCAAACAAATTACTACCTTCCGTGAAATAAACGTATTTCTTCAGCCAACTCAATTTTGGTTAGCGCCAACTAAATCAGAATTGACGTGACGAAATCTTGATGCTTGATGCGCTTTTTCCTGTTGAAACTCGAATATCGAAACCACCCCATCGTTGATTCGAGAAGCGATCATATCCACGGGTGTGACTGGAGCGAAAGGTCGCCGGATCGTTCTCTGGCAGCGTAAATTGAGTTGTTAAATAATAATAAAAAGTGTGTGGGTTATTTGATTGCGAGTCCTTGGATAAAAAGTGATATGGATTCATATGAACATTTACAATTATGGCTGTGTGCGAGGGGACTAGAGGAGATTTTCAATACTTTGAAAGGTAGGTTCTAAAATTTTCAGATTTCTGCTTATTATTTGCTGCTCGTTTTATCTTTGAAAATAGAGAAAATTTAATATTGATCCAAAATCTATATCAGTTTTTCCTTTCATTCCTGAAATTGAATCATTTACGATTGTCTTGTAACAGCCGCTCTGGAACAATTATTTCATTATAAATATATGATATCGTGTATGTAGATTGTACGTATGTACAAGTATAAATTGTTTCTTATCTCCAAACGCACTCAACGGCCTATATCAGACAATATCAACGCTTTTGCTCGGTAGGTTTTAGGTTTCATAATATAAGGTTTCGAATATAAGTAAATTGAGGTCCTTGTTTCAGAACAAAAGCTTACACTAAATTTGCTAAAAGAACTTTATAAAGACAATGAATTTGGCGAAGTTGAATCCTTGTTCCCATCTGTTGGGCACAAAATTAAATTAAAAAAATTTTTGAAAATGGAGTTGGAAAGTGAATCCCTCGGTGAATCCTTGAGCTGCCCATTACCTGCCTCCACTCCTATAGACAAATTACATCACAATGTTTTCATCACCGATGGAGTGGAGAGCAGTGAGACCTTTAGCACTAACTTTTCGACATCACCATTAGTGTTCACATATGATGATAGCTATTCAATAATTCATGGAAGTCTAGAGGAATCCGGAACGGATATAAATACAACAAATGAAAAAAAAAGGAGATCCAGTACTGACCACTGTAATATACCAATGAAGAAACCATTTCAAAGCCAATTGGCTGACTTAAATATTTCGGATATTCTAAAGTCGAACTGTGTTGGAGAAGCCATAATGAAAATTTATCAACGAGATTCTATTTTACTACCAAAATACCAAAATTATTTGGTAGATATTATTATCACCCACATCCTGAGCAACAGGGGCAAATATGGGTTAGTGAATTTGTTTTCGCTAAATTGAATTTTTGTATTCATTTCATCAGTATCAAATAAAATATGATTGAAAATATTCAAATTTCTACTATATCTCTAAATATAACTATAGAAGCAAAGATATAGATATGAGTATAATTTCAGGCATATGACAAACGAGTGCTTCAACATTATAGCAGATAAAATCATCGAAATTTTTCCAGAGGAAGAAAAATCTTCTTTTTATGTCGCCCCCGTTAAAAAAAATAAGACATTGAACAATGTACCTACTATTGCTAAAGGAAAAATACCGACAAGTATAAAAATAAATTGGCGCTTCTGAAGGAATCAGGAGTAATTTCAAGAAAACAATAACTTGGAGAATCAGACGAATCTGGAAATTCTTCACAAGGTAGTTATAACTCTTTTTATGATTCGAAAAAATGCACTATTTTATGGGTTATAATAATATGAAAAATGTATCTTTCAAGGTCTTGATTATGAAATAGATGAATACAATGAGTCCAAGACTTGGCTCAATTCCAATATTGAACCACAAGAGCAAGTTTTAAAGCACTGGAAGAAAACTTATCAGGGACGATTTAAGGAATATTATTTGAACAAAAAATGAAGAAATCTAAATGAGATATACAGAAATTGGAAAATACTTTATGAAAAATCCAGTCATATTTTAGTAAGTACTCGTTCAGTTGTGCCAATTTAAAGTCTTCAGCTCATCATCAATTCGTGAAAATGATTATTAACAGCTCAAATTCTACATTGATTCAAGAAATTATTTCAAAATTTCAAACTCCAGAAGAAAGGAATCTTGGTACGTTCTGTTCATGAAAATTTTTTTTCACCCTTTTGTGTATATTTCACATACATATCACAAAACCTCGATTCACTTATATTGCTTTATTGTTTAAAATGCAACCAAAATGTTCTAGAAACAATCATAGTTGTAAAGCTTGTGCATATAATTGAAAAAGTTGGATAGAAATTAAATCTGACCTACTCTTTTGGTGTTAGTTTCTGCATTCTGTAAATCTTTTAAGTAATTTTATATTACAGATTGAAGCAGATTTCGAAGAAAAATACCCAAGAAAATCAACAGCACTTTTCGACAACTTTGAGAAATTTTTCAATGATGTGTTGGAATATAAACTGAAAACTTGCCAAGGAACATCTGAATCTTTATTGGTGGATCTTCTGAAATCAGGGAATCTTTCTCTTGGTAAGTATATTTCAAATTTTTCATTGATATTGCTAGAAAGAAATAATGGGCATTTCTATTAATTTCCAGAAAAAAAAATTTGAAACATTGAAGCCTCAGGACCTAGTATTTATTTTCTGTTTGTTTTTTTGTTTAGTTTCCACTAAGGAAGTTTGTTATTTCATGATGAAAACTATATCCCCTTAAGTACTTGCTCTTGAAACTTTTTTTCCAGATTCAAAAACATTGATACAGTTACTGCTGCTGCCTTCTTTCCTTCCGAATAAATCGAATAAATTAAAAAAATGGAAACCTTCAATATCTGAAAGCCGAGAGGCCCTTGTGCTACAAGTCAAAGTTCCTGGAGATATTGAGAGGAAAATTAAGGAACGCGAGGAAAAATTGGAGAAATTGGGCTTATGCATGCATCCTCAAATAGTTGTGGAGGCATCATCCATTACTGAAGTAAGAAAAAGTTATGTTTATATTGAAGGTGCCTTATATCCTATGAAGACATTGTTGAAAGCTCTGGATGTATGCTTCAAAAGTTTTATTTTATTTCTTGGTGTTTATCCACCAGAGTGCGAGCAAATCTACTACCTGATTCAACATCAGGTGTATGATATAACAACAAAATATGATGTAAAAATTCCTTATGTGCTAGATTTTATGAAAGCATTGAAAAAGCGTGGTGAAAAGTCAATCGAAAAGGAAAACTAGTCTGTAAAAATATTTTTTATATTACTAAATCTAATTCGAAAACATGAATCTCCAGTGCCAAATTTGTAAACAAAGGTTCAAGAATAATACTGTGTATTTGAATCATCTTAAGTTACTTCATCCCTTAACAATGTGTTATTATTGTGGATATTCTGAATGTGACAGATCTTTCTCAGAATTTAGATTTTTGAAAAAACATATATTTAGTAGTCATGTAGATCAAACAATATTTTATGAAGATGAAATTCGGAAGCATCCTTCAGCAGGTATTATTGTAAATGAATTTCACAATTTCAATCAATCATGTTCCACTCCTTCTTTCCAGAATACTTCTGAATCTGTTTTCAATCATAATGAGCATGAAAATATGACACTCTTAACTTTTAAAAAAATTGTAGAAATCAACACTTTGGCATTTGTTTCAAATCTTTTTAATGGTGATATTAGCAGAGCTAAAGCATTAGAGATTATTGGGAGCACTAATTCGCTTTTTTCAAACTTGATAACTCCATTACTGGAAAATAATATTTTAACGTGCAATGACAAAAATTTTATTAATGCACAAGCAGTCGAAGAACTTTGGTCCATGTTTGAAGTAATTAGACAACCTTTTTCGAATTTGAATAGCGAGTATTTAATTATGAAAAAACTAGAGACAAGCAATTATTTTATGAAACCCAAATAATTCACTATTTGCCAATTGCGAGGTCCAGTTCAGAAATTGGACAGTATTCATCATGACTTAATAAAATGTAGTGCTCAAATAATGCCACTAAAACAAATTCTGAAAACTTTCTTAGAATTGCCAAGTGTTTACGATACAATAACGAATTATATGGATATGATGGTCTCTTCCACAGACACCTTATCGTGTTTCCTGCATGGATCAATATGGAAAAAAATCAGAACAGCATACAATGATAAACTTGTACTACCATTTTATATATATATGGATGAATTTGAAACTGGTAATCCACTAGGTTCCAGAGCTGGTTTTCATAAAGTGGCAGGCTTATATGGTTCATTTGCTTGTTTACCTCCAGAATGTGCTTCCCTCTTGGAAAATATATTTCTTCTACAACTTTTTGAAACAAGGTATAAAGCATATTTCAGTCATAGAGAAATTTTCGAACCAATTCTGAAACAGCTGAAATCATTAGAAACTTCAGGAATTGAACTAACTATCAATAAGAACTCTTTGAAAGTTTATGTGGTACTTGTTGGCATATTAGGTGATAATTTGGGTATAAATTTCATGTTGGGATTCCAAGAGGGATTCAATTCTAACTTTTATTGTCGCTTTTGCAAAGGTGACAAAACATTTTGCTCAAGTAGTGTAAGTGAAAATGCAGATTTGATGAGAAATCCAGATAATTACAGAATCGATTTAGAATATCTTCGAAATGGGGTCAAACAGGATTGTCTGTGGAATGAGTTGAAATACTATCATAACTGCGTTAATATAACATGTGATTTTATGCATGATATCCTAGAAGGCATATGTAGGTATGATATGGGAATCATTTTGAATCATTTCATATTGAAAAATAAAATATTTACTCTGGAGCTCCTCAATTCACGGATAGAGTACTTTCATCATTCGAAACATTCTGACTTAGGAAACAAATGTCCTCCTATCAAATTAGATAATATCAAAAATGAACTGATCATTATGTCTGCTGCAGAAATGCATTCATTTGTCATATACTTCAGCTTGTTAGTAGGAGATCTTGTGCCTGAAGATGATGAAGTCTGGGACTTTTATTTATCATTGTATGATGTTGTCCAGATTTGTTCTAGCAAATTCTTTTCCTCGGAAAAAATCGTTTATCTAAGATGCAAAATAAAAAAACATCATACCATATATTTAAATTCATTTCACAAGTCACTCAAACCAAAATATCACTTTCTAACACACTATCCAACTATAATCGAATTAATGGGACCTCCCTCATTTTTTTCTAGTATGCGATACGAAGCTTTCCATAAAATATCCAAAGTTAAAGCTCATGCAATCCCCTCTCGAGTCAATATTTGTCGAACGCTTGCTTTGCATCATGCCTTCAGATTATGCTCTAGGTTTTTCAATCAACATGGTATAGCTCTCGGTAAAATTCTTACTGGAAAGTCTAATTACAAATTATGTTCATCTTTGTACAATAAATTCCTCGATTGTAATATTTTTCTTTGTATAGCCAATGTGAAATGGTTGCTTGGGCAGCAATCAATGGACTGCACTATAAAAGGGATCAGTATTTCCTTTTGGGCCTCAATAAAAATGAAGATCCTATTTTCGTTAAGTTATGCGAGTTATTTGTGCACAAGGGGTGTCTTTTTATTGTTGTCATTAATTTACATTAATGACAATGTTACTTACATTTGAAGCGCACTGTAAATCTTATAGAATTCGTGACTGGAACATGATTGAGATTCCTAAAGTTGAAATTATCAAGTTGGATGAAATGGTATTCAAATTACCTATTAACGCTCATACTTTAAACGATGGGTCGTTGCACATTAGCTTCTATTCAGTTTTAAGTAACGTATTTTAGAAATATCAATGCGAGATTCATGTTTTATAATTAGATGAGTTCATATTGTCCTCTGTTTATGTTATTCATTTTATTTAACATTAAGCATTAGAATGCGTACCTGATTTTTGCACTTGTTTCAAATGTTTATTTTTTATATATTTTCATCGATTTTCGAATATATTACTTCAAATAGAGTTGAAATATTTCATTTTGCCATCCCGAACATTTTACTTCTTTCATTCAGTTTCATCTAAATTCCTGCCATATTTGATAAAGAATAATTTTAAAATGGAACCTCTGGGTTCCTTCCTTTACTCAGTGCACGATGCAATGGAAGGTATTTGTTTATCCTTAATTATGAAAAATGGTGATGCTATTTCTATACTCCACTCTCTGCAAATGAGACAGTTTCATTTGCTTGAAAGTTCTTCATAAATCTTGAGGGATATTATATAATATTATTTTATTCCAAGAAAATATTTGAATTCCATAAAAGTTTGAACGTTTTTGATCTGCTCAGCCTACCATTCATTTTAAGCAATTTTGAAAAAATAGATGCAGTTTTTTAAATCAAAAAAATAAAAACTATTTTCATTAAAAAATTATTACATGTGGTTGTATATAAAATATATTACCTTCCAATAGTCTTTTCGATTGAAAGATCTGTTTCCGATGAAGCTTGCTGTTAAAAAAGAGTGCGTATAAATATTATTATAGGAATACCTTTGTCTTCAGCACCAATATGCTTTAGTATTTAGACTTTATATAGTATATTGGGAATGTGGCACTCTTTCAACCTAAAATTAATATGTTCTAAATTCGATGCTCACTGAAAGCATCTCGATAACTATATATAAGACTTGGAGAAAAAATTCTTCTAGGACCCCTGATCTCTTTCTTTGGAATAATAAGATATCAGGAAACAAATCATAGATATCTTAATTCATTCTTGAGCTACCGGGCGTTTCTGAAAAATTATGTTTTCAAATATTTCGTTATAACAATAATACTATAAAAAAAACGTTCTAGAATTTTTCGAATATATCGAACAGAAAAGGAAATAGAGCGAAACATTTACATTTTATGAACATCCTGTGACTCGAGAATGAATCGATATATCTATGATCTGTTTTTGATATCTTATTATTTCGGAGAAATAGATCATGAAGATTTTTTCTCCAAATCTTATATATAGTTCACGAGATGCTCTCGAGTGAGCATAGAATTTGGGACATCTGTACAACCATATCATATAGTTCAGAGGAATCATTTTCACATTCACCGAACTACAAAGCAGAAATTATGCGAATACAAATTTGTTTCAGACAATAAAATGTACAATGGAAACAAATTATTTTTTCTTGAGATGATCTAATGGTTATATTGCGAAGATCATTAATGTCATTGACACAACAACTATTTTATTTCCCCCAACCAAATATAGGTTTCGAACAATATAATCTGATTTCTTTGAAGTCAATGAAGTCATTTGGATGAATAGTTTTTATTTCCCAGAAGTGGTGTACAAGTTCCTATGAATATAATTATAAGTTTGGAAGAATTAAAGGAGGATTGATATTCCATTTGATTTCAAGAAATTCATTTCATTCCGTGAATTCAATATTTAATTGCTCGTTATCAATCCCAATATTGAGTTGGCACAAGTTCAATTTCACTTCAGTCAATTAAATAGTTCTCTGTGTGTACCTTTTCAGTCCCAAATTTTAAAGGATTGGTATCACAATGTTGCGTCTTCCATGGAATCCAGCTATATTTCCAGTTTTAAGGAAAAGAACATATCGGGAATTCTTTTAAATAAATATCATGTTTCCTGAAACCTTATCCACATCCGCTATTGGAATCATATTCTGCGCCACTGAATATACACATTTGCATTAAAAGCAAAAATCGAATGATTATACATATCGGGTTTAGCCTTATTAGCACCCCAGAGTTGTGGTATTTCATAACTGATTCGTGACGTCATGGAACTTAAACGGTAGAGTCACCGATTTCACTGAATGAAATGGCTTGAACCAGAAAAATGATTAAAAAGCACTAACGTGAAGTCAGCAGCTTTTACGCGCTTATTCACATTGCGAAATGGTGACTTTGAAATTTCAATGAAATATAAAAATTTTCAAAAAAAATATTTTTTTTTTCGAAATTTTCCAAGGATAATTCTTCTTATTGGCACTGTTCATCTTCCAACCTGTTAGCAAAGGACTTAATCTGTCCAATATTAGATCAGTGAACTGTATTAGGTTTTATATTCTTTCGAAGTAAGCAAGTTTTCTAATTATAATGTTTATTGTACAGCAGTTAATTACAATCTGTGTCATTCTTCATATCTGAATATCGGAAAACACATATGGTGAGATTATTCCGATCCTAGCGTACCTCGAGAAAACATGAAAAGATTACATTGAAGAGATACAGAGTGGGTAACTAAAATATACTCATATTCAATCCTTAACACAACCAAGTGTCATGTTGATCAGATGAATATTTTTCGAGTTATTGAAAAATAAAAATTTCAAATGGCTGTAGCACAAAAACCATTCGGCAGATTTGGCCCATTAACGAACTTAACCGGGGTATTCAGGATCTTAATCTAACCTGAAAATTTCAAGACTCTAGGTCCTTCCTTTCGAAAGTTACAGCGCACACGGCCGACCGGACGGACATAATCAATTTTATTTTGCCAACGGATTCTTCATCAGTGAGTCCAACCTAGTCGTTTGAGACAGACATCGTGACGAAATGATAACGCGCTGTTCCCCAGATCAAGCTCGTAAAAAGATGTGTCAACCACTCCAATTTGGGTATTCGCTTGAAATTGATTCAAGTTATTCAGATTCTGCATCAATATTCAATCGTGGTGTGGGTTGGTATATCGAGGCATTTGGTTCATCAAATCGAATAAAAAAATATTGATTCCGGTCCTGAAGAAATACAGAACTTAGTGCACTTCCCTTGTTGTCGGTGTTCCCAAAGGAGAGGTGTAGTACAGAACAGAGGATGTTATGAAACCACCGGTTCATTCCCTTTCCTGAAGCTCCCGTAAACAGACACGTGTCAATGATCTGCAGAACGCCAGGCCATTATTCAAATAAACAATTTTGAAATTAGCTATTTTCAACAACATATAAATCAGAAGTTCATTGCCTCAAGAGAAAATACTCTTTAGTGAATCTACATATTAGTACGAAAGTATTCACCTTGATGATAATGGTCTAATAATTCATTTTTTTACTCGTATGGACTTTAGAGGCACATAAATAATTGATAATTCTAAAAAAACATGCATTTTTCAATCGAGCACTAGATTTCCATTCGATCTAATCTTTTGGAATCATTTGGCGGATTTTACCCTGTCACGAATTCGAGGTTCGTAATTAATCCCCAAACCTTCTCTACAAATATCGAGTTTCTAAGCAGTTTCTGCCGGAATTTATTGTCTTCACGATCAGCCTTCCGAAAGAAACAACTTAGGAACTCGATATATGTAGGGTAGGTTTGGACCTCAATTCCGAAGGCCGAATTCGTGAATGGGTAAAATCCACCCAATGATTCCGCAGATATGCCCATTCGCAATTTTATTTTCCCAATATTTCCAAAAATTTAGATAACATCGAATTGAAATTCAGTACTTGATTGAAAAATGACAGCTTGAAGTTTCATACAGAATTTTGTGAGGAAAAATGATCAGGAAGATCTCAGATTATTGGGTATTTAAGAAAAATTTTTTTTTTCAAATTGTTCATCCCCATTTTCAAACGAGTTACCAAGTTTCATTATGACTTAATCAGTATTTGTTAGAAAAAAATAGACACATTTTTTTCTAATCTACTGACAGTACTTTTTCAACAAAATCACTGCGAATTGATGCAGTAGTTCCTGAAATATCAGGGGAATAATCTGGAAATGATTATAACTCCGAATCCGTTGTCCCGATTTTGCCAATTAAAGAACCCAAACGCGGCATTCTGATGCGCGACCTACCCTGAGAGTTTCATATCGCTAGCTTGCTCCGTTCGACAGTTATCATGTCCTCGGACGGACGACCGCAATCTTCATCAGTGAGTCCAAACTAGTCGTTTGAGATCATTTTCGTGTAAAAATTAGAAAATCACAGATATTTGGACAAAACGATAGCATAGCTTATTATCATGCGCGCAGAAATGAGCCCATAGCTACCGCCAGTACCACGATATTTCTCAGACAATATTCCTTTATTCGTGAAATATTCCAATGAATTACACTCGTGCATAAAAACGACCAGATCATTTTATATTCAGGCGTGTTATCTTAAAAAATTGCATTAGGTTATTTTCATATTTTGACGAAAGAGCCCTCGTCTTTCGGAATGCTAATACAAAAGTTATCATAAAAAAATCTCAAATCTTCATCAGCACCCCGCAAATGAAAAGTTTAGACTAATTTGTCGCTGCTCTTAGGAATAAAACAGATGCTTTCCGACATAATGATGCGATACTGTTTTACGTGCATATAAATCTTCTCATATAAGTCCTTCGGACTCGGGCTTTTTCGCCAAAATATGACAATAAACTCATGCAATTTTCAGATGACACCCTTTCTTGCAGATTTTTCGGTAATTTCTGAGCACTTTTGCAATAATAACCGAAAATTTATTGCAGAAAATGAGGTTGTAATGATGCAATTGAAGTTATCTTATTACATTTTGGAACGCCAATACAGAAGTGATCATGAAAAGATCTCAGATCTAAAGATCAGCTATTTTCAAATGAAAAGTTCAGATTAATTTCGTCGCTACTTCTAGGAAAGAATACAGATTATTTCCGATATAAAGGTATGATATTCGTAGTTCCACATGCATATAAATCAAGAATTATTATTTTTTTTGGGTTGTACAAATTCAAATTACTGATAGTATTTAATTGAATTAAATTCAATTAAATGCTTCACTATACTTGGACAAAATTATTAAATTATGAAATTCCACTTGATTCGTATGTACGGGAATAATTGTGAGTTGGTAGTAATTCATATCGTTTCTGAATGAATATTGTATCACATACTCCATATTTGTTTTCGCCAGCTTCCGGTCCGGTCTAGTAATTGAAGTATAAAAATATCACAAAACTACGAACAAGTCAACCACATACACGATTATATACTGAATGTATTTTTATGTCGATAACCACCTCTGGCATCTCGAGAGCGGTAAATGATGCGAAGTTGGTTGAATTAGACAAAAATTGTCAAATATCAAAGTTTCCTCTTTCTCTGTATCTATTAAAACTTCACGATAGTTTATTTCAATAATGAAATATTAAGGGTGTCTGAAAAAAAGAGATATAATAACATCCCTGTTTCCCTGTTCGAGTGGCAACCACCATATTTGGATTAGGAATATTGCCTTTATTTATCTTATGGCAAAATATTTATTGTGAAATAAACAACAGATATAATATCGATATTTTTTTCAATCCCAACTGGCATTTTTATTGGGAAATTAAACAGGACACATTCTTTTACGTGAAGTTGAGGTGAAATATAGAGGGTGTTTCAAAAAATCAATAGGCGCAATTCTCTCGATCATTAATCAATATCGCTGATTTTTTTTTCTGTATCCCATATAGGTTCACGATGGCCCTCTTCAAGAATAAAATGAATAAGAATCCCAATAATGAAATATAATGAAATCCACGTTTTCAATCGGTAACCACAACATTTGAATTTGAAAACTGGAGAGATTACGTTCTCTCACTCATAGCAAGATATAATGGTAAAATCAACAAATGTTCCAAAGACGCTGTAAATTTTACACAAGGGTTTATTATTTTCTCAGTTAAATAACCCATAACCATTGATACCTATCTTAAATAAAACTTATATATTATTGATAACTCATTGGTTTTTCACAACACAATTTGCAGCGGGACCACTTGCCAGAAATCTTCCGGGTGGAAATTTTTAAGTTGAGTTATGCAACAGTGATAAACTCCTCATCTTTTATATTTACTCTTATTCCAAAGTCTCAGTACGAAAAATAATGCATTTCGTTTGAAACCTGAAACGGATATCCACATGTTGACGATAATTGTACTACGCAAACCAAAACTGATGGAAACCTCCGATCAACCGATTTTTTTTTTTAAATCTTCATTATTTTAAATTACACCACTTAATTCGCGTTCTGTATCTAAAAGTGCTATCCAGTTCAACAAGATTATTCATTGAGATTTCTATGTTTCAAATGAATTTTTTCATGGAACTGGTTTTTTGTGTTGTGAAAAACCAATGATTCATGGATAATATATAAGTTTCATTCAAGATATAAATGAGGTTCATGAAGAAATTTGGAATCCCGTATTCCGCAGGGTTATAAATAATAATTTTATCCCATTTTTGGTAGTTTGGTATTTATTATTTGATTTCATCAAATAATAATATTATTTGATTTATTCAAATAATAAACCAAAATCAGAAGAATTGGTGCTTAATTCAATATACAGGGTGTTTCATCATAAATTGTTCAAACATATATAGCCGTATAGATGACATCGGGAAAGTAATTTTTGCCGCATGACATATACTCCGTTTTCGAAGCATAAGCGAGATACAGGGTGTTCAATGTCAACTTTGAGCAATATTCTGATAACTGTGTTGAGTTATGCGTGACCTTTGAAATATCGGTTTTGGGTCACATCTTAGTATTTTTGGGTGGTCTCTTCAATTGTGGTGTAGAATTGTGGAAAAATTATTCAAAACGGCGGAAAACCTAGAACGTTGGAATTTTTTGTTTTCGATGGCCAAATTGGACATCATTATTTCAATGTACTTAATCTTCTAAGATTTTCCGTGAGAAAAATTTTCCAAAATTCAAACTCAACTTTTTTTTTACATGTCAAGAGTGAAAAAAAAATTTCACCCAAAATTGTTGAAATCTTCCGAAGTTGAACTTACCTTCATTCTGAACACTGGTGTGAAAACAGAATGAAAAAAAAATCTATTGGTTTTCATTTTATAGCCTTCCGAAGATTTCGCTCGGAGTACTAAAATAATTTTTATTTGAGAAACTGGTGGCCCTAGGGAGGCCAAAATTGTGCTAATGGCCCCCAGATTGACCTGAATAGAAATATGAATTTATAAAAAAAAAATTTTTCAAAAAAACTTTCATGGGAATCGAACTCTCTCCACTGATGGAAAATAGACTATAAATTTGATTTATTCTGATTATAATGATGTCCGTTACCAAGCAACGGTAGTTCATCGAATTTGACCCTATTTTCCGAATGCGGGGAGAGTTCGATTCCCACCAAAATTTTTTAGAAAATTTTTTTTTCTTGATAAATTCATATTTCTGCCCAGGTCATTCTGGAGGCCTATTAGCATAATTTTGGCATCCGTAGGGCCACCAATTTCTTAAATGAAAATTATCGAAGTACTCCGAGCGGAATTTTTGGAAGGCTATAAAATGAAACCGGTGTTCCGAATGAAGGTCAGTTCAACCACGAAAGATTTCAACAATTTTGGGTGAAATTTTTTTCACTGTAGACATGTAAAAAAAAAGTTGAGTTTGAATTTTGGAAAAATTTTTTCACGGAAAATCTAAGCAAATTGAGAACATCAAAATAATGCTATCCAATTTGGCAATCGAAAACAAAAAATTTCAACTCTGTAGGTTTTCCGCCATTTTGAGATATTTTTCCACAATTCTACACAACAATTGAATTGACCACCAAAACATACTAAGATGTGACCAGAAACCGTTATTTCAAAGGTAACGCATGAATCACCACAGTTATCAAGAATATTGCTCAAAGTTGACATTAAACTCGCTTATGCTTCGAAAACGGGGTATATGTCATAAGGCAAAAACGACTTTCCCAATGTCATCTATACGGCTATATATTTTTGACCAGTTTATGATGAAACACCCCGTATAAGAACGGTTTTCAAATCAAAAAATGAAATTATGTTTATGGTATTTCCTTTATTTGTGGAGAGACATATGCAGGGGAAACGTCTCGACCGTTAGATATCAGAAAACGAGAGCACAAAACAACCTGAAGAATAGAGACATACAAAAATTCCAAATAGCGAACCAGGTATGTTCGACCATTGGAAAACACATGATAGATTGGGACAATACAAAAATACTGATGTCGGAATCATATAATTTGAAAAAAAAAATTAAAGAGTCCGCTTGCATTTTGTTAGATGGAGATAGTAATTTTACTCGTTGTTGGGTAGAAATTGACCCTATTTGGCTGAATTTACTTAAAAAGAAGTAGAATTAAAAAAACTTTCTAACCAAATGAATCTGTGCTGCAATTTTTCTTTAAAAATGGCAATTCGACAAAAGTCTCAATTCAAAACGAAAAATCGGAAGAAAATATTTCTCAAAATTTTCTCTTTGTCTGGTGAAAGAGTCAGATTTGTAATCTGAAACTTCACAGTTCGCTTTGTTTATCGCATATATTGTTCCCGTATTGTTCACTAGGCAATCTGTTTTCCAAGAAACTGCACTTGACAAATTGTGTAATCCTGCAATCCGCAAGTTCGTTTTTAATGAAAAAACAATTTTATTTAATTTTAAGTAGATCTGTTTTAGATATTGGGAGTAAAAACACAGAAAAAATCTAAGAAATGATAATTTTCTGGATTATTAAAGGATTCCTCTCCTTCTGTATTCCGTATAGCTGTGTCTCGGAAAAGATATAGTAAAATTGATGTTTTTTGTTGGAAACCACCAAGTTTGTATTAGAAAGTTGGAAACTTCACGTCTTCTATTTGAGGGATATGAAATTTCATAATCTGTTAAGATTTTACATTTAAAAAATTTTAGGACTCTCCATAACTCTCAAATGAATGAGCTCAGAAAATTTCTTATCACGCTGATCCAATGACCACCAATGGATTCTTTGTTAAAAATGCCTTTGTGAACTTAATACTTGTTTTCTGAAAAAGAGCTCGGAAACATGCCAATCATTTTTCCGAAGCTATTGCAGGGATGTAGTTCAGAGACATCGAATTTTTGCCACCCTGTACATAATGTTGTTTGGATCCTGAAACAGTCTTATCCCAGACAGCAGAGACACTTCTTATGGGTCAAAATGTCATATTCACACTAATACATTATAACAACGTCTTAAAAATTTACCTTTAAGATGTCTGAAATGATTATATTAAGTGTTAACGCAGGCCTGGTTTTGTTCTTTCTAATGAGTCACTTGCAACATACAGAGAAGTGGAAAGAGACTTTTTTCACCCCCTGATAACTGATTTTACTTCGAGAAAAGGCAGTGACGTAACAATGTTTCCCCTAAATATATTGTGCAACGTGATAACACAAATAATATCAACATACACTGCCTTAAGAGCAAATAGTACTTCGAATATAACGGGGTGACATGCGAAGGCCAGAGTTTGTTTTTTTTTCAGAAAATTTTTTGGGTGCAAACGGTTGAAAAAAAAATTGAGAATGAGCAATGTTGAAGAATTATTGGGAAAATAAGACTGAAATGAAGTGAAAAATGGAAAACTTTATACCATTGCGCATTCTCACGAAATTATCAAGTAAAAACATAAAAAAAAACTTTTTCATGTTCCGAATATGATTTGAAGGTCTTACTGGCATTATCTATAATCTGAAATTTCCTCGCTTCAAACCCATCCACCTATATGAAAGAATTACATTAAAGTATCGTCTTTTAGTCTACAAAAACATGACGTCTATTTTGACGTGAGGTACTTTACAGGTCATTATTACTCAGCGACCTCCTGTACCAAACATGACAGATAAAGGTCATTCTGCTGCCTGAGCACAATATCTTTCGAAAGGAATCACCGAAAATCTCGAATCTTAGAGTAGGTATGAGGCTTAGAAACGACGCTCGAATGTAAGAATTGATGAATTGTGCTCAATATCTCCATTGATTACCCATTTTTCTATTACTTACTTTCCTGTTGGAACAGAATGAAACTTCATTTTGCCAATATCCCAGAAAATGCTATATCTGTTTATATGTTGAATTCTGGGGCTCAGTTAAAAAACCATGGAATGAAGTCAAATGGGACTGTTAGGGTACTTAATTATCAAAAGAACGCAAAAATATTTTCAGTGGAGCCAACCAGTGTTGGCGTCGCTTTGGTTGTTAATTTCAATACCAACGCAAAAACTTCTGACCACCAGTTAACACTTTTCTCAAAAAAGTTGAATGTCTTCCTTAGATCTCAAATATAGGGACTTCTAACAGATATTCCGTAGATTTCCATTCATCAGGTAAGATATGGAATGTTCGCGGATCGCGGTTTTAGGATTGATGTAGGTGTGCATTGCCAGGAGGAACACCAGCTGAAGGGTTTTAAAATAACTACGTTAGGGTAAGCAAAGACATAATAAAACGCGTGCTTCATGTTGCATGTTCATTGAAAGGGGAGCATAAATTCGATTCTATTTTCGTCGACACTTCCACATCCATTTCCGCTTTCTTATAACAAAACAATACGAATCGACAGGAGCGGAAACTGAGATTATGCTTGAATTTCGATTGTCGGGAATCTTTAGCCTGTTGTTTTCGAATATACGGTGGAGGGGTGAACAGTTGCAGACTGAATGTATGATAGATTGTTCTTGATTCATTGTTTCCGTGATATTATGTTTTGAATCTTTCAGTGATGTTACTTTCAATTTATTGTTAATTCATATAACCGTGCTCTCATCGAATGAAATAATTCGTATAGTCTTATACTGTGCTTTCTCATCAGAATGAAAGTTTGGATACAATCCAGAAAAGTCTATAACGTCAGGAGCTTTCACGCGCTTGTTCAAAATGTTCAAAATTGTTACTGTTACTGACTCTAAAGTTTGTGCCAAATTTCATTGAAATCTAATCAATATTTTCAGGGAAAAAAAAATTTTCTTCGAAAATTTTCGAATAAATCTTCTTTCGAATTTTCTAACAATTGGACCCACAGAAAATTCCGCCATAAGTTGCGCGTTGGTATTTCAAAACTGTCGACGAAGTTTCAATTTGATCGAGTCAATACTTCATAAGATTTCGAGGAATTGACCTCAAAATTTCAAATGGGCTTAACTCCGAAACTATCCAACCGATTCCAACCATTAATGAACTGAACTAAGATATTTGAATTCCAAACCTAATCTGTCGGACATAATTGAATTTGACCCCTTATTCTTCTTCAGTGAATTCAACCCAGTCGTTCAAGACCATTTTCGGCTCAAAATTGGAAAATTACAGACATCCTGACGAAATGATAACTCACTGTTCCCTAGAACAAGCGTGTACCTAAAAAGATTTTAGGATCTTCTAATCATATGTTTCTCACAAAATTCTGCACCTTCAAGCTGTCATCTTCCAACAAGGTATAGGTATATGATTTCCTTATTTTTCGAGCATGTTCTAGGATTTCGCCCCCAATATCTGGCAAAGAACTATCAATTAGGTAGAACAATTACGCTGTATGTTGACAACGTTTGGACTGATTTTCGGGCACAAAATATGTCAAAGAGTGACCGCACCATTTATTTATTCTATCTATCTATTACCAAGTTATTGACAAGATATATCGAATCAATATTTATATTGTTTCTCTCATTTTCTATATTTGAAACAAGCAACTCGTTAATACAATGTATTGTTTGAAAAATAAATACAGGGTCTTTCACGAGGAACCTCACCCATATTTATACGGGAAACTACTGAACGTATTTTCATGAAATTCAGCACTTATAAGTATTTCACGATGCTGGTGAAATCTAAAATATTTTCAAGGCATGAGCACCTCCGGTTTTTCCGGAAATGACGTCAACTTCCGTTTTTCAAATTAGACCACCATTTTTTTATTGTAGAAATAGATTCCTTAGAAAATTTCAATTTATTTTGATGTAACATTTTTCAGTTTTGGTTGGAAAATTCTCTCTGAGCGGGAAAATTCGAAAAAAAAATCGAAAATAGAGCTCCGCTGAAACAAGAATAACTTCGAGGTTTTTGGATGGAAAATTTTCATTTTTGGGACTTTTCAAGATGTAAGATTGATGTATCCACTTTGAAAATCGAAATCGCGATTCATGATACAGGGGGTGAAAAAATCGCTTTCAAAGTTAGGGATGACAAAATCGTGAAAAATCAATTTTTTCAAATTAGAACCCCATTTTTTCATGGCAGATATTGAATCTACGTTAAAAAATAATTTGAGTGTATGCATCACACCCTTGCCCTAAAATGGATATTTTCTGAGTTATTCACAAAAAACTGTTTTTCGTCTTGAATTTTCAGCTATTTCTTTTCCCTTCACGCCAAAAAGATGAAATTTTCAGGAACTGTTATTTGAACCATGCTGTAGATTTTTCACCCCTTCTTGAAACCGACTTCAAGTTACTATTAGGAGAACCATGGCAAACTCTCGCAGTTATAACTAGAGAAGATGCTCAAAGTTTTGACCGTTAATTTCTAGACATTTATTTATACGTCTCAGGAATGCTTCGTGCGTTGCTCTTCTTATTTCATCGGGAGGAAGAGATCTGCAAAAGTGTTTAAAAACCAAATTGAGTTTCAAAACTATGAATCTAAAAATCTAAACAAACCTGAACGCATTTCTGACTCGTTCTTTGCAGTCCTCTTTATCAGTCAGGGGAGTTGAGTAGACAATATTTTTTATCCTACCCCAAACATAATAGTCTAAAGGAGTTAAATCGGGAGAACGTGGTGGCCAAAGATGTGGACCATTGTTCGCCAACCATCGATCTTCAAATAGCCTGTAGAGGATATTTGACACATTGAGTGAATTGTGTGGAGGCGCGCCATCTTGTTGATACCATAAGTCATTATGGTTCTGTACTAGCGGCTCAATTATTTGAGTCAATATGTCAGAATATCTATCTCCTAAGGGAGAACATTCTTTAAATAATGCAAACATGTGTAGTGTTCTATCTTACCAGTTAAAGTCCCATCATAAATGTGAACATCGAGAATTGCATTATTTTTGATGGCGCAAAAAACATTGAAACTCCAGGTCTCTTGAAAGTTCCATTGTCTGAAGTGGTGGTTGTTCTCTTCATCCCAATAATGACTGTTATGCCTATTGAAAGAACCATTCTTTGTGAATTTAGATTCATCTGTCCAAATTATACAGTCCAAAAAGTTTTCATTCTCTTGAAATCGAATCATCATAGCTTCGCAAAACTCTGTTCTCCTGACGAAATCAGTTTCCTTCAAATGCTGTACCCTATTGAATTTATATGGGTGCATTTCATGTTTTTTTAATATTCTCCAAACACTCGATTGAGATAATCCCAGATCAATCTCGGCATCTTTGAGAGAATTTTGAGGATTCACACGAAAATATGCAAGAACTGTAATTTCGTTGTTCTCATCTTCTACTACACTTTTTTCTCTGTGTGTAGTTTTCTTAACGAAAGATCCAACATTTCTCAAGTTTGTCATGGTTCTGTTAATGGTATCTCTCGTTGGTCTGGGTCGGTCAGGAAACCTCTCAATGAACAGTCGAATCGTTCTATCTACAACTTTATTACATTCTCCATGAAGTAGAATGAGATTTAAATAATCTTCATTGGTAAAATTAGGCATAGTGATCGATTTTATAACTTAATACGAATTATCACCAAATTAATAGTAAACACAAAATGCTACTGAATAAAGAGGAATTTGGCAGATGTAATTAATGATATCTATCATTAAAAAAAAATAATGTAAAACATGGTAAGTTTTTGCATATGGTTCATAAGGAATTATTTATTTATCACTGGAGAGAAAACCGATGGCCGATTAGTTGAAATAAAGAGGTTTCCGATACAAATTCGAATCCAAATTCGCCATCTATTTAGGAACAACCTGTAACTTTTTTCTCTTGCATATTAGGGTAGTAAAATCTAAAACATGGTTTAAGTAACAGTTCCTGAAAATGTCATCTTTTTGGCGTGAAGGGAAAAGAAATAGCTGAAAATTCAAGACGAAAAACAGTTTTTTGTGAATAACTCAAAAAATATCCACTTTAGGGCAAGGGTGTGATGCATACACTCACATTATTTTTTAACGTAGATTCAATATCTGCCATAAAAAAATGGGGTTCTAATTTGAAAAAATTGATTTTTCACGATTTTGTCATCCCTAACTTTGAAAGCGATTTTTTCACCCCCTGTATCATGAATCGCGATTTCGATTTTTAAAGTGGATACATCAATCTTACATCTTGAAAAGTCCCAAAAATGAAAATTTTCCATCCAAAAACATCGAAGTTATTCTTGTTTCAGCGGAGCTCTATTTTCGATTTTTTTTTCGAATTTTCCCGCTCAGAGAGAATTTTCCAATCAAAACTGAAAACTGTTACATCAAAATAAATTGAAATTTTCTAAGGAATCTATTTCTGCAATAAAAAAATGGTGTTCTAATTTGAAAAACGGAAGTTGACGTCATTTCCGGAAAAACCGGAGGTGCTCATGCCTTGAAAATATTTTAGAATTCATCAGCATCGTGAAATACTTATAAGTGCTGAATTTCATGAAAATACGTTCAGTAGTTTCCCGTATAAATATGGGTGAGGTTCCTCGTGAAAGACCCTGTATATCGTAACAAAAATAAATATCTCGTCACACAAAATAAATGTACTAGTAGAAATAATAAATACATTAACTCAAAATAATTTTTTTTGCAAACACACTTTTTTCCCAACCACCGCCTCAGAAATACTCTAATTTGGAATAAATTCGGTAAATAAAAGACAAGTTTTTTCCTACAAATATGCTACGTCAGGTCAATAAGTATTTGAAATAACGTTAGTTTTGACGTGAGTAGATGCTTTACAACGTGTCTCAAATTTGAGATATGTCTTCACGCCTATTTATTACGCTCTTGTTCTGGGGAACACCTCCTTTTCGTTTTGCGTAAATATCTGTAATTTCCGAATTTTGAGCAGAAAATGGTCTTAGGGCCGGTATTATAAAACTTAACTTTAACTTTAACTGTCAGTTAAAGTTAAAATTAAGTTTTATAATACCGGCCCTTAAATGACTAGGCTCGACTCACTGATGAATAATCCGCGTTTGAATTCTGTTCTGTCAGTCCATCCGTCCGTGTGCTCTAACTTTCGAAGGCAATAAGGAGCTGAAGCAATGAAATTTTCAGGTTTGTTTTTTGGAGTAGGAATATTTTGGTTAAGTTCGTTAGTGGGCAAAATCGGCCGAACAACTTCGGAGTTATACCAATATGAAATTTGTAGGCTGATTCCTGGATATCTCATGAAGTACCAATTCGATCAGAATGAAATTTCGTAATTAGTTAGAAAAAACCAACGCGCAATTTAATAACTAAGTTGTTGTCGAACTAACCGTTTGAAATTTTAAGAAAATGTTCACTGGAAAATGCTTCAAGTTTTCGTTTTTCTTCGTGACTGTTCATCAGATTTCAGTGATATTCTACATAGATTCAAAAGTCAATAATTAAAAACAATTTTCCAAATTTCATTTCAATCTGTTTCTTATTCTCTACCAACGGAAATTTTATCGGTTACAAAAATTTTATGAATCTTAATCTAATTGCGCTTTGAAAAATAGATTCCGTTTCGAAAAAATTCTAGGAATTATAAAGGTGAGGTCATGAGCTTTTACCCGCTCGTTCAAATTGCAAGACAATTCATAATGAAAACCCTCCCGACTTTATATTTCGACAAAGAACCAATGAGTTTTCAATTCGATAAGATCTGTTTCTTGGGAAAACCACGAAAATAAAGTGGATTTCAACCATTCACAAATTCAACCTTCGTAATTTAGCAACAAAACTTGCCCTACATATATAAAATAAGTCGTCATTTCGAAAGTTGTTGTGTTGAAGAATTGGCTGCTAGACTCACCCTTGAAATCATTTCATATATCTACTGGATCATTGGGTGTATTTTACCCATTCACTCGGTGCTCCAAACCTGCTCTGCCAATATCTATTATTGGAGTAGTATTTTCTGGAAGTTATTGCGTTTACGATTAGCATTGGGGCTTATCAAGAACTCAAAATATTCAATATTTGTAAAACAGTCTAGACACAAAATTACAAAGGTCTCATTTGTGAAAATCAACGCAAACCGCTGATAAATCAGTTCGAAATTTCATTTCCCACATTTTTAAAGGAACAAATCTCGTGTCTGGTTGATAAATGACGGGTTGAAGGTATATGCAGATTATGACCCCTTATAATTTCATCCCCTCTGATTCCGACTTCGAGAAAAAAATCGATTTCCCCGGAAAACTCGGAATTATCATACATGCTTAAAGGTTGCCCGAAATATTAGAATTCGGAGAAATTTCGACGTTTATAGGAGCAAACGCGATGTATTTGTATTTGTATTTGTATTTTTTCCGAATATCCTAGGCTTCAACGAAACCCCTCAGAAGCTTAAAGCTTGTGCGAGTTAGGATACCGGGTGTGTTCTGTGTAGGCTTTGTTACTAATTCCTTGCGCCACGTTAGGAACAGCACTGTTAATTGTTTACCCAACAGCGAATGGTTGTCGTTCTGCAAACTTCGGTGAGTATATTTAAAGAATTTTTTTTGGGATGTACTTAATTCTTCAGCGAGAATGCGCAATGTTAGTTATTTGTCCATTTTTTACTCCATTTCAGTTTTTTTTTCTTGAAAATTCTTGAATATACAAAAGTGGCAACATTTCGCATTCCTACGATTTTTTCAACCATTTACGCCCAATAATTTTCTGAAGAAAAACGAACTCTGCCCTCCAGAAGTCACCCTATTATATTCGAGGTATTGTTTGTTCCTAAAAGCATGCGAGAAATCTACCCTCTTCTGTCATATCTGTAATTTTGGAAGACATTAATTGTATAGTGTATATCGAGCAAGCAAAAAAGATTGGGTTATAATAAAAGTTTACAACTTCTTCGATAATTCGGTTGAGAAAATATCATGATGGATTATCTCCACCATACTATGGATAATGATTCTCGAAACATTCGAATCCATAAACTGACAGATGCATGGAATTATGTTTCTTTTCTTAGCGCAACGTTTAATGCAACTGCAGGATGGAATTGGTTTCGCAAGATGTATCAGGTCCAAAGTGCATTCGAATTACACAAAGCATGTTCATACCTTCGTTTATTTACGATTTGCGTTGGCGTATGCCTTTTACAACATAAATTGAGAGCACGTGTTCGAAGTAATGGGACCGTAACAGGGATGTTGAAGAATCAACGGTATGGCAACTTATAACTTACTAATATATATAAAAGAAACGTCCAAGGTGCAGTCAGAAGTTTTTGCGTGGTCACCGATTCTAGCACTGACAATGACAAATGCTGCTTGCTTTTCAGATACTTTTGTGATCTTCTCATCAAAAAATCCTTAGGTATAATCGCATGTAGCCTAGAGTCTTTTTAGGTTCATTCTTAAGGAAAAGGCCCAAATGTGAAAAAATGAAAGTTTTCAATTTTAAGCTAAGAATGGTCCTGAACGACTTACTGATTATGAATCCGATATTGTATTCTTAATATCTCAGGACTACTGATGTAATCGGATTGAAATTTGATAGGTATAGTTATAGAATACCAAAAAACTTTTTTTTGAAGGATTGCACTGTAGGAATACAAAAAATGTTTTCGGAAATTTTTCGCATTTCTTTCATTACTTTTATCCTGTTTTCAATAAAATTTGGTTAAGGAAAACAACAGGGTGCCAAATTATAGCCTGACCCGATATTTTTCTCGGAAATATTATAGAAAAGTATGTCAAATTTCGTTATTAAATCCTCATTATCGTTTTTACATTGTGTGTCAGTTTGAAAAGATACAACCCTTTAGATCTCAAATTTTATGATAAACTCTCAAATTCTTTACTAAAGTCCCGAATCTAATAAAGAAAATTAGGAACCTAAGGCAATTCAAAAATCAGTTCATAAATTGTAATAAGATATGCAACCCTATGATATTAATATTTAGTTATCTAAATTTCTAATTACAAATTGGTTTTTCTTCGCATTTTTCTGCTGACAATATTTTGTTTGAATACGTACTCGATTCGTTGAGTTTTTCCTCAAAATGAAGATTGTTTATTATTATTATCAAATTAACATAATCACAAGGACGAATATCTGTCGATAAATCAACAAGTATTTGTTGGTTTATCGACAGATATTCGTCCTTGTGATTATGTTAATTTATTAATACTGGGGCTCTTTCTTCTCCATTAGACCAATTCCTATTATTATTATTATTATTATTATTATCTCGACCCTCATACAAAATTATAAAATACAAAAAAATAAACTTCAGTTCTTAACATTTTGCATTTTCCTGATTCAAACTATACCGTATAAACAACCAAATTAAGTACACTCGTGAAAGCTGCTCATTCCATGTCAGAGCTTTTCTTGAATTTTGTTACAACAGAGTGACAGATTTTAAGTCGATCGGATCTGTATTGTGTGAAGAATGCTTTTTAACTACTTCTCTGTACTAAGCTGTACTGAGAAGTGAAGCATTGTACTCGAATAACTCTGTCGAAAATGTTCTTAATGAGATAACAAGAATTGAACCATAGCCTCCTGCACATTCGAAAACTGTCCGAAATATTCGAGAAGTAGGACCAAAAAGAAAATTTTTTGATTAATTCCACATTATGAGACACCCCTAAAGACACAACTGAAGAATTTCTAGATCTTCAATACTTTTCGTATACTTCACTCAAAATATTTTTCTACATGAATATCTTAATTTTCTTACAACATGCATGTTTTGAGGAACACCTTGCTATCATTTTACGACAATCAGGTCGATTCTGTTTGCGTATTGCTATGAACCTTGCTATTCTAGTCATATTGCTATCTTTCTAATTTATAGCAATATGGTCATGATGTTACGTATTCTGTTCAGAGTATCATAGCAATATCGTTATCATGGACTTCCATAATCGGTGATTTTAGAGCCGACAACACTGTATTTTGTGACTATATATATTCTTTTGAGAACGAGCATTACATTCTAAGATATATCACTTAAGAGCTACAACGAATAAGAAAATACCACTACTTCGTGAGTGTTTTATTGATTTCGCAAAAAAAAACCTCTATCTACGGCTTTCATTCTTTATGTAAACATAGACATAAAAATGTAAGGAAACAAAAAGATTCAAATTGACCAATAACCAATTTCCTGGATACCAATAGAATATTGGTTATTGTGACCAGAAATCAAATGCAGCAATTTTATTCAGGCGTTAATAATTCGAAATTCGATAAACTTTTTCGTTGGCACCTCAAAGGGATTGCTGTTGTCAGGGCTGGGCAGTATTTCAATTACTTGTAATTGAAATACGTATTTGAAATACAGATACGTATTTTGTATTTGTATTTCAATTACTTCTTGAAAATATATTTTGTAATTGGTATTTCAAATACCTGACGCTGAAGTATTTTGTATTTTGTATTTCGATACTTTTGTCTTCGAAATACTTTCGAACAAATACATTCAGCGCTGAGCGCTCTACAGAACATAGTCCCTGAATCTCCCTTCAGATGGCGACGTTCATCTGCTTCATCTAGTTCTTTTGCTAGCAATCATATTTTCGGCAAATGGAAAGGAAGAAAAGGTCCTGCGCAATGGTCATTTCATCATGGAGTTAGAGTTAGTCAACTTCTATATAAAACGCTGCAAATTTTACACAACGGTTTATTATTTTCTCATTCAAATAACCCAATATGCCATTGATATCTCAAAAAACTTATATATTATGCATAACTCATTGGTTTCTCACAACACAGAAACCAATTCCATGAAATAATTCATGTGAACATTGAAATCTCAATAAATACAGTTGTATAATTGAATAACATTTCGACATGCAGAACGCTAACTGGGTAGCAAAATTTAAAATATTTTGAATGAGAACAGACGTTCCACAGTCGTTTCACCTCTTCGAAAATCTAACTATTTTCCACAATTATTAAATTTCGTGTCGGTATTCTACAACTGAAAATGAACTACAAATCAGATAGGGTTTGTCCTTTTTGAGATATTAGGGAAATAACCTCAATATTCAAAATGGTCACGAAATTTTTTGCCAATATCTGCACAAATAAATATCGGTCAAAACTGAAATTTGAAACACTGTTTCTAAATGTTGACTCTGAAACCTGTACCAAATTTCATTGAACTTTGATGAATATGTATCAGAAAAAAAAAATGTTTAAAAAAAAATTTTGCATTAAATCGAGTGATTATATTTCACAATTAGTCATGATGTTTCAATCCGAACGCGTTCGTATTTCTTGACACTGAGGAAATAAATTTACGGCCGGTTTTACAAAACTTTGATTGCCAGATCAAGGACTTGATTGTCAGTCAACAGTGAATTCTGTGCTCAATTTCAGTTCATTTTCAACCCAACCATCGAATGCAAACCTTAATCAACGAATTGATCAGAAGTCAAAAGTTTTGTGAAACCGACGGTCAATCTTTCAAACTAACACCAATACGTAAAACAAAATTCAAGACTTTCCGCTAATATCGAATGTGTAGATGTGATTTCTACTGGGATTCAACTTTGTTCTGAAAAATATTAATGAAATGAAAAAAAACTCAATCTTCCTGTGCAATTGGTCTGAAGAAATTTTTTTTTCACAGCAGATATCCGATAAACTTGATTTACAAAGTATCCACCACACAAACTGAAAAACTAAAGTTATTTTCAATAAAATTTCTGTAACAATTAAATATATCGTGAACCTCATCAGGTTGAATTCGAAAGAATAATTCTAGATTATAAATTTCGTTCTTATTCTTATTTCAAACTGTCAGTACGAAAGATTTTGAATTTCGATTGAAACCACTAACGGATATCCACAGGTTGACGATAATCGTATAACGCAAACCGAAATTAATGGAAACCTCCGATCAACCGAATTTTTTGGAAATCTGCATTATTTTAAATTGCGCTACTTAATTCGCGTTCTGCATGTAAAAGTTATTCAGTTATAAAAGAGTATTTATTGAGATTTCAATGTTTCAGATGAATTTTTTCATGGAATTGGTTTTTGTGTTCTGAAAAACCAATGATTTATGAATAAAATAGTTTTATTCTAGATATGAATGAGCTTAATGAGTAATTTAATCTTAAAACTTCGGTCGATGGCCTTTTGGAATGATTTTCCAATAAAGAACTGTTATTATTTTTTTTTTTAATCTTAAATCCCGTAATCCGCAGGGTAATTTCAATAAATAATAATTTGATCCGATTTTCAGTAGTTATGTTTAAGATATTGGGAGAGAAAACCCAAAAATATTTAATCTGAACTACTTACGATTATGAAATTGTCAAGAACATCGATGGGGCATTTGCAAATTGTGATTATAAAATAATAACGCATCCATTAAAAACTTTTCGATATGTGTTGAAAATTTGGTAATCAATATTTTCATCTCCGTTTAGATGTATGACTCTGTATGAAAAGTAAACCGATTATTCCAGTGAATTACAATCTTAGAACTGAATGCGTTGATGTCATTCTCGACATTATTGGAAATTTGCAGCGTTTTTCCTTATAACTCAGGAACCACTGGTCGGAAATCATCCGGGTGACATTTTTTTGGTTTAGTTTTGTAACAGTAATCAACGTTCTAAGTTGCATGAAAATTCGGTGGTAAGTTTTCGATAAATAATTTTTTTTTTCCCCCCACTCCTCCATTTTGAGCCCTTAGGGTACACCGATTCTGCTGAAAAGCTTGGAGGATCAATCCCGAGCGACACACGATTTTTCTACCAAGTTTCACTGATTTCGTTCCGTACTTTCTGAGAAAAACCCCGGACAACGGACGGCGGACGGCGTACGGTGGACGGCGGACGGACGGATTTTTTTTTATTAGTTTATTCAAATCTACATACTCCAAAACGTAAACTGTGAAATTTTCAGGGGGGGTTAGAATTTTTTTTTGTTGGTCGATCACTAAGGTTTATTATTTGATTTTATCAAATAATAAACCAAAAACGATAAGAGCAAAGAGCTTACCATCCTTGAACATTATCGTAACATAACAAATGTGTTCATACAGTATAACACAAGTTTCTGCCCTTCAGGACCTGTAGAAAGATTGTTTTCTTTAGCAGGTTTCATTCATTCCCCAACAAGAGGCTGTTTGTCTGATACTACATTCAAAAATCTTGTGTTTCTGAAAGGAAATTCTTTATTTAGCGATAAAATAGCTGAGCTGAATTAGTTGTACTCTTCTCACATTTTACGTAACACCTGAATGTATTTTGTAATTTGTATTTCAAATTTCAATTTGTAATGTGTTATGTTGGTTATTTCTATTCAGTAAGGTTGTATATATGTTACTGTATTGCACATTTCTGCAGCTCACTAATATTGACAAATGTAACATTGCAAAGGTAATACTGCGGAAACATTCCAGAATTTGTTTCAAAGGTGTGTTCTGTAATATTTCAATTTTTCGTCAAAATTAATATTGCATATAGTTTGCCGCTACAAACATTTTTCTATCAGTGCAATATTAGCTGGATTAAGATTGCAAAAGGTATTATAATATTGCAGGTAGTTCTTAGCAATATTAGTTTGTATTCAATAGTAACTTTCATGTAAGGTTTATAATAGTGGAGGTGAATAATGTTTTATATCTTCGGTCTGAATTATTAACATCAGACCAATTTTTCAGGAGGCTTATAAAACCACCAAAAAAATGTCATATCATCAGAACCATCAAATGTTTCTTATTGAAGTTAAATATGAAATCACCAAATTTCTGGTGATTCAGATACCAGGGTGATTTTTCGAGAATCCTCAAAAACTAGTCGAATGTAATTTGGCAGATCTATGCTTTAAGATAAAGACATAAAATATTACAGCACATGGCAAATAAATAAATATTTTCGATATCTAATGGAATGAAAAAAAAATAATTAACAGAAAAATATTTTATCAGGATACTTCCAAAACAGACCAATAAATGAACACTATATTTTTGGGCTTGCATAAAATATCACATTTTTCACTTTGTTACTCTTTCGTGACGCACCTTCGCGAACCGACACAACGAAATCACAACTTTTTCACATTTCTACTAGAAAATTAGTTAAGGTCCCCCACGTTGCAAAAATCCAAAAATCAATTAGTATAGTATAGAATAATTATTTCTAATGAAATTCCTGAAATTTCAAATTATTATTATGTAATATCCCATTATTCCCTATATGAAGTTGGAAAATCATAAGAAATAAATCAATCAAAGCAATATTCTCTGAGAAGCAATTTAACTCATGTACTTCTGAATACTTTTGCTGCTTTCTTTTTGACGATTTGGGGAGCTCGGAACTGCCCCCGCGCATGAAATTTGTTAACAAGTTTAAGTGGGGTGGGATATCATCCATATCCAGCCATGGACGAACATGAGTTCATCCCAATTACATATATGATCTGTCTCAGATGATACTTAGATTCATTTCATCAAAGGGCTTATTGTTTAAATGTTTGCATGTATGATTCTTTGAAAAGCATAATCGAGCTTGAAAAATTGACTAGTCCACTTGTCCAGTACAAAATATATAATAATAATAATAATAATAATAATAATAATAATAATAACATCATTTATTCTCAAAATCACCATTATACAATTACAATAATGAAATGAAAACAAGTCAAAATCAAAAACAAACAACCAATACAGCAAACCACGGGAAATAATCAATTTGGAACTACCATTATGTTTTACAAAAATCTATAAATTCTTCGATGGAATATGGCTCACAATTCAATACAAACACAAATAGTGCCCTACGAAATGCATTGTAATCAGAAATAAATCTTATGACAATTGGCAGAGAATTATACAATTTTATACCCATATACAAAGTACTTCGTTCAGTGATCGAAAATTTATGAATTGGAAAAAAATATTCGTGAATACTCCTTGTCGAGTTGTTATTTTTATATTCTTCCAGATAATGTGGATGCTTGCGAAAAAACAGTAATGTACGGTAAATGTACAGCCCTGGCAAAGTTAAAATATGGTTTGACTTGAAAACACTTCTACATGATGATCTGAATTTCATATTGAACATGGTTCTAATGGCTTGCTTCTGTATAATCAATATATGCTCAGCTTGTGAACTAGATCCCCAAAAAATAATGCCGTAGGACAATAGTGATTGGAAGTTTGCGTAATAGATAGTTTTTAATGTGTTCACATCCACTTGATTTCTAATAGCCTTCATTGTATATATTACTGAATTTAATTTAGATGCCAATATACTACAGTGTTCTGCCCAAGTTAGGTGTCTATCTATTGTTATTCCAAGTAGTCTAGTACTTGAGCTAGGTGATATGCTAGTGTCATTAAGGTTGATGCACTGTGGAAAAGTTGAGTTTGATCTAATATTGGCGAAGTACATAATATTGCTTTTATATATATAATATATATATATATATATTTATATATATATTTATATATAGGTACTCGTACATGAATATATTCTCACTTACCTCAGTATCATAACTATTCTACGCATTTATGCTGTTGGATGATAAAAAAATTAATAGATTCGATCACTTTGAACATCCAGTGAGGAAAGACGGAAACACCATCGAAAGTAGATAATACTGAAAGACACGACAACAAGTGCAGAAAACTACCATTTATAGGTTATGTTATAACTCTCATCCAGCGTTGGCCAAGTGGATATTACCTTAGAATTTGTAACATTCCAGTAATATGTGTCTTATCTTACTCTTGGAACTACCCTCTAATGTTTCAGATAAAATATCAATGGTAGATTGCGTTCATGAAGCTACAGCTATATTAGTGAATAAACATTACTCATGTAATGTTGTGCACTCGTTAGTTAAATTAACTTTGTGTAATGTTTCTCGAGAAACATTCAGTCAATGTTATTATATTTAATCTTCGCTATTTCATTGTTTCAGTAACTTATAAATGATAATGTATAATTTTCTAATCTTACTAAAACTTAAAAACAATTTTCTATAGACAACCTTGTACAGACAAGCTGGAAACTATGTACACAGATCATGGTCTGTGCTATGTAGCTGCAATGATTCGTAATGATTCGTGTTTAGTGGGTGAGGAATGAGTTGAACTACCGCTATGTACGAAAGCCGACTTCATGAATGGTGGGATCGATATTTTCAACCATTCAACAGATATACATATACCAAATTGTATTTTTCCAATAATTCAGATGGAATTAAATCAAAATATCATAAATATATCAATTGAAGAATATTTTGGAAGAATTCTGCATTATCTCTATTTTAGAGTTCATTCACCAAATGTTTCCCACGCACCATCTGTTACCACCGAGAAGATCGAATTAATTAATAATAGATCTCACATTGTTATAAATTTCAAACGCCGGACTTATAAATTTAATGTGTTCGGTGGAAAATTAATATTTCAGAATGAGAACCAAAAAAATACATCGTCACACAAAATAAATATACTGCTACAAATGATAAATATATTGACTCAAAAATAAATCTATCTGAAACCGAAATTTCGACCAAAACGGCACTCACACTGTATCTATCTTAAAAATGTTATCAGCTCCAATAAGAGGATACATTAAGGGTAAGATTGCGTTGACACTTGCAATAGTTGAGGATTGCATGTCAGTATTCCCATTGAGGGGAAAATTGCAACAACGAATTTAATGGAACAATTAAATATTTTTCTCGGTTAAATCCCTTTGAGGATTGAACTATTGGGACTCAGTTTTTCTTACCTATATCATATTTCATGGTCAAGCTGGTCATCCTCATACAAGATGTTCAAGAATAACTGAAAAGACAGGTGTAAAGTGTACATAGAACACTCAAACGAAAATATCTGAACGGTTGGAACTGCAAAGAATCGAAATCATTGGATTACTGTGGAAAGGGCTTCAGATATTGCATTCTTTATACTTATACAAAGTATGCTTATTTGATTAGATATCACCCTCTTAATATCTCGGTCTCATAAATAATTAGAGAAAATGCAAAAAGAGGTAAACTCTGGATCGTAGGGGGATATTTATACGGTTGGTTACAATTAATTCGTATCAACCTTTTACTTTGTAATTAGTTAGCAATCTGCTATATAGTTCAGAATGTTGTGTAGATCAAGCCTATATTCCGGAGGAGACCGTCAGATTTTAGTATAAGTTTCCACTAGTTTCGAAACAATGTTTGGTTTATGGTTGGGGGTTGCTATTGAGACTATACAGGGTGATTTGTCTGATTCGACCGATTTTACTTTTATTAATAACTTTGGTGTGGTTCAACCGATTCTGATGAAATTTTCATCGTAGCACAATATGAATGATCAAATTCAAAAATTCTTAAAATTTTTCGAAAATACGTTGTAATAATTTTGTTAATTTCAGATTGGTTGTGCAGGTTGAAAAAACACCCTGTATGTGAGTTTCTAAAACTTTGCTAACCGTTTCTGATTCTACCATTACGAGTCATTATTCAGGTGTTTTAATTCTTTTGGAACAACTCCAGTTTTCCGAAAAACATTTTTCAAAAAAGGAAAATTTTGAAATTTCACTTTCTACTTCCTTTGAGACCGGCTCATTCAGTTTGAATAAAATATGCACCAAACTGATGGCAATGATTATATACATAAATATGAAGGGTCATAATAGAGACATATAGATTCTTCAATCTGAAGTAATACAAAGTAATAAAAAAATGCATTAAATAAGAATTTAAATACTGGTCCCTCTATTCAGAAAATAATCTTGAATAAGGCTGATAATCATCAGTTCTGTAATGAGTGAACATAGAATGAAACAGGTTGTATAGATGGATTATTACATATTTGATTAGGGATAATTATTATATATTTTGCAATACTAGATTTGATAAAATTTGTCTATACGATATTTTATCTATCATCTCCGAAAATGAGTTTTGAATGTGAAGACGTGCAACTTTCAGATATCTTATTTTCGGAAGAACTGGACGAACAAATCTTTTACTGAAATCTTATGAAGTTCAATATTGTGAAATTTGTTATGATTATCCGTAAATAAATATGTAATAAAATATCTGTACGTTCCAGAAAATGAAGGACCAGCTTTTTATTGTAGTTTAATCAGACCAAAGGGACGAACTCGTTCAAATGGGACACTATGTGTGTATATTGCTAAACAAGATTATATCCATAACCCGAAGGTTTGAATCGAGTATATTGATGAACTCTTCTCTAAAACTTACAAAATCTTTATAGATTGTGGGTACTTAGAGCAGTCGTGAACAATTGTGAGCTGGGAGTTCTTGTATATCCATCAGTCCCAATAAACTCTATCTTTATTGTATTTAGAGATGGGAATACCGGTTCCACCCGTGTCGCGGTATTTTCGCGACGGTTTCAGAAAAATACCGCGACAAAATACCGCGATTTTGGAACCATCGTTCCAGCGCTGAAACAAAATTAATTAGTACGGCAATCTGTTTCTCAAATGAATAAAATATTTTCGGTTAAAACCTGACGTATCTTCAAACTATAATTGATTTTTTCCCAGTACTTTTTCATATTTTCTTCACATTCGAGATACATCATTTCAATGGAAAGAGAAGAATGCCTTGAGGATTAATATTTTCTCAATTGAGAAGATTATTATTTAAAATTACATATTTACAATAAACATTATCATTATAGAGGACGCAAACTGTATCAATATTATTTGAATATCTTGTTTCACATGAACACAGGTTTTGCATAATAAATTTTCAATTCGTATTATCCTTCAATAACTTCCACCAGCAGATTAAAATAATATCTACGGATATGCATAAAGTATTGATGAATATGGCAATTATCGAAAAGAGAGCATAACTTGCATAACAAACAATCCGATGGAATATTATATTCCATCAGATTGTGTGTTGTGAACTACTTGTCACAATATCACCTTCTGAAAGTAAACCAAGTAACACCGTATCGGAAATGTAACAGCTGATAACGAAGTAGAAACATCCACAGTTTCTAATGAGGCGCACTGCGCACTAGAGCTGGAACTCCTGTAACAGACGTAATCGCGTCGCGATGGGTATTCTGCGAGGAACGTGGAGCGAGATAGTAAGTAAGTAAGTAATATATTTATTAAATCAAAAAACCATACAGGTGTTGATCCAGTCACAATAAGAGAAATTACATATCTCAAATTAATCCCTCAAAATCATTTTCCTGAAGGAATTCACCTATTTCATAATAACTTTTATTTATAAGAAAATGTTTGAGTTTATGTTTTTGTAATCTACTAGGAATTGATTTAAAATTTTTTGGCAACTTATTCCACACAGTTAGTAAGCTGTAAATTACATTTTTTTGTAAATAGCTGTAGTTTGGTTTATCCTCTTGTAGATAATTTTTCCCTCTTGTATCATAATGATGTTGAAGTTTTAGATCTTTGAACTCTTTATAGTTATTTATAATGAACATCACTGACTCGTAGATATACAGACTGTACAATGTCATAATTTTGTAATTCCTGAATACATTTTTGCATGTTTCATGTTGTCTCATTCCGAAGATAATTCTCAAGCATCTTTTTTGTAAGAGGAAGATCCGTTTTGCTTCTGTAGATCTCGCCCAGAAGATGATTCCGTATCTTATTCTCGACTGAACATAAGCATTGTGTGCGGTTAGAACAGCATCTATTCCTATCATTCGTATGGTTCTCAAAGCATATCCATAGCGTGCTATCATTGGTGAAATCATTTCAACATGGCTCTTCCAGTCAAGATTCTTATCAATATTTATTCCTAAAAAGGGCAGACTTTCAACTGATTATGTATCGTCGCGACTGGAGCGAGGAACGATTGGAGAATTACACGGTATTTTGGAACGTGGAGCGAGATAGTATCGATGGCGACTGAAGCGAGGAACGAGTGGAGAGTTACACGGTATTTTGGAACGTCGGTTACTTTGGAACGTGGAGCGAGATAGGTATCGATCGCGACTGGAGCGAGGAACGAGTGGAGAGTTACACGGTATTTTGGAACGTCGGTTACTTTGGAACGTGGAGCGAGATAGGTATCGATCGCGACTGGAGCGAGGAACGAGTGGAGAGTTAGACGGTATTTTGGAACGTCGGTTACTTTGGAACGTGGAGCGAGATAGGTATCGATCGCGACTGGAGCGAGGAACGATTGGAGAGTTACACGGTTACTTTGGAACGCGTTACTTCTCTGTTTTGGAGCGCGACAGACGGTTCCAGAGAAATACCGCTCCAAAATCGCGGTATTTAAATACCGTCACATCTCTAATTGTATTCCTTGTTGCTAGGTTACAACCTATGCAAAACCTCAAAAATGCACATCTTAAAGGAGCATCTTAATGCACGATTATGGATAATAGGTCTCTTGTATGTAAGAACAATTATCATATTTTCATGTTTTTCTCATTCTATTTCGATACAAAATGTGTACTATCACACACTTCAACAATTTGCGAATTTCAAATAATTCGGTATTAAAAATGGTAAAATCGGGACTCAAGGTCGAAGCGAGATAAACGCGTCAGATCGCTTCGTCACTTCTACGTCACTACGTTATTGTACGATTCACCGATCGATACAGCCGACGCTGTCCTATTGGCTTGCTAGAGAAAAAAGTACACGAGAAGAGTGAGAGAGTGGATATATCACGACACGTCACGGAAACCGCGAAGTTTCGTCCGTTTAAACAGCCGACATGCGGAGCCAAATTTAAAAGATCATTTTCTCGTTGAAAATTGGAATTTTTGAAGGTGGTTAAAGTTTTTAAGTAGTCTTACGCACAGAATATTTGATTCCAATGATAAAAAAAATTGATGCAAAAGACCTATTGTCAGTTCCAACTGGCAATTATGGATAAATGTCCGTTAGAACTGGAAATTATCGCTTGTTGTCAGTTCAAACTGGTAATTATGGGTAATTGTCAGTTCAAACTGGTAATTATGGCTAAATGTCAATTTGAACTGACAATTATCCATTATTGCCAGTTTGATCTGACAATTGGCCATAATTGCCAGTTCAAACTTACAATAAGCCATAATTGCCAGTTTGAACTGACAATTATCCATGATTTTTAGTTCGAACTGACAATTAGCCACAATTGCCAGTTCGAACTGACAGTTATGGATTATTGTCAGTTCAAATTGACATTTAGCCATAATTGCTAGTTTGAACTGACAATTAGCTATAATTTCCAGTTCCTACGGGCATTTATCCATAATTGCCGGTTTGAACCGAAAATTATCCATAATTTTCAGTTTGAACTGACAATTAGCCATAATTGCCAGTTCGAACTGACAATTATACATAATTGCCAGTTTAAACTGGCAATTAAACTGGCAATTAAAATATTTCATTCGCATGTCCTTTCTGCTTTCGTATCAATCCGATCGCTTCAGTAGTTCCTGAGATAATGGGAAAATAATCTCAAATTTTCAAATGACTTTAACTTTGAAATCATTAGGCCGATTTGGCCTGTGAACGAAATCAACCCCCGCATTCTGATGGGCTTTCATACCCTGAAAGTTTCAAAGTTGCTAGCTTGTTCCTTTCGACAGTTATAGTGTTGGAATTGGTTTTGAGACGTCCAATCTAGTGTGTACCATCCTAGTCGTTCAAGACTATTTTCGACTTAAAATTCGAAAATTATAGACAATTCGACAAAATGATGCACGCCGATCCCGAGAACTTACGAGCTGAAATACAGCCCTTGAAAAGTGAATCCGTCAAAACGCAGTCAACAGCCGTGACAAATCAATCTATAAATATTGATGTCAAAGTGGTCACTAAAACTAAACCCAAATAGGAATGAGAAAAGAAAATATAAACGCCCCTATCCTAATAGCGTCCAGATGTAACCGAACGAAGGTAAGCGACCTGCACCTTTTGTGCCATTCAGGAAGTCAAAGGTTCCTTGCATCAGATACTAGACGACCGCCAGACGAAATTCCGGAAACAACCTCATAAACATCTGAATGTCGACATGGTAGGTTAAGGGTGTATATTGATGATTGTCATTTCGTCCCTCACGAATTAGGGGATGCCCTTATGGCTTTTAACTTGACTTCTGGCATACACGTGCCTACGTGTTCCCCGTCCGTTCGAAAGTTTTGCACAGAACTATGATGAATTAGTGCCAGCCATGGGAGACAATCATGGAGATTACAACAACTTACCACTTTTCCGCAGGTATTTGAAATACAAAATACAAAATACAGTATTTTAACTATTTGTATGTGAAATACAAATTACAAAATACATTCAGGTGTTACGTAAAATGTGAAAAGAGAACAACTAATTCAGCTTAGCTATTTCATCGCTAAATAAAGAATTTCCTTTCAGAAACATAAGATTTTTGAATGTAGTATCAGATAAACAGCTCTTGTTGGGGAATGAATAAAACCTGCTAAAGAAAACAATCTTTCTACAGGTCCTGATGGCAGAAACTTGTGTTATATTGTATGAACACATTTTTTATGTTAGGATAATGTTCAAGGATGGTAAGCTTTTTGCTCTTATCGTTTTTAGAAGTTGACTAAACTGTAATTCCATGATGAAATGACAATTGCGCAGGACCTTTTCTTCCTTTCCATTTGCCCATTTTTCGGATTCTCAGAAACTTTTGGCCATATGCGGCTGAAATTTCGTGTCTTCATTACTGACATATATAAAATGAGTTATATAAAACCTCAGCTTCACAGCTCATTGATTCCTCTGATTTGATAAGTCCCTTAGCCACGGAAAGACATCAAGAAAAAATTTCGGAGGAACTGGGTGTTTTAAATTTGGTATATGATCGGAGAGTCACGTGAATATGCGGATGCCTACAAGTGAGACGAAAAATTTTATTTCTGCCGAAAATATCGCGAGGAATAAAAACTTCTACTTTCAAAAACTTCGTAAATTTGAAAAATGTTATAATAGCTTCGGTGAAAAATGTGAAAATATAATTCAAAATACTGTTTAACCACAATTTGCTGTCAATATAAAACGATACCTTTCCAAAAGGAAAGAAAAGAGCTTTTTGAGAATGCATTTATTGATTCCTGATGCTTTCTTGTTTCTTCAGAAGTATTGATGCAAAATCGTAAAACTCTGACATTTTTTTAGAGAATTCGGTATTTCGTATAATTCTTTGATTTTATACGACATGACCTTCTGTCGAGGTTCGTCATTTAGAAAATTCAGGAGACTAAAAAGTTGTAGTTGTAGTTGAAAGAAATATCCTGTATACGAGTTGGGAGTTTCCTAACATAATATTAGGAAGAGTAATGTATTTCTTGACTTAATTGAGGAAATTGGCGAATATGTATGCTCAAATTTTTTCCACTCCAGAATTAAAGATAATTGGAATTAATAGTGAGAGAACTTGAATGTAACAACACAACACGCTCAAAATAACAATGAATGATGGATAGAGAAAGTATGTTTTTGTAATTGACCATTGAGTTTTCAAATATTTGAAAAGTTGAGTTTTCAAATATTTGAAAAGTCAATGATTTGACATAACATTTCAAGCGGTTGATCAAAAGCTCCGGTTATAGTAACGGTTATCCACATTGACAGATTATCCTTTGCCTATATGTCATTTTGGATAACCGTAACTATAATAGGAGCTTTTGGTTCATCGCTTGAATTTGCTTATTATAATAGTTTATCCAGTTATTTTAGGATCCAAAAACGAAATTAAACTATAAATAAAATGAAATAATGTATAAAACATTAAAAACTACAACATACACACACACACCGCTTCTAGACATGGCACATTCATGCAAAATATACTGCCAGTAGTTTCTTGAACCTTAGAACCCGCTTCCAAATGAGCCGTAGCTTGTCCGAAGCATTATATATTATGTATATTTATGCGCGCATGTTCTGCGGAACAGCGTGCTATCGTTTCGTCCAAATGTTTGTAATTTTCGAATTTTGATCCAAAAATGGTCTTAAATGACTACGTTGGAAGCACTGATGACGAATCCGGTATCAAAATCGATTCTGCCCGGTCGTCCTGCCTGCTGTAGACACGATAACTGTCGAAAGGAGCGAGATAGCGGCTTGAAACTTTCAGATAAAGTCGCACATTGTATTGCGGAATAACTCAAAGAATACCTACTAATTCAATCGAAACGTGACTTGGCAGTTAGTTCGCAAATGCTGATAGGCAACTTTGTGCGAAACTTCGTGATGATCGTGTCATTAGAACAGATTGAAAACAAAATCTTGTGAAATATGTGATCTTCTGTTCATATTATCCTCATGATATTTTGTATGAACCTTCGAGCTGTCATTTTTCGATGATATACTAGATTTCAATTCGATCTAATCTGTATTCTAGGAAATATTGGAAGATTAAAATTTTGAATGGGTATATCTGCGGAATCATTGTGTGGATTTTACACATATTTGTAGAGTAGGTTGGGACCTTAATTACGAAGGTCGAATTCGTGAATGGGTAAAATCCGCCTAATGATTCCGTAGATATACCCATTGAAAATTTTATTTTTCCAATATTTCCAAAAAAACAGATTAGATTGAATAGACGACTTCGGCCCAAGTTGCCAACCCACAATTTTCTTCACAAATTTACTATCACTGGGGAACGGGAAGTTCAGGACGAATTTGACATGATAAGGATCGCGTTATTTATAAATATCCGTGAAAGATGCCACGGCTCATCAAACAAGATAATTCCTTCCAAATATGGGGTTTTGTTAAGATCATCTCTGATTGGTTGAAATTCAAGTTGGGTTTCCGGATTTCATATTAATAGTGTCAAATTTATATAGCATATGTTCCGCAAATCAACTTGGTTATTTCGGTTGCCGGTTTTCCATTCCGTAAATATGAAATATTCGGTTGGTTCCTGAAAAAAAGGTTAATTACGGAATTTGATTGATGAAAAAACGTTCTTTCTGGCAACAGAACGACAGTCAATGTTCTATGGTAACATATCCATAGCATAGAACAATCTTTATTTACTTTATGATCCATAGAACATAGGAGAGACAACAATCAACAATGGAAAAATTACCAGGTATGGTCTATGGATCATAAGGTAACTAACGATTGTTCTATGATATGGATATGTTACCATAAAACATTGATTGTCGTTCCGGTGCATAGACTTGATATGTCTATGTTCTGGTGACAGAAAGATTGCTTTTTCATCAATCCAATTCCGTAATAAACCTTTTTTTCAGGAACTAACCGAATATTTCATATTTACAGAACGGAAATCCGGCAACCGAAATAACCAAGTTGATTTGCGGAACATATCCTTTATAAACTTGACACTATTAACATGAAATCAGGAATCCCAACTTATATGTCAGCTTAACAATTAAAAAACCTATATTTGGAAGAAATTATCTTGTTCGAGGAGCTGAGGCATCTTTTACGGATATTTGTAAATAACGCGAACCTCATCATGTCGAATTTGTCTTGAAATTCCCGTTCCCCAGTGATAGTAAATTTGTGAAGAAAATTGTGGGTTGGCAACTTGCGCCGAAGTCGTCTATTGAAATCCAGTAGTTCATCGAAAAAAAACATTGACAGGAAGTCAGTAGCTTTTGCACGCATGTTAAAAGGATATCATAGAAGTGAACATGCGCTGCTTACTCCACGTCAGTGCTTTTCTAGGTTTTTTTTCTGTATAAGATCCCAGCTCCTCCTGAGAAGTATCAGAGTTTATTTTCTCCTGAAAGTAAATTAACTATGGAACTATAATCCGGTAAGTTGCAGATACTCCAATGTGACTAAGTTACTGTGAAGTAAGTAGAATACTTTTTTCTGGGAAATCTGCGTCCTCTGCTCGAACCTTGAGACAGAATCAAGCAGCACTCGAAAAAATTACGACAAAGTCATCTCTCACAACGTACGATAAGTATTTGTTTCTTTGAAGGATCTATACCTATATATCTATATCTCCTTGAGAAAAGAATCACTTGTGAAAATACTCTGTATAGTAACTGACAGAATTACTCGCTTATTCCAAGCGCCATCATTTCTTCCACATGCCATTACAATCAAGTAATGAGACGCTGGAAATAGACCGATTATATTACACCTACTTAAGGAGGATTTGTGGTAAAATACAATTCTGACAGTAGCACAAATCTGAAAATAAAAAACCTAGAATAGCACTGACGTGAGGTCAGGAGCTTTTGCGCGCTTGTTCAAATTCGAAGACATTTTCTCAGGTAATTTTTCATGAAACACCGTCATTTTTCAACCAAGTGCAGAACTTCGATTCGAACACATTTACGTTATTGGTAATACTGGGAAAATAAAATATCGAATTGATAAATCTTCAAAATCATTGGAGGGGATTTTAAATTTTTACGCATCCGACCTTCTCAATTAATCCCCAAAACCTGCTATAAAAATATCGGAAGTGAATGTGGTTGAGGTCAGCCTAACTAGCAACCATAAAATGAGCATCCATTTAGAGCAAGGGTTCAAGGACCACTTTTGTAACTTTCTTTTTAGCAGAGACCACTATGTAGGTATAATAAAAACACAATAACGGCTGGCTCACCGCCCGCTAAATTTGAAATCATTTCGCGGATCATATTCAGGCTTCTGCGGACCACTGGTGTTCCACGGACCACTGATTGGAAACCACTGATTTAGAGGCATGACATTTGTTGAACCGATTCAATTGCGGAAGCCGAATTCGCGAAGTGGTAAAATCATCCAATGATTCCGCATACATATCCATTCGAAATTTCATTATTTCAGTATTTTTTTAATTATTCTGTAAAGAACAACAATACCGAGGAAATTACACATGAAATTTTCCCTATATAGAATATAAATATCGGATCAAATTGAAACACTCTTGTGAAAAACTGACTAGATTTCTGGGAATTTTTCAACTTCATAGTTTAAATATGATCGCGTCTGTTTTTCAGATATTAAGGAAATAACCATCATCTTTCAATATCTTCGAAAATAAATATCAGATCAAACTGAAAATTAAAGAACTGTTCTTGAATATTGACTTCAAGGTTTATCCCAAATTTCAAGATCGCGTCAATAGGTATAGTTATCGATTTGAGGAAATATTCTCAATTCATCATTTCAAATAACAACGAAATTAACATAATTTTTCCTGTTATCCCCGGAAATGAACATCAGATCAAATTGAAGTTAAAATCTTGTGGAAGGCTAACTCAAGATCTGTGCCGAGTTTCATCGAAATCTGGTCAATATATTCTGAAAAAAATATTTTTTTTTCGATGAAAATATGGACAATTTTAAAAAAACCATTTTTTCAACATTTTTTCAGGATTGGAGAAGCGCGAAACTTTGCGGTAAGTTCGCCGTTGATATTTTTCAAATAATTACGAGGTTTCGATATGAAGGATTCTGTACTTCTTGAGATATTGAGGAAATAACCCCAAAATTTCAAACAACAACGAAATTTGACATATTTTTTTCCATATATCTGCGAAAGTAAATATCTCATCGAATTGAAATTTGAAACATGGTTTTTGAATACCTAGTTTGAGGTCTGCGCCTTATTGCGTTAAAATCTGATTAACATTTTCCGAGAAAAAAAAATGTCACAAAACGTTTTCGAATAAACATTTTTCAAAAATTGTCTTACTGAATCCATACGGAATTCTGAAATAAGTTTCGCGTTGGTATTATTCATATAATCACAAAGTTTTAATCAGATCGCATCTTTACTCCTTGAGATATTGAGGATATAACCTCAAACTATCCTACAACAAAGAAATTTGACATATTTTTTTCATATATCTCCGAAATCAAATATCATATCGAACTGAAATTTGAAATTGTTGTTGAGTACTTCTGATTTTGAAGTCTGTGTCGAATTTATCCGTGACCTGGTCAACACTTTCCAAGAAAAAAATTTTTAAGCAAAATTTCTGAATTTTTTATTTACATTTTCCAACTACTAGATCAAGACGAAATTTCCTATCTAGTTACGCGTTGGCGTTTTTCAACGGATAAGGAATTTTCGATCTGATTGATTCTGTTCTTCTAGAGGTATTGCGGAAATAGCGTTAAAATTTCAAATAACAACGAAATTTGGCATGTTTTTTTCGTTATATCTCCGAAGGTAAATGGCGTTTCGAATTGAAATTGAGGGTGTAGTTGTTATATACTGACTCAAAGGTTTCGGCCGAATTTCGTTGAAATCTAATCGATATTGCCCGAGAAAAAAAAATGTCAACAAAAATTCGAAAAATATTCAAATAATCTTTTTTTCCGATTTTCCACCAACTGGATCCATACGAAATATTACACTGAGTTACGCATTGGTATTTCAAAACTGTTCACAAAGTTTTAATCTGATTGAATCAGTAATTCATGAGATATCGCGGAATTAACCTCACAATTTGAAATGGGCCTATTTCCAAAACTATCGACTGATTTAACACATTAAATAACCTAACTGAGGTATTCAGACTACAAACTTAATATGGCGATTTCAAGTCGCTAGGTCATATCTTTCGAAAGTTAGAGCACATACGGACGGATGGCCGGACGGACAGAATTGAATTTGACCTTGGATTCTTCTTCAGGGAGTCTAACCTAATCGTTTAAGACCATTTTCGGTTAAAAATTCCAGAATTACAGATATTGTGACGAAACGATAATACGCTGTTCCCCAGAACAAGCGCGTAAAAATTTGGGGGGTTTAGTTTATACGGTGAATTTCAGAAATGAATCAACGGATATAATACTTGCGAGTAGCGAAACTCCGGATTACGATACCTTGAATATAATTATATGACATTTTATTTATTTCTTTACTTGTAAATTTATGTCAATTTTCTCATCCAAAAGTTCGTGCTGATTTGCCAAAAAGGTTCCTTCAAATCTTGAATGACAGTTACTTTTACTTGATACGAAAAAATATCTAATTTGATAACACTTGTACAGCGTTCATCGTCATAACGACTTCATCAGATAATGTTAAGCACATTACTGCAGTTATTAACGAATTGTGACATTCCTCTCAGGTTTCATATGTTCATGCTGAACATTGATGCCCTGACGAGTTCCCCCAAACTAAGCCGGGACGAAACGTGAAACTGTCCCAAAGAGGTTGAAGCTACCTCGCAAATCTTCAAAAGCTTCAGTGGTGACTTCCCGACGTGATTCATTTCAACGACGGTGTCACAGTTTCTGTCCCTCCGCGATCATCTTCGTTTCCAGTGAGATCCTCGCTTGTCACTGTGTGATCCTATCCGTTCCTCCCTCGGCGATGGTTCGGCAACCATCCCGAGGAGGTTCCACACCGCCACTTCGCTCTCGTGCTGCAACTCGCTGATCAAAGATGTGCTCACTAAAGCACCCAGCTCACTGCACGACATCGAGTGGTATAGGAACTCACAAGTGGCACAGCGTTTCTCAATCCGGGTTTCTCACGTTTCAAAAGCACACAACTGCTCCGCATCACGGCCGCACTTGTGGGAAATCTTCTGGTCAATACGGCCCGGCCACGACTACATTCCGTCAAAAGCTGACCTCCTCTAAATCGGTCACACTCCTCGAACGACGAGGCAGAGCGCTCTAGCACACAGTCTACACGGCTCATCACAAAACGGTTTGGTCAACCGTGCATCCAACGCCGTAGACTCGTGCTCAACAGCGCAGCAATGGCACAACGGCTCGCTCACAGCCGCGTTTTAGAGGAGAACACCTATTCGGTCTTGGTCACACTCCTCCAGATACATCTTTCTGGTATCGTTTTCACTGGAAGGGGAGTCCTGTAGCGAGCGCCCTCTCTCAGCTCTTACTTAAGTCGCGCGCGCAGTACCATCTTGCGTCTTAAGTATCCTGCGTTATCTGCCTGTAACGCTTGGCCAACATCATCGGTCAGCGTACAGAGGGCGCTAGCGCGCACGCTGTCCCGGTTAGCTCCTCTCAAGATCTCGGATATACGCTCATCCCCAACGGTCTGGTACACTCCCTTGTGGTCCTCACAAGGGGTGTCCACTCACGTAGGCATGTAAACGGCTTAGTTTGGTGCATGCCCTGAAGAGTTCCCCCAAACTAAGCCGGGACGAAACGTGAAACTGTCCCAAAGAGGTTGAAGCTACCTCGCAAACCTTCAAAAGCTTCAGACTAATCTCTTGAGAATTTCGAAAAGTTGGTAATTCCATAGGTTTGTCTGTTCGGTCAGAAGTTTTACTGCAGGGTATGAAATGTCAAAGAATACCGGAATACTCTATCTATCATTTTTCAGTAAAATTTCAATACTCGATTCTTGATTTCCTTACAAGAAAATAGCATAACTGAATCAACCATGTTTATATACGTGAAATATATTGTGAATATATTTGGAATTATTGAATTCACATAATATTTCCTCATTTTCATTATTTCCCCAAAGTAAATTCACATTTTGAAAAATATGCCATTACTACGACCTCTATGTAGAGTAGACAGCGTAGTGTAGTTATCTGACAGGAAAATTACTATAACCTAACATTTTCAAAATATACACGGTGAAATCTGTCAGAATGTCATGACCAACCGGGATAGTTTATAAAACTGAATGGAGCATATCTGTTTCCTAAAAAGAGATATGGAACACTGCGCCCGCTGTTGCAGGACCCTGTATATTATGAATTTACTAGACTCACCTGGAAATAAATGCATACATTTGAAAATTTGACATTGCGACAGCCACAAATTACTGATATTTCGCAAAACTGGTCGCGAAAACGTGAAAATGACGATATGAGCGATTTTCAAAAAAATGTAGACGTAGTTCTCGAAAATATCTCTGTTTATTTATTCATTTATTGGCCATCGTGGTTTTGGTTTACTACCAGCATGAATCATAGTTTGTTCATCATTTGTATATATTATATGATTGTCGAAGACCAGTCCAGGCTCAATATCCGAAAACTAGTGTTGCTTCCAAACGAAGCCACTAGTTCGGCTGCTTAAATTTAGATTTGAATAGGGCGCGTTTCACAGGAAAATTTAAGGTGGAAACAGTTGTCGACTTAGACTGTTCTCGAGTAAATTCCAGCAGCATTACTCAAGTTAAATCTATATTGGGTGCAGGAATGCACCGGGACGCAAGGCGTCTAATTCTGTTGGCCGCCTGCCACGACCACTTCTCGCTACACTATTTTCACTGATTCATAAAAATCCCCTGTTGATCTACCAACTTGTCGTACATCTGTGCACTTTTCTTTCTCACTTGACAAAGAGAATGCGGGTGGCCGCTTTTATTTTGATTTATCCGTCTGTGTTAAATTCAGCAGTGATTACCTTTTTGATTCATTACATCTGATTTGAAGGGTTCTTGCAATACCCAAGGAAAACATTTAGGCATTTGGAAATATCCACAAATTCACGACAAGGTCCCGTGCCAAGCAAGAAATAAATGTTTTCGCACACATTCTTCTTTCCATTCACACCTCAAATTTCTGAGGCATTTCTTCCCGAGTGTTTTACATTATGTAGTGCAGTTCATTAAACTAGTATAAACTACAAACTCTACTTCCAAATGGAAGCAATATTCCGTTCTTCTAATGGAAACAACCTCGTGAAACTTTTATTTCACAGTCAAATACTATAGAGAGTGTTTCTGAATAAGATGCTTATACTTGAAGAATGAATCCTCAGGTGTCTTTTCAAAGATGAATTCAAATAACCCTGTCCTCAAACTGTTGAGTTCTGAGCTACATGGTGGTAACATTTTCAGGAAAAAACCGTTGCTTTATCATAACAATGTTCCAACAAGTTCTTGTGAGGGATGTAGACTAGGTAATTCTGGCAAAAATTAGGTACGTTTATTCGTTTTCGGGAAATAAAATTAATTTTTCAATTCTTTGTTAATTTCAAAACAAATTTGATATCTTGCATTCTTCCACCCAACTCAATTATCGCATAAAAGATAAAAACAATTTTTATACAGGATCAAATTGTTAGTTAATACCTACGTACTACTTCGTCTTATTTCTCATTGACACTGTTTCATCTTTTATTTTTAAATTTCATAGGTGTGGATAAAAAATAATGGTCTACATTCATTAGTGCCGTCAAAAATAACTAAAGTCCTCTCAATCGGAATATGGCGAAATAATAGGGATGTATGTATGGTATAATCGAAGAATACATGAAAAATTTTTAATTTTTCTACGCTCTAATCGAATGTCGGACACTAAACATCAAGATATAAAATTTTTCTTTATATAAATGAAGATTTGAAAATTAACATTCATTTTTTGAAACGCGGGGACGTACAAAATAATTTTCCAGAATAATCTAGTCCTCATCCCTTAAGTACAGGAGCCACTGGTGAAGACATTAAAACCATCTTCAGCTTCCACAAATGCACTGAGAAAAGAGAATCCCTGGAAATTCCGGTTAAATAAATTCCTGTTGTTCAAACGCAATTATTATCATTACAACAGAAAAAGATCGTTATGAGAAAAATCTGTACTTGAAATCTAACATGCTGATTCCGGATTTGAGTATATGTTATTTTTTTCTATGGTCTAAATGAAGCGGATAACTTCAGAAATCACCTTCATCAATGTATCGCTGCTGGCGGCCATCATCTTCCTGATGTCATTTTTAAAACTGGATACATAAAACGACATGATGTACTAAAGAAAATTAACTAAATATTATTTCTGTATGTAACGTAGTTTTTTCTTCATAGCTTTTCAAAACTGCACTATCTGTTTCGCCACACCCTGTACGAAAAAGCACTTCAATATTCACAGGAAGTACCCTAAATTCCAACAATGTTTCACGGTAGAGCTAACCGGAATCTTCCAGTAAAATTCAATGGAGAAAATTACTCCCAAAACTACGTAAATATTTCAATAGGACATACAAGAAATTCCTGTTAAATACTAGGTAACTGGAAAAGATTCCTGTAAAAGCTCCTAATACTGTAATATATGAAACATAGTTTTTATTCCAACGGAAAATTCCTGTTAAATCGATACTACAGTTCCGTTATGAGTAAAGTATTTCCTGTTTCAGTTTATTGTTCACAACTGGAAATTCTTGTAGAAACTGAAGTTTGAAGCATGGAATACAACTATTAAGTTTGTTTATTGAACAGGAAATTCCCTTTAGATCGATATTACAGCTTCGGTAAAAGTAAGGTAGTTCATTAAAATAACTAGAAAATTCCAGTTGAATCAATTTTACGTTTCAGTAAATAGTCACGTATATTCCGGTTTTCGTCACATTATCATTTTCCTGTTGAAATGACAAACTGCAGTTTGGTTGCATTAACTAATCTGAATCTTCTTATTTCCAGAGTAATTGAACGACAGGAATTGTCACGTAAATTCAAAAAATATTCCTGCTGAGAGGGGAATTTCCTGTAGAAGTCACCGAATTCCTGTTGTATATTCTGGTAAATTTCTTTGAGTGTGGCTATTGATAGATTCACTTTCTGTAGGGTAAGCATTTTTTCTTAAACACCCTGTATATATTTCAACTAAAACAAAATTGTCAAGGCAGTTTTTGGAAAAATAGAAATTGTTCTGATCAAGTTGTTAGTCTCACTACTTTCATTGAATCAGGATTCAATAAAAAGTTGAAAACGGGGGCTGTATTTGTGGATATTTCAGCAGCTTACGATACAGTGTGGAAAGATGGTTTAATATTCAAACTTCATAAATATCTGAAATGTGGAAAAGTAATTCGATGGATTGAAAATATGTTATCTGAGAGAAGACTCCGTGTTTTTGTTGATGATGTTAGTAGTAGGTTCAAAACTTTGAATAATGGTCTCCCACAAGGATCAGTTTTAGCTCTCCTTCTATTTAATTTATATTTATGTGATATTCCACCTACTTCTCCAGAGAAATTCATCTATGCAGATGATATGGCTTTGGCTTTTGCTCACTCTGATTTTAAAGTCATTGAAAACACTCTAAATACTGATTTAGAAATTTTGAAGAATTATTTTGTTGAGTGGCGTTTATGTCCAAAGTTTAATTAAACAGAAGTCTCTTGTTTTTATTCGAATAATCAACAGAAGTTTAATAAAACTTTGAAAGTTACTTTCAATAATGTCGTTCTGAAACATAATTTCACTCCTAAATATCTTGGAGTGAAATTAGATACTTCTTTAAATTTCAAGGCCCATTTGGAAAACTTACGCATGAAGTTGAAATCTAGGAATAATATTCTTCAAAAACTAGCAGGTTCTTCATGGGGTGCTTACCCTACCACTCTTCGTACCGCAGTTTGGGCTTTGGTTTTTTCTGCTGCTGAATATTGTTGTTCGGTTTGGTTTAATAGCGCTCATGTAAGGGCCAATTGCACCGTTTTCGTCTTAAGCTACAGTTAGTTAAGCAACGATAAACTTATTAAACTCTGCTTTAAATATTCGGCTTGCACCGAGGCTGAATGTAACTAGATTAAAATTAATCTACAAATCTGGTTACTTTCTCATGAATTGGTACTTGTGACTAGCTTCATGTTGTTTATTTTAACCCTAATTGGAGAAATATTTTAATTCAAAAGATGAAACCCATTATTATGGGTTACTACCACCATATTTCCATAAGTTATGAAAAATCAAGATGCATCTATTGAAAAACCCAACGAAAAAATATATATGACAGACTTTATAGCTTCCATAAAAATATTGCATGTAATGTTCCTGACTTGTTTATTATCATTAAGACTATAGGGATCTCTTACCACAGACCTGTGCTCTTACCTCTGCATCAGGCTTTAAACCTTATTCAAATTTATAGTCATATACTCAAGATTTAAGTTTCTGCATGGAATTACAATCCTGGCGTTTGTAAGATGAATAAATGAATAGTATTGATTTATCCGAAACAACTTTCCGATAAGGAACGGCTCACCTAAGAGTAGACTTTCTATTAAATTATTATAAGTATATTATGAATTGAGTTAATTTTTGGTCGAAGATAATGAAAACTCTGATGTGGATCCGCAGACGGAAAAGTATTCTATATAAATATTGAAGTATCATGGATGGATTGACAAAGTTGTACGTTTGAAGATTGTCTAACACGAGGATGCAATTTCTTTCACATTAATTCGTTTGTAGTTATATTTTGAGTCCAATTAATATATAATAGAGGATAATGATAGCACAGAGACAGCACCTGCACAATAATGAAGTAGTACATGATAGCTTTCTAGGTAATATATCACTGAATGAAATAGTACTGAAGAATCTTTATGAAACTATTTTTTCTCATTTCAAATATGTCTTCGATTTCATTCTGCTATTCGCTCTTGGAAATAAATGAGCATATCATTGTAACTTTTTCATTTCAAATAGTTGAAGGCTTATATAAATATATAATACCATTAAGTTTACGAACTCAATGGAAATACTGGTGTTAATTCTTCATGCTTTAAACATACGAATCAATGCCTACTGATGCCAGTTTCTCCATATATCATTTTTCATAAATATCATCTGAAAATCAACCACTTTTAATCAAAATTTGATTATCAACTCGTAGGAGTTCTCCATCAATGTCCAATGTAAACAAAAAGAAACGTAAACAAACTGGAGGTTACGTCCAGAAAAATGACAAACTTGTACGAAATCGCTCGAAAGTAGGGTTAGATTCCGAAACTTACCAATAATCCTTCTTTTAAACCCCCATATTCGTAGGCTTAAATATAACAGTCTGTTAAGGCCTTTTAACGAGGATTACGTGACGGTGCAAGATAATTTTGTACCAAAACCGTGCTTATGGACCTAATCTATGGTTTTGTAATACGGTGCAATTGGCCCTTAGTAAAATAAATGTACAGCTTAACGTTGCTACGAGAATCATCAGTGGGATTATAAGATCTACACCTTTACAGTGGTTATCAGTTCTCTCAAATATTGTACCGCTCCATATTCGTAGACAGGTTGCAACGATAAATATCATTCCTTTCCGAATTCATTCCCAATCATATCTTATATTCCGGATTCTAAAATTGCTAGATTGAAATCTCGTAAACCTTTATGGATTAACAATTTTCTTCACACCAATAAAAGTGATAAGGAAATTTGGCGTTCGGAATGAAATTCGTGTAATATTTTCAACAAAGGTTTGATCAGCGATCCTTCAGAAAAAGTTCATGGTTTTAATCTTCCAAGGAAAATTTGGTGCATTTTGAATCGACTTGAACCGGTCATGGTCGCTGTAATAGTTTCCTCATCAAATGGAATTCGGTCGAAAGTACAAGGTGCGAGTGCGGAGAAGAAGAGGAAACAATATAACAGTTAGATAATCGTTGTCCAATATATGAATTTGACGATGGATTCGAGGCAATTCATTCGGTGTCTGATTCTTTTTTGAGGTGGATCGTGAACTTCAAATTAATTTAATGATTACTAAATCATTTACAAGTTCATATTGGTTTTTCGTCTCCTTTTTTGTTTTCAGGTGTGATTCCAAGATATCAACCTGCATCGAATAGGAAAGAAGAAATTTCGTAGATGAAAAAGAATCGTTTCAATAGCAAACAACAATTTCATTACACTTTATACGGGGAGACAAAGTTTTTCGTGAGGTTTTTATCTATGCTCTGATATCATACGTAAAAATGTATGGTACCCCGTTTACATTTCCTCTGCTAATACTGTTATGACACATATTATTTGATATAAAAAAATGTACTGCTCATCTCAAAAGAATATATACAGTGTGTCCACGGATTAGGTGCCGGTAGGGTGTAAATGACGAGTTCGAGTTAGACTCTGATATTTTGGGAATCGCTCCTGCTTGGTCTCAAACTAAGATGTTGAGAAAATGAGCCAAATCAGTTAATATACAGGAAGGTTTAGAACTGATTTAAGGAAAATTGTTAAGAATAAAGCACCTTTGTTTTAAAAGATATCAAGAAAGTTTATTGAGAAAGGTTGTTTAAAATCAAAAGGCGCGGCTAAATCTCGATTCTCCAATAAATCGATCAACTTTGATTTTGTAAATAGATTATGAAAATATTGGATACCCATGGTTACAAATACCAGACGTGACTTGAAACGTAAATTTTATTCGCCACAAACGAAAATTTTTCAGTAAAAAACATGTTGACCATAGAACAAAGAGTGTTTATTGTGCAGTGCTACGGTTTAGGTGCAGACATTTCTATCAGGGAGTAATAAGACAATTCTATGAACGCTGGTCAAATGTTGCGGTGTCACGAAACACTGTTAAAAAAATAGTTTCAAAATTTAAATTTTTGATCATGACAAAATATCTCGTATCAGATTAACAAAATGTTCATGACCAACTTATAAAGTCAAGGTAGGCTGATTTATCCGAAAATTGAGTTCCTGCAGCATCTCGTCATTCCAAACAACTTTTCTCAATAAACTTTCTCGATATCTTTTAAAACAAATGTACTTTATTCTTAACAATTCTTATTAAATCAGTTCTAAACCACCCTTTATATTAATTGATTTGGCTCATTTTCTCAACATCTTAGTTTGAGACCAAGCAGGAGCGCTTCCTAGAAGATCAGAGTCTAACTCGAAAATTTTTCGTCATTTACACCTCACCGGCACCCAATCCGTGGACACACTGTATATAACTAAAACAAATTTGCATTTTGGAAGTATTTAGAAATATTCTTATCATAATATGATTCTTGATATGTCCTAAACAAAATTTTTGCACAATCCAATCGAGAAAAAATCTAGAAAAGCACTGACGTGACGTCAGGAGCTTTTACGCGCTTGTCCAAATTCTATCTATTAGATCAGCACTAAATTTTGCACCTAGTTGCGAGTTGGTAATCTCCACCTGATTAAGAAGTTTCAATCTGATTGCATTTGTACTTCTTGAGATATTGCGGAAATAACCATTAAGACCATTTTCGGGTCAAAATTCGAAAATTACGCGCTGTTCCCTAGAACAAGCGCGAAAAAATCTCTTGGATATTCTGCAAACGGAGGACTAGACAGGCAGACAGAATTGAATTCGTCTACATATCGTCTATAATAGAGACATATGCACAACATGTTAGCGCTAGGTCCCCAAGAACAACACTTTCATACTTTCAACATGACAAATTTTTGGTACTCAATGAAAAATAGAAATTCGCAATGTTTTAATGAGATCAACTACCAATCAATATTGAGTGAAAAGAAAACGAAAACTATTCCAAATGTTAGGTAGTAGGATTTTGTCTTCAATTACTGAGAATAGTCTTTTAAGTGGAAAAGAACCATTAGACATTCGCTGAAGTGACTGGGCAGTATTTAAATTTGAATGGTAAATTAATTTGAACTTTCAGGGTTTTATAGAGCCCCAATATCTCGTTCATGAGCGCAATCTGCGATTCTGTTTCGGAAAGCGGAGTTATACCTTTTTGTTATTTTGTTGTAATTTTCTTGATAACTCCAGGAAAACTGCTTTGATCGAATTGAAACTTAGTAATAAGTTGCAAAATGCTGACGCACAAACAAGTGCCATAACGTGAGGGAATTGTCGTCAAAAATTGTTCCCATAGAAACTCCATCTCAAAGAAATTATTAGTCAGCTTCCGCTAAATTTTCGCATAAAGTTTGAAGCCGACATAATCAAATTCCATATCGATCAGATGTATTTTTTTTGAGATTAGGGAAATAGAATTTTGAAAGGGTGTTTTCTAAGTTTCGGGTATATTAAATGTTTGCAGGATAGGTTGATGGCGCAAACAAGTATCCTGTATGTTCAATCCAATCGAATTGAAGAGAAGCAGAAAGTTGTTGGATATTTCAGAGGAAAAGTCACTTGTGTGTGTTTACTCATTTCTCTGTATTGAATATCGAATAGATTTTTCATGCAAAATTTCAATTTACATCATAAAAGTTTGAGCGAAATATCTGATACTGATGTAACCTCTCAAAATCATGTCATGAATATTCGATCAACTCAACTTAACCTAGAATTAAATCATTGACTGAAGTTTTATGTGAATATGAATGAGCAAATATTGTGCTCGAAATAGTTTCAAGCAACCCACCGTTGGAGAAATGTCACCTATATTCAATAAATATGTCCGTCCATCAGTTTAGACTATATTGTGATTTGTAGTCTGTATGATCGACTGTTAGGCCGACTGTGATCACAATACCTTTCGAAAGAAGCGACCTGAAGACACGACATTTGAAGAGCAGGTAATTGGTGGACGCTTTGGCTTCTCATGCTTTTCACTTCACACCAGTGCTTCTTGTGAATTTGGTCATAGCATAACTTATATACATAAAAGCTGCATAAAATAATACAAAATAATCTTGGATATACGGTATAATACCAAGTATTACTCTCTTCAAAGATTGAAAAGTGTTGTTCGTCTGGGTGATCGAGCAATACACAGGAAAGGTGTGGCACGTGCGACGGCAGCGGTCTCCAGCAGGCGGCCGCGGCCTCATGTCCCATTTGCTGCAGTTTCGGGAATCTGGATGGCTGTGCGGGAGGCCCATCGCACCATCACCGCGTAGATCTGTCCTCGTCTCACAAAGGGTTCTAGGGTCTCCTGAAACAATCAGCCGGCGGCACACATCCCTACTGCTTCGTTTCTTGGCACGCGTCAACAATTTAAATATAGAACAGCTACCGTGTTTCTTGAACTTAGTCACTTTCCGACCATTTTGGCCAACAGTGCCTTTCCGATCCAGAAAATCGAGTCAGCTCTGTGCGTCAACGTAATCAACTAGTTGTCAAAATTTTCGGACGCACCTGTTGCGGCACTTTCTCTGCCAGATACTTGTGAAGTTTCATGAAAACGAAGACGTGAAAATAGGGTGGTAAAGAAGGCATGCCCAGAGCTTTTCTCCTCACAAACCATCGGTATAACTTGGAAGATATGACGCATACAGGTGAGTGGATCAGCGTGTTCTTTGGACCCGCTTTAAATAGACTTATTAGAAATAGATTTTGGTCAAGTAACGCGTTTTCTGATATTCATTACGATGGAGTTAGAATGAATCCTTTACATTCATCAAGATGACTTGAATCACGAAAGCTGAATTCATTTCAGAAAACGGCAAATCCTTTTGATGGTCATGGTTTCACCGAATATCCTTGAAACTTATTGAATTTTCTTGTATCAAAACAGATATTCCATAAATGGATTCTGTTCTTTAAAGAATTAAAGTCCGCAACAACTTAATTCCTGAAAATATCCTGTAAGCTGTCAAAAAAACAAAATACTTTGCTGTAAATTTGAGAGGTGTTTCGCGTCTGTTGATAAATTTTCAAAACAATATTCTCTCTTTTATTAACCAAGTCACTGCTGCTCTGCTTGGAGACAGAAATTTAAAAAATTGAGCATATAAAGTTATATTTGATACTGTCGTATTTATTCAGATGTTTTTAATCAAAGTAAAGGTTTTTTTATGCGCAGTTCTTTCAATCGGAATATTTCAATAAAATCTTCGCTTTGGAGCAGACAATTTGCTAACATAATAATTATTCTCGAAAAGAAACAGACCCAAAATTTTCAAGGTGGTTGCAAACTTGAATGACAATAAGGTCAAGTTCATGAATGATATTTTGCACAATTATTCCGTAGGTATTAAAATTCATATCAAAATGTTGTGTTAAATTTTCACATATTTTCTTCCGATTGGAAATATTTCCAATTTATTGTTCATCTCTTTGCGAGATCAAGAATATTCGATGCTTGTACATATTATGAGCTTTTTCATATGTTCATGTCAATCGTTCATTGATGAATATTGTGTAAGTAAAACCCAAGTTAAACCCACTAGGTGAAATAATGCTTATGATAGAAGTTGTCTCTGAAAAGCTTTTAACTCAAAAACGTAACATTGTATCTACAACTGTAGGTATTCATGTTATATTTGTTGCATTATTGTTCTTCAACATTTTCATTTCAATTTTTATATAGAAACTGATATGATTTTAATCTTGTCTTTAATGAACATTGTTTCTGAGTTAATAAATTATAATAAAGATAACAATGTCGAAAGATATTATGAGAAGGTTTTACAGAATATTATATAGCAATCGCATGATATCAACCTTCTTCGGAATCATCAAGTAGATTTAACTCTTTCATAAATTCAACCTTTCTTTTCAATCTTCAACTGTGTTCGACCTAAATGATCCCAAATGCTACAAATACTGAAAAATTCTCGAAAGTTTTCAGAAATGGATTTCGATTGAGAATAGCTACAGACTAGTTTGGTGGATTTTATTATTCAGTCCTCAAACTGTGTCCCCAAAGTCTCAGAAACTAACAAGAAAAAAAAATGTACCTTTCCAATATTTCCAAATATGAAAATCCGAACGAGTTGGAATAAAGCACTTGGATGTATGATATTGGATTGAAGTTCATGCAAAATTCCATGAGAATTGTACGGTTACAAGATCAAAAAATTGTTGTGCACCTTAATGCTTTTCTCTAATCTTCTTGAAACATCCTGTATATGTCTCTTATTTGAAGAACTTTGGAGCTATACTAAGGATCGGAAAAAATCGTCTATCCAGGGTAAACATTGACTAATTTACCTTTTTTGCGCTCATGTTCTAGGGAACAGCGTGCTATAGTTTTGCCCGAATACCTGTTATATGAGAATTTCTCACAGGACTGATGCGTTCGACTCACTAATGAAGAATCCAATGTCAAAATCGGTTATGTTTGCCTGGCCGTCTGTTGGCACGATAACTTAAGAACGGCAAGAGCTAGCGACTTGAAAATTTTAACATAGGCTGTGCTGTATTTGCTAATAAACATTTTTTGAGTCAATCTATTTTCAATTGCAGAAATATATTAATTTTGTGTGACGATATATTCACGAGTAGCGAGTTTCAAATATTTTAAAAGGTGACATCCGACGTATTCGATCTATCTAACATAGTCAATCTGAGTTTACGACTATAATTACTAGAGATATGTGGGGAAAATAAAAAAATATTCACAAATCGAATCGAAATCTTATCGATATTTTTAGGCTCTTTCAAACTTGGTCTTCCAAACTGATTGATACTGCTCGATAGCTTTAGACGCGTCACCTCTTGACAATATTAGATATATAAAGTGTGTCCACGGATTGGGTAAGGTGTAAATGACGAAAAATTGTCGAGTTAGACTCTGCTATCTTGGGAATCGCTCCTGCTGGTCTCAAACTAAGATGTTGGTTTTAGAACTGATTTAAGGGAAATTGTTTAGAATAAAGCACCTTAGTTTTAAAAGATATCGAGAAAGCTTATTGAGAAAAGTTGTTTAGAATCAAATGACACGGCTAAATTTCGATTCTCAGATGAATCGATCAACTTTGATTTTCTCAGTAGGTTATGAAAATATTCGATAATATCCATGGTTACAAATGTCAGACGTGACTTGAAACGTCATAAACGAAAATTTTCCAGTTAGAAACATGCTGCTGTATTTATTGTGCAGTGCTACGGCTCAGGTGCAGACATTTCGTATCAGGGAGTAATAGGACAATTCCATGAACGCTGGCCAAATGTTGCGGTATCACGTAACCCTGTAAAAAAAATAGTTTCAAAATTTAAATTTTGATCATGAAAAAAACGTTACGTTTACAAAAGGTTCATGACCAACTCATAAAGTCAAGTTAGCCTGATTTATCTGAAACTTTAGTTCCTGCAGCAGCTCGTCATTCCAAACAACTTTTCTCAATAAACTTTCTCGATATATTTTAAAACAAAGGTACTTTATTCTTAACAATTTTCATTAATTCAGTTCTAAACCACTCTGTATATACATTGATTTGGCTCATTTTCTCAACATCTTAGTTCGAGACCAAGCAGGAGCGATTCCCAGAACATCAGAGTCTAACACGAACATCATTTACACCTTACCGGCACCTAATCCGTGGACACACTGTAGAAATAATAAATATACAGGGTATCACATTGAAAAGGAAACTGGGTTCTTTTTTAGTGAAAAAATCAAGATTTTATAAAATCACTCGGGCCCATCGATCTCGTCCTTGGGGGGCAGGACATTTTCCTTAATAAGAAACCAAGAAAAGCACTGCCGTTAAGGCAGTAGCCTTTGCGCGCATATTCTACTGTCTACTGAGATGACCGCTTTTTTGGAAACGAATGCGCGAAAAAGCTGCTGCCTTCATAGCAGTGCTCTTCTAGGTTTTTTTCGTAAACTACAGTTCAAAGGTTTATACAGAATTTCATGAAGATAATATGATCAGAAGATCACAGAATATTGTAAATTCGAAAAAAAATTGACATTTTTTTTCAAAATGTTCTAGTGATACGATTACCACGTTATTTCTCACAAATTTGCCAATTAGCATTTTAAACTAGCTGCCAAGTTTCATCATGATTGAATCGGAAACTTCTGAGTTATACCGAAAAAAACAACGATACCCAGGAAAAAAACAAGAAATTTGACATATGTTTTCGAAATATCTCCAAAATCTATCATCGAATCGAACTGAAATTTGGTACACTACTGCAAAATGTAAATCTTAAGGCCTGAGTGAAATTTTTTCCGAATATAATGGATAGTTTCCGAAAAAAATTTTCGAAGGAAATTTCGAAAAAAAAATTTTAAATTTCCCTGTTAAATACAAACCCCTGAAATTTCAATAAAGGGGTTGAAAGGACATTTTCTTCTGAATATAACAGTTAATTGTTGTACCTGGATCATGAGTTCATAACCAATTTCAAAGAGACAATTCGGGAGAAAAAACTTTGTTCGGAAAACGGGATAAGTGTCCCCAGAATGGTATGATGTAATGGTGAATTTTAGCCCCACCATCTCCCATGCAATGGTATGATAAATTTTACTCAAACTTCCGCCTCATCAGGAGCGTTTTGGGAGTAATAGTACAAGATCCAGCGGCAGAATAAGTGCGCTCATCGAGTACTTTCTTCAAACCAATTCTCCACATACATTCGTTAATAGGAAAATATTCATCTTAAGGTGGATATTCATTTGAGCGAATGTGCGTGCACGAATAGCTGTGCGGCAGAAATTTTATAATTTGTCATGTTGACGTACGTCCACATTAAGCATTTTTTCACGGACACTGGGCAATCACGCACGAAAATTTGGAAATTTGTCACTTCGACTTACGTGTACATTGAGCATTTCAACACGAAGACTGGGCGTTCGCTCACACTCTGTTCGTGCGCGAACACCGTGCGCGAAGATTTACTCAAATGAATATCCACTTTAAGATGTTGCCTATCAGGATGTGCCCGCAATTACTTCTGAATGAATAATTATTAGAATTTTTTTCAAAAAATTGCATGCACTCGTTTTTTTCAAATGGAATATCATCCACTTCATAGCAATCTTTTTTCAAAACTTCGAAAAATCACGACTGATGTTTCGCACTCGGACGAACCTCTTCGCAGTCAGGTATGAACGGCTATGATTTTGTTCCTTTTTACGTTCATAACGTACATCATTCATTTATATATCAAATCAAAGCTAAACTTTTTTTATGAACGATGACGTAGGTTTGCTTGGGTAAATTTAGCCTAAAATAAGGGTTGCTACCTGTTGAATGTGATGCGGCCACAATTTGATGAGCAACCCCGTAAATATATATTATTCTATCGACGAATGTTTGTGAAAAATTGATTTAAAGCAAATATCAATGAGCGTACTAACTCTAGATTAGGATCTTAGACTATAAATCGGATACATTCGTCGACAATTTACGGGCGAAATTCTTTCAGTCAGGCGTATTCTGTGGATTCCTCGATCTCAAGTGAACCCACAAAATGAAGTCTAGAGGGATCAGATCTGGAGATATGGCTGGCCATATAGGACTCTTTCGACCAATCCACTGGTTGGGGTAGTTTGCATCTAAAGATTGTCTCACAACAGCGACATGATGAAGCGGAACTCCATCTACTGGAAAACAGACGTTGCTCCGAATAACGATTTTGACTATCAGTGATGTCATTATGTAAGAGGAAAATACCCCTCATCCTTAGAGGATTATTTGACAGGCGACCGCTACCTTTAATTACTGCAGTATTAAATTTACCCTCCATAGTTATTGGCAGCGTAAAGAATGACGATATTCACAGTGAATTTTTGGATATGAACCCAACCAGGGGAATTTTCGGAGGGGTCCTATAGTATTGCTAGCAATAATTGTTCCTTCTAGACTTCTCATTGAAGGGCAACTTAAAATGGAAAGTAAGTGCAACGCCCCTTTGGAAGAATCATGGCAGGGAATTTTCGACGAGTGTAGCTGATCTCTCATCTCATCTCATTATTAACAAATTTTCCTCTCCTACATTGTCTCTTTGAAATCGTTAATCATCTCATGCTCCAACTGTATGGAAGGATATTTCATTTTGGAATTCGAATACTACGTAAACGATCGTGAATAATCAAATGTCAAAAAAAGTTTAACAGTCAAATTTAGAAGGAGAAGACTTTTTCAACAACATATCGCACGGCCCATCTTCCCTATTCAAATTAAAGGGGTTGGGATTCAGGCGCAGAGGGATGAAATGAGGTACTGATGGATTTATGTGGGAAAATGTCCCACTCAAGAAGAACAGAATTGTTGGTTCCGAGCGATTTTCCAAAATCTTGATGTTTTACTCGATAACATCCTGTATTTGAATTTGAATATTTCACCTCGTAAAAGTATTTGGTAGAAAACAAATATATCGGAACGAAAAAAAAACATATTGCTGCAAGTTATAAATAATACTTTTCGGAAAAAAACAGGCTTGCAACCACATTTACGTTCCAAACGGCGCCTCATACAACTGATGCTTGCAACATACTGTTGGGATCGTATCGTAAGTAATTTTGAAAAAAATCCGAAACCGTTCATCAGAGTTCAATTAAATATTACACAGACTTTGATGTCAATATTTTACAGCAGTGTACCAAATTTCAGTCTGATCCGATTTGAGTTTTCGGAGTCTCGGTATCGTTGATATATTTGAAATAACTCTAATAAATACTAATCCGATCATTATGAAACCTGGTAACTAGATGATGCACACTTTTCTGCAAAATTAACTGATGATCGTGTTATTAGAACAATTTTAGTGGGGCCACACGTACGCGTTCACGACCACGATGACGTTCACGATAGCGATGGCGATCAAATAATTACGTTGAACTAGTGTAGCAGCACACACTAGTCGCGACCTGTCTGCGACTTGGCAGTGTTCAGACGAGGTATTGAGCGATCGTTAAGGATTCTACAAACCAACTCGGCCGCGGTGGCGATAAGGAAGCGGTAGCGATCTTGATCAACTCAAACAAATGAAGTTGCATGAAAATGAATGAATTTGAGTTGATTGAGATCGCTACAGCTGTTCGTAATCGCGTATATGTGGCCTTCACTTAAAAATACAATTTTTTTTTCGCCCATAAATTTGACCTGAACGCGAAAGCTGATGCCATCAATAAGTCAGTGCTTTACTTGATATTTTTACAATAAGGTTTAAAATAAAGGATAGAGAAAATAAAGAGCTCTCACAAAATCTCAACAAAACTCAGAGATTTCATAGTCCAAAGTACGACTGAACTGAATTTTCATAATCGTATCGCAGGGGTAAGGTGAAGCAGTAAAGATTCTAACTCTCCCTAAAATAATCATTAATTAATTATGGAAGATACTGTAAAGAGGTAATGCTTCAATTGGAGGTACAAACGAGGAAAATTCATTACTGTGATGATACCACGAATAAAAATCTCCCAAAAGTGAGATCGCAAACGCTTCGTTTTCGAGATAGAGGATTCTAAAATTTAATTTTTTTAAGTTTTTGCGCGCATTCTCCCAAACAACTAAATTGGGCACACTGATGAAAAATCCGATGTCAAATTCAATTATGGACGGCAGTTGCCACGACAACCGAAAGGGTTAGCGACTTGAAACTTTCAAGGTAGATTGCATATCAAAATGTGACTGTTAGGTTCGTTATTATGTCAAATCAACCAAACGGTTTCAGAGTTATGCCCATTTGAATGTTTGAGGTTATTTCATCAATATCTCAAGAGCTGTCGATAAGATCGAATTGAAACTCAATAATTATTCGAAAAATACCGACTCGAAACCCTTGCGAATGTTTTTGTGATGGCTCTGTTAGTAAAAAAAAGATCGAACATTTCCCAAATTTTTTCGAAAAATTTTTTTTTCGATACATCTCATTAGACTTCTATGAAATTTCTAACATATCCGTAAGTGAATATGTAACAACAGTTCACCAAATTTCAATATGATCCGATTATATTTTTGGAGATATCAGTTGAAAAATATGTAAAATTTGATGCTCAAACTTGTGCAAAAGTTGGTGATGATCAAAAAAATTCGAAAGTATTTCTATTTTCATTTTCAAATATTTCTTATTCACGATCTTATTATATTATCCTCAGGAAATTCCGCATGCACCTTCAAGCTACTTTTCAACGGTCGATAAATTCAACTATGTATTTGGGTATGGGAATAACGACGAAATGAACGAACAGATCCAACAGTCGATAGTAAACCATAGTGACCTAACGATAGTGTTTGAATTTATAAAAAACAAAATCTTTTTTTGTACTCAGGTGACCATGACAGTCCACAACATCATGGAAACGAACAGATGGTACAAGGATCGATCACTAAAACGTCTGAGAACATTTTCGGCTGTCCGGATGAACTATATAATTTAACTAAACTAGCAGAAATTGCCGTAGCCACTGGGGAGATTTTGGATCAAAAAAGGTTTCTGAGTGAATGTACCGTATCAGCTACAGAAACATTTTATTCTGGTTACACCCATAAGCTCTTCGACAGATCTTCCAAGATTTCAAGACCTCATTTGAACAAGGTGAGTCTTTCTCGTCTATAGTAATGGAATAACTACCTAATGAGATTTGTACTTCATAAACCTATCGCTTACGGTAGTGATAATATTAATTCTTGCAGTTCGAAGATTCGATAAGAAGGAGCTTACATTTTTACGCGCTTGCTCTGGGGAACAGCGTTGTCGTTTCGTCACAATGTCTGTTATTTTCGAATTTTGAGCTAAAATTGGTCTCAAACGACTAGGTTGGACTCACTAATGAAGAATCTGTGGTCAAATTTGATTCTATCTGTCCGGCCGGCCGTCCGCGTGTGCTCTTATTATCGAAATAAAGGACCTAGGGTCGTTAAATTTTCAGGATAGGTTTCGATCTGAAATCTCTCGGTTGAATTTGTTAGTGAGCAAAATCGGACAAACAGTTTCGGAGTTTTGCCTATATGAAATGTTGAGGTTTATTCCTCGATATCTCCTGAAGTACTGATTCGATCGTATTGAAACTTTGTGATTAGTTCCTGCATACCAACACGTGTAATTTCGTATGGATGTCGTTGTTGGAAAATTTAAAAAAATATTATTCGGAAATTTTTGTTGAAAAATTTTTTTTTTCGGGAAGTGTTAATTAAATTCCAACGAAATTTGGCACAAACCTTAGAATCATTCTTCTAAATTTCGTTGCTACTTGCAACTTTGACGTTATGTTCTCAATATCTCAAGAAGTAGAAATGCAATCAGATTGTAACTTCGTAATCATCTGAAAAATACCAAGGCGAAACTTATTACAGAATTTCGTATGGGTTCAATTGCTAGAAAATTTCGAAAAAATGTTTATTCCTAAATGTTTGAAATTTTTTGCGATTTTTTTCTAGGAAAATGTTGACCAGATCGTAACGAAATTTGGCTACAGACCTTAAAATCAATATTCAACAACGATGTTTCAGAAAACTTTTTTTCGCAAATTATCCACATCTTTATCGAAAAAAATAGTTTATCTGATTTATTCACCAGATTTCGATCAAATTCGGCACAGACCTTGAGGATAGTATTCGATAACAATTTTCCAAATACCAATTTGATCTGATGTTCATTTCCGGAGATATAAAGGAAAAAATATTTCGTATTAACCAGAATAACATCCGAAAAAAACGACAATAGAAGACTCCATATTTCATTGCAGGTTTGGGGGTCAACTGAGAAGGTCGAATTCGTGAAAAGTTAAAATCCCCTCAATAATTTCGTAGATATGTCCATTCGAAATTTCATTTTCCTAATATCACCAATGATGGAAATATGATCGAATCGAAATTCTGCACTTGGTTAAAAAATGGTGGTGTCAAAGTTCATGCAAAATGTCTTGAGGAAATGGCTTCGAATGTGAACAAGCGCGTAAAAGCTCCTGATATCACGTCGTTACTCTTCTAGGTTTTTACTGAAAATGTTTGAAATTAGTGAACGAATACACATCTAACTGGTTTCTGCACAAGAAACTGAAAATAACATTTTGATTTCGCAACAAATTATCGAACTTGGAAATTTTCATCATAGCATACCTTCCATATCCTCGCCTTCACCATTCTGCAACACGATAAATCTATCTATTGGGTGTTGTCTCGATTATTCTTTTTGAAAGGGCTAATTTATCACATATTTGGTGGCCAATCCCTTATTCCTTCTTCTAATGCCACTCCAAGGAGTTGGAACCTAACTGTTTCTGAATCGAGCCCAATTGGTAATTAATGTAATAATCGAATTGCAAAATGGTGAATTTTTGGGGTAACTTCAAAAAATCACTCTTGGTTGTTCTTATACTTCTTGGTGTGAACAACTGAGACATAAGGAATGTCTTATAAACTCTAGGTCTATAACTTCACACTCAAACAAGTATGGCATGTATCATAGTAGAAATATTTCAACTATAAAATCTTGAGCCCAAAATATGAAGATTTAACCTAAATACTCTCGATAAGAAGTGTCTTCTGTCTGAGATACAGGGTGCATATTTTATATCAGTGGTGTATAATTTGGGGGGAACAACCAGCCACTTGTACTTGTCGGACTTCTGTGCCTATTATTTAGCATAATTCATTAGGGTTTATAATTCCTGCACTTCCTCTGCCAAATAAAAAAATAATATATCAAATAGTTTCTGTGTACAGGGCTAATTATTTTATAAATTAATATCCTGTATTTCAGACAATAGATACCTACATCTTCTATAAGTGATTTGGGTTAAATCTTTATATTTTGGGTTCAAGATCCCATAGTTGAAATATTTCCAATTACTTAAGATATAGGTACTTTTACATCTGCTTCAAACAGAGAAAAAATATTCGCGGTATTATTTTTGTTTTTTAATTCTATTGGATGTTAAATATCCTCCTTCAATACAGAAAGCCATAACCGTAAAAATTTTCTATAAACTTCCACTAATCATGTTTGTTTCCCAATAAACGGAAAATTAATCTACTGCCATTTCAGGATAACCACTTCAAATCTTCATTCCAACAGAAAACAGGAGAGGATTCGCCTTCAACTAGTGAACAAGGAGATCACGAATGTCCAGAGTGTGGAAAAACATATAGGTATTTATTGAAGTTAGAAAAATCAACAAAGGACCAAATGTTCGAATTAATGACGCTCCCTCTTGATTCAATCAAATTATGATCGGCTTCTTTAAAATTCTTCTAGTCTGAAGATATCGATGCCATTAACATTTCAACCTTACGATTCTTCAATTAAGGATCGAAGGATTCCATTATATTTGTCCAACATTCCGATTTGATTTCATCTATGTAGTTCCTTTACTTATTTTTACGCGCTTGTTCTGGGGGAAAGCGCGTTATCGTTACGTCACAATGTAATTTTCTAATTTTGAACCGAAATTGGTCTCGAACGTCAAACAATACCACATGATGTTAATTTATGGCTAGGCAACACAGCCACATTCAAGTTTCATTAAACCTCGTTAATATCTCAAGGTTGGGCACCTGCATGCTGTTTACATGCTTTAACGTTGCCAATAGCCGCGTTAAATATTAGAATTCGGAGAAATTTCGACATTTATAGGAGAAAACGGGGTGTCGTTCCTTTGTGAGAATGTGTTATTTTTCCATTTTTCTCTCTATTTTAGTTTTTATTTTCCCGAGAATTCTTGAATGTAAGAAAGTGGCTACATTGAGCATTCTCACGATTTTTTTCAACCATTTTCGAACAAAACGAACTCTAGCCTCTGAAAGTCAGTCCGTTATATTCGAGGTATTATTTGCTCTTAAACGACTAGGTTGCACTCTCTGATGAAGAATCCGTGGTCAAATTTGATTCGGTACTTTCGAATGAAATAACCAAGAGTATTGAAATTTTCAGGTTAGGTTTAGAATCCAAATATTCATTTGAAATTTTGGGGCTCCTCGATATCTCATGAAGTACTGATTTGATCAGATTAAAACTTTATATATTTTGAAATTACCCATGCGCAACATGGTGCAAAATTTTTCATTGATACAGTAGTCAAAAAATCAATCAAAAAAGTTTAAAATTAAATTTTGTTGAAACCATTTTTTTCTCCGGAAATGTTGATCAGATTTCACCGAAATTTGTAACACTCCACTTATTAGGAAAAAAATACGTCAAGTTTCGTTTTAATTTTGACGTTATTTTCTCAATATTTCAAGAAGTATAGATGCTCGAACTGCTTTGCCAACGAATTTGAACAAGCGCTTGAAAGATGCTGCCTTTTCACGGCAGTGTTTTTCTAGATATCTTCCTTGAGTTTATTGAGATGAATCCATTCATTTGTGTTTCAACAGTTTGCAATTCAAATAGGTTTCTAGTTTGATTTTAATGTTGTGAATCGCGAGAAACCAGATTTTGAATTTCAAGAGAGACAGCGAGTATCTGGGTTTAGTTTCCGTTATTTGAAATTTGGGAAGTTAGATAGAGTACGTTTTTATTTTCATCGAATTGATTAATCGATCTATCTCCCTCTTCTTTTGTTCTTCACCAAAGAAGAAAGAAATCGAGTTTAATCAATTAATCATTTCGATGAAAATAAAAACGCACCCATAGGTATATTCGAGAGTTCCCTGTCACTCTTACTCAATATCGGAAAGACGTTGATTTCCGAAAACGATGAAGTGATTTGTTTTGTTTTTTTGGGATCATACTGGATATCAAATGGTATCAGGAAGTCAGTATATGAATTCCCAATATTGTACGAAATATCAAATATTTCTAACATATATCTTATTTGTTGCACTCTCTGAGGAACGGCTTGCTATCATTCGTACAAATTTCTGTACTTTTCAAATTTGGAGCGAAATTGGTCTCAATCGACTAGGTGCGACTCACTGTTAACAAAACCGGTGTCGAAATAGATTTTGATCGGCTAGCTGTAGGCACGATTTCGTAAGAACGGGTGACTTTCAGTTCATTTCAAAATGTGACGGTAGAGTTCGTAAATGGGCAAAATCGGCCAAACGATTTCGGAATCGAGGTTATTTCCTAATATTTCGTGAACAAGTTTAGCGATTGGATTGGAAGTTGACCGTTAGGTTGAAACCTAACGACGCGAGATTTTTTCCAAATTTCGTTGAGATCATATCGTTAGTAAATTGAAGGCAAAAATTTTTGGAATTTTTTTTCGAAAATATTTCTATTTGAAACTACTTCTCAGATGCAAAAACCTTGACCTCCATATTTTATTCAAGTGTACCAAATTCCAGTGTGATCCGATTATGATTTTTGGAGATATGGGAAAAAATATGTTAAATTTTGTACGCATATTTTAGGGGGATATCGTGCTATCATTTTGTCCAAATGTCAAATTTCGTGGTTTCAGTATCGTTGTTTTTTCCCGAATAACTCGAACTTATACTGGTTCAATCATGATAAAACTGATAACTACTTTGAAAATACTGACGAATAACTTTGTATGAGATTGCGTGATGATAGTGAGTCATTAAAAACATTTGAGAAAAAAAATTTAATATTTTTTTCGAATATTCTGTGATTATATTATTCTCGCAGCCTTCAGGCTCACATTTTTCAAGCAAGTATTTTGATTCCATCTAGTCTGTATTTTTGGAAATATTAGGAAAATAAAAATTTGAATGGGTGCAGCTGCGGAATCATCAGGTAGATTTTACCCATTCACAAATTAACCCTTCGTAATTAAGGTCCTTACCTACTCTACAAATATCTAATTTCTAGGTTGTTTCTCAGGGGGGCTGTTGTGATAACGGTAAGCCGTGAGGACAGAATTTTTCCATGAATTGACGAATTTTTAAAAAAAAGACGTTTTTTCTTCTCTGGATGTATGCGACAGCCATCGAATTCCTGCAGTGGTTCTATAGGTATAGTGATCAACATCTTCGCATCAGATTCAGGCAAAAACTTAATTTTCTCTTTCCGTGAAACTGTTAAGAAGCTGAGTTTTATAGATGCACCAACCTAATTGTTCCATAACATTTTCGGCTCAAAATTACAGATAACTTTTTTGTTACCTAGAACGAGCGTGTACACATTTGACATTCTGACTCTTGCAAACATTGAAGTATTTCGAAATACGATTTTCACCGTTGAGTTTTCTATAAAAAAATGAACCTCGACACCACTCCACCTATTCATAAATACTCGCATTCAAAAGCCGCACATTTTATCCTTGATGATTGATATCACTTCATTTCGATATTCCATGATTTTCGTGGATAATAAAATTCACATTTTCAGTACTTCCTCCAATTTGGCACGTCATCGTCAAACTCACCGTAGTCCGGCAGATAAAAAAGCTCGGAGATGCCCCCACTGTGATAAACTCTATGTTAGTATGCCGGCATTTTCTATGCACGTAAGGACCCACAATCAAGGTTGCAAGTGTCAATTTTGCGGCAAATGTTTTTCAAGGCCATGGCTCCTCCAAGGACATATCAGAACACATACAGGTAAGGACTCAATATGAATAAATTTTAATGATCGTGATTTGTGCTTCGAATACAAAATTCCTATAACTAATTAGCGAAGAGAATAATTCGAGAAAAGTACTTAAATATAGTTAGGACCACTCTGTTGTCCGTACTCTCAGAAATATTGACGTAAGGAACTTTCAGAAGGGTGTATCTGGTTATTCACGAAATTAAGTGTACTCCATTCACTTTTATAGAGTCACTTATACTCTGTATAATTAGTAAATGTGAGGTCATAATGGCTTAACTGCCCGTTCTACACAAAGGTCATTGTGTCATTGATAAAAATACGTAAGAATTGACAACATCTTAACGAATTATTTTGAACTTTTCACTAGTGCCAACCTTAGTTCTAGTTACAAAAACTTAATAGACCCCTTCCAAGGCCTTAAGAGCAACTTTATAGAAGTGGCTGTAGTATACGTCTGACGATCGGCTTCAAGCACAATCACTTACAGAAGAAACAACTGAGAGGCATATTAGGAACCGTACCCCACAAACTATTATGAAAGATGTATCAATTAGGTCAATCATTCTTGTTTTGTGGAAACGTTTTTACTGTGTTCCCAATTCATATTTGCTTTATTTTTCATATATATGGAAATTGTTTACTTTTCTGATGGTATTATCTGCATGAATTTTTCAATAAGGTTTTGTTACTTCATAAAACCACTGACCAATATTCTATTCTATAGAATTGATATTTCTCGAATTATTGAGAATATTGATTAGATTCCAATGGAATTTGGGACAAACCTTAAAGTCAGTATTTAACAACAATGTTCCAAATCTCGATTCGATCCGAGATTCACTTTCGCAGATATAAGGAAAAAAAAATGTGCCAAATCTCTTTGTTACTTGGAATTTTAACGTTACTTCCCCAATATCTCAAGAAGTACAAATGCAATCAGATTGAAACTCCGTAATCAGGGGGAGGTTCGCAACAGGCAACTAGGTGCAAAATTTCGTGTTGATCTAATAGTTAGAATTTGAACAAGCGCGTAAAAGCTCCTGACCTCACGTCAGTGCTTTTCTAAATTCTTATGTAGTTCATATAGGATGACTGGGATCCGTCTGGGGTGTTATAACAATATTTCAAATTTTCTTCCTGTAGCTTGGCACCGGATTTTAAGAGGAAGTTTTCCTTGATACAACCCTGTGTGGACTTTAAGGAAAGTCTACCAAGCAAGAACATTTTCGAGTAGAGGTTGTGTGCGGCAATTAGCTTGAAAACGCGCACTATCTCTTGGTGTACTATAGCTGGGAATATATGGACGTACAGACGAACAAAATGAGTTAGGTCACAAATTCTTCATCAATGTTTTCAGTCTGATTGTTAAAGGACATTTTCTGCTGAAAACTAGAAAATAATATTAATTTCCTTTTTTCCTAGTTTAACTGCCTGAAATAGCGTTGGTGCAAGTGGTTTTATGTTGCTAATGACCATTTTAAAGTCTTTACCTGAAATAGTCTCAAAATAGTTTAATTTGAATTCACCGAGGAAGAATCTGTGGTCAAATTCATGCAATGTTCATCCAGCCAGCCGGCTGACTAAAAGCACTATTACTATCGAGTGCGAAATCGTAGACTCTGGAAATTTCGGAGCAGGTATGAATCCGGAAAATCTCAGTTTGAATGGTTAATGAGCAAAGTCAGCAAAGTCCGCATGTTGGTTCCAGAGTTAATGTACCTGGTCTATTTAATTTTCAAAAGTTCCTTTCAGATCCTACTTACCTAAAGAAGCCCCAAAGAAAAAAACACTTTTCTCTCTTTTTTGAATACCTTCATTGATAAAAGAAGATATACATATTTCTTGATCGCTTCTTTGTTCTAGGGGAAAAGCCCTTCAAGTGCACTATTTGCAATAAGGCATTTGCGGATAAATCAAACTTACGGGCACACATCCAAACACATTCCAACACGAAACCACACATCTGCGGCAGATGCGGTAAGGCCTTCGCATTGAAATCGTATCTTTACAAGCACGAAGAATCATCTTGTATGAGGGTTCACGGCAGAAACTCTCCAGCTGTAACAGAAAAATGTAAGGCTTCACCCACACCAGTCATCGTTTCTGTTGGCAAAGTCGATACCAAACCAGAGAAGATGATGGACAATCATCCGAAGCCTGCCATGATTTACAGATCAACAGTTATATCGCCGAATCCAGAACGTTTGCTGTATTCCAGGCTACAGCATCCCTCTGCCATAATGAGTATTGGTAAATCTACTGCAAACGGCGTTTCTCAAGATCAGCCTATGGATTTTTCCACAGGTGCCAAGAGAGGTTTTGACGAAAACAAAATATCGTGTGGTCCTAATAGGTCCACCGAGTTCGGTGTTGTTAGAGCAATCGTCGTCTGATTCAGTTTCATTTCATTATTCATTGGTGCATTTATATGGAGTATTAATTTTAGGGACCATGCCTTTCACGTAGGTATTTATTAAGTGCTTGAAAAGTGTAGGAAATAGGGATTTTCGAATCTCTCAATTCAATGTTCGAATTAATTACTAACACTTTTATTTTAATAAATTGGCAAGGCGATTCGTTTTGTTTGAAATTCGATAATCGTTGATATAAATATATTTGTCTCACCGAAGCATAAGAAGTAGAACTATTTGAAAAATAGAAAAAGATATGGCAAAAACACCGGAAAAATCGATATCACCTATTCGGAAAATAGCGCGACAAGATTTTTAGAATCCAAATATTTGAGATGTCATTGTTTACAACAGAACATAAAGCATTTTACCGAGAAACCCCCGAATACAATTTCACAATATGGAGAAAAAACGAACCAGTGATGAAATTGACTAATGCCGTCTCTATTAGCTAAAAACAGATCAACCACTCAACTGAATACTTCGTTATGAAACCCTCAAAGAGATTATAATTTTATTCCAGTTCATTTCGTTAGAATTATTCTCTTCAAAAAATATTCTCATTCAATTTTTATCCAATAAGTTTCGATTAAAGCTTATTTTGGGAGGATTTTGCATTATTTTTTAGGTCTTCATGGGTTTTCACTCACAATATCTGAAACAGAACTATTAGAAATCAAATAAAAATTGTATTTTTCATGAAAAACGCCCTTACGGATTGCAGTATCGAACTATTTGTCAAGGGCAGTTTCTTGCAAAACAGATTGACTAATGAACAATACAGGAACAATACAAACGTTAAAGAAAGCGAACTGTGACGTTTCAGAGTACAAATCTGATCCTTTCATCAGACAAAGCAGAAAATTAAGAATTATTTTCTTTCGATTTTCTTTTCGATTTGAGACTTTTGTCACAGTCAAAATAATTCTCGAATGAAAGAGTCAGATTTTTACTCTGAAACGTCACAGTTCACTTTCTTTATCGTTTGTATTGTTCCTGTATTGTTCATTAGGCAATCTTTTCTGCAAGAAACTGCCCTTGACAAATAGTTTGATACTGCAATCCGCAAGGGTGTTTTTCATGAAAAAACAATTTTATTGAATTTTTAATAGTTCTGTTTCATATAATGGGAGTAAAAACCCATAAAAACCTAAAAAATATTTTTTATCCAGTTTTCAATTCATTAAGTCTTTCTGCATGGGAAATGCTAAATTCTGACTGTTTTATAGTGCTTCAAAACACATTTTTAGCACATACTCAAAGTTTTTCCCAATTTCATCCGCTTTACAAATATTTACATTCATCATCTTTCACAAATTTCATGAATCACTTCGATCAAAATCAACTGCATCCGTAACAGAGACGACTCAGATCTATACGGTACGTACAGAACAAGCGTTTTCTTTGTATAGAACCATTGTATAATATATATACATATATAATTATACAATGATAGAACCTAACAATCATGAGTGATTCTCTGTAGAAAAAATATTGAACACAGAATAACAACATCCCCCGATTCCCCTGTGAGAACTTTGCGATTCTGATCGACTGTGGGTATAAATATTTCCCACAAAAATTGTGCCTTCATTAATGCCTTTCCAGGGCTATACATTTTTAATTTTTAAACTAACATAGAAACGATTATTTGTTGGTTTTTATGATTTCCACCTGCTGTTTGGAAATTATCTGTACACCCAGTAATTCGGTAATATTTAACAACCTGAAAGGTGATTTGCAATACGAAAGAGTAGTTAACAATTAACATGATGAAAAGAAATTCATTTTATCATTGTCCTTAGCAGGCAGCTATATTTCTACGAAAGAGTTACTTAAAAATATTTTTGAAGAGTTATAGCACAGATAGTACTTAGACAGGTTAAATAACTAGCCCCAAATAGATAGTAACACTTTAAAGAATATAAAATGATGGGAGGTATCAAGAGATAGGTCATGTCGAAAATTGCTTACTTCATTTCATTAAAAATACAATGAATGTTTTTTCTCTTGCCTTGAAATTGACTATCATTCGACCCTTCCTACTATTTTTATTCTTGAACAACTTACAATAAAGTTGCAATAGAATGTGTTCACTTGACATATCATGTGTGATGATAAAGTAGAATAAATAAAGCCTATTATTCCGATGGATAAAGAAAGTCAGTATGAACTTCTTCAATAAGATATTTGAATTGATACCGGAACCTATATAGTTGCAACAATGTCGAGTATAATCCATTACGAAAGAAAGTTCAAATAGAAAGGAACTTGTTTCTAAAAAAAATATCGTGGACAATATCAGAATATTTTCAAACACAACAGTTTTAGGGCGGCTAAATATCTCCGAGTCCTTTTTGTATTGTAAATTATAATATCTAACTGTACTTCGAAAAATCTTTTTTGCCTGTATGACATCGACTGAGTTAAATAATTATCTTTTCGCATTTCGAACTGAATTTAACTATAGTATAGTTCGATCAATATATTGAATGAAAGAGATGCGTAAGTTGTGTACTTACAAATGTCAAAACACTATTTATTAAGAGTTATTTATTCGATTATTTATTATTTTTCATCTATTTATTTTCGTTAATTATGTAAATTGAAGAGACGAGAGTGTGTCTAGTCTTGAGAATGTCACAGAGAATCATTAATGGTTCTCAAAAGATATTTCTTTTTTTACAATTCGTTTTAGTTATTTTAAGTTTAAGGTTTGTTCACGTTCAGTTTTTTCTAGTCAATATATTTTTAGTCACGCATTTCCATCCGTAATTCATTTATTGATTGAATTTGAAGAAATCCACGTGTAGATTAACTGGGATCGGACTCTGATCTTTGTGAGTACTGATCATATCGTGATAAACGAAAAACAGTTTCAACATTCTTAAGCGAAAATTTCAATAATGTATGTTTTTAAATTTGAGATATTAATGGTGAAAGTCGAGGATCGAAAATCTTAACTTTTTTATTTCTTTCTCATCTGCATTTTCGAACTTTGATTTCCCTCCATAAATTTACTTCGACCACTATATTTGTCAGATTCATCAATCGCATAAAAATTTTACACATTTATAATCATTTTCTTCTCAACAACCACCGATCTGAATGTAATCTACTGGTTTTGCGCATTCAAATATATTTGAGATCGAGAATGAACTTGAGTAGAACATTTCCTTGTAAATTATCAGATTTTGTTCACTTGAAATACGTTTTTTGTGTAGATGAAGTGCTGAATGCTAGGAAAAATTTTGTTGTATTGTATTTTCAAAAAGTAAACACAATATTTTTTCGGCCGACACTATTTCGTAAACTGAAGGAAATTCAACGAAACTTGTTGGGAAAAATCGGATATTGCTCAACATCAATCAAAAAATGTGCTCTGATAATTTATTTAGATATATTCTACTAAGTTATAGATGTTACTTTGATACTGAAAATGTAATTTTTTCGTCATAGTTTTAAGTTTTAGGGGGTAAAAAGTATTTCCAATCAATATTGGAATGTTCAGCTGGAAAAGGGACGAATGTTTATTTTTTAGGAGTATGTACTTCAATCTTTTAATTCTTCCATATTTATCACTTGAATGTGAACAGCATTTTATCGGAGAAAATCTATGGTTTATTGTTATATTACTTTTGAATATAATCAAGCTGTTTTTTTGGATTCAAGAAATATAAACCTGATGCATTTCTCGAAATATGTTCCATTCATTTCGATCCAATGGGATAATCTTAACATTTCTAGAACTTAAAAGAGGCCAGTTTGTGCAATATTGAATAAGTTATATATTTATAAACGTAAATCGTGTTAATTTTTGCATTTATAGTTGAATAGTTAGGTATGTCCGTAAAGAAAAGGTAATCTATAGTTTCAAAATACATCCGTAAAAATAATTTCAGTTTCTGAAATTCTTCTAATTACTAGTTTGTTTTTTCATTGTCGTTTATTTCGATAACATCTATTCATTTAACTTTTCCAAATCAATTAAATGAATATGGATTTCTAGAATGTTCATGCATTTGTCGTTGGGACGTTTGCTGTGTGCCTTAATGTTAGTTTTCAATGTTCCTTTGTGTGATGACTATAGAATATATTATGATATATGTAATTTTTTACTATTTTGAAATAAAATTATTGAAATCGTAGTTATTATTTGACATTTTAAGATGAAATAAATGAATCATCTGGTGACAGCTAGGTTCGAGGGAATGCGATTCAATTTTGAGATTTGTCGGATACTGCTCATAGACAAGATACACTACGGACCGTGATATGGAACGGTCATTGTATCTATACAATGGTACGGCTGTGTTGTGCTTGATGGTTTAGGAGATGGGAGCTTATTGTTTTGTATCTATACAGGGTGTCTACAACAAAAAAACTCATATAACACATGGCCGAAATATTGACGGTAATTCTTCAATTGAACATTTTGTGTTTTTACCGAATATCTCGATTTTTTTATGAAATCAATCACACTCCAGTTATCCTTGTTACCCCATCAAATTTGTTCACATATCTCGAAAGAGCATGGAATTGGCAGTAACACCAAAATTTTTTTTGCTTCAAAAAATTCCTTACTGCGGGCGTGGTAAGCCGATAAACATAGAAGTTCTTAGGTGAATATTCTCAATATCTGTTTCGGATTAAATGAATGAAGTCTTGCAGAGTTGAGTCGGTCAGCAAGAATAATATGTCTAACAGACATACTGGATGAAATGCCTCAGATAAAACTTTGGTTTCAAATAGAGGGCTGCCCAGCTCATAATAGCCGGAAAGTAAGGGACTAACTAAATGAATATTTCGGAGAACGATGGATTGGAAGAAACGGTCCTCGTTCCAGTAAGATGGCCACCATGCAAGGAGCCGTGAACTTACCCCTTTGGATTTTTGAGTCTGGAACACATTAAACGAAAAAGTTTATCAAATAGCATTCAAACTCGAGATGATCTGATAAATAGAACCAAAATTTGTTGTGCAGAAATGGGTCAGAAACGTTCTGAATTACGCAGGTTTGTACATTCGCAGTAAGAAAAAATGTGTGAAATGTATTGAACAAGGCGCTATCCATTTTGAACATTTGGTATGAATTTATAGTTCAATTATTTATAGCGAGTTGTTACAGCAGTTTGCCTTCTCTCTTAAGTTCTTTCCTATAATAGGTATGTATTGATAAAATTAAGTGCATTCGTTTGACTCGACAGATAAATAAACAGTTCTACTGAGAGTTAATCCAATATTCAATCAGACAAACAATTGATTCAATCATTAAGAGCATCAGAACGGAAGAAAATCATGTTTGTATAATTTCTTATTTTCCGTTGTTATCATGTTAGTCATGATATTGAGGATCGCATTGTGCGCTTTCCTAGATATATCTGGGGCCTTTGACAACACAACACATGTATCTGTCAAAGAGTCACTTGTTAGGCGAGGAGTAAACGATACCATTATAAAATGGTTGTGTAAGGTGCTCTCGACGAGGACAGCTGAGACATTGGTGGGCAGTAAGACCACCTCTGTTAAAACTACTCGCGGAACACCTCAAGGAGGAGTATTATCCCCCCTCCTATGGAGCCTGGTAGTGGATGAACTATTGCACAGGCTTACGGAGCTTGGCTTCGAATGCATAGGATATGCCGATGACATAGTCCTAATAGTAAGAGGCAAATTCGAGGATGTCCTCTGTGAGTTGTTGCAGAGGGGCCTCAGAATTATTGAGCAGTGGTGCTTATCAGTGGGTCTCAAAATCAACCCAGCAAAGACCACAGTAATTCCCTTTACTCGGAAGAGAAACCTTCCAGCTATGAAGTCCATTTCGGTAAATGGAGTTGTTGTAGGATGGAAGTCTGAAGTCAAATATCTGGGAATCACCCTAGATAGTAAGCTTCTGTGGAATGAGCATGTTAAAATTACTGCTAGTAAAGCGATAAGGGCTTTAATGGTGTGCAAAAGACTATCCGGCAAAACTTGGGGGTGTAACCCTAAAATACTGAGATGGATGTACACCATGATTGTAAGACCGATAATAACATACGGGGCAGTAGTTTGGTTTGCTAAAGCAGGGCAGACAAGCACGAGGAAAATACTCGACAAGGTACAAAGGCTTGCCTGTGTTTGCATCACTGGGGCTATGAGAACATGCCCGACTAGAGCACTTGAGGTCATCATAGACCTCAGTCCTCTACATCTAGTGATCAGAAGGGTAGCCCATGAAGCTATCCTTAGAATCTCTAGGGAAGGTACAGGGAATGAGAGAAACAAAAGTCAGAGAGCCTGGTCCTCCCTGAACAAGTACATCTCATTAGCGAACCTACCTAGTGATGTTATGATTAAAAAAGTAAGCATCGAGAAGAACTTTGACTCAATGCTATGTAAAAGGGAAGAATGGGAAAAGGAATACACTACCCAAAAACTCAAAGCAAATACCGTTAAATGGTATACAGATGGTTCTAAAACCACGACGGGGGCCGGCGCTGGAGTATACGGGCCTAGAACCAAATGTACACTATCGCTAGGCTCCTACTCGAGTGTTTTTCAGGCAGAAATACTTGCTATCGAAAGATGCATAGACATAAACCTGGAAAGAAACTATCAAGGGTGTGACATAGTGATCCATTCTGATAGTCAGGCTGCTATTAAAGCACTGAACTCCCATGTCATCGACTCAAAGCTGATATGGGAGTGCCGAAAGAAACTCAATGAAGTAGGCAAGAATAACAAGGTCTCCTTAGTCTGGGTTCCTGGGCACTCAGGAATCAAAGGAAATGAAGAGGCCAACACTCTAGCCAGAAAGGGAGCACAAACGCTACCTACTGGCCCAGAACCTTTCTGTGGTATAGGCAAATGTACCTATAAGAAAGAGTTTTTGGAGAAAGAAGGAAATGAAAGAGGGGCACTGTGGAGGAATTCTCCAGGAATGGAACACTCTAAAAAGTTCCTTCGGAACTTTGAAATTGCTAGATCCAAAAGTCATCTGGATCTCAGTAAGAATAAGTTACGCCTCCTCAATGGTTTCCTCACAGGACACTGTCGCCTAAGGAAGCACATGATGAGAATGGGCTTATCAGAAACTGACGAGTGCAGATTTTGTGGGGAGGAGGAGGAAACCCCTGTTCACCTGATCACAGAATGCCTCGCCATTGTGAGCCTGCGCAAAAGATACCTTGGACAGGAGTATTATAGGAGGAATGAGAACTTAGCCTCCTTGAAGCCCTCACAGATATTAGAATTCATCAGAGCACTTGAGCTGGAGGGCGAGCTGTAGGTTGCGGCAACAGCTCTGACAAGGGGGCACAATAGACCTTAAGGTCGCAGTGGAACGTAACCCCTTACCAACTATCAACTATCAACTAGTTCAATTATTATATTTATAGCGAGTTGTTACAGCAGTTTGCCTTCTCTCTTAAGTTCTTTCCTATAATAGGTATGTATTGATAAAATTAAGTGCATTCGTTTGACTCGACAGATAAATAAACAGTTCTACTGAGAGTTAATCCAATATTCAATCAGACAAACAATTGATTCAATCATTAAGAGCATCAGAACGGAAGAAAATCATGTTTGTATAATTTCTTATTTTCCGTTGTTATCATGTTAGTCATGATATTGAGGCTGAAAAGAAACACCCAGTACTAAAGTTAATATGTCATTCGGAAGATAACTAAATGGGGAAGTTTTTGCTGAAGAGAAAACATGATCGTAATTATTCATATTTCATCCGATGAACCTATTTAAAAAAAATCATTGATAATTTTCACCTAAAGCCGCGTACAGACACGCGAGCTGAGCGGCTTGTGAGGCAAGTTAATTGGGCTGCCTCGCAAGTGTACACGGTTTTTTGAGCGGGAGCAGAGCGGTGCGCGAGCCGCTAACCTCGATCCATCCGATGTCGGTTTTTACGCCGAGGCAAAAGGATTCCTCAGGCTCAGTTTGGACGGTAAACAAGTAGCGTTGGAATGTTTTTATGATGTTGAGAGCACACAGCTGCGTTTCGTGACGCTATCCGCCTTGATGTTAATCAAAGGCGTATCGTTTGTATGGAATAGTTCTAATGAAATGGAATTTAACTAAAAATGCGGATCGAGTCGTGAGATATATTTTGTGAACTGAATCGTATAGGATATTTTTCCGAATAATTCTCACTGAAAGAATAGATATAATGCATAATTCGTTACTTTTCAACAAAAAATGGACGATTCTCGCAGAGTTATACATATTGAAAATAATAATAATTACTTCGCGGTTGTTTGTCAGATGAAAAATATCTTTAGGTATATAATGGTAAGCTAGTTTTTTTTTGGAATGCAACTGTAATGAAATGTTTCGGCAGATTTGTCTCTAGTAGTTTGCTATAAGCGTACTCATCAAGGAAGTACCTACTTTGAGTTTATATTGATATTAACCCTAGATGATTCGAAATTTGTGCCGTAACAACTTAGAGTTAACGAAATAAACAGGGAAAATCTATAGTTGCAATTTATTTTTCTGATGGTATAGAGAGTTAAATTTATTTTAGCCTTTGAAAAAAGCGTCAGGGCACTATGAAAAATGAAACAGTTGTGAGTGAGTATGGATAAGAGCCTTTTGAATAATTTAATACTGTGTAACTTTTCTATCCAGCATGAGCTTCGAGGAGCCAATCAGTTACTTTGAATAATCAAAGGGTTGAACGAATTCTGTTCTTGACTTTTCCGGTTGGTTCACAATGTGAATATATATTATATTTCGTTGTCAAATCATTGTGAATAAGCTTATAATGTACAATATTCCTATGAAATAATTTAATCATTAATCAATTTTCCGTATCTCCAACCACATTCTATCAAGACCTAGATTCCCCAATCATGTCCATTAAATAATTTTTATATTTAGCATCATTCTCATTCATCATATCAGTACGTTGATACATATGAATTTTCGTAAAATAATAAACGTCTGTTTTACTACGCTGCTGTACGGGCTACTGGGAAGGGGCTCGCGAGCCACTGCGGCTCGACTTGTCCTCACATCTCGCTCAAGCCTGCCTCCCTGTGTCTATTTTTTCGCGAGCTACTCATGAGCAGCTCTGCTCCCGTGTCTGTACGCGGCTTAAGAACTTCTATGTTTATCTGCTTACCACGCCCGCAGTAAGGAATTTTTCGACGGAATTATTATATTACACCCAATTTCATGCTCTCCTGAGATATGTGATCAAATTTGATGAGGCTACAAGGATAACTGGAGTATGAATGATTTCATTCAGATATTAAGATATTCAGTAAAAACACAAAATGTTGAATTGAAAAATTACCTTTAATTTTTCGACTATGTGTTATATGACTTTTTTGTTCGAAATCACATATAGAATCTTGCCTTGAAGTGTTGGACTTTTTAAAGTAGACACCCTGTATATCCCTTCTTCTATAAGCCGAAACAAACGTCTGTAATTGGTGTGGTGCTGTCAAATACTTGAATGAAAAATGACAGACATGATCAATAATTGTCTTCCTCAGCAGTTCGTGACCTGGCCGACGAGATTTCGTGTGGGTCCGAATTCGTCAACTTTGGATTTAATTCTTGTGAATGAAGACAATTTGTTCTGCTTGGACTATGAGCCACCAGTAGCTAAATCAGATATCTCTCTCTATGTAAAAACTAGGTGGTAAGTATACAGGAAGAAAATAAGCATAATGATTTTGAGGAGGTTGATGAGGAACTTGTCATGTCGAGGATATGCGGAAAAATTACAGCATATTATATTGAGACCCTTTAGAGACGAACGCGCTCGATCACAGTGCAACAGAAAACAGAACACAGTTAAACTTTGTATCGATGAGAAAATCATCCGTAAAATTCAAAAAATCTTCATCTCACCATAACCTCAGTTGAAAAAATAATCTCGAGTGTCGAAGCTAATTTCAAGTAGTGACAAGAAAATTTGTTAAAATGCATCCGTCAAACATTTAATACCACTGTTTTTTCGCCGGAGATTCATGATAAGTCAGGAGATCTCTATGGCGACACAGTGAATACTGCTGACACCTTTGCTGATACTGTCGTTCCTGCCTTCTCAAAAGATCCCAACGCCTCTTTTCCAGCAATCTTTTGAGTTTGTTGATATAACTGCTGAGGAAGTTAAACAAGTCATTGCGTCCCTCAAAACTGGCACTGTCCTTGGTATGCATGGCTTATCTATGAATTTATTTAAAAGCTGCGTGATATGTAATAAGTGACACCCTACCCGGCTACCGGAAAACCGTTTCACCAGGCCCTGGAGATTGGATAGTTTTATAGGCCTTCGAGAGTTAGCGGATCGAAAAAGTATCAGCTCGTAAAGATCGGGGCATGATGATGACGGAGGATCTCTCATGGAGTCAGTATATAGAACACTGCCCGGGTAAAGTGAGAAAGCTTTTCGGAAAGTCTGGTGGCTGGTTGCGATCCCATGACTGCGGCACAATTATTCAGAGGTCCGGTAAACTTCAAACAATAATTGTACTGGTGATAGACTAGGTCATGACAACTCAGAATATCGAAAACTTTGTGGGTGAAATCTTCACCCTTTTCGAGATAATGGGCATTTTGGAAATTCGTGAAAAATCACTACCTTTCCTCGATGTTTTGGACATGTTTCTAAGGTCAACGGCTGATCCCAGCGCTCCGAGAAGATCATTATCTCATATCCATATTTCAAGACTTAGTTCACTGACTGCATTTTTTAGGTCCAGAAAATTGATTTTCTGATCTACTTCTGATTCCACGATGAATTTCAATTCACGGTGGAAACTGTTAAATTATTTATCTAATAGCTCGGTAGCTGCGCTTTCAGGAACATCTGCAATAGTACCTATCATCCACATAAAGTTTCAAGAATTCGACCCTAAAACTCAATGTTAAGATTGAATATTCCTTCTTCAATATTGACGTATAAAGATACAATGTTTGTGAAGTATTTTCATTGAAAAATCTAGAAAAGCACTGCCGTGAAGGCCAGACCGTAAACACAATAACTTCAGAAAGAAACAACTTAGAAACTCAATATTTGTAGAGAAGGTTTGGAGGAGATATACCCATTCAAAATTTATTTTCCCAATATTTTCGAAAATACAGATTAGATCGAATTGAAATCCAGTATTTTATAGAAAAATTACCGTTTGAAGATTTATACGGAATTTAATGAGGATGAAATGATGAAAAGATCACAGAATACTAAATATTTGAGAAAAAATCCTTGACATTTTTTTTTCAAATCGTTCTAATGACACGATCATCACGAAATTTGGCACAATGTTATCCTTCAGCATCTTTGAACTAGCTGCAAAGTTTCCTTCGATTAAATCAGTATTTCTTGAGTTATACCGAAAAAAAAACGATATCGAGAAGAAAACCACGAAATTCAACATATTTTTTCCCAATATCTCCGGAACTAATAGCCGCATCGAACTGAAATTCGGTACACTGCTGTGAAATATGAAGTTCAAGGTAAAACTGAAATTCATCTCGAATATGAACAATGGTTTCAGGAAAAAAAATTTTTTCGAAAAAAATTTTGAAAAAAAATTTTAAAATTAACTAACTGCCAAGTTTCAATCCAATCGCTCCAGTAGTTTCTGAAATATGAGGAAAATAACCTCAAAATTTCAAATCGCTATTAATCCAAAACTATTTGGCCAATTTGGCCCATTAACGAACTTAACCGCGGTATTCAGATGCGCGAACTACCCTATAAGTTTTAAGTCGCTAACTATAGCTCCGTTCGACAGTTATCGTGTCCACGGCCGGCCGGACAGAATCGATTTTGACAACGGATTCGTCATCAGTGAGTCCAACCTAGTCGTTTAAGACCATTTACGGCTCAATCTTCGAAAATTACAGACATTTGGACAAAACGATAGCACGCTGCTCCCCTAGAATATGAGCGCAAAAATGAAAGATTAAAATCGAATCGCGGGTTTTCATCATGACAAATGTCAACCACAAATAACTGACATTGGGCAAAAATCGCGCTATTTTTATTTTTTTAGTACGAGTATAGGCAAAGAACATCAAAATGTAGCAGTGTTTGAGTGTACAATCTGACATAATCAGATTATCGTAGATGAGTTAGAAGAAATTCCAAGAAAATGGAGAAAGTTTACGCATTTTCCTTTTCGTTTGTTTAATTTTACAAGTGTGTTTACGGGAAAAAGCAAACTCAAATGTCCCTGCTTTCGAAAGATTTCCACAGCCCGGAGAAAAATTTCTTAATTGTTTAGGTGGAATGAACTTCCCTTAAGAAGTAGGGCCTGAAAATATTGAAGAATCGATAAAAAGCTTGGCAAATTGGAACTCACAATTGGTCAACCAAGAAATAAGATTTATGAGGGTCTGTTACCTTCATTTTACCGATGATGAACATTTTATAGGTGTAAACACGACAGGGTTGTTTTAAGTTAGGGCATACGACCCTAAAGCACGTATATTGCTCATTAAATAATAGTTCAAATTCATGAAGACAATTGTATTCCAGCCCCCTAATCCAGGAAGAGAAAGTTACTTTTAAGAGGAATACTATGCCTTACAGAAATCTTCATGTTAAACAGACCATAAAGGAACATCGTAAATGTTCTAGTGGTAGAACAGACAAGGTTGAAACAATAAAGCAGTCTCAACAAAGAAATGTCTGGTGACGAATACTCCTTACACAAAGTGCTTCTGCTGATCGAATTAAAGCTGCACAATGCACAAGGTTTTTTACAGCTTCTTCTAGAACTATCGTATGAGTGTTGAAAGAATTTATCTGCCTACCCATAATGAATTGGGCTTACGGTACCAGTAGCATTAGTTTTACGTAAATGTTTTCAATTTATTCACAAGACATTGTGTAAATTGGGTTTCCTATATAAATAAAAAAGTTATGATTATTTGTCTATTATTCCAAAAAGTATGTTATACGATACTATCTGTGATATAACTTTTTGAACAGTTGGTTTCATGGGGTACGTTATCAATGGTCTATTTGGGCGATTAAAAAAGTTGAAAGTTAATTAGTTTCGAAAATAACACGCAACGTAATCAGAAGCATCGTCCTGAACCCTTCTGGCTTTATGACTTCAAGATACTCCAAATAATTTAAAATTAATCTTGCCATTTAGTGTTCGAATTAGTTGATATCAAAATACTTATATCAGTAGTATCGCTACATTGCGTTAGAATAGGTGACAAAAATAAAACTACTTCTATTTTAAGTTCTTAAACTGGCCACCGTAGCGCTGCAATCTTAAATATAGACGCCAATATTGAATTCAGGCTGAGGTGCATCGCTAAAAAACGCTTGGTTACTTGGTTAGTCTGTGGCCATCAATTTCTAGTCTGTGTTGATATTGATTATTTTGACATTTCCGTCATTCCGTCTTCGATAAGTGGGATGTGGGAGTAGCTGTCAAATCGAACAAAATCTAAGGTGGAGATGTTTGCCTTTTGTTGAAATCATGAAAGCGTTGTAATTAATTATTGATATTGTAGAAGAGTTGGAGTAGTATGCAGGTAAAAATTAGATACTGATTTCATTTACCCTTTTGTTATCATTCATGTTAAAATATAGGGCATTTTATTCCTTGACCTTTTGGATATTCCAAAAATCGATCTTTTGCTACATATAATATACTTTTGTTTTTCAGTTGAATTGAAACATTCCAAGATGATGTCGGCTGCTGGTACCCCATCATCAGACCCTTGGGTTATTGTACAAAGGGAAAGATTAAGATACGAGGAACAATTTCGTTCCTTGAAACCTATAAATGGAATCATCACAGGAGAACAAGCAAAGGGATTTTTCCTGCAGTCTCAGTTACCTCCTCTCATTCTAGGACAGATCTGGTAGGATTTTAACTTCTTTCACACTTATGGTCAATGTTTGCAACATAAGCGCAAAAATAGTGACAACTAGTAACAAACATAAGTCCTTTTGATGAATCATTGTCTTGATACTGAGTATAGCACAAGGAAAGCATAGCCATAATCATAAGAAAATGGGACCAGGTCCCATTTTTATTAGTCACAGTCTTAGTCATAAGCATAAGAACAGATTTAAATTTGTTCCTTTCAATGGATGCATTTATGCATCATACTTGTAAGCATAAGAAATTAGCACTCCCTCATGACAATGCTTATGAAAAGGACTAAACTACGATGCCTAAATTGGACCTCCAATCGTGTTCCAGTGCGTGGCTTCATCAGGCACTGTCTCTTCCTTCCCCTTTCCCCTGATGCATCAACCAAATATGAGGGGCTTCATCCACTCACAGCTGTGAAACACAAAACTTGTTGTAATTGGCCACTTGATTATCGTAATAGCGCCAGCGTGAAGCCCCAGTGTTTCAAGCCATGGAGACACGTACCTAACTGGAAAGTCTCTATGGTCACAATCTTGGTGTAGTCATAACCTTGTGCTACCTCGAATATAATCCATTTTCAGATCCGGTCCATCCTTTTTTGGAATAAGAAATCATCCGAAGTCGACATTGATTATCCTTTGCCTATATGTCAGTTTGAATAACCGTAACTATAACCGTAGCTTTTGGTCCATCGCTTGAGATTGATTAGGGAAATGTCGTACTGACATTTGTATCTGTGAAATAAATCCTTTTTTTGTTTAGCTCCTTTCGTCTGTTTCTTCGTGTAGTGTAATCTACACTGCACTGTGAGTCAGCTGCTTTTCGGCGCAATAAGGCAAACAAACGAAAAACACTGAAGACGAAAGTTTATCAGTTTGTTTATCAATGGTTTTGAGGTTCGAATCGTTTGGTATTAGTATTGTGCTCGAATGTAGTAAATTATACACATAGACAAGATATACAAAATTATACATCTATTCTTATGTGTATTTTGCCGCTGGTAAATGGGGAAGAGAAAAGGAGCGATTAAAAATATCGGAATATGAAAACAATGCTTCAGGCAATTGTATTACTTCAACCTACAAGGCTTACAACATTTATGTCATTTTATCTGGTCGTATTGTGTGTTACACAATTTGCCTGATTTAGGGGACTATACTGGACGGTGAACTTGAACACAATAACTCTCCTAATGGTACAGTATATAATGATGAAATCCCTTTCCTACAGCATAATGAACTAGGTAGGGCTATAAGAAACAAATTTTTTTCCGAGTTATCTCCCAAATAGTGTAATTCTTTTTGGTGTAATAATATGAAATTTTAGAATAAAGAAATAGGTTATTCTTTCCTTTGGTTTTATTCAGCTTACAATCTTCCTGAACTGCTATTTGAAACCTAACACAAAAAAATATGAAAGAAAAATATATATCAATTCATGTCAGAAAACTGAATAACAATCAACTGACATTAAAGAAAAAAAATATTTTTTTGGTGAAAATTGAAGTTTAGACATCTTGCAAATAGTGATTAGATTTTTGTTTTTATACACTATTTGATCCTCTGAACATAAAAACTGTGTTGAATTTGAAGATATGGGTTCTCAAAATTCTGAAAACGAATACGTTAATAATTACCTAATATCACAAAATGTTTTCAATATGATTAGAGAGATTTGAAGAAACTGTTCCTTTCTTGTTATTCTTTATATTATGTCTCTAATTTCTCCCTCTCGAGATGAACAAGAGGTCCATCTTCCCATGAATTGACAACAATATGTTCGTAAAAAGTCATCAAGTCAATAATTGTCGCTTTCTTTTTTCGTAGCATTAACTATAACGACTCATTTTATTTTGAGTGCATTTCACACCCCCTTCCGACTAGGTGTAGATAAACTACACCACATCCTCACTGGTGTTAATCCCATCAGCAAACAAATACGTATATTGAGGGTGAATTACACAGAATGTAAGAATATGCAATATAGGATAGGACCTTTTTTTTAATGGCATAATTAAGTCCTTTGGACAGCACTAATTTCTCGTTTTGCTTCAAATTTCTTGAAGTTAGTATTAATGTGGGAAGTTTTGGATTGATTTTGTCATTTTTGATCAACGTGTGCATTGAATTTTCTCAAATGGATTTCTTTTCTTTTTTCAAATTCATTGCTGTATTAAATATTCGCCCAATGAAAATATGGGCAGAATCGTCTAGCACAAACAGAAAACAGCCTCACTTTCATCTGCAGATGCAGAAATAATAAAGTTATTCCAAAGTTTCTTGGAATTAAACTATATTTTCAAAGTAATAGAAGCCAAAAAATCAAAAATAAGTTCAGTTTTGACCTGATTAAAGAAAGAGTAATATTACTCAGACACAATAAGGTAATACTCCAACAAGATATATTACGATTAGAAGATGAAATAATTCATCATTTCCCCATTGACGCCTCTGCACATTTTCAAGAAACTTGAAAGAGGTCGATAAATTACAAAATAGTGCTATCCCAAGGACTTAATTATGCCGTTAACTCGAAAAATCCAATATTAGATATTATTTTAGCTATTGAGAATTCGACAAAAGGCTCACAAAACGAAAAATCGAAAGAAAATAATTTTGAAAATTTTGGTCTGATGAAAGCCAGATTTGTACTCTGAAACGTCACAGTTCGCTTTGTTTATCGTTTGTATTGTTCATTAGACAATCTGCTTTGGCAAATAGTTTGATCCTACCATCCACAAGGGCGTTTTCCATATAAATTTTTTTTATTTAATTTTAATAGTTCTGTTTCAGTGAAAACCCAGAAAACCCCTAAAAAGTGTTGCAAAACCCTCCCAAAACAAGCTCTAATCAATAAATAAATCCTTATTCACAGGCTCGAAGAAGGAATAACTTATGTGGAGGATAAGTAGCCCAGAGCTGTCAGAAAAAAGTATCTTAGATACTTTAAAATATCTAAGTTACTGTATCTCAGTTCCTTTTTTCGTTGGCGAAAAGTAACTAGTATCTTGAATACTTTTCAAAAGGAACTTTATCTTGTAACTTAAAAAAAAGTTCCTTTAGACAAATGTGTGTGAAGTTGGCCCAGCGTTTTTTTTTATCAAAAACTCCATGAGTGTGTCCGCTGAATCATTAATTAGGAATAGGAAGACACATTTGTTTTTAACAATTATATACTGAGACAGACTATTTATTTCGGCACTAGGCCATCATCAGGTCCGCTGAAATATAAACAAGACATAGACAATAAAATTACAAGACGTCAAAATAACATGTAAAATTCTTACAAATGTTTTTTCATATTCATATTCTGTAACATAAACAAAATAATATATCCCAAACTCACCGTCATGTACTGTATAAAACGTCAGAAACATTTACTATATAAAACATCAGATGAATTCTAGTTTTCAAAGGAAAACTAGAATTCATCGAATGTTTTATGTAGTATATGTTTCTGACGTTTTATACAGTACATGACGGTGAGTTTGTGATGTATTATTTTGTTTATGTTACAGAATATCAATATGAAGAAACATTATAGGCCAATCAGCCTAATCAGCAATTTTGCCAAGATCTTTGAAAACTGTTTGAAACATAGATTGGTGGACTGGGAAAAAATAGAATTTTGCACAGAAATCAATTTGGTTTTTTACCTGGAAGCAGTACAGAAAATACATTGTTCAAACTCACTGATGAAGTCACACAGTGTCTTAATAATGGTGAAAAATGTGCGGCAGTTATGATGGACTTAGCCAAAGCTTTCGACACTGTTCCACATGACAAATTGTTGAAGGTATTATCTAATTATGGGATAAGAGGGGTAGTGCTGAATTTATTCCAAGATTATTTGAATGAAAGATATCAGAGAGTGAAAATCAATGGAACCCTCAGTGAGAAAATGATGGTTGAATTTAGCGTACCACAGAGCACAGTTTCAGGACCTGTTTTGTTCGTAGTTTATCTGAATTCACTAATAGAAATGGAAATTGATGGAGTCGTTATATCATACGCAGATGATACAACCATATTATTCAAGGGTTAAACTTGGGATGAGATGAAGGAGAAAATGATTTTGGGCATGAGACAAATCAGGAGATGGCTGAACAAGTACATACTAACTCTCAACATGAGTAAGACAAATTATATAGCATTCTATCTAACAATGGCTTCTAGACCTAATTTTACATATATAGAAATAGACGACAAAAAAATCGAGGCAGTTCAAAACACAAGATACTTGAGACTTGTGATTGACCAGCATCTCAGATGGAACCATCATGTGGAGTATTTGACAGATAAAATGAAAGTGTTAATACATAGATTTTACTGTGTAAAGAAAATTCTAACGATTAATAACCTAATTCTCGTCTGTAAATCTCTAGTAGAGTCCATTATTCGATACGGCATACTAGTTTGGGAAGGACTTAGAGTTGGCATACTGCGTACTTTGGATATTGCTCAGAAATATATTCTTAAAATTATATACAATAAAGACAGGCTATATTCCACTAGGCTCTTGTATACAGTAGGAACTCCGAGTATAAGAATTATCCACCTTACAAGGGTATATGCTTATGCATGCTCAAGTAAGCATAACCTCCCATATGTAAATCACCAACAGAATACAAGGAACAAGACGAACAGGAAATTTGCCATCCCAGTTAACCATAAAAATATTGCGATCAGAAGCCTTACATACCTAGCACCAAAGGTTGTTAACAGCATACCTGACTCAGTCAAGACCAATCCAAATGACAGAAGCTTCTATGAAAGGTGTAATCAGTATATTTTCGAGAACTTTAAATTATTTTCTTTTTTATATTAAGTTCAAGTAGCATATTTTTTTTCGACTAAATTTTGTATAACTTTTGATCAATAGCATATATTTTGGGTATCAATTTTGCACATACAGATGTTACACATCTAGGTGTGAAAAAACAACCAAGCACATTGAAGCCTCTTGCATTATTTTGATGATAATGAGTGAATATTTTGTAGATGTCAAAACTTATTGGGAAAAATATATTATTATATTATTATTATTATTTGTAAAAATTTTACAGTTTATTTTGACGTCTTGTAACTTTATTGTCTGTGTCTTATTTATATTTCAGCTGACCTGATGATGGCCTAGTGCCGAAATGGATAGTCTGGCTCAGTATAGAATTGTAAAAAACATGTTTGTCTTCCTTTTCCTAATTAAGGATTAAATTTCAGCCTTTTTTATCTGACTGAATATAGTAATTCAAATGAAAGACTGGAGTTTCGAAATTAAGTCCAATTCTATTCTTAAGTGGGATAGGTAAGTGACTTCATTCAAAGGTAGGACCCACTGAAGGAACTATCAGTTAACACAATGAACCATAATAGTCGGCTGGGACACTTGGTCGCCACTCATTTCATCCTAATCCTCAAAGCTTATTATTTCATGCAAATTTCTCGAATATTTCTCATTCATAACTCACACATGTTTGGGAATTTTGTAACTAATGTTCATTCAATTTATTTTTCAGGGCATTGGCAGACACAGATTCCGACGGCAAAATGAATATTGATGAATTCTCCATAGCGTGCAAATTGATAAATCTGAAATTACGTGGTTATGATATTCCAAAAATGCTGCCTCCTACACTGCTTGCTTCTCTGAAAGCTGTTTCTACTCCAGCCATCCCCCCTCTACCTAACGCCGCTTTAATCAATGCACCACCACGTCCAGAACCTCCGAAAATTCCACCAATGGTTAGTCAGCCTCTACATACAATGTCTCAGCCGATTCCTAATTTATTGCCCAGCTTAACAACATCAGATCCTTCGACTACTACAACTTTGGGTAATAGTGGGATGCAGCAATCGCTGATTGGAAATTTCCAGCCACCTACAGGTAAGCCCAGTCCTTGTCTAATATCAAAGCTGTCCTGATCAATTTTTATTATGCATCAGTACTTCAGTAGTTCGAATGCTCTTTCTGATGGATCGTACTAGGCATAGGATTCCTAGCCTTTTCAAATTTGATTGAATGTCCTATTGCTACATTATTGCGTTTTTTCTTCTGTTTCAACTTGATTGTTTGTTCTGTGTCATATACATTACGTTGGTTATTTTTCATTACTTGTAATATTGAGAAAGAAAATTAACTTGGTAGTTCACCCCACAGACAGACTTGGCCTTTGTGGGAATTCTTATTATTCGTAGAGTGTATCTATTGTATGTGTATAATTTCTGCAAATAAATTTATTATTATTATATCCTCTGTGGCGAACAGGGAGGTAGGCCTTGAGGCCTGTTCTACTGAACAGGATAGGATAGGAGATTATAGGAATACGGACAAGCCTTTCAGTGCTGAGTGTGATTAGACTTCATGCTAAGGATGCTTCCGAACATAGATAGACCAAGTTAATTCGACATTGTCACAAACATTCTTTCCAATAAAAATACCCTTCGAGGTCATCCTAAATGCAGAGGTATAATAATCCAGGACGATATGAAACTTCCAAGTCCCAAATAGCCACATTGAATGGTCTGAGGCAGAAACTAATGCATCCTCAAGGACGTGATGAAAATGACCTAACATTTCAACTACACTTCTATGATTGTAAGTTGACGATGCCACTCTTTTCACTCCAAGAGACCAAAAAACTAAACGACCTTGAGATGTGGCCGATTTTATTTACAGTAGAAATCCCATTATGCAAATGAATTGATAATCGAAGAGCAGGGGGTTATCGTCCATAATGTTGCATAGAAAATCAATATATTAATAATTATCAAAAACACAAAAAATCACACTTAGCAACATAAATAAATAGTAAGTAAATAATATTCCAAAAATAAATATTCATTCAAAAATAAATAAATTGCGATACTCATAGGTATGTTTGTACAGTTCATTTAAAGTTGAAATATTCAGTGCAGACATAAAGAGTATGTTCCGATATACTGTCCAGTGCTCTCACTGCGGAGAAATTCGTTCCGTTATGGACTGTCAGTGTACTGACGTAGTATCCGAGAGAAAGGTGTGACGTCAATGATCATCGCCATATTTGTACTGTGAGCACTGGCGGTTTCGTGGTAAGCGGCTCTCAGTGCTTTGAGATTTGAATTATTCAAACGAGGTTATGTACGGTAAAAGTGAACTTCCAACATGTTTATTATTTAACTGAAAAGCAATAACGAATGGAGTACGAATAATTGCAATTGCTCTGGTACAGTCAAACATTTATTGGAATTCTCCATTGATAACTCTGACGATGATGAAGATCTCATATGTCTTTCTAGAAATCGAGCGGAACAAAATATGATCCCCAGAACAGAAAATAATGTGGAGAAAACAGTTTTTCGAATGTCCAATGATACTTTTAAAAGTAATTTTCATAAAGGCATGTATTTTATCCAATGTATCCAAGTTATTGATTAATTTGTTTCACATCAGAAATCATACTAATAAGGATTTTCATAAAATGTTTTTCATTGCATTTCCATTAATTACTAAGTTACAGTATGAGGCGGGACACTTTTCAATTCCTAATGAGTTTGAATTTCAGTAAGTCACTATTGATAACTGCCGGCCAAATATTTGATCTTCACTTGATATTTGAAATTGGCACCAAAAACCATGACAGTTTACTGAACTGAGTTCCGTTTTATACAGTAAGCAGTACAGCCAACAATAAAGGAACGGCTTCGGAGTATACTGGATTGACGTCACACCTCACGGTGCTCGCAGTTTATATCGGAACATAGCCAAAGTGAAGAGTCGATTGTCATCTCGTCGCGTCGGGAACGTCCGGATATTCGGCAATCCGTATTTTGGGAGCCCAGGGGGCCGATTCTTGAATCTCGATCAAGAATTGTAGAGTATGACAATTGCCATATGTTTGCGTCGATTTTTTAAGTTAAAGATAAACAACAAGTAGACATAAGCTGCGCATGGAACCGAATTTCACTCGACAATCGAATGTTCTATCTCCTATACTCGATACCACTCGTTGCTAAGTGAAAGGAAACGGTGATAGGGTAATCACCGTTAATATTATTATAATGTTAATATTCCGATTTGAAATTTCTCGATATCTTGAATTCAGTTTTTTTCTGGAATATTTGCTTGAAAACATAGTCGAAATGGCGAATAGAACTCTCACAAATTTTGCAGATGCTCGAGAAAACTTAGAAAATCGGCATAAACATATGACAATTGTCATACTCTTCAATTCTTGGTCGAGATTCAAGACTCGGCCCCCAGATAATGGGGTCTCTACTGTACTAATAGCCAGTTAATCAAGTCGATTCTGTTAGCGTATCTAGTTCACATCATATTGCTATCTTTAAATTTTTAACAATATGGTCTTGATATCACGTATTCTGTTCCGAGTGTTGTAGCAATGTTTGTTATGAATTTTGTCTGCAATATTTCTATCAAGGTCGTTCAGAATCGGTGATTTTAGAGCTATCAACACAATGTATTATGATTCAAAGGTGACACAGAGAAAGAAAATAACCCTACTTCATAAAAATTTCGTCCAGTTTTCTATGATTTCGCGTACATAGCTCTATCTACGGTTTTCGTTATTGATGTAAACGATAATTACTACTTTAAAAATTTTACGAAACGGAACAACCGATAAAAGACAAATGAACCAATTTCCTGGATACAAATAGAATATTAGTTAGCAGCAGAAAGTTGATTCAGGCGGAATAATGTGGTAAACTTTTCTGTTGGCAACTCAACGGGATTGTGGTGTCTCTACTATGCCGGAATTTTGGTCTAAGAATTTCCCTTAATATTTAAGGTTCTAGAGAACCTAGAACACATTTCCATCAGCACATACTTGCGCATTTTCAATATTTTGGAATTATTTGAAGAAATAATGTAGCAAATGGTTCTTTGCCCTATTCTCTTCCTAAGTTATCTTGTTATCAAGCTTAAAATGTACGATTTTAAGGTTGCTAAGATATCAATATTAATAGCAAGATTCTTGTTAAATTTACTGATCATATTGCTGAGAATCAAAATACCAATATTTCTAATCTTGTTATGAAGGCAATATCTTTTCCTGGCAATATTTCTATTTACAAACAGAATAGGCCTTATATCATCTGAATTCAATAACTTCTTGCTTACACTGAATTACACAAAACGTCAATTTGACCACAGAGACTTGATTGCAGGCATCAATCTGTTTTTCTGCCATCTCCATTCCATGGTATTCTGTTTACTAAAGCGATAAGTTCTGAAACGTGGAGTCTGAAAGCCAATAAAATCGTTCAAAGTTTAAAACGTGATATACAGCACAACAGTTGGCCAGGTATTGATAACCTATTTATCGTTATATCTAATAACACCGCTTTTCCTATTGGATATATTTATTGTCCCCGTCCATGTCTTGCTGACTCCAAATGTTTAGAGTTCCTCAATGCAGCTTCTTCAGGATATCAGAACATCTTGATCAGTGGGACCTTCAACTACCCAGACATCAATTGGACAATGCCTCCAGAGTACTCACTGTCCTACTCTTATGCTCAGTTCAAATATAGCCAGGGTTGCTCGCAACTTATGTTAGCCCACAAGATTCAGAACAGGCCACATTCATTCACTACTTGATCCCTTCATAGTTCCAGATGCTAACATCTTATATCTGAAATAAATTATCTGTCCCCATGGGAAAATCCGATCATTAACAACAGAAGATCAGCTACTATTTTCTATTGAACCTCACGATATGGCGAAGCATTGAGATTTTTTGACTATGATGGAATTTCTGCATATCATAACACCGTCGACTGTGCCAACATTATGCATACAACCGATACAGACTCGATGTGGAGGGTATTTCTTATAAAAACTCGATAGGCTGTATCTGCTAACCAGCAAATCAGAACCATCATAAAGGCCCCTTTTAAACTATGGATCGAAGAGCAGATTCTGTAGTTCGCGAGGAAGAAAAAACCCTTAGCGAGAATATAGCTGCAGCAAATCCACTGTGGATCCCATTCAACTGATGTAAGATCCACAATGACTTTTCAAGTTGGTGTTCCAACTTTTGGAAACCAGCTAGGCGAAGGATGCATCAGTACTCCTGGTGTGGATCGCATATCACAAAAATCATCTGACATCAAGATCGTTCAGCAGATAATCATGAAGTACCTATTGGATATACTGTGGTGTATCCCGGTTGGGGGGTTGGTTCGTCCAGTTGGTTTGTACAGGAGAGGGTTGGAAATAACACTCGAAGAACTCGTTAGAGGGTGCAATGCAATTTTTTCATTTACTCTGGCTAAAACAGGTAATGCTTCTGGTGCATTATCTGCTTGAGCGATCGTTAAATCGAGACACAATTGTTCAACTAGCTTAGCAAAATCTTCTATCGTTTTTTTGTCTTGTTTCAAGTTATGGAGTTGGGTTGATAAAGCTGCTGGCGACTTCTTAGTTTTAAGGAATTTATTCATGTCTACTACTAAATCTTCAACTTTCCGATACTCTTTAATTTTTAGCACATAATTAATTAAGGAATTTTTGCCTTGCTCATCGAGCATATCCTTATATAATTCAATTGCGTCAATTAATTGCATCACAGATTCTTCTGTGTTACTCATAAGTGGCAATAAGGACGATGCCTTTCTCAATTCAAATTTTTCACTCATATTGACTTGTTCGGAATGACTTTTATCTTCAATAAATTTAAATCTATCCTGAAGTATTTCTCTAGATTCTGAAAGTGATTTTCTATTATTCATAAGGACTCAATGTTTCGAGAAAATTTGGCTCGGACTTGACATTTTGTTATAACTTGTTGAATTTATAATCTAATTTAGCTAATTCATTGAGAAATTTATTGACTCTTTCGGCCCGTTCTCTACGTTCTCGCGGTTCTTTTTTAACACCCTCTAGGAATTTTATGCACACATCACTCAAATCATTAAATTGTTCGGTATTATCCATCGACAATCAGACATATCAAATAAAGAGTTCTTACGGATTTCTTGCTGTCCCTTAGACCAGATCCTGGTGGCTTCTTCTAATTTCCATTTATACCTTTTTCTCGATCCCCTTCTTGATCTTCCAGTATAGGTATATAATCGCGCCAACACACACCAGCAAAAATGCTAGTACTCCCAAGATCTCAGGTACAGATAGGGCTTTGTCCTCGGCTGTCGCTGTGGCTGTACCATTCCCAGTCTGGGCAATAATTACCTCCTCCTGTTTGGATTGTCCTGAACCCATCGTGGCACTAGGTAGCTGAGTTGTATACCATTATTGCAACACCATTTACGCCTCTCACTGCGTTCTGGATATCTTCTGACATTCAGTCAACTGGCAGGATCGCCATGTGGTGTACCCCGGTTGGGGGGTTGGTTCGTCCAGTTGGTTTGTACAGGAGAGGGTTGGAAATAACACTCGAAGAACTCGTTAGAGGGTTTAATTACTACGGCGACACATCAATGAACTCTCCGCTTCATGTTCTTACTCACTGTTTTCATAATACAATAACAAAATATTATATATGTTTTGGCAAGTTGTTTACAAGCATATTATGACAACAGACGTGGGAATTCAATATCAGTAGGTAATCTATCTGAGCACGTTTTATGGATGATGCGAGGTTCTATGGACCTTGCTCGTCTTCAAATAATAGTTGAGTTCCGATATTCCTGGCCAGTACTGGCCAGTAGCAGTAATTTCGAAACGCTTCGTACTGATACGAACAGATACCAAAGCAGTGCCAGTAAAACCAACTGTCAAAATTTACTGGCCAGTACTGGCCAGGAATATCGGAACCCAACTTATAATTATACAGACTGTTTAGTCTGACATACGTTACAATACAGTGCGCGTCAAAATTATGGAACAAATTCATTTTGGGCCGTATTTATAGTTGTTCCTTGAGGCTTCCTTGAACTGAAGGCCGCATTGAATTTGCTTTTCTATGTTTCTATACAAACAAACTTGTATTTGTTTCCATAGAAACGCAAATTCAAGGCGGCCTTCAGTTCAAGGAAGCCTCAAGGAACAACTATAAATACGGCCCTTTGTCAGAAGAAAAATATTTGGCAACAAAATCCTGAAAGAGGTCAATTTTTATTTCACTTTTACCAAATTTCTATGCATTTTTGAAGGATTTTTGTTGCACCCTGTGCCATCCCCATCGACCCTCTAAATTTTTTGAATAGGGAAAGTAGGTCATGTGGTACTTTTTTGCCAAGGTCTTTGTATCTTCTTTACAGGCATGCAGAAATTTTCAAGAAAAATTTTTTTTTTAAAAAATTAGGTTTTCAAAGAGGTTTTAAATATGTGCACTTAGTCATGGCTCATTTACTTTGAGACGATGGTACCTGATGAAATTTGTCACCGAATGAAAGTCGATCATTACAGTTTTGTTCATGCACAACTTTCAACCCCCCTACGTGAAAAATGTTTCTTCATTAAAGGGTTCGTAGGGGTTGACAGTTGTGCATGAACAAAACTGTAATGGTCGACTTTCATTCGGTGACAAATTCCATCAGGTATCATCCTTTCAAAGTAAATGAGCCATGACAAAGTGCACATACTGAAAACTTCCTTGAACGAACTAATTTTTCAAAACAATTTTTTTTTTCTTGAAAATTTCAGCACGCCTGTAAAAAAGATACAAAGACTTTGCCAAAAAAGTACCACATGACCTACTTTTCCTATTCAAAACATTTAGAGGGTTGATGGGGATGACACAGGGTACAACAAAAATCTTTAAAAAATGCATATAAATTTGGTAAAATTGAAACAAAAATTGACCTGTTCCAGGATTTTGTTGCCGAATCTTTTTCTTCTGAGAAAATTAATTTGTTCCATAATTTTGACGCGCACTGTATGGTCGGATGACCACACGCCTGCTCAAACATTGCTGAAGCTTTCGCTGTTCCCGTGCTGATATTAAATTCGAAATCGATTAGTTCATCCTGTATTTCATCTGATTGACTCTCTGCTGAGCCCTCTAATAAGGTTTGTTCGTACAGTTGTAAGAAACAAGTTTCAGATCCAAAGATCATGCGCGTTCGCACTTGCTTTCTGATCAGTTTAGAACCAAGAATACACACATCTGGCTGTCATCTGATAGTCATACCTGTCAGCGGATACTTTTTCATGTGTCAGGAGTGTGCGCATTAGAAGCTTCTACACGCGTAAAGCAGTGAAAATCGATAGTTGTCCGTGGTTGTCAGTGTTTTGTGGTATGACGATCACCTGTTGTTTTTGACCATAATCACAACTTCTGAAATTACTTGAGTTCGATATTTGTTGAGTAACACGATGATAGAATTCATGTATGGGCCAAATCCACCCAATGATTTCGCAAATATGATTCTTACTAAATTTTGCATGAACCTTCACGATGGCCATTTTCACACCAAGTAATAGATTTAAATAAAATCTGTATTTTCGAAAATATTGAATCGGCAGATATTTCCATTCGACATTTCAAACCCACAATCTGCTCTTCAAATATCGTGTTTCTAAAGGCCGGTATTATAACACTTACAGTACGGATAACCAGCAGTTAACTGATGAAATGTTCCAAACTTAGACTCGACAACATTCTGTGGTCGAAGTTACTTTTTGATATTACCGTCCCTTATTGTTTTTACTGGCTTGTTCTGGAGAACAGCGCGTTATCGTTTCGTCACAATGTCTGTAATTTTCGAATTTCGAACCGAATGAGGTTTTAAACGAATAGGTTGGACTCACTGATAAACAATCCGTGGTCAAATTTAATTCTGTCTGTCCGCCCGTGTATGCCCTCTCTTTCGAAAGAAAATACTTTTCTTTTCAGGTTTTTTTCCGAGCCTAAATATCTCGGTTAGGTTCGTTAGTGGGTAAAATCGGCCGAACGGTTCTACAGTTATAGCAATTGGAAATTTTGAGGTTAGTTTCTCGATATCCTATGAAGTACTGATGCGATCATATTGAAACTTGGTTGTTGGTTGGGGAATACCACTACTTGCAAAATTGTTTAATTTTGTTTTTCGGAGAATATTGATAAGATTCCGATGAAATTTGGCACATACCTTAGTATCAATAGTGAATTTTGTCAAATTTTGGAAATCCCTCCAATATTCAGAGTCATAATATCGAATCTGCTCTCTGACCGGATGGGCCTATTAAACCAGGTCCAGTCCTCCAAGCGATGGGGAATCATCTCCCATAGTGATATTTTATCTTGAATAATCAATGCTTTTATGCAGTTGAATTTGAAAGCTCGTGACATATTAGTTGGTGAATACCATAGACATATTAAACTATCTGGACACGGCAAAGAGTCGAATGGGGATAATGAAGCAAGTGAGAGGTCCGAGAGAGAGATGGACCTGGATCGGGCAGACCATAGACAAGATACACGATACCAATATCCGTTATTCTATAGCGCATGGAGAGTGAGATGAAGGATGATCTCACTCGCACAATATGACGCCTATCTAGAGATAAAATCAAGCATTTACTTAGGGAATCTCAAGGGAAATGATTTCTTCTTGGTATATTAGATTACATTGAAGTTTTGAAAATTAGTGATGAATGTGAACATAACTCCGATATGAATATTCGAAATGATTAATCAATAACAATATATTATGAAGTCTCCTGGGTCGCTTGTTTCAGGAGGGTATTCCCAGCTCAAAAAGGATTTTTTTCTTCTTAGAGTAAGACACGCTAGCTGAGCGGCTTCCGGAGCAATTTAATTGAGCTTTGAGCTGCCTCACAAGTATATACGGTGTTTTGAACAATACGCGAGCCACTCAACACAGTCCAAACTTGCGAGGAAGCCGAACCAAATTGCCTCGAAAGTTGCTCAGCTCGCGTGAACGCATCTTTTGAATTTTGTGCGTTAGATGGTCTCAAACGATTAGAATGCACTAAAGAGTGAAGAAACTTGTGCGCAATTCATTTCTGCGCTCGGATTCATAGCAATTATACATTTATTTGATTTTTTAACTCCCTTTCCAAATTATTGTATTTTACTTTCATTTTATATCTCCTCGTACAATTAATGGCACAACACGAATTTACCATTATTCACCAGTGAACCCAGTTTAAAATGAAGGAATTCAAATTCTATTCAAAACACTCACGAAAACACAAAAAAAAATGGGAATTATATCTTCTATACAGTCTTTATATTCTCATTCAGAATGGAATAACACAAAATCTGCTTTGAAATACTTCGACTTGCAAAACTTTTGAAAAAAAATGTATCTCAAACATAAACTTATAATTACAGTCTATGGCTTCAAACTGATCTGTCTTATTTTTGCCGTATTCTATGATGGTTTGGCCCTCCCTAGTTCCATCTTTGTCGGCCCGCTTCCTCTCTCTTTAAGCCATGTCCATAAAGTTTTATAGGTCTATGGTGAATACTAACACGCATTTCTATGCCGAATTTTTGTGGCGATTAGTAATTTTAAAAAACATTTGTTTTCAAGAATTTTTCAAAATTTGTTGTATTTTTGTTTAATTTGACCACGATGTTTCAAATTCCAATTCGATCCAAAATTTATTTTCGGAGTTATAGGGGATTAAATATGTCAAATTTCGTTAACATTGGAAATTTTGAGGTTATTGCCTGAATATCTCAGGGTCCACTTTTGTGATCAGATTGAAACCTCGTGATGAGTGGGAGAAAACTATCGCAAAATTTCTCGACGATCGTGCGAGTAATAGATGAAAAAAATCATTTCTTTTTGAAAAATTTCCAATTTTTATTACGAAAAGTTTTTTTCATCGGATACTATTCATCAGATTTCAATGATACACTAATTAGCAACAGTGTTTGAAATTTAAGTTTGATCTATATTAATCTTCTGAAATATTAGGGAAAAAATGTCGAATTTCTTGGTTATTTTATAGATATCGTTGTTATCTCCGAAATACCTTTAAGAATACTTATCCGACCATGATGAAACTTGGAAACCAGTTTGCAAATCATTCCACATTTTTTTTCCGATATTTTATCTTTGGCCGTCTAATAATCTCATCCTCGTAATCAAATTCGAAACCTTTTGTACAATTATCGATTCTTCCGGAAGTTATTTTATTTTCTATCGGCGGTTAGGCTGGCCGCTAACACATTTACCTCCGAAATAAACAACTTGGATACTCCATGTTGTTAGAGTGGACTTTCGGTTTGATTCCAATGGTCGAATTAGCGAATGGGTAAAATTCGCTCAATGATTGATTCCGTAAATAGTGATATCCATTCAGAATTAAGAGATAAATTCTTGAATTTTTGCTTGCTCTCTTTATTCTTTGTGTGTAAGATGATCGGTGTGTGCGTTGCTGGAAATCTGAATAGGTCTCTTGCATGTAACACGAATTATCATATTTTTATCTTTTTCTCATTCCATATAGATACAAAATCATAATGTATGGTATCACACACTTCAAAAATTCGCAAACTTTGAATAATTCGGCATTAAAAATGCCCAAATCGGGACTCAAGGTCGAAGCGGGAGAAACGCGTCAGGGGACTTATTCTTGAAATCCGATGGTATAGAACGTTCTCTATGGCACAATCTCCCGTTCGACCTTCCTCCCATTTGTCAAAACGTCAAATCCGTATTCTTGAACATCAAAGAGCGCTATTCATGAATTCTGGAAAGAGAACAAACGTGGAAAAATGGGCGTTTCGACGTCGTTGGCAAGGAAACGCAAGCATTTATGATGGAACGATAGAGAACGTTTATACCATCGCAGTCAAGATGGGGAGCAGTCCGACTGAGCGGTCATAGACGAACAATTATGCCAAATGTTCTAACCAATCAAAAACAAGTATTTTCGACAGACATGTAGCTAACTTCATTCATGTAGCCAACTTTATGTATAATACATCGACATAGACTATATTTCTGTGATATATTGACATGATAAAACTTTGAAATCATACAGTTGTCATAAGAGTTGGGAGCGTATTTCGGAAAATTGTAAAATGGATCATTTTGAAAAAAAAAGATCACTTCTAATCAACTATGAACAGAAGGGGCTGTTCACCGACTACATAACATGAAGACTTGAAATGTACAAAGGTCGGTTAAATTCAGATTATACAAGGGAGGATATGAAAAAACTGGATAAAACGGGTTCCATTTAGAAAGCACATGGACACCTATTTGGTATTGTTGTTCTGCATCTTCCACATTTTCATTCAGTACTTCCCACATAATTGCACTCGCCATGTCAATTTCCGAGTGAAACTGAAATTTTGTAGTGAAAGTTAATTGAGATTGTTAAGACTTATTGCCACACAGATCAGAATCGTCAAATACCCGAAACATAATTAGCGTCCTCTATGTATCGTTCCATAAAAAATCGTAAGAGATACATCGCTCGCTCTCCGTGAAGCACTCATTCATTTCAAGAATACCGTTTAATCGTTCTCTTCCCCGGTTTCTAGAATAGGCGCCCAGATCGCCTCTACGTCACTCGTTATTGTACGATTCACCTATCGATACAGCCCGAGGCTGTTTATTGGCTTGCTAGAGAGAAAAGTACACGAGAAGATGGAGAGAATGGATATACCCGGTACGTCAAGGAAACCGCGAAGTTTCGCCGGTTTCAACAACCGACATGCGGAGCCAAATTTAAAAGAGCATTTTCTCGTTAAAAATTGAAATTTTTGATAGCGGTTAAAGTTTTTCAGTGGTCTTACGAATAGAATATTTGATTCCAATGATAAAAAAATTCATGCAGGAGACCTATTCTCACGAATCGTCGTCTAGATCGTCGATCGAAATCGTATTGAGATCGAATCGAAACTTCGGAATTGCACTGCAGGAAGTCATTGTATCGATGTAGATACATCCATTCGAAATTTCATGTTCCCAACATTTCCAAAAATTCAGTTCCGATCTAATTGAAATGTGGAGCTAGTTGAGACGACGTAAAGCTTCATACAAAACTTCGTGAGCAAATGACTGCTGATTTGAACAAGTTCGTAACAAGGTGTATTTGGTGTTAAGAACATATAGGGAAAATCCCCCCGGTGCTATTCTAGAAGTCATCATGAATCGCGGTATATGCGAAATAAGAAGCTTAGTATACGCTAAGAAACATGGTCATATTTGTGCTGCCCTGCTTTGCGCTGTTCCTGCGCATGTACCAATATATTTTTCGGCAAACTTTTCTTTTTAGTTGTCGGGTTTTGAATCGAAAAAGTATCCAAGCAAGAATATGTTTTTGAATTCATTATCTATTCAATATCTCGGAGGAAGAACTTATTCCATGATAGATGAGACCAAAATTTACAGGTTGAGTATGTAAATTGCCAAAACAAGCATCTAGTGCGTAAATGATTTCCATTCACGCAAGTGCCTTCCTAGAATTTTTTATTTCTATTTCATAATGTCCAGTTTCATTATATTAATTCCATTACTTTAATTTCTTTTCCAGGTGTTTTACCAACCGGAATCGTTACTCCAATGCCCCCTGTACCTTTAATACAGTCATCTAATCCTGCTGCTTTACCTCCCAGACAACCAATCGTACCTAGTATGCAGTCGGCCACTCAACCACCTATTGGAACGGTGCAACCTTCAATTGCTACTATACAACCTACCCTGACCTCCCTGCCAGGTTCAATGAATATGGGTCAGCCTCTTATTGGTTCTGTGCCACCTATTCCGCCCCAGCCTCTCATTCCAGGAGCTGTGGCACCTGGTTCAATGCCAACTCTCACAAGTGCTGGCGATAGTTTATCATCTGGAGGATTGAAGGGCATGAATATATCTTCTGTTCCCGTTGTTGGGGATACTTTACCTAATGTTATGCCTCCTGGTATATCTTCGGCTCCTATTGGATCCAGTACTCCAAGAGCAAGTGTGACCAGTCTGGATAAGAATACTCCAGTTGAATCTCTGTAAGTTCAAAAAATGATAATTGGATGACGTACATTAATAATAAAGTTTTGTACCCATCTAAAAGGTTCTATAATTCGCAAGTGTTGATTTTTGTGTATATTTTCTTTACACATCTATCTGTGAAACATTCGGAATAAGAAATTTGTACGTGCTATTTTCTGGCTCGTCTGTATATTTATTGAGTTTCGATAGTGAAGATCTCTTGGTGAGTTTATGAACGCTTCAAATACGGTCTGGTTAATTCGGTCATTTTCCGTCTGTCATTTTGATTGGCAATATTTATCTTTTGTCTGGGTCGTTTGATCATTTTGACGTTTTCGAGCCAGACTGTGTAAGGTACTTGTTGTTGTAAGGTATTTTTTGAATACCTGACATTGCTGTGGAAAATTTTAGCGGATTATCTTCAGATACTTGCATCGCTGGGCGGATTTACCAGAGGTAACTTCAAGTCGGAGGATAAAGAACTAAAATTGCATTGGTTGTGGATGGAGTCCTATTCACTTGAGCAGAATTTCATAAACTTTGGCGAAAATTCTAATCAACATCTTCATATGGGTAGTTGTTCATTCAAAGAACATTGCTGTTGACGGATTTCCATACACTGGAATAGAAAAAAAATTATAACTATAAAAGAATTTGAAAAATGGTCTATAAATTTGGAAACATTGATGAAGATATTATACATATTATATATATACATATATTATTATTATACAATTTCCACTAGATATATCTGCGATGTCATTCACTGAATTTTTCCCTTTTACGAATCAGTCCTCCGATCATCTGCTCTACAATTAAAAGTGCCTCTGTTGTTTTTTTTTTTTTTTTCGCAAACGACTCGGAGAGTTGATATTTGTAGAACAGGTTTCGGACTTCAATTAAGAAGGTCGAATTTGTAAATAGGTGAATTACATTCAATGATTGATTTCTGATCATATTTCATAATTCAATTCTCCTTGTATTTTCTGAACAAAAAACTGATCTTAATTAAAATCTAGTACTAGGTCAAAAAATGTCGCCATAAAGGTTCATGCAATATTTTCTGAGGAAATGCATAGAACTCATTGCAACGAACTCAGCTTCAGGCTTCACTTCAATACTTTTTTGGGTTTATTATTTGATTAGATCAAATAATAAACCTTAGTGATCGACCAAAAAAAAATTTCACAGTTTTCATTTTTGAGTATGTAGATTTGAATTAACTAATGAAAAAACTTCGTCCGTCAGTTGTCCGGGGCTTTTCTCTGAAAGTACTGAACCGAATCAGTGAAACTTGGTAGAAAAATCGTGTGTCGCTCGATATTGATCCTCCAAGCTTTTCAGCAGGATCGGTGTATGCCCTAAGGGCTCAAAACTGGGAGTAGGGGGGAAAAAAATATTTTTCGAAAACTTACCACCGAATTTTGTGAAACTCTCAACGTTGATTAGTATTGCATAACTTAACCTCAAAATTTTCACTTGGCCGATTTCCAACCAGTGGTCCCTGAGTTTTAAACAAAAACGCTGCAAATTTTGGGGTGAAAAACCTATGAGTTATGAATAGTATATAAGTTCTATTGAAGATATCAATGGTATTCGGTTATTTAACTCAGAAAATAATAAACCATTGTGTAAAATTTGCAGCGTTTTTATTTTTCAATAACAACGAATGTTTCATTTAGAGATAGTAAGCTAGTAGAGAAGTGTTCCTGCAAAATTTATCTCTAGGTTGTAAGTCAAATGACACACAAATGTGGACAGGATTTGCTTGCCTCAGGACCGAGTCGAAAGGTGCAAGATGAAAGACGAAAGCGCGCTAGTGCGGACATACCTTTTTATCAATGTCCTGGGGATATTACTACTGAAAATACAAACATTTCTTGACCTTACGTTCTAATTCAAAGAAGAAGTTGCCATTGTTTTCTTTGGAACATCTTCGAGAATTTTTTTTTCGAATTTCAGCTTATTTGTCCACCATGTCATATAGGGAGAATTCCACTTTTAACAATGTAATAATTCAACTTATCTTCACCTGCAGTAATCAAACAATTTGAATTCTCTATCAAGGAAAAAAATGACAAGAATTCAATGGAGATCTCCCTTATTATATGGTGAATTATTTGATGATTATTATTTCGTAACGGTTTGATCAGGATCTGTTTCATGTCTCTTCATTTTTTCATTCTTTTTCAAAACAGCGGATAAGAAACAATCACAAGAATTTAAAAAAAAATTAATCGAACAAAGATAATTCTTAGTATTTTCACACTACCAGTGACACAGCACGAAAAAGTAATTGGGAGTAAATGGGGATATTACTCCAGAAAAAAATTCACCTAAACACAAGAATTCCCGCAAGAACAGACTTAGGGACTCGATATTTTTAAAATAGGTAAAATATTCAAATATATAATATATATAAATTACTATTACTCCCCCTATTTTGGGATCTGAATCAAAAAACTAACTTCCTCACCATAATAAATAATATTTTTAATTCCTGTTTTCAGACAAGCAGAATGGACAATACCACATCCGATAAAGTTGAAATATACTCAGCTCTTCAACACAACTGATCGAACAAGAAGTGGATTTTTATCTGGTGTTCAGGCTAGAAATTTAATGATACAAAGCAAACTTCCTCAAAATATTCTAGCTCAAATCTGGTGAGTGTATTTTGAATTAATTGATTAATTCTATGTAAATTACTTTTTGAGCGCAAAATCCCTTTTTCTAATGATTATTAATAAATGTACTCATTTATGAAGTATTTCAGTGCATATATGTGTTGAGTCCTTTTAATTTTGAGTTGAAAAATGACGAGTTTCTCTACATTGTAGTTTCTTCAGATGCTGTTAGTCAACTGGTTCAAGAATTAATTTCGAACTATATACAAGGGAATTTCTGGTGCGTGAATTTTTTATTTTTCGAAAAATCCACAATAGCGTACAAGTATAACATTACAGGCCAGATTGTATTACTTTAGAAAAACCATTGGTCTTTCCAAAGTAATAAAACTTCCGCGTAACTCTACGAATACACCAGAAACCAGTACCTTGTCTAATCTCTAGATTGTAGCCCAGTGAGTTGTTCCAAATATAACAAAAATATAATGTATTCTCATCATAAAAATTCTGTTAAATACGGTTTTGAAACATTTCTTGAACAGCATCTGAAGAAGCTACAACATAGCGAAGCGTGTACGGTTTCACCTCAAAATGAATAGAAATTAACACATACAGTCCCTGGCCAATTTATTAGACGCACTAAGGATTTTCGATATTTACTTGTATTGTCAGAGAATAAAAGCAAAGAAATTGAATTTAAAATCCACAGAATGCCATTTTTATCTATGAATTTTATTTTTTTGTTCCATCTTCCATTTATTGTTGATGTGTTGTATTATAATATTGACATATTGGTACCAGAGTATTAATGAGTACAGATCTCTCAGGGTCAATTTCTCGCGTGCTGCAGGATTGGACGTGATTACAAGATATTTCGTGCTTTGTTAGTCTATTTTTAATTTTTGAGTAACATAACGGTTTGTTTATTTTGCACAGAGCACATTTAGTAACCAAAAAAAGTTTATTGTGACCGATGAATCATGGGTAAAGAAAGGAACCTTACACCAGGCAAAAAAGCTGAAATTATCGCTAACACTGATGCAGAAATGTTTTCCAACGACAAAATTTCCAGAAGGTCGAATGTTTCTGAAGCTAGCATACGATTCATAAAAACAGCAGTTGAATCCTATCAAGAATGAACCTTGAAAAGGAAAAAAAACGTGGAAGAAAGTCAATTTGTTCACAAGGTCAGAACGATGCCTGAAGAAAATTTGTCTGGAAAAAAGAATCGCAATCACAAAAATCACCATATCAAAACTGAAAGATGCTAATGTGAATGCTCCTGAATGCACTGTACGCAGAAAATTGAGGGATTCGGATTTCAAGGCCTACCAATCCGCCAAAAAACCAAATTTAACAGCTGCATTGAAGGTAAATCACTTGAATTGGACCAAACAATGGCGAAAAAAAAGGTGTGGGCTTCTGAAGAACTGTAATTTCATATCGAACCAACCATCTAAGATTAAGCAATCAAGAAACTGCACTGATTTTTTGTATTTTAATGCTTATTTTTTGTTATTGGTGGGTTTGCATCAGTGATGAGAGGACCTTTGAAATTTTGCAGTACAAAACTCAGTTGGTATGTCGTCTCCATGGAGAAGTTTCATCCACTCTGCGTTTTCCAGACTGTTTAGCGCCCTATGAAAGTGATGGTTTGGTCAGTAGTGATCTGCGTAAAAGGTACAGGATATTTGTTCTTGATAAAAGACATAATGAGACAAGACCTATACAAAAAAGTTTTGCAAAATCGATTGCTGCCAGAAGTCAAAGACCAAATGGAGGACCATTGGATTTTATGCAAGATGGGACATCCTGCCACACAGCTCAGTCTGTAAAAACCTATTACCGTGAACAAAAAATCTCTTTTTCGGATTGGACGGGTAATACCTGCGGCGTGAACCCAATCGAAAATGTGGGGGAGCTAATAAGGGGAGAAGCTGCTTCAGATCTGATCACATTCAGAGCAGAGCATAATTTACGTTCGGACTCATCATCCACAATGCAGCAGACTGTACAATCTTGCAATGAAAATATGCTGGGGAAATGTAGCTCCCTAAGCGTTGGTGGCTCAAAAAAATATTAGTATTTCATTTCCAACCTTGTTAAAACATGAATGAGTCAATATTTTCTAATGAATATACTGTTTTATTAGTGGAAACCATCGATAGATGAAGTATATTAAACATTCAAACATTCAAATATCAATTTAATGATTCAATATTCTAATAGCAATTCAGACGCCTTTTTAATTGAGATTTCGCAGCGAATCAATGGGGGCGTCTAAATAAATAATTTGGCCAGGGACTGTATGTGTTTTATTCAAGTAAATACAATGAATTTATATCAAGCAATTAACGACCAACACAATAATTCGAAACAATGTGTCTCATACTTATTATTTCTCTAATAGACTATCTTTCCTTATTTGTTCAGAAATTATACTTTTGGATAAATCTGAATTTTCTGAGCAAAATTTCGTGATGATCGTTTCATAAGAAACAATTTGGAGAAATGTTTTCAGATGATTGATATTTTGCAATCAACTAATCATATGGTCCTCATGAAATTCCTCATGACCCTTCAAATTATTATTTTTTTCAGTCAATATCAATGCTATCCGATCTTCATTTTTGCAATAGGTATATCTGAGGAATCATTTGGTGGATTTCAGCAATTCTCCAATTCGGCTCGAAATGAAACTCAACGTTCTCAACAATTATCTAGTCTATCGGCATATGGTTTCAGTTATTGCGTTGACTATCCGTGGTTAGACCGGCCCCAAAAAAATTAACTTCTGAGAGAAATGACTTAGAGACTCGATATTTGTAGAGAATGTTTGGGGCTTGATTACGAAGGTCGAATTCGTGAATGAATAAAATCCACCAAATGATTACGTAGATATACCCATTCAAAAGTTTATTCTTTCAATATTCCGAAAAATAAAGATTAGACCCAATTCAAATCTAGTACTTGATGAAAAAATAATAGCTTGTAGGTTCATTGATTTATACGAAGGCCAAATTCGTGAATGATTAAAATCCGCAAAATGGTTCACAGATATACAAATTAAAATATTTCCAATTCGGATCGAATTTAAATCACTCGATTGAGAAATTATTGCCTGGAGGTCGATGCAGAAGTTCGAAGGACTATATGAAAATAAGATCTCCAAATCAGTCTATTAGTAAGTAAAATTGCGTTTTGAGGTGACTCCTTTGGGAACGAATTTAAACAAGCGCGTGAAAGCTGCTGACTTCACGTCAGTGCTTTTTTAGATTTTAATTTATTAATATCAAAGTTATTGAAGGGTTTTTACTGTATTTCATTAATATTCTTTGCAGTCTACACGTTTCATGTGAAATGCCCCATCTTTTTTCAGTATATCTGCTAGTTTTCCATTCGAAATATCAGCACTAAGTTTATAATTACGATGTTCACAAAACACCGAAAACTTTTATAGTATTTTTTGATGTAAAATTTTCGATTTCTTCATTTATTCCCCCACTACACCCAACGACATTTCACTGAGCTTGACACTAATTATTTTTTTGGCGGACGCCAGATAAAGTCTCTATGGAAACATTTTCCCTTGGCTGAAGGCGATACGCCAAAACTATTATACAACGTCGTCGGGAATATATTCCCTCATCAATACACAGTAACTACGCAAACATCACCTGTTGTATTGGTTTATTAACACATGAGCTATATAATCACGTAAATAATTCTGGCTGACCCGTCAGTATAGAATTGAGAATAAATTTCGAATATTTCAACTCTCCTCAGGTCGCTATCTGACATGGACTCTGACGGTCGTTTGAGTTGTGAAGAATTTGTTCTGGCGATGCATCTGTGTGAGCAAGCTGCTGCAGGACATCCGACTCCAGCAAAGCTGCCCTTTGATCTGATACCACCCTCTTTCAGAAAAACTACAAAGTCAGTTTCGAGAACAGCTTCCATTTCAAGTCAGGGGAGTGCTCCCCCAGAGATGGATCCTGCCTCAACCCTTCTTCAAAGTAAGTATTTGTGCCACCAACAAATGAAACTTCGAAATAAGGAATGACGGCGTGCAGAATATATACAGGGTGTTTCACCATAAACTGGTGAAACATATATAGCTGTATAGATGACTTTGGGAAAGTCATTTTTGCCTTATGACATATACCCCGTTTTCGAAGCATAAGCGAGATACAGGGTGTTTAATGTCAACTTTGAGCAATATTCTGATAACTGTGGTGATTTGAACGCGACCTTTGAAATAACGGTTTTTGATCACATCTTAGTATTTTTTGGTGATCAATTCAATTGTTGTGTGTAATTCTAGAAAAAATATTTCAAAATTGCGGAAAAACTACAAATTTGGATTTTTTGTTTTCAATTGCCAAATTGGATAGCATGATTCCAATGTACTCAATTTTCTAAGATTTTACGTGAAATTTTTTTTCCAAAATTCGAACTCTACTTTTTTTTTACATGTCTACAGTGAAAAAAAAATTTCACCCAAAATTGTTGGAATCTTTCGAGGTTGAACTCACCTTCATTCTGAATACTGGAGTAATAACAGAATGAAAAATATCCATTGGTTTTCATTTTATAGCCTACCAAAGACTCCGCTCGGGATACTTAAATAATTTTTACTGAAGAAACTGGTGGTCCTATGGAGGCCAAAATTATGCTAATAGACCCCCAGAACGACCTGAATAGAAATATGAATTTATCAAGAAAAAAAATATTTTCTAAAAAACTTTGGTGGGAATCGAACTCTCTCCGCATTCGGAAAATAAAGTCAAATTTGATGAACTACCGTTGCCTGGTAACGGACGTCATTATAATCAGAATACATCCAATTTATACGCTTCCCTATTCTCCGTAAGTGGAGCTATTTCGAATCCCATCAAAGTTTTTTTGAAAAAAAAAATAATTTTTTTGATAAATTCACGTATCTACCCAGGTCATTTTGGGGGCCCATTAGACACAGTTTTGGCCTCCGTAGGGCCACCAGTTACTGAAATAAAAATTATTTAAGTACTCCAAACGGAATCTTTGGAAGGCTATAAAATGAAAACCAATGGATATTTTTTCATTCTGTCTTCACTCCAGTGTTCAAAATGAAGGTGAGTTCAACCGTGAAAGATTCCAACAATTTTGGGTGAATTTTTTTTTTCACTGTTGACATGTAAAAAAAAAGTTGAGTTTGAATTTTAGAAAAATTTTTTCACAGAAAATCTCAGAAAATTTATTACATTGAAAACATGCTATCCAATTTGGCAATCGAAAACAAAACATTCCAAGTTTGTCGTTTTAGCTACTACATCATAAAGTTGATTAGTTGCCCTAAGATCATCTGGTAGATCATTGATATAAACAAGAAAAAGCAGTGTTCCCTGTATGACTCCAAGCTCAATGAATCCCTCACTTGACATAAAAGCTTCCTCTTGGGTTGTGTTTACTATCTTTTGCCTTCGTCTTTCAAGATAACTCCTGATGAGGTCCAATTGCTTGTCTCTTATTCCATAGTGTTCAAGCTTCTTTAATAGTTGTTCATGGTCGACGGAATCAAAGGCCTTCGACACGAAAAGTCCTATAGGAATGAATCTGTTGTCAACAGCCCCTACGAGTGCACTTTTTAACTGTAAGATTGCAATCTCTGTATTCCTGTTCTTTCTGAAACCATGCTGTTGATTTGTGAATACTTCAAATTTTCTGAAAAAGGAGATCGATCTGTAGACAATATTTTCTAAAAAAATTTCGTAAAAGTTGTTAACATGCTGATCGGACGATAGTTTTCCATATGAGTAGTTGGTCGTTTTTTATGACTGGGTCTGGTAATTGCCAGATTGAGGTCTTCTGGGAAAATGTCTTCTGTGAAAGTATGGTTCATCATATAGGTTAGGATCTCTGCGATCAGATGGATGGACTCAAAGATTTGTGCTAGATGGTCCGATAGATGAGGTTGCAGTGTGAAGGCATAGTCATGTCATCTTCAACATTGGTAAAGAGATTGTCAAGACATGTTCGGCCGCTCTGTGTAATTCTTGTAGGTTCGTTTATCAAAACTCTGATTGCATATAATTCCACGATCTGAAGCAGAGTTTCTGTTTTCTTATTCATGGTATCAGGAAGGTCGATGTTGAAGTCACCTGTAATCATGAATTTTGTAGACATCTGCATCCTTTAAAATGCTGATATGTCTTGTTCAGATACGTTATTGCCTGAAATTATTCCTACATACATCCATCGTCTGCGAACTGCCCCTTGAATCGATGTATTTTGCTGCCGGCCGAAATACATTACCATAAAAAATTTTCCTGTCTGTTTGCATGGCCTTCATTCTCTTCCTTGTAACTGTAGATAACCACTATGGGTGTCAGTGTTAATATCATCCACCCTCATCTCGGAATTCTCATCTGTTTGCGACGTTTGCGTTAACACAAATTTGAACATAATTATTATGGGTTTGATTCATCATTTTCCCAAACTACCTTCAGAAAGTATTCAAAATCAGATTTCAAAATTGGGGTTTGGGATTTGCCAGGCATGCACGAAGTGACAACGGTGTTTAGTAGAATAGCGTTTTCAGCTATAGAATAATGAAATATTTATTCTTATTCTGTGGTACACGCGTGTTCTTTGTCAATATAACCAAACAATTTCCGTTTGCGATTTGTCAGTAATATGACAGTATGACAGTCTGTGCTCTTCTTTTTCTGGATCCAGATCGAAGTATAGCTATCTCTGTTTTCCTAAGCAAAGTAACACATTTGACGTCCTTTTCTTTCCCTGAAAGCTGAATTCGACTTTGCCATATCGTGCACTCAAGACAAATCCCTTTACAATGCAAATACCCATTTTTATTTTTCAGTTTTAGGTGATCAAACATTTTTTTAAAAATATAATATTGAAATTATATGTTTGAAATGTGATGTTTTAAAGGTGTTTCATGAAAATTACTGCATTTTCGTTTAAAGGAAAACCCCCCATTTTCCGCTATGCAGCGATTTTTTCTGTAATCCTTTACGATTTCCTTGTGTCCAATAACAGGTGTTCCCCTTCTTCACCGTGCCGCCGTTCTGAAAAGAACGAGCTACATGAAAATAATGAGGTTCTCATTTTAATGAAATAGAGTTTACATCTCTCGCTCGAAGGTTAGCGATTGTTTGTTATCCACCCCCCGTCTCTTACTTCAAATTGTGACAATAGAAATGCAGTTCATAGTTCAAAATACGTCTTACCATCCAAATACTTAGACGAAGTCAGCAGATCGACCCAGGCTGCATAGGGGAGCTTGTTGGACTTATTCAACATTTTCAAGGTTTTGTTGGAGAATATTTCGATTTTGATCGAATGTAGAAGTAGCCGCAGAATTTAGTCTCAACTGTCGTTACAGACTCCTTTTTTCCGATTAAGCTTTTGTACACAGAAGCACGATGTGCCATCAACCACACCTCCATAGCTTTGACTGTTAAACAAATGCCTAGAGCCTACGAATCTAAAGGTACCAGTCCCACCCAGACCGGTCCTTCGCTGGAAGTACCCGATAGCGTTTTCGAAAACGTCCGCCTCCTCTGCCCTACTCTGTTCTAGGAACTATGATCTGTATTCACTCGGGTTTTCAAATATCTTGCGAAGAAATGTAATGCTTGCATTTTGCGGTAGCAGTGGGATGCTGTATCATCATGTGTGAGAAAATCTTCTAATAAACCAACTCAGTTGAGAAATCTGCCCAAAAATTCCGTAGCTATGCCCATTCTGAACTTTATTTTCCCGACATTACCAAAAATATAGATTGGATCAAATTGAAATCTGGTACTAGATCGAATTATGATGGCTTTAAGGTTCATACAGAATTTCATGGGAACCATATGAAAAGAAGATCGCCAAATCTTTCCATCGAGAAGTAAAGGTGCGTTTGACAAGGATAATATGTGAGTAGATGACCGTTTTGCAACGAATTTAAATATTCACTTAGAAGATTTTCAATTAACGTCAGTGCTTTTCAATTTGTTGGTTAGAAAATTAATTCTATTCCAGATTATCGTCCTACTCTGAAATACTAAGCCTTGCAGTATTATCCTTAGCTTTGGGGAAATACCTAAGGAACTTGTAGATTGTGCGAGTTAGGATATCTGTTATGATTCTGTGTAGACTTTGCTACTGTGTTCTTACGCCAACAATAGAAACAACACCGTCCATTTTTAAGCCAACAGTGTATGTTGGCCAGTAACGACTGATTTCTTTGCGACTTCCGAAACGAACTTAAGACATTTCGGTCACAAACTGAACACTCTACAACTAGCCTACTTGCGTAATTACTTTTTGTACCGTTATGTTAGAACTATGTTACTTTGTTCTTTTACTTATCTTGCCCACGCACAAGTTGTTATTCATAGTGACCACACTTGTCAAGCTGTCGGTAACATATACATCCAAGAAAGACCATAACAAATATTGACAGCCCAAGAATATTTCTTGCGATGCTCAAAAAATGTATGTGACAATTTTTATCGTCCGTCTATTTCTTTAGCATCGTTTGAAGATAAAAGGAAGGAAAACTTTGAGAAAGGTCAAGCGGAATTAGAGAGAAGGAGAAAACAACTTTTGGATCAACAAAGAAAAGAAGCCGAGGAGAGGGAGCGAAAGGAAAGGGAAGAAATTGAACGAAGAGAAAGAGCCAGGCAAGAAGCGGAACGGAAAAGGTTGGAGGAATTGGAAAAACAAATGAGAGAACAACAAGAACAGGAGAGAATTAAAGAGGAGGAACGAAAAAGGCAGGCAGAGCAGAGAGAAGCGGCTAGAAAGTAAGTGTCGAAGTATTGACATTCGATATGATGATTTCAAATTATTCTATACTACCCTAATTGAATAGGATGTGAATCGTGGCGAGCGTAAACTCGAAATGTGTACATTTGGACGAAATTTCTACTTCTTCGGCAGAAAGCTGCGATAAAGAGCTAACAAATAATCTGAATAACGTGATATGGAGACGATTCTGAATATTTGTAAAAAAAATTTCAAAATCGATACACTAAAGTGGCGATCCGGCTTCTTTGCCATTTTGCCAATCTAGAAAATGGCTCTGGTGCCGATGTCTCTTACTAGGATTTTTGTACTTCTACCTCAATTGATCGGTACGAAAAGGGTTTTCTACGGCTAGTTATAACACTAAATTTCGATTCGGAGATTATGGCCCTGTTTTACAGGGTGGCCCGTTATGGTCAATTTGGCAGGATCTCCCTCATTCTTGAAGACATTTGCGTTTTTCGACAAACGCCATATACTTGTTCTGAGAACAGCATTGAATTGTACAGAAAAATGCCAGTTTTTGACTTCATAAGCCGTCAGGTAGTAGAGATACGGGAGGTGTCTCTGAAATAAGTATTTTCGAGAACGCCCTGTATTTTGGAACCCGAAAAAGCTATGAAAATTCTTCCAGTGTATACCTTACGAAAGTATCCAAAATACGATATTCTGTATAATGAAGGTTCAGCCTAACTAAATGTTGAACTTAAAGTAAGTTTAAATCTGGGAGTAGTCTCGTGACTCATTTGTCACAAATGGATACGTAAGGCCAACTTATCGGTAACCGCCCAGACCACGGCAAAACGAAAATTTCTTTCCCTGCTAATTTGCCGTGTTCCGTAGCCGTCAAGTGCCATGCAGTTATGTAGAAATAATAAAAATCCGGTGTGGCGTGGGCCGGGCTGTTGTCAATAAGTGAGCGTTTACCTCAATAAGACATTACAACTCTCCTAATAACATGTGATTCGAGAGCATAGAGAGTATTCTTGAACATCTGAACACTTAGCATAAAACGATGTCATAAGCTATATGTGTTTAAAATTACCCTGGTAATGTAAGCTCCTGACCGGGTTTCTGGGGCATTTCCATTCCACCTCGGTCTAACACACTTTTGTGATTTTCATTGTGATTTCTGGGTGGGCGAACGTAATTAAATCTGAGGTCCATGATATTTAGGAATTAAAGAGCTATAATTTAACAATTTTGCGTTCACATTGCTTACATCAAAGGGTCCAAATCCAAGATAGATAAGGTCTCTTGCATGAATTTTATCATTGGTGTCAAATATTCGATACGTAAGACTACTGAAGAACTTTAACCGCCGTAAAAAATTTCAGTTTTCAACGAGAAAATTATCTTTTAAATTTGGCTCCGCATATCGGCTGTTTAAACGTACTAAACTTGGCGACTTCAGGGACGTACCGGGATATATCCAATCTCTCACTCTCCTCGTGTACTTTTCTCTCTAGCAAGCCAATAGACAGCGTTGGCTGTATCGATCGGTGAATAGTACAATAACGGGTGACGTAGAGGCGATCTGACGCGTTTCTCCCGCTTCGACCTTGAGTCTCGATTTGACCATTTTCAATACCGAATTATTCAAAATAACATTATACATTACAATTTTGTATCGATATAGAATGGAAAAAACATAAAAATATGACAATTCGTGTTACATGCAAAAGACCTATGGTAGAATTTCATGCTGGCAGAAGAGATTTGCATATTTTCAGAAGAACGCTGAGAATAAAACGGCCCATTTTACAAAGAAATGAAAAATCTATACGCAAATATTTTTTCATTCAGTTCAGTAACCTCTAAGGGCCCAGCTCAATGATAAAATTGTAGGATCTCATAAAGGCCGAAAAGATTTTCATGATTTTCTGGATGGGGGTAAGGTGGAACTCAGTGTATTCATATTTTCCAAATGGACGGCAACAAAGAAAACTAAATCTATTTTTCTACAGATATGGAAGAGCTATAAATTAACAACTTTTCATTTATATAGGATAAGCCGAAGAGATTTTCGTGATGTTCATATTTTCGGGTTAGGCGGCCAAAAATAACACTTATAGAGAAATGTAGGAGCTACGGATAAACTATTTTCTTTCACATAAAATACCTTCAAAGGTTTCGCTTCAACAACCAAATCGTATGATACAATGCCGGCCAACAGTTGTACCAATAGAAGACAAAGATGAATTTAAAAAAGTACGACCAACGCCACTGATATAGAAAATGTGTGGTTAGAAGCACAACTTCTCATATTCTTTTCTCAACTAAGTGAGTGGACATCTTGTATATCTTGTCTATGGTGGACATGTCCGACGAAATCAAGATTGACTTCCAATTTTATCAATGGGTTTTCATGAAAACTTCAGATAATATGATTCAGTCTGTCTTCGTAGTCCAAAAAAGAATTTTAAGATCCATTTGCAAGATGAAGTTTAGGGAATCAACTGGAGGTAAATTCAAGGGTATATTTTTGTTAACTGTTTATGGCTTATAAATTTTTGACGGCCTAAAGTTTGTTTTCAAACATAAGGAAATATTTCATTCATGCGTAGAAAATAAAAAATTAAATACTATTAGGAACTTTGAATTTGTCTAACCCAAAGGATATTTTTAAGTAACGAGGACATCAATATAACGATTTCGTCTTCAAATTTCCCTTCCCAAGTGGAAGAAAGTTTTCAAAATGTTTGATTTGGTAACTTGGATAGAGACTTCCTTTCCGTTCGGCAGTGACTTAGAACCAGTATGTACACTTTAAAATTAACGAAGTATAAACAAAGAACAGAGTGTTTGGGTATATTGACAAATATATCTTGTATTGCCACATAATAGAGAAGGATCACTTCTTCATTTCAAGATTGCATTTACAACAACAAACCGAATTGAGGAAAATTTCCCCCATTGAATATAAACTGTCATTGAGTAAGTTTATCGTCATTGTTTGAGAATATGAGCACACATACGGGCTCTTGGAAAAATCATTCACGTTTTATTCAGCTTATCATTGATGGTTTGGGTTTGAATTTAGTCGTTGTGATATACTTATGTATTTTCTAGAGAAATGGAAAGACAGAGACAGCTGGAATGGGAAAAACAACGACTTCAAGAACTTCAACAACAAAGGCAACGCGAACAAGAAAATGTACTGAAACTTAAGGCGAAAAATCAAAGCCTAACAATAGAATTGAGTACTCTTAATGAACAAGTTAAGGATTTATCACAAAAAATATGCGATACGCGATTAGGAGTATCAAATGTAAAATCTACGATTGATGGCATGAGAACCACAAGAGATTCCCAGATGCAAGAAATGTCCCAGTTGAAGAATAAATTGAAAGAACAGAATGCAAGACTGCTAGCACTCTCGCAAGAAAAAATTAAGTTGGAAGCTAAAAATAAGCAGAATCAAATGAATGGAGAATCTGATAAAATAGCTTTCGAGAATAGAGAAATCAATATTAAAAATCTAAGAGAAAAAGTTGCAGAAATGCAAATGAAAATCAAAGGCAAGATGACAGACATTGAAAATAATAATAATATTTTGGATAATTTGAAAAGTGATCTTCAGAAATTGGTTGGTGAATGCGAATCTCTTTACCACACTTACGAAGAAAAGAGAGATATTGTATTGGATATGAAGAAAGCTACTAAATCTGTTGACTATAGTTCTGCATGGAAAGATGATTCTGCATGGAATGATACCAATACTCAGGTAGGTGTTAATCAAAATAAATGAAATATTCGACGACCGTAAATCGTAAGAATGCGCAATGTTGCCACTTTTTTATGCTCAAGAATTTTCGGGCAAATAAAACTGAAATGGAATGAAAAATAACTATCATTGCCCATTCTCACAAAAGGATTAAGCACATCCCAAATAAAACTTCAAAAAATACCCACTGACGACTTCAGGAGGACACCTCGTTTTCTCCTATAAACGTGTGAATTTCTCCAAATTCTGAGATTTCACGAGGCTATTGGCAACGTTGAAGTATATCTATCGCGATGCAGGTGCCTGGCCTTAAGATATTACTGAGGTTTAATGAAACTTGAAGGTGGCTGTGTTGCGTAGTCATAATACAACACCACGTGGTATTGTTTGCTCTTGAGCGAAATACAGGGTGTGTTGTCAACTTTGATCAATAGTTTGTTGGGTGTGGCCAGTGTGACCATTAAATTGTGAAATTTAAATATCAGTTTCTGGCCACATTCAGTATTTTACTTCAACTTGGCAGATTTGATTTCTAAGATATTGTTGATTCGTTTCACGTTCAATTAATCTCTTGCATGATTTTTTTTTTATCATTGGAATCAAATATTCTATCCGTAAGACCACTGAAAGATTTTAACCGCCATAAAAACTTTCAATTATTAACGAGAAAATGCTTCTTCAAATTCGGCTCCGAATGTCGGCTGTTTAAACGGAAGAAACTTAGCGGTTTCCGTGAAGTATGGGGATATATCCCTTATCTTCCTCTTCTCGTGTACTTTTCTCTCTAGCAAGCCGATAGACAGCGTCGGGCTGTATCGATCGGTGAATCGTACAATAACGAGTGACGTAGAGGCGATCTGTCGCGTTTCTCCCGCTTCTACCTTGAGTCCGGATTTTAATACCTAATTATTCAAAATTTGCGAATTGTTGAAGTGTGTGATAGCATACATCATGATTTTGTATCAATATAGAATGAGAAAAACATGAAAATATGATAATTCGTGTTAAATGCAAGAGACCTATTTAGCTTTCGTCCACAGCACAAAATATGAAAACAAAATGATAAAATATCTACTTTTTTTGTTGAAGCCTTCCATATATCCCGATTGGACATACATTTTTTCATAATATTGATGGCCATATGAAGGCTAACATTTTGATGTAAGTCTATCAGAACGTCCCAGATAGTATAGTATATCCTGAGATATTGCGCGTTTCCAAACTTGGCTTCTTAAGTAGTTTATAAGCGTTTCTAATAACTACGGGATTCCAAACATTGGCATGTGCTGGAACTCGATGGGTCCTTCCAGGGCCGTACTACAATCGAATATTTTGCAAATGTTATCTGGTTTTATATATACCTGGAATAACGGCACGAGAAAGTGTGCTAACAAGATGATTATGGTGGTGGAAGTTGTCCCTAATACGACCCTGTGTAGATTTTTGAGAAAGGTCTACAAAGCAAGAGAATTTAGGTTATAAACGCACCATATCTCTGGTATTTGAGCGATCGGATTGAAATTTAGTAGTAAGTTGAAGCATCTTGACGCGCAACTAACCGGAGAATTTATTGGGATCGTATAGTAAAATAGAAAAAAATGTCAAAAAATTTTGGCGAAAACTATTCCTTTGATTCCGACGAAATTCTGCCCATACCTCAATCTTCATATTTCACAACAGTGCCACAAATTTCAGGTTGATTTAACTTTCGAAGATTTTGCGAATTAACAGGTCAAATTTTGTAGTTCCTTCTTGCTATCGTTGATTTTTCCAGAAAATTATAAAACCTGGTTGCTAGCTAGAAACCGCTGAATAATAACTTTATTGAGAATTTCGTCATTATGGTGTCATTAGAACACCAATAAAAAAATTCGAAATTCTTCTTCAGAAAATGTTTTTCCGGAATTCGAAGGACATCTCACTTTCAACGTCTAACTATACAACACATTTACTTAATACTCTTGATGATGAAGATAGTAAATTGACAAAATAAACATAAAAAAAACATTTCGAATATAATTCGCACTGACTTTAAATTGTATGTGCTAAATTTCAGTTTGATCCGTTTCTAATTTTTGGAGGTATTGCGAAAAATATGTCAAATTTCGTGCTTGTTTCCTCGGTATAGTTAACATTTCCGGAACAACCGAAAAATATTGATCTTATCGTAATAAAACTTGGGTTCTGAAAAATGCCGATGGACAAGTTCGTGCATAATTTCCTGACGATTACGTGGAGTTGGAACAATTTGAAAAAAAATATTTCGAAATTTTAATTGGGAAATTCTTGTTCGGAAACTGCTCATCAGATACCGAACTCCATATTCCACAACAGTAGATTTTGAGAAAACTAGCTATGTTGAATTTCGTGGATTTTTTCCTTCGCGTCTTTGTTATTACCGGAATGACAGACGAATACAAATCTAATCATGATCAATCTTGGTAGCTTATGACGAAATGCTGATGCACTACTTTCTTCATGATTTGTCACTCAACCGATTCCAAAGCGGTCACCTTTACCTTCTGATGGAAAGATTTGGCTACCTTCTTTTCATATGGTCCACATGAACCTTCAAGCATTTATTTTTCAATCAATGAAGAATTCAATTCTATCCAATCTGTATTTTTAGAAATATCAGGAAAATAACATTTTGAATGGTTATATCTGCGGAATCATTGGGCGGATTTTACCCATTCACGAATTCGGCCTCCGTAATTAGGGTCTAAACCTACCCTAAAACATCGAGTTTCAAAGTTCTTTTCTTTGTGTTTGCGATCGGTCACTAGGCCTTTAGAGTCTTTCCTTTATCCATTCACATATTAGCGTTTCTCTGATCCTGTCTGAAAACGCTGTATAAAAAAGTACCTCTTACAAAATTTTTCTTGATGCCCTTCTGTGATTCTTGTCAAAACAGAAAATCTTCAGTTTTCTTTATGTGACACAGCTGTGAAGCTGAGTTTTCATATAATTCATTTCATAGAGGAACGTTGTGAAGCCACAAAATTTCAACAGCATGTGGAAAATATTTTCTGAGATATTGAAGAATTGTAACATAAATTTGCATAAAAACTTACGTTGGTACTGTACTTCGGACCCAATGTTAATTCAATTAAATCGTTTCTTTTAGGGTTATAAAAGAAACACCATTTCAACTGGCTATTATTCTGAAACAGTTAGGCGGATTTTGCCTATTAACGAAATTGTAGACATATTTACCAACGGTTTCACAAAACTTCGACGGCCGATCAACTCGTTGATTCAGGTTCGCATTCTATGGTTTGGCTGAAAATGAACTGAAATCGAGTTCAGAATTTACTGTTGACTGACAATAAAAGCCTTTATGGGGCAATCAAAGTTTTGTGAAACCGACCGTTAGACTTCAAAACTACCTTTAAATTTCCAAGAGTTTTGGTACATTTAGGTCGAAAGTTAGGGCACATACAGCGTGACGAACAGATATTTAATTTGACCACAGATTCTCCTTCAGAAATTTCCACTTGATCGTTAAAGACAATTTTCGGCTCATGACAAAACGATAACGCACTTTCCCAGAACAAGCGAAATTTAAATTTTTGGACAATATATTCTGATATGCGGAAACACTTGAGAAGATAAGAAAGAGGTTTTCGTCAAAATATTCCATAAATACTTTTGCAACGCCACTTGATGGGTTCATTCATCATGATTTTCATCTGAGGTAACTCAACTTTTAAACTGATCTACAAATATTGAGTCTCCAATTTGATTCTTTATGTTATGTTGAGTGATTTCCGTCTGTGTTTCGGATAACATCTGACCTGATGATTTCACATTAGGTTGCTTTCAGGTAAAAAATATTCTATTAGATATCCGCATTGATTCTAGGCAAGTGATTGGGCCACTGATAACTGGCAATCTACAGATTCCGCTGCAGAAACCGAAAAGATCGCCAGTGTTGATTTTACCAAATATAGAGCCTTGTATGAATTTGTCGCCAGAAATCAAGACGAGATATCTTTCCAACCTGGGGACATCATCAATGTACCAAAGATACAAAATGCGGAACCTGGTTGGTTAGCAGGAGAAATTAGGGGACAAACAGGCTGGTTCCCAGAATCTTATGTTGAACCTGTGGATGGAGTGGGAATTGCCGAGACAACGGTGCAGGAAACTCCAAATACATTCATCGGATTATCAGAGAGCAAACCACTCGAGTATGTATAAATCTCTTTTTCTTTATCAATATGAGACTCTATATGTAGATAATTAGTAAATGCGCTACAAACTGAGTGTTTTAGTTTTGAGGTTATATCCCGACGAAATCTGTTCTGTATTTCAATGTGAGGACCAATTTAAATAAAAAGTTATCATGAAATAAACTGCCTTCAAAGACGTTTCAAACTAAAAATCTCAAAGCTTCAAGTAAAGGTTATTTTTTACAGTAGTATTTTAACACATCGCACAAGTTCTCAGATCCAAAATAACACCTCATTGGCTACCACTTTCCACTGTTAGAAGCGACGTCGCAGTTTCATTACATTATATTATTTTCAAAATATCAAAGGTTATGATGTAATAAAATATTGCATTACCATTTTAAATCCAAAAATGTTTCAAACGGTATATATGTTAATAATTTGAATCTCCTTCAGAGGAATTGCTGAGATATCGGAGACTGCTGAGCCAACCATTGAACCAAGTAATGTAGATGTTGTTTCACCATCAGTTGAACCAGAAACCATCATAGATTATTATACTGCAAATTATCCTTATCAATCTCAAGAACCAGGAGATTTAACGTTCAACGCTGGTGATGTTATAGCTGTGATAAAGCAAGAAGGGGAATGGTGGACAGGAAAATTGAATGATAATGTTGGGATATTTCCCAGTAATTATGTGCAAAAAATCAATGTGAGTATCGAACTTTCATTCTTGACCCAACTTCACCATTTATTAACAAAATATAACTTTTTTTGTGTGTTAAATGTGTTATTGACATTGAGTACAATTGGGTGTGATTTCACTGAATAACTGTGTTAATTCAGAAGATACAGAAATGATGAGACACTAGAAACACTTGCTAACCATCACTTTATTTGACCAAATTAAAGTCTAGTTCAGTCGAAAAACCTCAATATTTTAGGATTTTGTAAGCTGATACGATACTATCATAAAAGCTGCTTTATCTTAAATTGAATCAAAAATTTTCATTTGCAAACGAGTACCAATATCAATCAAAAAAAAAATGTACAGTGCTAGTTTCCACCAAATGTCTATTAATACGTGAAATCTGACACCACAATGTGGCTTTGTGGTGGTATGTAGTATGATGAAGTATAAATACAGTTGGTAACATGAAAATAAAACAATAATTTACACACTACATAACACCAGACATCACAATGTAGATACCTGAAGAAGCTACATCGTGATGAAAGAATTCTCGATTTGAAAAATATTTTGTGGAAACTTACACTACCCCATTTTCTTGATTAAAATGAGTTTCCACCAAATTAAAACCGAATCAACCAAACGTGTACCCATATTACTCTCTCCATAGTTGCATACTTGATGCAGGAGTATTTGCAAAAAACATACGTAATTCTTCTTGTCGGTGTCATAAAATTATTGGAAAAGTTCTTCTTATCTTACCTCAAAAAAACTAATAACTAATCTGTCGAAAGTGATTGGTTTCATGCATATATATTTTAGGTTTTCTGAGCCATCTCTAAATAACTGTAAAACGCAAAAAATATCTATGAATCATTAATAGAAAGTAAAGAAGATGAATAGAAATAAGCTGTATTGAAAGATGTGCTTTTGTTTCGCCAATGTTGAGGATATCGCTATTAATTTTTTCCACTGAAGGTTGCGCTATTTGGAAATTAAGACCAGTCGACAAGGCAACTGTCTGTCTGAATTGACATTTCATGTTTCATTAATGAGTATAAGATTTGTTTGTTGTACCTGCATGAATTACACTAACTCCACTGATACTTAATTCCTGGATGAAAATTAGTAGGGGTACGTCTTATAATTTTTTTACACCATTGGTAAATTTTGCCACACCTAAAAAAATGTCAGTTCACGATATCTTCTCTATCGGAAATTATAGTATTTACGACCAGACGGACATAATTGAACTTAATACGGATTCGTAACCAGTGAGCCAACCTAATAATTCAAAACCATTTTCTATACTCAACATTCGAAAATATCAGACATTTGGACAAAAAGACTTATGTATCCTAGAATAAATAGGTAAAATTAATGTCCATAAGCGGTAAATTGGCAGTTCCATTGCCTTCACTGACCACCATTGTGATCTTCTTCTTCTTCCAATGCATATCCACTAATGGATGTTTGCGATAACATTTTCCATCGCTTCTCTATTTCTTGCGGTATGTATCAAGGACTGTATATCGTGCAGTCCTGTCCACTGCCTGATGTTCCGCAGCCAGGACATTTTCTTCCTTCCGATCCCTCTTCTTCCCTCAATTTTACCTTCGATCAGTAAGTGTAAAAATTGATACTTGTTGTTCCGCATAATGTGTCCTAGGTACGCCGTTTTTCTCTTCTTAATCGTTTCAAACAATTCACGTTGTCTGTCGACACGTCTCAGAATTTCCTCATTTGTCAATCTAGCCGTCCAAGGCACCTTGAGGACCCTGCGGTACAGCCACATCTCGAAGGCCTCTAGCCTGTTAATCGCAGTCTTCCTCAATGTCCAGCCTTCCATGCCGTAAAGAAGCACCGACCAGATGTAGCACTTCACGAATCTCAGTCGCAGGTTGTGATCACATCCCTCAAATATATTATTGCTCACGTTTTAAGCCATCTCGGCTAATTCATATTTCCTACTGATTCGATGGACCGTTCTTAAATAAATCCTCCAGTTGGGTTTATCCCGCAAAATTTTAGTTACACTTCTGGTCATTCACAACTGTTCATGACGTCATAGTACCTAAACTGATAGAAATGGTTTAGACCAAAATGAGTTGGGTTTAACCACTCTGTTTGAGTAACTTGCTTGAAATTGATTATAGCCTTTATGTCTATGGTCTGATCATGAAATAGATAAATATTTTTGAGTATTTTGTGGACCGGATAAACGTGGTCAGAGTTTAATTCACAGCCTTCACTAGCCCAGAGACGGATTCACCAAAATAGGAAGATTTCTGGAATTTTTCTCAGATTTTATTACATTCAACCTTTACGACCATCCAGTATCTCGAATATAACGGGGTGACTTTTGGAGACAGAGTTCGTTTTTTTCATAAATTTATTTGGGTGCAAATGGTTGAAAAATGGTAATAATGCGGAATGTTGCTACTTTTTTATATTCAAGAATTTTCGGGAAATTGAAAATTGAAATAGTTTGAAAAATAAATAATATTGCGCACCCCTGTTTCCTATTGGTTTCTATTGACGTCAGATTTCATGCATTCTGATATTTATCGCTGGTATTAGCACGTAGACCGTGGGCGGGTGCTTTACATTAAGATGTTAACGAGGTTTCATGACACTTGCATGTGTCTGTGTTGTCGAAATTTACCAGTCCGCGATACTGTTTGCTCTTAACATCTCGAAAACGGTGATTTTTAGGAGAAATTATGGAGAATAATAAACTTTTCTAAAATTATTGAAGATTCTTTTAATGACATAAAATAAACTTCATCTGGATTCTTCATCCTAATTTCTTATAGTTTTATCGGCGAGTACTCAACTAGGAAACCGCTTGAAGTAGGATGAAAGTGATAACTGAAGAATATGTGTCAAAGTTATTGAAGATTTCAGATCAACATTAATTTTATTAAAAATACTAATTTTTTTTTGGAATTGTAACAGCCTGTGTCTTTCAACCGAAGCAAAATCTGGAAAAATGGTAAATGAATAGAGTGCTTTATTTAAGGAGAGGAATCTATTATTGAAATTAATTTGCCACTATGGAATTTACGCTGCGTTTAATTATTATGCTTCTCAATTCGCTAGCGTTTTCTCAGGAGATCTTCACGCACTCTTACCCTCTATGATGTATAAATAATGACTACTCATCGAAAAAATGTTATATGACTTTGTTGCAAATTACTTTCATGACTATCTTCTGAAAAGTAAACAAATATAATATAACATATCTCATGAAACCTAGAAATTGGTTCAGAAAACTTATTGAAAATATCTGATTTGATCTCTCAACTTCGACACCCTTTATCACCAAATGGAATTGATTTTGGACTGATAAGTCAAGTCAAAAATTTTTGCTGAGATTAACTACATCTGAAGTTTGGCACATTCTCAGCTGAACATGATATTATATTGATAATTGATCAACGTTACAATATTCTGTCAAAAATTCAATCCCATTGGATTGTTTTGACCATGTTTACATTTTCCTCAGAATACTACCACAACAGATGTTCAAGATGTTACTCCCACAGTCAGGAGTGCCACTCCTGAGAGTTCTCAGGTTGACAATGAAGTTTCTCAAATCAACGAAGCTAAGTTTACTGAAATGCCTTTCGATTCTTCCATATCGGCTAATGCACAGGTTTGTGGTCCAAATTTTCTTTGTAGACACGTCCGGATCCCATTAAGAGGGGACAAATTTGTCATACCCACCTCAGATATTCCTTCATACTGTCTCGTGAGAGGATGTAATAATAATGTTAAAGTTAAATTGTTGATGAATTTTCAAATTTTATTCGATTTTTCGTCTTTTTTCTGAACTGTTATGGATGTATTATTATTGGAATATGAAATTTGTAAGAAAAACACCTCTGTTTCAACAAAAACCTAAAGTAAGTTTTGTGTTGGGTTTTCAATGCTACCTGTTAACTATTTGCTTGTTGCTGACTACTAATGACTTATCCACAATGCAAGGGTATTAATTTAATATCTGGTATTAACATGATTTTCGTTCAGTCATTATTCACAAATCAACGAATTTAATAAATGCAAAAATTTATAATCAACATCAACCTCGCCCACATCAAAGGGAAAAAGGCTTTTCAGTGTTCGTACTAGAATTTTTCTTCATTCATTACAGAACTCGAAATGTAATCATTGTAATGAAGTTTCATTGGACAGTTTTATGTACAGGATGTTAAAGGTTACTTTTGAGTTCGAAATGTTTAGGAAACTATCTGAAATTAGAGTTGACTAAATGGGGTCGTTTGGCTTCGAGAAAGCCTTCCTGCATCGGGACGAATAGAATCTTTTATGCATTACCGCGCTATTATGTTTTATATCTTGAAATTGTGTGATTGCACTGGTGAGGTGTATAACAAAATCGAATGTAGTTACGATTTGTCATCAGATCATAGTCCCATCATAATAACCATCAGCACTCACTCGATTCACAAGATGTCAATACCAAAATTATGAGGTAGTGGGACTAATTGGGAACTATTTCCGAAAATCCTCGATGAAAACATCGATATACGAAAAACGAAAGGCAAGGCGAATATGTCAAAGAAGTAGAAACCCATCTGACAAAAGGAATCTTAACAGATTAAGCCATGAAATCATGACAACCAGACAAGAGATGAAAAATAACAGTTTCTACCGCTACATAACACAGTTTTCTCCTGGCGATCATCCATTGTAGAAAGTCACTAAGAAATTCAAACGACCAATAGGCAGCAATTCACCCATGAGAAAACCTGATGGAACCTGGGCCTGCTCAAATTCTGATAAATCCTATGTATTCACTGAATATTCAGCCAATGTTTATAGTCCTACTCAGCAGCAAGGCAACAATGACAGTGGAAAGTCCTTGGACTTTCTGAGAGCTCCTAACTAATTATTTCCTCCAATAAAATTCTTCAGTCCAACAGGAGTCCATCAAGAGATAAAAAGGATGAATTCGCGCAATGCACCTGTACACTATCTGATAGGAGACGTACTGAAAAATCTACTACGGAAAGCAGCAGTTCTTCTCACTACCATATTCAACAGAATCCTGGAGATAAGCTATTATCCCATACAGAGGAAGCTCGCACAAACGATCATGATACTTAAACCTGGTAAAACCGCAACAGAATAGGACTCCTACCGCCCAATTAGTCTATTACCTATCATGTCGAAACTTTTTGAAAATCTCTTCGTAAAAAAATTAGAAGGAATAATACCACTGAACGAATATATACCAGACCATCAGTTCGTATTCCGAAGTAAACATACAACAGCTCAACAATGCCATCGAATAGTCAACAAAATCAAAACTTGCCTTGAAAAGGAAGAATACTGCACTTCTGTTTTTCTTGATGTAAAACAAACTTTCGACAGTCTTGCATGAGGGACCCTTATTCAAACTAAAACTTCAACTACCTGATCGATTCTTCATCATATCGAAATATTTCTTGGGTCATCGCTACTTACAGGTTAAAATAGAGGACTCATTATCAGACTTAACGGCCATCAGATCTGGTGTTCCCCAGGGTAGCGTACTTGGACCACTACTCTACTTGATATTCACCTCAGATATTCCTGAAACTGACTGCTCTATCAGGGCAACTCTCGCAGACGACACAGCAATACTAACCTCAGATACAGACCCAATATTATCCTCCAGAAAATTGCCAAATCATCTAGATGTACTGTCCAAGTGGCTTCAAAAATGGAAGATCGAAGTCAACACCCTGAAATCCGCCTAGGTAACGTTCACCAATGAAAAAGCAAACCGTCCAAAATAAAGCTGTACAATACTCCCATACACTGGTTATGGAAAAGAATCTAATCTTTCTACCAACAACAAATTTTTGATTCACAAATATATCAATGGACGTACTGAATATAGCTATGGGGCTGTTCCAAGCCCTCGAACATAAGGATACTCGAGTCATTCCAGTCGAAGAAGGTGCATCTTATTTGCTTATTACTTGTGGAGTAGATTGTAAATTTGAAATAATTCATATTTATAAAAAAATATCTTGAAATTAACTCCTTGCAAAGCTGAAGATTTTCTTGATCAACTTTGTTCGTATATCTATGTGGGTTTGAGACTATTTAATCCCAGCGTAACAAGTATTTTGTGTCCACTATTTGAATAGGCCAAATATGTTTCATATACTCCTTATAATATATTCAACTGCTGTCCCACTTGAACAGTTCGGAACCGTTCCGACAATTGGCTGACCCTTGCCTGGAAACCGAGGCATTCAGGTCATGAAGAGGCAAATTGGCTTGCATATATTGTTACAACACATCTTGTGTGTCCGGAACCATTACTTACTGGAAATCGCAAAGTGAGCAATAATTGACAGGTTGATGGCAAAATTATACCCATTCCAGCTGGGCCCCCCTGTCTGGATATCGTTCAGAAAATGCCTGTTGAACCAAAAGTAAATACCCTTGTTGACATTCTGACAGGTTACTGCTGGTAGGCCTTCATAAAATCGGCATGGCTGATGATGTCTTAAAAGAATGCTAAATAGTCATCTGGTGAACACAATCAATCTAGAGATGACTCTGTACATTAATCTAGCTAGAAAAAAAAAACAATTTAATGGACATATTTTTGGGCAAGGTACACAGCGTTGTAAAAAGGAATGCACTTTAATTAATTAACAATGAACCAGAATAGTCCGTAAAAACGCAGGGAATTGAAGGCTGTGGTAGCGAAGCGTCGTGTTCGAACATGGTTTTTATGTTCATTCTTGATTTTTTGAACTCGATGCTATTGGTGGTAGTTAAAATTCTTGGTCTGTGGTTGATGTTATACCTCAACGTGACAATACATCGTTTAATTGATTTACAATGCAATGAAACTGCATTATTCGTGATATCTGAAATGATACGCTGGCGCTGCTAACACCTATGCTTTAATCATCTCAATATAACAAACTGTCAAACCACTGAGAAAACTTTAGGTCGATAACCTAGAAAGAAATACTCAAGACGCCAAAGTTCCAATAATGCTCTCCAGTGAAGTTCAACAGGCAATATATACGGTGGAATTTTACAAAACAACCCGGTAGAAATATAAATAAGAAAGAGAAATAAATGAGTTAGTTCATTGATAGCCAATTTCCCTGTGATGTTAGAACCTCAAATTTCATTTGTAGAAACTTATAGTTACTTCGCATATAATTCACAACAATCTCAAGTAATATGATGGATTTAAAAAATATTGCGTTTCATTCGTTCCTTTAGGTTATCAAGACCAAGAAACCAGAAATAGCGTCAGTTATTGCTCCATATCAAGCTACAAGTCAAGAGCAGCTCTCCTTACAAAGGGGACAGCTAATCATGATCCGAAAAAAGACTGATTCTGGTTGGTGGGAAGGAGAATTACAAGCTAAGGGCAGAAAAAGACAAGTGGGCTGGTTTCCCGCTAGTTATGTTAAAATACTGAACAGCAGTGGAAGAGCTAGTGGAAGAACAACTCCAGTTTCAACCACTAGGATGCAACAGGAAATTGTACTAGGTGAAACTTTAGATAGTTTATGAATTTTTTTTTCATTCACTTAGTTTTCATCAACAATCAGAATACACATTCTATGAGATAATTATGTGTTTGTAATATATAAAATGTCGTGTAAAAGGGTTCCCTCCATTGTGAGAATCTCTTATTCTTGTGTTAGATCAGCTGGCCATTGTCTTCGTAGTCGTCTTGGATGGCTGTCTGTTAATAGTGGTTGTAATAAAGCATTTGTGTGCCCGACCAATTTTGTACGGTGATTTTTACTCTTGTTATTTGTTACCTCTTGAATTAGAGGAATTTTAAGATTTTCTTGCAATGTTTAGTTGGTCACCTACCATGGTGCCTTGACTACCGTTCTCAGTATCTCTGACTGACTTCTCTGTATAATATTTATGTTGGATTTGCTTATGCATCCCCAAATTTCTATTCCATAAGTCCAAATTGGTGTTATGACTGACTTGTATAATAACATTTTATTTTGCAGTGATAGTTTCGACTTCCTTCCCATGAGCCAGTATATTTCTTTGATTTTAAGATCAATTTGTTTGCTTTTCTTTTTCATATGTTCCTTCCATGTTAGTTTTGTATCTAGGTGGAATCCTAAATATTTGGCAGTTTTTGCTTGTGGTATTATTTTCCTGTTAAGAATAATTGATGGGCACCGTTCCCTCCTGAAGGTGAAGTCCACTTGTTTCGATTTCCATCATTTATTTTAATAGTCGATTTGTCTCCAGTAAATTCAAATGTTTTCATACCAATTTAGTTGCTGTTGTGGGATTTTCATCTGATGAAATTATGGCTGTATCATCAGCCATCTTGTTCTGTATTCATGGTCGGTGAGATAGGACTTCAGAATACCAAAGTACTTCAGTAGGAGAATTTTTTTAATTTCATAAAGCAGTCCGGAATGCTAGACTTTGTCAAAAGCTTGACTCCCATCAAGGAAAACTGAAGTACAATACTGTTTTTTTCTAACGCTTGATTAATAACTCTTGTTATTCGATGAGTTTGTTGAATTGTTGAATGTCCTTATATGAAGTCAAACTGGTGAGTAGGGATCCAATCGTCAATAGGGATTTCAGCATTAGTTCTGTGTATTATCGGCCTTTCAATCACCTTGTAGAATACTGGTAGCAGGCTTATTGGGCGGAACGATGTCACCTCATTTGGCTTTTTCCTGTCTTCAGTATCATGATGATTTTGGCAATTTTTATTATCAAGGGAGCAGATGTGTTCTGGTCTACTGCCTGATGCGAACTCTTATTTTATGAATGAGCAGGTAATAAATTTGGATAATATTCTTGTGTTCATTCTGGGTGTCATATTTTCATTCAAATCGCTGTTTAGTATGACGAATTTCTGGGTAAAAATGTTCAAACCTGAAATTCAACTTAGTGATGCAGAATTCTTGGTCATATTCATTTGTGTCCTTCCGGTCGTGAGTACAATAATTTTTCCAAGGAATGGACTTTAAATCAGCTTCGATATGTACTCTAATGTTATCATACAACCAGAACGGTCTCAAATGATCAGGTTCAACTGATGGGCATAATCAGCTTAATGGTTTTGGAATTTCAAACATCTGAAAGTTTATTCCACAGTAAAACAGAAATTACAGATGTGATCGAATTGAAATTGAAATTATTATTTTTACAATTGTGTCACTAGACAAAAATTCATAAATTTCAATTTCTGAAACCATCCCTAAGATTCCACCGAGTTGTTTGTTTCAAAAGTTATTCTGTTCAATAATGATATGTTCCCATACCTAAAATGAAAAGTCCTGAAATATTTCATCATGAAAACAAGATGGACAAATATTACTTCACGAAAAGTTAATTATTTACATATTTTTTTTTAGACAAAGTAATAGCCCTGTATCCATACACAGCTGGCAATCCAGACGAACTTTCTTTCAATAAAGATGACATTATCAGTGTTACTGCAAGGGAAGAGGAAGCTTGGTGGAGAGGAGAATTGAATGGTGTATCTGGCTTGTTTCCTAGCAATTATGTGACTCCACTTCAACAATGTGAGTTACATTATTAGTTTATATTTCTTAAGAGCAACCAGTAATGGATAAAAAGTCTGGATGAAATTAATCAATCAATTGAAATTCAGTCGGGTGTCGGTTATAACGTTTCCATGATTTTTACTCGACTCTCGCCGCTGCATGTGGTTTGTAGAGTTAGTTACTTGGTTCTTTATGTGTTCAGATGAGAATTTTTCAACAGTGACAGCGTCATGACCTTGAAAGCCTTGGAAATCAATTCTGAATATTTTTTCTCTGTGATACCTCCTTTCAAAACACCTTCCTGTCATTAGAATTAGGATGCTTTCACCAAGATTCATACATAAGGTAGTCCATCGTCATATTCGAAAAAGCACAAACATGACGACATTATATAGAGACAAAGCCTGAAAACCGAGCTCGCCAAACCAAAAACATGCTAAACTGATTAGCATAAATATTATTATGGTAATAACTGGGTTTTATCATTTCTAGGAACAGCACCATGCACCCATCCTACCTTGAGATGCTGAATTGTTAGGAACTTTAGCAAAATCTTAGTTTACTTAACGTTGTGGACGTTTAGAGAGAAGCATATTATTGAAAGTATATATTTACTTGGTCCTTCTGAACGTGTTTGAGTTGAAGTGTTGTTATAAATCTTTATGAAATATTTTAAAGCATTAGGAGACATCATTAGAAAATATCAAAGTTGAAATTCATCAATCAATTTCAAGACTACCTTTGTGCAATTTTTGTTGACATCGAAAAGTAGAACATAATTCTTATTGAATTCACTCAAACACGTTGTCATGAAACCTATATTCTATATTAAAAAAAATAGTTATGATGTTAGAAATTATATTGAAATTGATTCCATTCTATCATTATTGTTGTATTGTTATTTTGCTCATTTAATTTTAATTGTAAATTATTAACTTGAAACAACTTGGCGCTGCACATTTTTGTTTCAAGTGTTTTAAAAATAATTGTTGTATTATTTTATCTTTTCAGTGTTTGGTAGGGTGGGTGTTCAAATGGTAAGACTCTGCAATTTTTAATTATACCTGACAATTTCTGAATCCACCCTACGAAACATCCCTTTTCGTCTAAAAATTGTATGATTAAGATCTGTTACAAACTAAATATAGTTGAAAATTCGAATTGTATTATCACTCCTGAAAAAGAATACTCTTATGTAATTGTTCATCATTAAATTGACTTGGCAGTATATTTCTTTTCTTGTATTGATTTTATGTTAAAATCGCTGAATAAGATTATGGGTTTCATAAGAGAATTCGAAAAAGTGCGAAGGGAATATGAAAAAAGAATATTATGATTTTATTCAACAAGAAATTTTTTATGATCGTAATCATGAAAGCACTCCATATGAATTTAGGATATAGATTCAGATAGGAAGCGGTCCTTTGATTTTATGGCCATTTTTCTAAATCATCTTAACAGATTGGCCCTGGTCCAATGACCCTAGCCGATAACAAATCAAAACAAGAAAGCTGTTACTCCCTACGACTATTTCGGTTTTTAACTTTTAATCAGCAATTCAATGGCATCTGGTGAAGAAAATACTCAGAGTGTCTCTATTGCTTGAAAATGATGCAAAATCGTATTATCATATTTTCCATCCAATTCAGATACCAGTGGAAAAGTTGATTTTAATCTATATTTTTTCCCCTGACAATTTAGCTTTTTTTCATGGAACGAATCAAAGACAAGAATGCATCAGGGAGTTGCTCGATACAGAAAAAGTTTATGTTGAGGATTTAGCAATAGTATGCAGAGTGTTTGAGCATCCTCTGAAGAAAAATAAAATCATATCAAATAAAGAAATAAGTCAGATATTCTTGAACTGGGAGGAGATCCTTAAGTGCAATGAGGGTTTCTTGAGGGATTTATCAAAAAGACTGGACCATAATTCTGATAGTATTGGTGACGTCATCCTCACACATGTAAGTATTCGTGAAAGATTATTTGAATATAAAATCTTGAAAAAATGGCACTAAATAAATACAGGTTATTTCTGCATTGAAGGTACAAACAAAGAGGGTGGATGAACTTAGATTATATCAAAGCATCTGCATTTCTTAAGATATTTAGCTGAAATTTAGTTAAGGTATTATACTTAAAGTTTTATATCTTATGACATTTGGTTGCTTGTGAATATAAACAAGTTGATAATTTTTCTGGGTTAATGTTCCCATTTTCACTCTTGAACTTCTCGTGGTTGCTAGTGGCAGTTTCATAATATTTAAAAATTGTTTTGCATAAAGAGTCTTGAAATCTTGCAATTTTATCATATCTGCTATCTTTTCGAAAAAAAATGTTTGAAAATTATATCTACTCACCATTGAAGCCTGTTTCTCAAGAACATCTCTATTATTATTAATTCTTACAATGAACACATTCCCTATCCTCAAAACCTTAGAAGAATCATCCTTGAAATTTTCAACTTACATCCTGAATTGCTATTATCATTTAGTCGTTCATTGTTTATTTTTAATAATTCACGGTGAAAAATTTGTTTTTCTGCAATTTATTGATTTTCGGTGATGAAAGTGGTGAAGTTGATTCGGAAACTTATACTGAAGGAACGATAATTCTTTGGAGAGTGAATCTAGAGGACCTTCGTGGCATGTAAGGTTCAGTTCTTTGAAATATTCAATTATAAAGATTGAAGAACTCGTAATTACTCAATATTCTGCATTACTGGACGATTCATCTGTTGAATCTTCTTATAAGATTATCGTCCACAAAATATGCAGGGTCCAGCAAAAGTGGAGTGGTGTTTCGTATTTCTATTCAGGAAACAGTTAGGAATCTATTTTTTTATTATGTTACCTAATTGCTCAAGATGAAAATATTTTTTGTCCCACAGGATGTTCCATTTTTCTGGGAGGTTTTTTTCAAATGGCAACCTCTATTATTATCAAGTTGTGCCAAGTCATATTTGAATTTATTTCTGGTCAAATATTGCGCATTGGTTACTCTGTAAAATAATATATTTTAAATCGAACTGTGGTGTAAAGGCTATGAAAAACAGCCTGCCACATATCGTAAATGAAAATTAGCAGAATATTCCAAATGGAAAAACCTGTATTTTATCGATACATAAGAAACACCAACAGAGGCTCTTCAAAATTTGTCTGGTATTCTTGAAGGTGAAGATTTTTCTCGAAAGTGATACATTCCTAGGTGTAGATGCAATGAACCCAAAAACTTTGAAAAAGATTGCAGTGCATATTGTTGGTTCGATGGTTCACAATATAAAAATTAAAAACAGCCGTTATTGTTCCGGTAAATGAATCTTCAAACAGGATAAACTTGAGCAATTGCAGACTCAGATCATTAACGTCTACGGTTCGGATCTTTTGAGAAAATACTGAAAAAAAGCGTCCTCTCAATTTTGTGAAAGAGTACAAATCAATTGGTAAGTATCGACTAAAGCTTATTTTGGGAGGATTTTGCTTTATTTTTTAGGGTTTTTCTGGGTTTCTCCACCAATATCTGAAACAGAACTATTAAAAATTGAATAAAATGTTTTTCATGGAAAACGGCCTTGCCGACTGCAGGACTAAACTATTTGTCAAGGGCAGTGTATAGGAAAAAAGGTTGCTTTATGAAAAACACCCAAACAATCAACAAAGCGAACTGTAACGAAAAATCAAAAGAAATAATTCTGCAAATTCTCTCGTTTGTCTGATGAAAGGATCAGATTTGTACTCTGAAACGTTGCAGTTTGTTTCGTTGATAGTTTCTATTGCATTCCGCAAGGGCGTTTTCCATGAAAAAACAATTTTATTAAATCTTTAATATTTCTATTTCAGATATTGGCAGTGAAAACCCACAAAAAAAACCTAAAAAAACGATTAAAAAAATAAAACCAATAGCTAGTGGACAATTCGGATTTCCAGAGAGGAAGTCGGTCGAAGATGCAATAACTAGATGGTATCCACAATATCTGGTGCAATGGACCTGAACATATCATACATTGGAACATTCAGGATGTAGAGGGGTAACCCAAAATATCTTTGAAAGCTGTATCAAAAAAAGGGTGGTGAGATTAGATGGGAAAGTTAGTGGAAGACTAACTGTTACATGTATTTTACGGTAGAACTTTCAGTCTGACAACATCACAAAAAAAATACATCAATTGTTGCCTGAATTCAAAATGCGCTGAGAAATATGTGAGTTGAATGATCTCAGAACAGCATACCATGCATTAGAAGAACCACATTTACATTATCGGATAATAGGATCTGGAGAAATATCTGATAGCTACAATAAACATATTGGGAAGGTTCAACAATGTGTTTAAAAAACAGAAAAAAAAAACAGCCCTGCGCACGCTCCCTTTTATAATATCGAAATAAACAACCTGGAAATTGGAATTATTGCCTATCAGGAAATTATAATATAAATTACCAATTCGTAACTAGTGCTATGCGACACGCCCTCTGGCGATAGAAATTCGAACACTTGCAAGCTAGTAGTTTTTCGACGTGCCCGTTATTCTAACGTCATTTGCTTACTTTTAGAGTTCATTTTCGAGCTATTGTGGTGTTCTCAGAGTTGAAATTTTGGTACACCGAAAGTGTTTGTAATATTCATCAATCGATTCCTTTCTTTTCTATTGTATTAATTCGAAATGGCATCCTCCCAAAATGACTATTGTTGTGTGCCTCAACTCAATGTTATTCATGGTCAAAGAAGAAAGGATCATCTACTGCCCCAAGTTTTCAATTTTTCCAAAGCCAAATGAAAGTAAAGTTAATTTGGAAACAGCATTTGGCAGGGAACTCAATGATAGAAGAAAAGCCTAGATTTTGAAATTGATGATTGGAAAACAGGTCACGAAATACATGAAAGTATGTTCACTGCATTTCTCTGAAGGAGTTTTATTTTCATAAAGATAGATTACAATGTATTAATTTCGAAACAACTTCATGTCCGGATGTTTTTAGGTGTAAATGAAAATAAGAGAATTTTGATGAAAATGCTGTTCCTTCAGAGAAACAACCAAGCACTTCTACAGCTACCTACTTCACAAAATCATATTCAAAGATAGTGATCTGATTGAAAACCTGACAAAAACTAAATATACTGTTATAGTTGATAATAGCTGAAGTTATTCATATAAATACATCAATATCCTCCATTTCTATATAGGTAGGTTGAACTAGCTATGACATTTTTCATTTTGTATGCTTGAGCTGCTGTAATATGAAAATAAAATCATTTATATGTCTGTCTGTTTCCTTTTCTTTTGAAATATGATTCAAAAAAACTAAAGCAGAAAAACTTAAGGCTTATCAATGGGACTGATTCTAGATTTCCCACATAATATGGGCATTCATCACTTCTACACATTAATAATAGTCCTCGAATCACTTATCGAGGTGCTTATTTATCCAGAAATTCAAGTAAATTTAGATATTGGTTCATGGTTCATTTTGATCCACCAAGCAACAGACACTCAAATAACATCGAAATTATCCTCCAGGAACGATTTAAAGCACGATTGTATATCGTGATCCAAACGAAGAGTTCCTTCTCAAGAAATCTAATACAAAATTATTATAATTTCTTTAGATATGCCAGCTTTGCCTAAAAAATATTCGTTCTCCCTCACATTTCTACGGTTTGTTTACATAAAACTACTAGCTTGGACAGGTTCCAAATTTAACCGTTAGGGCGCTGGCATCTTCGCAGAAGTTCCCAATGGTTAGGAACAGTTTAGGCTTCACAAACTTCACTCAACTAACACCACCCTTATACAATAAATTACCGTCGCGAATTAAAGAAACATCATCTCGCTTGTTATAGTGTAGTTTAAGTTATGGATAAGGTGACAGCCGTCACAATTTTTGAATACTTTTTTTAACAGAAGAAATTTTGTCTGAGAATGGTTTGTTTAGTGGGTTGTCTACAGGTAGTGACTAGGCCCCATGATCGTGAGGTCTGGGTTCAATCCCCTGGCCGAAAGGATTGTTTCGGACTTTAGGGGACTGTCCAACCATTCGCTGTTGGGTAAATAATTAACAGTGCTGCTCCTGGCCAAAGAGAATAGAATATACTAGAGCGGCCACCGTTTTGCGAACGCGCTACCGAATATGTGCTCTTATTCCTCCACTCTCTGGTGCCCTACCGTCTCTTCATCGGGCCAGCTATATCAAAGTTTCCACCGCTTTTACAGGTGCTTTTCGCTTTGATTTTATTCATTTCAATTTTTTTCATTTGATTAAACAATACGGTTATGACAAATCTATTGAAACGTATCGAAACGTAAACAAGTAAATCAATGGAATTAATTCAAACAAAACGAAATATGGGAGGAACATATTACTGTCCTTTTAAATGAATTAGTTTTTTGAATTTCTGTCGCACTATCTATACTTTCAAATCAACTAGTTGTTTCGGTTGTCTTCTCCATTGAGTGTTAAATGATTTGATTCTATGAAAAATTGATACAGATTATACAAATCCGGTTCACATCTGATGACGGTTGTGTCTGTCCTCGGTTTTTGAATGATATGAAATCCGTTCTCAAACTCTGAGGGGTATTTTCTTCTCGTCATCGATCATCATGTAATTTCCTCAATTCAGGATAGTGGATATTTAATCATCCAATTAAACAAAGATGAAGATGTTCTGATAGAATTAGTATCCGTTCCTGTGGTATTTCAACAATGTCTTTTTAATCAGCGATTTTCGTTTTAACTGACTTCTGTTTAGTATTTTCGTGTTGTTCTGAGGTTATTTCCTGAACAGATTCAGCTATTTTTTCTGCAATTCGAAAAATAATCGTAGAGGGGCCATACGCTTCAAAACACTCATTGAGTATTTGAAAGATGTTGATGGCTGTTTATGAGGAGAACATGCGGAGAAACCCATGGAAGAGCATTTTTTTTAGTGCCTACCAAAGGGAGATTAATTATCATAATCACTTTCTTCGCCACTTCAAACACGACTATGATCGGTTGGTTCACAATTATTCCTCCAAATCACTAGAATCCATTTATCTTCGAATTCGGGATCCTAAGGGAAACGATAAAGCAAAAAATTTTCTTCATTTCAGTATTTTTCTATTTTCTCCCTGCTATTGCGGTCAAAAGCGACGGAAATGCCCCTTTTTCTATTGAAATCAATCAAAACAATGAGGGCCAATAAGATAAACGAATAACACTTCAGAATAATGCAATTCTCATAAGAGCCTGCTTAGTACGAGTCCGCTAGTAAGGCACCAGAGAGTGGGGGAAGCTTGACATACGCTCCAGTTAATTCTATTCGCAGTGCTCCTGACGTGGCGTGAGGAACCAGTAACACAGCCTACCCAGAACACAACTGATCTCGTTACGCGGACAAGCATTAGTTTCTGAGGGGTTCGATAGGGGTAATCTAGGAGAATCGGCAACAATATCTATTTTTTGGGCGTTTGCTCCATCTAACAAAGCTCTGATTTTCGCTAAAAAGACTCAAACGTTTACGTTGAATCTATACTTATCGAGAATTTGTGACAAAATGAAATGTAGTTTATAGAATGATTTATTTTGATTGCTACTGAATATAGTATTTGAAAAACAGGTTCAGGTTCGTCAATCAACAAAGTGAGCGTAAGCTCAATTTTGTATTTTCTACCGCCGAAATTTCACGTTTTTTGAATATCAAAAATAAACATCGGCTGTATTTTGAATGGGGGAAAGACCATCAGCTGGAACCATTAAAATGATAACAGCTTTTCTCGTGTAAGTTCAATCTTGTAAACGCCAGGAGTTCAGAGCTGACACTTTCGGACCGAAATTATCAGTCCTACAATCTACAAACGAACCTTTATGAGCGATTGATATATTCCTGGGATCCTATTCTTGAATGTGATGGAATAAACGTTCCATATCTTTTCATCAAAAATACACGTCGTTTCCTTGAGAACAGCGTCGACACGCCTATTTCCTCCCTTACCCGATTCAAGAATAGGGACCCTGTTTCATTCGAATGATTCTGTATTGATTCCCTAACTATATCACTATAACAACGTCTAAAACAGACAGAACGAAATATTTTAGTAGGTCTATTTTTATTGTATTAATTGGGAACTTGAAATGTTTCAGCTGCCCAGATTTACACCATACATATCATTCTGTACCAATGAATTGGATGGTGCAACTTTACTTCAGAAACTATTAGAAAATTCTACAGCCTTCAAGTATTTTCTCAAAAAGGCACAATTAGATCCCGCAGTTAAAGGAATGCCTCTGTCCTCATTTTTGATAAAACCAATGCAAAGGATAACTAAGTATCCCCTTATTATAGGAAAAATTTTGGAAAACACTAATAAAAACCACAAAGGTATAGTAAATATAAATTTTGGTTTAATTTATTATTTTCAAATACATAAAGTAATACAGTGAATACAGGTCTGAAAAATCATTTGCTATTCTAATATCTGCTGCGGATACTCAAACTTTGCGTTTCATAATATATGCTTGCATTCCAACCTACCCCTCCGCATTAGCTATGAATTTCCCAGGCTGAACAACTTTATATATGAAAAATTTATTTTTATTTAATTTCTTATTGGAGGTGCTCAAGTATTTCAGAATACAACTATATTATTTCCAGACTGGAGTCGTCTTATGGAAGCTTTACAAGTGGCAGAAGAATTTCTGAATTGTATAAATGAGAATATAAGGGTGAAGGAAAACCTGGATAGAATGGAGTGGTTGCAGAAAAATGTACAAAATGATTTAAATTTAGTTTTCAATAGTAACACCAACAAATTAGGTCCTCGTAAGTTACTTCACTATGGCGTAGTTAGCAAGGTAGGTAAAATTTATTCTTTCGCATAAAAATATTTTCAACACATAATTGAACTTAATCCGAGTACATAATTCTTTTTTTTTCAGTTGAAGAGTGGAAAAGAACTAATAGCTTTTTTGTTCAATGATATGTTCATATTAGTACAACCCAACAAGGCATCTTATTCGCAGTTCTCTTTTCCTAAAGGTTCTAACAATAGCTATAAACTTTACAAACAGGTAATTAGTTTTATTTTTCAAGAATTTTCTGTGTGATAGCTTCAGTCAATTGTTTGATGAAATAAAAAAAATATTTTCATAAATGAAAGGTGTCACCTACAAAATAGTCATTTTCACTCGTGATATAGCTGACCCTTAATTCAGCTTTCACTAGTGACACTACCGTTCATTCCTTCTATTTCTAGCAGGAGAAATTTTCGATGTGCTTGCTGTCAGTTTTATAGTGAACGATGCTCCCCATTAGCACTGTGTTTTGGCGTTGGCGACTTCGACTCTGCCTAACAGGTTTTATTCTAAAGAACCAAAGAATTCTTAGCGCAGAAGAATACTGTTCCTTGTAGATACACCGTTATAATACGCTCTCACGTTTCGTGATATCAATAGAGAATTTGCTAAACCTTCTTGCGACGCTCGATACTGCATCTCATCTTATAGGCACATGTAAAGTGCCTAGAACGCTGGTGCTTTTCTTGATACAATTTTATTGCAGGTTATATTGCGACAAAAATTCCGACATTAGCGGTAGTTGTTCCTCATTCTTGCCGGGGATGGTTAATAACAGAGAAATTTTTGTTTGTAGTTCGGCTTTGTCTATACCTTCTTTCCTTTATTACAAAAAAAAAATCTTGAAAAGAACTGACGTGAGGTCAGGAGCTTTCACGCGCTTGTTCAAATTCTAACCATTAGATCAACACGAAATTTTGCACCTAGTTTCGTGTTGGTAATCTCCACCTGATTACGAAGTTTCAATCTGAGTGCGTTTGTACTTTTTAAGATATTGCGTTAAATACTGACTCTAAGGTTTGTGCTGAATTCCATTGAAATCTTATCAATATTTTCAGAGAAAAAAATTTTTTTCATCATTAATTTTGAAAATTTTGGAATACAGTTTTTTTTAAATTTTCCAACAACTCGATCTACACAAAATTTTGCTCTAAGTTGCGCGTTGGTATTCCAAAACTGTTCACGAAGTTTCAATTTGATCGAGTCAATACTTCATGAGATATCGAGGAATTAACCTCAAAATTTCAAATGGGCCTAACACCGAAACTATCTAATCGATTCCACCCATTACCGAACTCAACTGAGATATTTAGACTCCAAACCTAATCTGACGAGTTAGGGCACATACGGACGGACGGACAGAATTGAATTTGCCCACGGATTCTTCTTCAGGGAGTTCAACCCAATCGTTTAAGACCCCTTTCGGCTCTAAATTTGAAAATAACAGACATCGTTACGATGTGGAACGATGGGAAGTGACCCCTGGTATATATATAGATATATATATATATATATGTCAAGCGGCAGTCTTGGGGACGATTTTTGGCATTCACCGGTGGTTTTGAGGACTTTTGGTGCTTACCGGGTCGGTCCTCACAAGATTTTATGTATATCGGTGGATTCGAGGACTGTCCTCATAAGCTTTTATATCATATGTAGTTTATGAGGACATTTCATGGAATGGCAGTTTTGAGGTCCTCATGAGATTCAACTATGAAAAATATTTTTTGAGTAGACAACTGGAAAATTATTTGATTATTTTGTCTTATTTATTCCTCTTAGATAAAGGTTTGAGTTCTCTGTCCAAACATTTACGCCATTTAATCTGTATTTAAATATCCGTCTACCAGGGAGAAGTCGAGGGTGGTTTGTTTTCAAGAATATTTTCCTTATGGTCTCACTTACAAACTTTCAGACGTAAGATGAAGTAGTTTTTATTTCTTGCGTGACGGTCGAGTTGGGAGCGGTTTGGTTTCTGCAATATTATGTTATGGTTCCACTAACAAATTTTCAGAACGTATTCTGAAAGGATATGACAAGAAGAAGTTGTTTTCATTTCCTGCTTGGCGGTGAGTTGGGGGCGGTTTGTTTTCGGCAATATTTTTATTATGGTCTCACTAACAAATTTTCAGAATGTATTCTGGAAGGATAAGACAAGAATAAGTAGTTGTCATTTCTTGCGTGACGGTCGAGTTGGGGGCGGTTTGGTTTCGGCAGTATTTTTGTTATGGCCTCTCTGATGAATTTTCATGATATATTCGGAAAAAAAATCCAAGATGAAGTAGTTTCTATTTCTTGCGTGACGGTCGACCAAATGAGAAGATGTTAAAATTTTGTAATTATTTCTTGTGTCAAACTTGAATCGCGGGCGGTTTGATAACGACGATATTTTCTCCTTAGATACCTACTTTACCACAATGACATGCTTGTAATGTTTCAAGTAAACCAATAAAAAAAATATCCAATAAGTGAAATGAAAACTTCCAAGCACCTTGATCGGGGGCGGTTTGGTTTCAAAAATATTTCTTTGGGGACCCCACCAACCAAACACCTTCACTATGTTCGATGGATATTAATTAGAGAAGTAGTAATATTTGTTTCTTCATTTCTCGCATCAGGATCGAATCAAGGCCGGTTATGTCCCTGCTATCCTTTCATTGTATTCTCTGTTATAATAATAATTTATAGATATGTTATGTGCACATCAGATCAGATCAGGACGGGGGCGGTTTGAGTCCAGAAATAATTTTATAAGGGAGCCTACCACATTGAGATTCTCAAAACGTGTTCTAAATAGAAAAAGAAAGAAAATAATAAGTGTCGAGGAGTGTGCACTAACTGAAGTCAGCATCTATCGCGCGCATCCTCGAGTTCGTTGCCAAACCGAGCATCTTTTCACGTAGTGACACCGCCAAACACATCTTCACTTGGTGAGGGAAAGATTCTTTTCAAATGGTCCTTATGAAATTGTGCAGGAACCTTCAAGCTATCATTTTATATCGAAGAACAAGATTTCGATATCCAATCGGTATTTTCTAAAATATTGGAAAAATATCATTTTTAATGGGTATATCTACTGAATCATTGAGCGGATTTCACCCTATTCACGAATTGGACCTTCGAAATTAAGGCCCAAACCTTCTATACAAATATGGAGTTCCTAAGTTGTTTCTTTCGGAAGTTATTGTGTTTACGACGGACCGTTAGATCGAATTGAACTTCATTGTGCTTTTTTGAAAAATAATATCTCTAAGGTCACGCAGATAAACATGAGGACTATATGAAAAGAAGATCAACAAATCTTTACATCAGGAGGTAGAGGTGCGTTTTGCGGGTTCAATGTGTGGAAAGATTACCACGTTTGCAACGAATGTGAGTTTAAAAGACGAAATGTTGCACAAAGTTGTGAATCAGCATTTTACAATTAGTTACCAAGTTGGATCATGAGTGGTAGTTTTTCGAATTATTTCGCATATAACAAATAAGATTCCAAGGAAAACCCACCAAATTTGACATATTTTTACCCAATATCTCAAAAACTTGAAATCAGATTGAAGTAAAATTTGGTAACTTTTGGGAAATGTAGGATTCAAGGTCTATACTATTTTCTTAATCAGATTGACACTTTCCGGAAATAAGATTTTTTTGAAGAAAAATGTCCTTTTCAAAATTGTTGTAATGACTCGATGATAACAAAATTTCGCACAATATTGAACATCGGCATTTTTTATGTAGCTTTATTGTAATAATTTTCTGATTAAATCCGGAAATGAAAACGATACCGAGAAAAAACCACAACACTTGACATATTTCCCCAGAGTGTCAAATCCATATCGAACTGAAATTTCGTACAGTGTTGTTGAAATATAGATTGTGCAATGAATAGCTTTCGAAAAACAAACAACAAATTTTTGCTAGAAGTTGCGCGTCCGTACGCTGCAACTAACTTTTACTGATAGTTGTAATGCTGGAGAGTTAGTACAAATATCTCGCGTCACTGATTCTTTTGTAATGAATAATATGCATTTTATCCAAAATACGCTTTCAAGCACGGATATAACGGAATTGTACGGAAATCTGAATAATATATCATTGTACACAAGATAAATTATACAATGGTAATATGTTAACGGAATCAGAAAAATACCTGGAAAAGCACTGACGTGAAGTCATCAACTTTTGCGCGCATGTTCCCTTTTGGTATTATCTTTCGAACAGAAGCTGATGACTTCACATCATTGCTTTTTTAGTTTTTTTTCGATAAATTACTGGATTTCAATCCGATCTAATCAGTAGCTTCGGAAATATTGGAAGAATAAAATTTTGAATGGGTATATCTTCGGAATTGTTAGGTGAATTTTACCCATTCACGAATTCGACCTTCGTAATTAAGCCCAAGTCGTTTCTTGCAGAAGTTATTGTGTTTACGGTCAGAATCACTTCCGAAAGAAACAACTTAGAAAATCGAAACTTGTAGAGTAGGTTTGGACCTCAATTACGAAGGCCGAATTCGTCAATGGGTAAAATCCACCCTGTGATTCCGCAGATATACCCATTCAAATTTTATTTTCTTAATATTCCGAAAAATACAGATAAAATCGAATCAAAATCCAGTAATTTATCGAAAAATGACAAGTTCATACAGAATTTGTTGGGGATAATATGATCAGAAGATCATAAATTATCGAACATTTGAAAAATATCAAAAATTTCAAACTGTCCTCATTCCACGAGTATAGCGAAATTCCGCACAAAGTTGTCCATCAACATTTCCAAACTAGCTGGTGAGTTTCATGACGATTGGATTAGTAATTTTACAGTTATTCCAAAGAAAACAACGATATCGAGAAGAGCACGAAATTTTTCATATTTTCCCAATACCTCCGAAAGTAATTATCGTGTCGAATTGACATTCCATGCGCTGCTGTGAAATATGGAGCTCAAAATCTGCCCTGAATTTCCAAATTTAATCAACAGTATCTGAAAAAAAAATTAGCGACAGTGTGATCTCGACAGAATTTTGCGAAAAGTTGAGCGTCGTTAAACCCTAACTAACTGCCATATTTCAATTCAATCGTTCCAATAGTTCTCGAACTATTACGGAAATAACCTCAAAATGTTAAAAGGCTCTATGTCAGAAACTGTTTGGCTGATTTTGCCCATTTACGAACTTAACCGTCGCATTTTGAAATGCAGCCTACCCTAAAAAAAGTCGATAGGATTCTTTGTACGACCGTAATCTTGCGTACGGACGGCCAACCGGCCGGTCGGACAGAATCCATTTTGACACCGGATTCATCATCAGTGAGTCTCGTCTAGTCGTTTGAGACCATTTTTGGCTCAAAAGTAGAAAATTACAGACATTTGGACAAAACGATAGCACGCTGTTCTCCGCAAACATTCGAAACCATTTTTTATAGACTTTTCTCGACAAAATTTTGCGAGTTGTTGCGCGTCAGTATGCTCCAACTAACTACCAAGATTCAATCCGATAGCTCAGATAGTTCTTGAGATGTTGAGAAAATAATCACAAAGCTGTAGCATACCATACAAAATCTGTAGCATAATGGAAAATGGAATGGATTATGAGGAAATTCCCAGCATACAGAACTACTTTCTGAATGGCACCATATGAAATTAATATTCAAATGGAAAAAGGCATGAATTTTGGGAGAATGAAATGTCAGAAAGTAGAGCCATCTAACGAGTAATCTCTCAACATATTGCAGATAGCCATTTGATTTCGTTTGCATATATTATGACATTTGGATTTTCATACAATTCCTTCATTCCCATATTATTCATTACAATATAATTGGTAAGATGCGAGTGATACTAGATATTTAATAATAGAACCATATATCCACGAAACCCTTACTCCTGTGAAAATTGACCGTGATGAAACATTAACCGAACAAATGTGATGATACAGAAAAAAGTTTTAATATGGAAAAAACCTAGACATATAGAGCTTCTATTTACTGACAATATTTGAAATACAGTTTCGGATGAGTCTTCCGATTAATTTCGCGAAAATTTTATTAACCCAAAAACGCCAAAACCACTTCTTCTCCTTTAAAATTTGGCAATTGATGAAAATACACAATTCATGTATAGTGGCAATAAATGAAACTCATTTTGAATGAAATATAGTAATGTATTTTGAAAAAGCAGATATCATCAGAATGCATAACATGTGTTCATATGTAATTTATTGTTCATTTAGTTCAGAACAGATGTATATACGTGAATACGAAAGAATATGAAAAACCTTAGAAAAACTCTGATGTTTCAGCACCTTTTGCTCGCATGTTCACTTGTGGTGTTATCCTTTGAACACTGATGAAGTACTGTATTTCAATTCGTTCTAATCTGTATTTTTTTAAATTGTGGGAAAATAAAATTTTGAATGGGTATATCTACGGAATCATTGGGCGGATTTTACCCATTCACGAATTCCGCCCTTGTAATTAAGGTTCAAACACAATATACTAATATCGAGTTTTTAAGTTGTTTCTTTTGAAAATTGTTGTGTTCACGGTTGGCCGTAAGGCAGTTAGTCCAACTTAGTCGTTTGAGACCAATTTCGGGGAAAATCTTAAAATTACAGACATTTGGTCGAAATGATAGAAAGTACTTCGTTTCCTAGATCATGCGTGCAAAAATAGTTCATTTGAGTTTCTCAAAAATGAAAAATAAAGGCACCATGTTCTGCACTCCCTTACGCAAATCTGAAAAGGCGCGATCATATGAACACACTGAGAATAAAATAAATTACATAACTTTATTCTATATTCCCTGTATTACGTATGTATGAATCTTCCTCATCTACATGAACGTTCTACAGAGTACGGGAGATGCCTTGTTGTTTGCGAAGAAATCTTTGATATACCGATGATTAGTCGTGAAATGTGAAATGTTATGCCCTATACGGCCGGCAGGCCGTAGGCACGATAACGTGAGAACGGAGAACCCTTTCGCCTTGAAACTTCAAGGGTGGGTTTCATTTCAAAATATAACGGCCGAGTTCGTTAACGAGTCGAATCGGCACAACGACGCGCAACTGCTTGCGAAATTTTATTGGGACCGTATTCTCAGTGAATTTTGAGAAAAAGGATTACCAAATTTTTTTCTGAAAAAATTTCTTGTGGAACCTATATATTACATTTGATAGAAATTTTGCACAGAGCTTGGACCCTATATTTCATAACAGTATACATAATTTCAGTTTGATCCGGTTTTAGATATTGGAAAAAAATATGCCAAATTCCGTGATTTTGTCCTAGATACTGTTGATATTTCCCTAATGAATCAGAAGAAAATTGATTCAATCATATTGAAACTCATCGAATATTTAGAGAATGGTGGTTAAGAAGTCTTGTAAATATTCGTGATCATCGCGTCATCTTAAAACAATTTTAAAAAATCCATTGATTTTTTGAATATTCTTTATTCTGCGATCTTCTGATCATATTATCCTGAAGAATTTCTGTATGAACCTTCAACCTGTCATTTTTCAATCAAGTATTGGATTTGAATTCGATTGAATCTGTAATTTTTGGAAATACATATGGGTATATCGCGAAAACATTTGGTGGATTTTATCCATTCACGAATTCGGCCTTCGTTTTTAAGTTCAGAACCTACTTTGAAATATTGAATTTATAAGTTATTCCTTTCGGAAGTTATTGTGTTTACGATCAGCCGTGAAAAAATACTGAATTAGTATATGTTCGGAACCAGTACCTTATGATTCCTCAAATTTGTGGTACCAATATCGAATAAATATTTCACGAACTTCCCGTGAAGAATTTACCAGAATCTTTATATTTGCTGAGCAGATGTGGGCTTTATTAGCTAATTGAACTCGGCAATGTTTACCATTCGCGCAATAGACTCATATACTCATTGATTTTTTTTCGATATTTCTGAAAATCCAGATGAGATCGACTTGAAAATTAGTACTTCGAAATTGCTTGGGAACTGAAGAAATGGTTTTTGTAGATATTGGAAAAATGTTTGAGTGATATGATTTTCATTTCAGGAAATGTTATGTACGTCTCAGTGTTGGTATTCATTTCACAAGTAAGGTTGAAACAACAATGAATATTATTAATAAAATAAATGATTATCTATTCAATATTTCATTCCCAAATCATCAGCTACGACGAAATCATTACGCTAAATAAATGTTAGGTCCCGTACGGTTCCCAGAGACGCCCAGCTGCAGGCACTTGCATACGCGTATGGTGTGAGTCTACTCTTCCTCGTTAATACAGCGCTTCTCAAACATTTCAACCCGATTACAGACGATGAAACATTTCGGCCTTCGAATATGAATGAAAAAAATCTGTATTTAGGAATTCATAAATTCTACCTGCAGAAAACATGCTCTCACACAATTTTTTCGGTTCGCTCCAAGTGATATCAGAAATAACTGATACGAAATAATGAGGCGAAGTATATGAGGTGGGAACTATTGCTACTTAGGTGAATATATAAGATATTGTTGAGTTCAGGGATGATTAGGAACAATTCAAGAAGAATTCGTAGACAAAATATTATTCAGCAAGGGTATTAAACGGCAGCTATATGTGAACATGAATGACAACTCAAATATCGTAGCAAATTTTCATGATTTCCCAATATGGTCGTCGCATATTGTCAATGAGGAAGTAAAAATCCAAATTCACCAGATTGTGCTGAAATGCAAATATACGTATGAATAAACGAATTGATTTGCTCAAAACAAGGATCTCCTTTATAGAAGGAAGAAGGAAATGAATATGAGTCAGTAAATTGAAAGGTTATTTCGATGCTCAAAATTTACGCTATTGTTCCAATTTATGGAATTCATTGATTTTTGAGAATCTTCAGCATTATGATTCATCTGGAAAACTAAAGATTACAATCAAATTTAAGAGTTTTAAACTATTTGGTTTCGTTTGTGAAATATTTTTATGACAAACGTGTGGAATTCTACGAACGAAAGCCCTATACAATAATCACCTCATATGAATACGACCTTCCTGAGAAAAAGTGCTCGGCCGTTAGGACGACCGTAAACACTTAATGTGATTCAGAGACTTCATTTTTACGCGCTTGTTCTGGGAAACAGCGCGTTATCATTTCGTCACAATGTCTGTAATTTTCGAATTTTGAGCCGAAATTGGTCTCAAACGAGTAGGTTGGACTCACTGATAAAGAACCCGTGGTCAGAATTGATTCTGTCCGTCCGGTCGTGTGCGCTTTAACTCTCGAAAGGAAGGACCTAGATTCTTGAAATTTTCAGGTTAGGTTAAGATGCTAAGTATCTCAGTTAAGCTAGTTAATGGGCCAAATCTGCCGAATGGTTTTTGTGCTACAGCCATTTGAAATTTTGATTTCTCAATAACTCGAAAAATGTTCATCTGATCGAGATGAAACTTGGTTGGAATATGAATATTGTCAATAAGAAGAATTATCCATGGAAAAATTCGAAAAAAAAATTATTTTTTTTTTGAATATTTTTTTAAATTTTTATATTTCACTGAAATTTTACTGAAATTTCCATGTCACCATGTCGCAATGGGAACAAGCGCGTAAAATCTGCTGACTTCACGTCAGTGCTTTTCTAGATTTCTGTAAAGTAGGCTTGGGTCTTAATTACGGAGAATTCGTGAATGAATAAAATCAAACCATTGATTCCGTAGATGTACCCATTCTAAACTACAGATTGAATCGGATTGAAATCCTACTTGATTGTAAAATGACAGCTTGAAGGTTCATGCGTTTTTCTGTCAATTGGCTCTAATGAAACCATCATTACGAAATCTTGAGTAAATGCATCAGCATTTTTCCATTAAAGTTATCGAGTTTATCATGATCCGATCAGTATTCTTCGAGTCACTCGAGAAATAATAATGGTGCCAAGAAACCACGGAATTTGACATATTCTTATTCCATCATCCTCGAAACTGAAAATCGGATCGAAACTGAATTTGGCACACTGTTGTGGAATTTTGATTTCAAGGTCTGTGTTGGAATCTGATGTATATTTCTGAAAGAATAAACTTCCAACAAAAATTTGGGAAATTCGCGATAAATATTATATTTTTCGATTTGCTGATGGTGCGATCCCAACGGAGCTCCTCCGAAAATGGCGCGTCGGTATTTCAGAACTAATCACCAATTTTGAATCCCATCGCACCAGTAGTTCCTGAGATTCTGAGGAAACAATCTCATGAAATCAAATGAGCATAACCGTTCAGTGGATTTCTCTTGAGTGAGTTCAACCTAATGGTTCGAGATCATTTTTGATAATAATTATAAATTCACAGACATTTGGGCAAAATGATAGCACTTTCCCTAGAACAAGCAGGCGAACAGTTCCTATCCTTTAATAGTGTTGGCAATAACGATTTCTGCAAGCAGAGTTATTTCAGTGAATGGCTAATTCCTCACGCATACAGAAAAGGTAAAACGACGAAAATAAATTAATGAAAAATCAAGTTTCCTCATGTGAGATTTAGTTCTGTATGATGGGCAAAATAACAAGTGTCTCAATATTCCTTTCTTTACAGGAAGAATTTGATAATTATGACTCATTTTGAAGAAGCGAAGAGAACCATGCCACGATTTGTGTGAAAAATGATTTCGATAATATCCTTAAGAAGATAATTCCGTAACCAAAGAAAGAACCAAACTCGCTGAAGTAATTCCTGAAAATCCGTTATCGACGGCTTTTCATTCTTATCATGAAATTGCATTTATAGTGGGAACGGTATTCTTCTTTCAAAGCGACCCCGTGCTCCGTGCTTGTTTGTATATCTTCACAGGGTTGTGGACCAAAGTTTGAGAAACGCTGGGATACTAGCACGTGCAGGATCAGGGGGAGATGAGACCGCGGTATGAGCTTTGATTTCTTGACATGAGTAACTATGAATATTCGGATGTCCGAATTCCTAGGAGAATAACAATGCCATTAAAAATTATATGCTACTGCGAACTGACATTAGGAAAAATGAGGAAAGGCCGCGTAACCTTTGATGATCTCAACTAAAATGTGCAATGTCCGAATTTAAAGTTATGAAAAAATTCCGACGAAGTAAGCTTCTAGAATTTCCTTCCCAATGAGTTTTTTCCAGACATGATAGGAACTTATATAAGGGAGGAAATTTCTGCTTTCTCCTCATATCGTTATTACTTGCCGGAATGTTAGATGGTCTTTCTGTGATTTGCGAACTCATTCTCCTTCAAAAATGTATTTCCTTGTGGTATTTGACGATGGTGTAGAGTATATTTAGGAAAAAAAACATTCCAAAAGAAGGGGGGTATTTTATGAGGACTGTTCCACCGTCATGGCCGGCGTTTTCCTATCAAAATGTTCGTGCTTTGGGAACTTTGAAGGGTAGTCATGTGTATGTGTGTAATGGGTATTAAATTGGATTGAATAGTTGTTTTGAACAATGTGTATTGAATATCGGAATTCTATAGAAAAATATTCGAGATAGGTATGAATGGATTATGGCTAAATCTGAACATGCAGAAAACTACAGTCTAAAATTACACTTCATGAAATGAGGATTTGAATGCAAGTAGTAATTAATTTGTTGAACATAAAATCCTAGAATGCAGAGCCATTAAACAAGTAATGTCTTAACCTATTGCAGATTATTGCATCAATCTATATTGCAGATAACAGGCTACCTTATTATTATTATTTAATTGAAAGTTTGTAGTAGCATATTAAACCCAATAGTAAGAATTCTTTCAAATTATTTGCATGGAGGAGTATAGGCTGGAGTTTCTGAAATGCATTCATCTTGACAATCTGCTCGTCCATTAAGTGAAATGTTACATATGTTTTAGTTATCATGTACTTATTCGAATCCTAGGTCTATAAGAACATGTTGGAATTCAAAGGATTAATTCATGGTTGTGAAGAATATCGAGAGTTCTATTGTTGCGAACTGTATAAATACGTGTCACCAAAACCACCCTCAATCCTCTGAAAATTGACAGTTACAACAGCCTACCACTCCTATGTATTAAAATGAAAAATTTAATAGATTATGGTATGAAACTTTATTCTATATTCCCTGCATTAGCCATGAATTTTCCTCATCTACATGAACGTTCTACAGAGTACGGGAGATGGCTTCTTGTTTGCGAAGAAATCTTTGATATACCGATGATTAGTCGTGAAATGTGAAATGTTATGAGATGATTGGTGAAATTATTCAAAAATGTCATAACAGAATATTATTGAGTTTGCCGGATTACTTTCGAAGTGCGCAATTGAAAAATAGAAATTCACTTTTACACTGCTGTTGTACTAATTAGCTATAATTAGATACTTAGAGAGGTTAACTCGATATTTCATTAGCATATATTGATGAAACTAATTGTATTTTCATTGAACAATACATTATGTTGGATGCTGAGTTCATTATCATAGGAAGAATCGCCATACTTTTAAAAAATTTGTGCTGCCGACAATATATTTTCTATCCACATCCGAACTGACATAATGAAACATGGCTCACAGACGGTCTAATTAAGTGTCCGGATTGAGTCATTCCATCAGCTATTATTTTTGCGCGCATGCCCTGTGCGGCCGGCCGGACGCACGATAACGTGAGAACGGAAAACCCTATCGACTTGAAACTTCAAGGGTGGGTCGCATTTCAAAACACAACGGCTAAGTTCGTTGTCGAGTCGAATCTGGTTTATTTTCTGAAAACTTCACGAACTACTTGACATTTAGTTGAAATACAACGACGCGCAACTGCTTGCGAAATTTTGTTAGGACCGTATTCTCAGTGAATTCCGAAAAAAATATTCTCAAATTTTGTTTGTAAGAAATTTTTTGTGGAACCTATATATTACATTCGAGAGAAATTCTGCACAGAGCTGGGAACCTATATTTCATAACAGTATACCTAATTTCAGTTTGATCCAATTATAATTTTCGGAGATATTGGAAAAAATATGTCAAATTTCGTGATTTTTTCCAAGATACTGTTGATATTTCCCTAATAACTCAAAAAAGACTGATTCCACCATAATGAAACTCATCGAATATATAGAGAACAATTGGAAAAATCCCTTCTTGTTTTAAATATTCTATATTCTGCGATCTTCTTATCATAATATCCTCAAGACTTTTGGTATGAACCTTTAACCTGTCATTTTTCAATCAAGTATTGGATTTGAATTCGATTGAATCTGTAGTTTCTGCAAATACATATGAGGAGAATAAGACCCTGCATGGGTATATCTGAGGAAACATTAGGTGGATTTTACCCATTCACGAATTCGGCCTTTAATTAAGGTCCGAACCTACTCTGAAAATATTGAATTAATAAGTTGTTCCTTTCGGAAGTTATTGCGTTTACGATCGGCCGTGAGGACGATATATGGAAAAAAAAAAGTACTGAATTAGTGTATGTTCGGAACCACTACGTAAATTTACGGTACAACTATCGAATAAATATTTCACAAACTTCCCGTGAAGAATTCCCCAGAATCTTTATATTTGCTGAGCAGATGTGGGCCTTATTAGCTAATTGAAGTCGGCAATGTTTACCATTCGCGCAATAGTTCCTCAGATATACGCGTTGATTATTTTTTTCGATATTTCTGAAAATCCAGATGTGATCGACTTGGAAGCTAGTACTTCGAAATTGCTTGGGAACTGAAGAAATGGTTTTTGTAGATATTGAAGAAATGTTTTTTGAGTGATATGATTTTCATTTCAGGAAATGTTGTATATGTCTTAGTGTTGGTATTCATTTCACAAGTAAAGTTGAAACAACAATGAATGTTATTCAAAAAATAAATGATTATCTATTCAATATTTAATTCCCAAACCATCAGCTACGACGAAATCATTACGCTAAATGAATGTTAGGTCCCGTACGGTTCCCAGAGACGCCCAGCTGCAGGCACTTGCTACGCGTATGGTGTGAGTCTACTCTTCCTCGTTAATACAGCGCTTCTCAAACATTTCAACCCGATCACAGACGATGAAACATTTCGGCCTTCGAATATGAATGAGAAAATGTGTATTTAGGAATTCATAAATTCTACCTGCAGAAAGCCTGTTCTCACACAATTTTTTCGGTTCGCTCCAAGTGATATCAGAAATAACTGATACGAAATAATGAGGCGAAGTATACGAGGTGGGAACTACTGCTACTTAGGTGAATATATAAGATATTGTTGAATTCAGGGATCCTTAGGAACAATTCAAGAAGAATTCGTAGACAAAATATAATTCAGCAAGGGTATTAAACGGCAGCTATATGTGAACATGAATGACAACTCAAATATCGTAGCAAATTTTCATTATTTCCTTATATGGTCTACGCATATTTTCAATGAAGAAGTAAAAATCCAAATTCACCAGATTGTGCTGAAATGCAAGTATACGTATGAATCGACGAATTGGTTTACTCAAAACAAGGATCCCCTTCATAGAAGGTGGAAGGAAATGAATATGAGTCAGTAAATTGAAAGGTTATTTCGATGCTCAAAATTTACGCGATTTTTTTCAATTCATTGAATTCATTGATTTTTGAGAATCTTCAGCATTATGATTTCTCTGGAAAACTACACTACAATCAAATTTTAGAGTTTTGAACTATTTGGTTTCGTTTGTGAGATATTTTTATGACAAACGTGTGGAATTCTACGACAGAAAGCCCTATACAATGATCACCTCAGATGAATACGACCTTCCTGAGAAATGGTCCTCGGCCGTTAAGACGACCGTAAACACTTAATGTGATTCAGAGACTTCATTTTTACGCGCTTGTACTGGGGAACAGCGCGTTATCATTTCGTCACGATGTCGAATTTTGAGCCGAAATTGGTCTCAAACGACTAGGTTGGACTCACTGATAAAGAATCCGTGGTCAGAATTGATTCTGTCCGTCCGACCGTGTGCGCTGTAACTTTCGAAAGGAAGGACCTAGATTCTTGAAATTTTCAGATTAGGTTGAGATCCTAAGTAAGTCAGTTAAGCTCGTTAATGGGCAAAATCTGCTGAATGGTTTTTGTGCTAGAGCCATTTGGAATTTTGATTTCTCAATAACTCGAAAAATATTTATCTGATCGAAATGAAACTTGGTTGGAATATGAACAGTGTCAATAAAAAGAATTATCCATGGAAAAATTCGAAAAAAAATTTTTTTTATTCGAAAATTTTTCTAAATTTGTATATTTCATTGAAATTTTACTGAAATTTCCAAGTCAATATTTCGCAATGTGAACAAGCGCGTAAAATCTGCTGACTTCACGTCAGTGCTTTTCTAGATTTCTGTAAAGTAGGCTTGGGTCTTAATTACGGAGAATTCGTGGATGGATAAAATCAAACCATTGATTCCGTAGATATACCCATTCTAAACTACAGATTGAAATCCTACTTGATTGTAAAATGACAGCTTGAAGGTTCATGCGTTTTTTTGTCTATTGGCTCTCATGAAACCAGCATTACGAAATCTTGAGTAAATGCGTCAGCATTTTTCAACTAAAGTTATCGAGTTTCATCACGATCCGATCAGTTTTCTTTGAGTTACTCGAGAAATAAAAATGGTGCCAAGAAACCACGAAATTTGACATATTCTTATTCCATCATCCTCGAAACTGAAAATCGGATCGAAACTGAATTTAGCACACTGTTGTGGAATTTTGATTTCAAGGTCTGTGTTGGAATCTGATGTATATTTCTGAAAGAATAAACTTCCAACAGAAATTCGGGAAATTTGCGATAAATATTATATTTTTCGATTTGCTGATGGAGCGATCCCAACGGAGCTCCTCGGAAAATCGCGAGTCGGTATTTCAGAACTAATCACCAATTTTGAATCCCATCGCACCAGTAATTCCTGAGATACCGAGGAAACAATCTCATGAAATCAAATGAGTATAACCGTTCAGTGGATTTCTCTTGAGTGAGTTCAACCTAATAGTTCAAGATCATTTTTGATAATAATTATAAATTTACAGACATTTGGGCAAAATGATAGCACTTCCCCTAGAACAAGCAGGCGAACAGTTCCTATCCTTTAATAGTGTTGGCAATAACGATTTCTGCAAGCAGACTTATTTCAGTGAATGGCTAATTCCTCACGCATATACAAAAGGTAAAAAGACGAAAATGAATTGATGTAAAATCAAGTTTCTTCATGTGAGATTTAGTTCTGTATGATCGGCAAAATAACAAGTGTCTCAATATTCCTTTCTTTACAGGAAAAATTTGATTATAATGACTCATTTTGAAAAAGCGAAGAGAACCATGCCACGATTTGTGTGAAAAATGATTACGATAATATCCTTAAGAAGATAATTCCGTAACCAGAGCAAGAACCAAACTCGCTGAGGTAATTCCTGAAAATCCGTAATCGACGGTATTCTTCTTTCATAGCGACCCCGTGCTCCGTGCTTGTATATCTTCACAGGGTTGTGGACCAAAGTTTGAGAAACGCTGGAATACTAGCACGTGCAGTATCAGGGGGAGATAAGACCGCGGCATGAGCTTTGATTTCTTGACATGAATAACTATAAATATTCGGATGTCCGAATTCCTAGGAGAATAATTATGCCATTAAAAATTATATGCTACTGCGAACTGACATTAGGAAAAATGAGGAAAGGCCGCGTAACCTGATGATCTCAACTAAAATGTGCAATGTCCGAATTTAAAGTTATGAAAACATTCCGGCGACGTAAGCTTCTAGAACTTCCTTCCCAATGAGTTTTTTCCAGGCATGATAGGAACTTATATAAGGGAGGAAATTTTTGCTTTCTCCTCATATCGTTATTACTTGCCGGAATGTTGGATGGTCTTTCTGTTATTTGCGAACATAAACTCATTCTTCTTCAAAAATGTATTTCCTTGTGGTATTTGACGATGGTGTTGAGTATATTTTGGAAAAAAAACTTTCCAAAAGAAGGGGGGTATTTTATGACGACTGTTCCACCGTCATGGCCGGCGTTTTCCTATAAAGATTTTCGTGCAAGAAAACTTTAAAGGGTAGTCATGTGTATGTGTGTAATGGGTATTAAATTGGATTCAATAGTAGTTTTGAACAATGTGTATTGAATATCGGAATTCTATTGAAAAATATTCGAGATAGGTATGAATGGATTATGGCTGAATCTGGACATGCAGAACTACAGTCTACAATTACACTTCATGAAATGAGGATTTGAATGCAAGTAGTAATTAATCTGGTGAACATAAAATCCTAGAATGCACAGCCATTAAACAAGTAATGTCTTAACCTATTGCAGATTAATGCATCAATCTATATTGCAGATAACAGACTACCTTATTCTGTTGAAATAATCAACTTTTAGATTCTGAGAAACTTCTTCATTTAATTGAAAGTTTGTAGTAGCATATTAAACCCAATAGTACGAATTCTATCAAATTATTTGCATGGAGGAGTATAGGCTGGAGTCTCTGAAATGCATTCATCTTGACAATCTGCTCGTCCATTAAGTGAAATGTTACATATGTTTTAGTTATCATGTAATTATTCGAACCCTAGGTCTAAAAGAACATGTTGGAATTCAAAGGATTAATTCATGGTTGTGAAGAATATCGTGAGTTCTATTGTTGCAAACTCTATAAATACGTGTCACCAAAACCACCCTCACTCCTCTGAAAATTGACAGTTACAACAGCCTACCACTCTTATGTATTAAAATGAAAAATTTAATAGATTATGGTATGAATCTTAGCATACAGAACTACTGTGTGATTATTCTTCATGAAATAAGGGTTTGAATGCAAAATAGTAATGAATTTGCCAAACATCAAATAGTCATATAGCAAGTAATGTCCCAACCTATTGCAGGTTAATGCATCAATCTATATTGCAGATTAGGTCCTAGTTGTTGAAATTATCAACTTTTGGATTCAACAATTTGAAGTAGGACTTCAGACACAATAGTCCGAATTCTATCAAATTATTTCAATGAAGGAGTATCGGCTGGATTATCTGAAATAGAATTCATCTTGACAATCTGCTCGTTGAGTTAGTGAAGTGTAATATATTTTTGGGCGCATGTTCTAGAGGGCGTGCTATCGATTTATCTGAATGTCTGTAATTCTCTAACTGGGCAGTTCGTTGGAACGTAACGACGCGCAACTTTTTGCCAAAATTTGTTGAGATCGTATTGTCACTAAATAAAAAAAAAAATCTGAATTTTTTACGGAAAATATTCATCATAAGCGAAAAAAAATATGGCTCATACTTTGAGCTCCTTAAGTCACAGCAGTGTTTCAAATTTCAGCTTGATACGGTTATAATATTTGGAGATATTGGGAAAAAATCTGCCAAATTTCGTGGTTTTTTCTCAGTATCGTTGTTTTTTCCTGGAATAATTCAAAGATTACTGATCCAATCATGACGAAACTTGGTTACTAATTCTTTAAAAAAATTTCGAAATTTTCATTTTTTCTCGAATTTTCGAAAGCTAGTGATCAGATTTCGACAGAATTTTGCACAGTTAGCAATTTTGAACTTTCAGACATCAGAATACGAAGGTTAAGTTCGTTAATGAGCTGAATAGGCCAAATGGTTTCGGAGTTATAGTCATTTGAAGTTTCGAGATAACTTTACCAATGTCTCACGAACTATTTGAGCGATCGGATTGAAACTTTGTAGGTAGTTGAATCATACTGACGCGCAACTACTTGCAATATTTTGTTAAAATCGTATCTTTAGTAAATTCTATAGAAAAATAATGAAATTATGCAAAGCTATCGATTTCTAACCTTTAGGGTAGGTCGCGCATTAGAATACGACAGTTGAGTTCGTTAATGAGCCAAATTGACCGAATGGTTTTGGTGTTATAGACGTTTGAAGTTTTCAAATTTTTTACCCAACTATCTGAGCGACCGGCTTAAGACTTAGTAGACATATTGATGTGCAACTACTGGGGAACAGCGTGCTATCGTTTTGTCCAAATGTCTGTAATTCTCGAGTTCTTTCCAAAAAATGCTCTCAAATGACCAGGTTGGACTCACTGATTGCGAAGTCAGTGTCAAAATCGATTCTGTCCGGCCGCCGACAGGATAACTTTCGAACGGAGCAAACTGGCGTCTTGAAACTTGCAGGGTAGGTTGGGCATCACAATGCCGCGGTTGAGTTCGTTAAAGGGCCAAATTGGCCGAATGGTTTCGGACTTATAGCCATTCGAAATGGAAATTTTCCCTGATATTTGAGAAATTACTGAAGCGATTGGATTAAAAGTTTGCAGTTTGCTGCAACATAACGACGCGCAACTTTGGAAAATCTTTTTCAGATCGTTTTATCAGTATTTCGAAAAAAAAAAATTCCGAACTTTAAAAAAATTTTTTTTTTCGAAAACTGTTCATCATATTCCAATAACAACAATAATATTAATAATAAACTAGTTTATTATTACTGTAGTTCTTTTTTCTCCATGAACCAATTCCTATCCCTGTAAGTTGTTGGACGTTATCGTTCTGTGGAAAGCCACATGAACCGAGTGTTTTCAAGTTACCAATTTTATACAAATTACCGAGAGACGTTGACCTTCTACGCTGTCTTGATGGCCTGTAATTTTATACTGAGTATTCAACAGTTGTTTGTTGCTCACAGACAACATATGTGCCAGGAGGTGGCAGGATTTTTATGAGAATATTGCTGAGCGACTTCGACCCTCTACGCCGCCTTGACGGCTGGAAATTTGAAACTGAGCTTGAATCGTAGTTTGCTACTCACAGACAACATGTGTGTCAAATTTCTAGGTGGCAGGATTTTTAAGAAAATATTGCCTCCTTTACGGCCTTTTGCTACTTACAGATAACATAAGTACCAAATTACAAGGTGGCAGGATCCTTTATGAAAATATTGCTCAAGAACTTCCACCCCCGACGCAGCCTTTACGGTCGGAAATTTGAAACTGATTATCAAATCGTTGTTTGCAACCCACAGACAACAGATGTGTCGAATTTCAAGGCGGCAAGATTTTTATGAAAATATTACTGAAAAACTTCCACCTCTACACCCGCCGCCATGCTTGCTGGAAATATGAAGCTGAATATGGAATAGTCGTCAGGTACTCATAGTCAACATATATATTTATCAGATTTCGAAGCGGCAGGATTGATTATGAAAATATTGCTGAGGGACTTCCACCCCCAGCGCCGTCGTGACGTCTGGAAATTTGAAACTGACCATAATATCTTGATTTACTATCTATATCGAACATTTGTCCAGAAAATCCAGGTGGCAGAGGGAAAAAATAAAATATTGCTGAAATTTATTGCTGAAGGTACTGGGGTGCAAACCTTTGATTCGATTTCGGGGAACTCCTCTGAAAAAGCTAGTGGTGTCCAAAAACACCAGTATATAGAAAAATAGCATTTCCTGAAAAAAATACAATTTCCTTGGAATTATAGTGTTAACTAATTATATATCATACAGTGAAGGGATGTATGCAATGAAATATCAACATTTCGCACTAGGAACGAAATTATCGCAGTCCCAAAAACTGCCGTTGAATACAAAATCGGAATGTTTTCGTGAGTTATAAGGAATATGAAGAAAATCTCTGCATACGTCGCCTATATATAACATTCTTAAGAAGTGTATGCAATAAACCCAAAACAAAATTTTGAGTCCCCAAAACTGCCGCTTGACATAAATATATATATATATATATATATATATATATATATATTTATATTAATAGGCAATATATATTTGTATATATATTTTAATGCTGTGCAACGTGAAAAATACGCTATGGTAGTGCTTAAAAAATTTTAATATCACAATATATATGATGAACCTATTAACATAGCGATTCATATTGAAATCACTAATTATAATTATCTACAATAAATTTTTCTACGCTGTTGACTGAAACAATCTACTACACTTTCCAAGTCCACATAAACATCCTTTTCAATGAACAATAAAGCCAAATCTGAATGTCTGTCATGATTCATGGTCGTTCTCATCCAATAGACGACTTCGGCCCAAGTTGCCAACCCACAATTTACTTAGCAAGTTTACTTTTACTGGGGAACGGGAATTTCAGGACAAATTCGACATGATAAGGTTCGCATTATTTATAAATAACCGCAAAACATGCCTCGGCTCTTCAAACCAGATAATTCCTTCCAAATATAGGTTTTTGTTAAGATCGTCCCCGATTGGCTGAAATTTAAGTTGGGATTCCTGATTTCATGCAAACAGTGTCAATTTTCATAGGATACGTTCCGAAAATCAACTCTGTTGTTTCGGTTGTCGATTTTCCGTTCCGTAAATATGAAATATTCGGATGGTTCCTGGAACAAGCTCGTAAAAAAGGTTATTTACGGAATCTGGTTGATGAAAATGCGGTCGATTTACTGTCACCAGAACGATTTTCTATGGTAAATATCCATAGCATAGAACAATCTATGTTTACTTTAGGTTTGTTTTGGTTCCGAGTTCAGAACCACAGACTATTGGTCTATGCTAGAACCGTCCCGAACAGATCTGAACTCGGAACCAAAACAAACCTAAAGTAAACATAGATTGTTCTATGCTATGGATATTTACCATAGAAAATCGTTCTGGTGACAGTAAATCGACCGCATTTTCATCAACCAGATTCCGTAAATAACCTTTTTCACGAGCTTGTTCCAGGAACCATCCGAATATTTCATATTTACGGAACGGAAAATCGACAACCGAAACAACAGAGGTGATTTTCGGAACGTATCCTATGAAAATTGACACTGTTTGCATGAAATCAGGAATTCCAACTTAAATTTCTGCCAATCAGGGACGATCTTAACAAAAACCTATATTTGGAAGGAATTATCTGGTTTGAAGAGCCGAGGCATGGTTTACGGTTATTTATAAATAATGCGAACCTTATCATGTCGAATTTGTCCTGAAATTCCCGTTCCCCAGTAAAAGTAAACTTGCTAAGTAAATTGTGGGTTGGCAACTTGGGCCGAAGTCGTCTATTAAAAATTCTCCTCGTGGCAGAAAAATACCTCTCGCATGTCGTACTTAGGCAAATAGGCAAAATAGTTGCAGCTCTAAAAAGCTGATAGAAGTTTGGATATGTGTTTCCTGATTCTGTCAATTGTTTTTTGACAGAATCATGATTGATAATTCCCTTGCAATGAAGAATAACATTTTTTAGAACGGTCATTTCTGCCCTCAAGGCAGAAGTGCTAATATTAAAAATTCCACGGTATTGCTCAATTTATTCTGTTGAACCCCCAAAATCTAATTGAAAAAAATGATTCACCGAATTGGCAAGCAGCATACTTTAGGGTAAACAAATAGTGGATGGTAGATCTTCCAATTCTAAAGCCTGCCTGTTCTTCATCCCCCATATCGCAATATTCGGCTTCGATTTATCTCTTGACTACCTTTCCGTATAACCTCGATATTGTACTCAGTACATCGATTCTCCGTTAGTTGTCACATTCTTCTCGTCCTGTGTGACTGTTGTCACATCAAATCTTCCGGGGTATTCTCACCGTTGAGACACCTTTGAAAGAGGTTAGCTAGTTGTTCACTTACAGTTTCTCTATGCTGCACTTGGGGAGTTCCGAAGGAATGCTTCCCGGCCATGATGATTATCTGCCTTTTAATGTTTTGCATATCTATTTCTCTTTTTTTGTAGATACTCTTACTGGGGATGATGTTGTTATACGTGTATCAGAATATTGATGTTTGTGCTCTGTTATCTCCTCCTTCATAGTTGACGCAGAGATCTTATGATATGTGTTTCAATTGAGGTGCAGGTTCTTTCCACTTTTTATTTTTCCGTGGTTTTATTATTTCATACTTTTCTCTTGGCTGTTCTTTATTCATTTCTATTTTCGTCTGAGGTATTTAGCGAGCGTATTTTGCCTCTTCGATCTTATCATTTTTTCCATCTTTCCGTGAATACGTGATAAGTGATGAGACGAAAAACTTTTATAATAGTACAACCGATGGACCAATACCAACAGTCAGGTGCGAGCGCTGTTGAGTTGGGTTGGATGAGGTGTAGTTTTCTCCCGAATCGTTGATGAAGCAGCTTGATGCATTGAGGATTGATTCCTTGCCCGGTGCAGATGGGGTGTCCGCTAGAGTGCTGAAAAATTGTGCATCATCTCTATGTGCTCCCTTAGCGATGATATTTTCCGAATCTTTCCGATCGCACACATTGCCCTCTTCGTGGTTACAAGCATCAGTGACACCAATCTTTAAAAAAGGAGACAAGCTCTGCCCCAACAATTACTGTCCTATAAGCCTCACCTCAATTGCCTCTTAAGTTTGTGAACGTATAATATTGAACGAAATGACCAACTTCCTGCTTTCTAACAGTATGATCCCTTCGACCCAGCATGGCTTTTTACCCTGCCGTTCTTCTCTCACAAACCTGTTGAAATGTGTTGACGATTGAATGAGGTCCTTTGATTTGGGCATACCGGTTGATGTTTTTTACCTCGACTTTTCGAAAGCGTTCGACCGTGTTCCTCAACTCACCCCGACTGATTGTCATGAGGATCTTGGACTAACTATCTCATCGGATTTAAGTTCGTCGAAGCACGTAAAAAAGATTACAGCTAAGGCAAGAAGTTTGATTTTCGTGGCTGCTCAACTACCGTTTGCTCGAAGATCTATTCGATTTATGTAACGCCTATTCTTGAATTCGTCAGACCTGTCTGGTGCCCCAATCTCAAGTCAGATATTGAACAACTAGAAGCAGTTCAAAGATGGGCCACTCGTATACCGTACGGTTCAGTACGTCCACGTTATGAGGAAAGATTAAATATCTTTGGACTAACATCCTTCCAGGATCGTCGTTTGAGGGGCGACTTGATCGTGAGCTTTAGAATAATACACAAGATGTTTGGAACTGATTTATAAGCTTTCTTCGTTCACAACACAAATAATTTGAGAGGTCACACATGTAAATTACGCAAAGAGTACTTCAGAACGATCCCCCGCCAACACTTTCTATCCAACAGAGTATTCTCCACCTGGAATAATTTGCCTGTGAGTGTGATTGAAGCTACAAATGTGAATATGTTCAAGAATAGATTCGACCAGCGGGGGAGACCTTCGTCCGTCGCCTGACCGATGTTTTGTTTCTTTATCACTTTTTAAATTTTTTTTTCACTATTTCATTCCTGCTTCACTTTAACTGTTGTATATTTTCGATAATTTTATTTTGTAGTTTGAGCTCGAATAGGCTTTGCCTCAGCTCTACCCATTTATATAATTATAAAAACTGTACTGCACATGGGTCGAAACTTTGCCATTAGGAGCATATTGTACGGTGAAATTCGCACAATTTTTCCTTGGACGTTGGACATAGGGTACCACTTACATTACTTTTGATGTGTAGTAGAAAAAAATGAATTTTAAATTTTGAAGTTTAATTTATCATCTGCTTTCATTTTTAGCCCATATTGATCCAAAATTTGTCAGTTAGCGTGAATAGTGCAGACACCATCGACAAGAATACAGACTCAAATAGGGTGCTGAACATCACAGATGAATCTTCTAAACTATCATTTCTACTACTAGCACCCACAGTAAACGAGTGTAGTTTATGGACGAAAACTATAGATGCTACTAGATTGATATACACAAAAAATTTTGAGCTCAATACCACTAAATCGAAAACGAGTAAGTATTTAAACTAATTTTTAAACTAATTTTTTGTTGAATGGTGATTTGGATGTAATATTGTGTGTTTAAAGTGTCGAAATCATTTTTCCATCAGTCACTGATTCGTTGTTATCGCTTTAAATTAATTAATATCTTACTGATGTTTTTAACCTCATATTCATTTTTGCATTCGATTTTTTTTCTCAATAGATATTGGGCGATGACTATTTGACAATTAAAAATGTTCGTTAATGTGCCTAATCGGCTCAAAAAGTTCCGACTCATATCCATCTGAAAAATTGTTCTTGTTTTCTCATTAATTCAAAATTACTCATGTGATTGAGTTGAAACTTGGTAACGTGAGGATCGTATCATAAAAAAATAAAAATCAATCAACAGTTTCATACTTCAGAAAGTATCTCCGGGATTCTGCGGATATTTTCAAAGAGCCTCGGAGGCGATATTTTTTGATCAACGACGAAGTTTTCAATATCGATTGAATGGTATTTCAGTGAAGCTAGTATAGTCCTGGAAACTTTTAATTGATTCTCCCTCACAGTATCTGAAACTCAGTTATTAAAAATAACAATTAAAAATTGCATTCAGAACTTGCTTCTGCATTAAAAGGTACATAGATTAGCTGTGTGAGGGTTATTAGGTACGTGATCTTTCATATTATATCATCATTTTTCCAAATGATGAAGTTTCGAATTTTTGGCTGAAAGTGGTCTCGAACTACTAGGTTTGTCCCACTGACGAACAATCCGATGTCAACTCAACTTCGATAATTGCCCAGCTAGCCTGCCTTAGACACGATAATTTGAGAACCAAGAGAGCTGGCGACTTTAAAGGGTAGGTTGCATATACAATTTGACGCTTGAGTTCGGTAGTGGGCTAAACCTGTCAAATGGTTTCGGAGTTATTCGAATTTTCGAATTTCCTCCATATCTAAGGAACTACTGGGGGAATCGGAATTTCATCTAACTATCAAGTTTCAATCCGATCCCATCAGTATTTCCTGAGGGAGTGAGGAAATATCATTGAAAATTCGAATGAGTGTATCTCCGAAACCGTTCGGCCGATTTGGTCCATTGATGAACGTAACCGCGAATTTCGATGCGCAACTTTATGCAAAATTTTATTACTATCATACTGAGATATACTTGAAACTAAAAGGTCTTCAGATTTCTATAAACTGAGGCACATACCTTGAGGTTAATATTCAAAAGAAGCAGTGTGCCAAATTTCAGATTAATGCGATATTTTTTTTTCTGGAAATATTGGGAAACAAATATGTTACAAGTATGGCTCCGCGAAGTAAGGTCGCTTCCGATACATGCTGCAATAAATGCCGTAAGGAAGTTAAATTATTCGTAATTTGTGGAAATTGCAGTTTAAAATACCATCCAAGTTGTATACTGAAGATATGTGGTACTTACGTCGATAAAAAAGGTGTCATTACATGCTGTGGTAACGTACACGAATGTGAAAAAGATGACGAAATAAATCAGCTGAAACAACGGATCTTGAATTTGAATGAATCACTCTACGAGAATTCAATAAGGTATGATACAACAATTCAAGAATTAATTTCACCTGAGGAAAAAATCGATCGAGAAGTTTCAATTAAATGCAATGAAGTGGATAAAGCCGCCTATTACAAGGACCTGATAATAGAACAAAAAAATCTACTCATTGAGGAACTGCAGGATAAAATTGGTATTCTTAAGAAACATATAGAACTATTAGATAAATTTGAATCAACAATAACAAATGAAGCCGTACTTGAAAGGAAAAAAATAATTAATACAAATCACGCTAAAAATAATATTGAAACTGATAAGGTTGTTGATATCAGCGGGATTCCGGTGAAACCAGCTGGGATTGACATGCTCGATGAAATTCCACCTGAAAACAAGGAGAATCTTCAACCATCCCATGAGTCATCTTTAGAGAGAGAGAAAGCAGATTCCAGTGAATTCAAAACAGTTAAATACAGGAAGAGGACTGATAATAGAAATAACTTGAAGAAAAACGAGAAGAAATCAATGAGACATACAAGAATGTCGAGAAATGCTGAAGAAAGTAAAGACCGTTTTTGGAATATAAAAGGAGCGTCGAAAGATAATCCTGTGAAAGCAGTTGACAAAAAAGTTTCTCTATTTGTATCAAGAATATCTGCTGGTACAAATCCCGAGGATTTCACAGACATGGTTAGACAAAAGTTCCCAGAGGCGGTATGTCAAAAGCTACAATCTAAACATCCGGAAATATATAGCTCGTTTAAAATTAATATTGATGAGAAAAGTTTACCTGAGGCTAAAAACAGCGATTCCTGGCCTAATGGAGCATACGTCTCTATATTTTTTCGGAGGGGTATATCGGTAAGGCCGAAGGTGGCCTAGTTAACAACGGTGTCTCAACCATCCGGAGTAAGAAAGGTGCAATTTCATTCAATTGTATACACTTGAACATACAGAGTATAAAAAATAAGTTGAATGATCTTGAGTGCATGATATACTCCCAGCCTGATGAATTCGATGTTATATGCCTAACAGAACATTGGTTATCTGAGGCAGAGGCTGAGGGAATATGTGTTGATGGCTGGTATATTGGAGATACATATACAAGTACGAGCTTAACAAGAGGAGGGTCTATGATATTCGTGAAAAATACTAGGACTGTCCAGGTTTGTCCTATGATAGAGAAAATACGCAGTTTGTCACTGGAACTTCATTGTGAAATATCCGCTGTAAAGTTGAGAAAAAACAAGGTAGATGTTATAGTTTTATGTGTATATTCCTCTCCTTCCAGAGATTTTAATTTATTTATAACTAATGTTGAGTCTTTACTTAATATGATAAATGTCTGTCGTGATAAAGTTTTTTTATGTGGTGATTTTAATGTTAAATTTTATACTTCTACAAATTGCGTTCCGGATCAGGAAACAGACATTTTTTGTAACCTCCTGTCATCTTTTGGTTTTAAACAGAAAATTTTTCAGCCCACCAGGAACAGAAATTGTTTGGACAACATATTCACGAATTTTAACGCCCAGAGTGAGTACAGTAATGTTATACCGACAGCGTTTTCTGATCATGATGCTCAAGTACTGAATGTTGTCATTCCGAATAAATTCATAACTTATAATTACCAGAAAATTCTACCTCTAACTACTGAGGGATTTAATGACTTGCATAATTGTCTAGAGCGAATTGACTGGAATTTTGTGAATGATGATACTTTGGATGTTGAGTTACGCTTTGATATATTCCATCAGAATATCGTTGATGCTTTTCATAAATCTTTTCCTGAGAAAAATTTAAGAGTGCAGGGTCCACATGCCGATAATGGTTGGTTCTCTCAGGACCTTAGGTGCATGAGGGAAAACTTACTTCTTGTGACTTCTCTATATCGGTATTATGAAACATCTGACTTGCGCGAGATTAGGAATAAAACACGACTTAAATATAAAAAAGCCATAAAAACAGCAAAACTTGAATATTTCAACAAAAGAATTGTAACATCTGAAAATAAATCTAAGGAAGCCTGGCGTATAGTTAATAATCATATCAGGGGCAACTGTGTCGAACAATCATCGAATATTGATGCGAGTGATTTCGGTAGGCATTTTTCAACCATTGCACTAAAGACCGCCAACAGTTTACCCCGCTCAAATATGTCCCTGAACCAAACATTCACAAAAACATTGCCAGCGGGATCTATTTTAGGGCCAGTTTTATTTATTATTTTTATAAATGATCTACCAGATTATTTGCCGGAAATAGAAACCACATTGTTTGTTGACGATACTACAGTTGCTGTTAAGTCCTCAGATCCACGGTCATCATTGGAGCAGTCACGTACAGCATGGTTGAGACTTGTCGAATGGTTCATTTCGAACGGTCTGAGTGTGAATGAGAGCAAAACTCATAATTTGGTTCTGTCTTTGAGACCAAAGTGGGACGAGTTTGATGCTGTCGAATCTGTCAGATTTCTCGGTGTTAGTGTGGACTCTGCACTAACTTGGAGGTCACATGTTGATAACCTTCTGATTCTGCTCAGCCGGAATATTTTTGCCTTGAGAACGCTGTCATTTTCGCTATCTAGTGACATACTGCTCACTGTCTACTTTGCTCTGGTAGAGACTCACTTGAGGTACGGTATCTTGCTGTGGGGAGGTTGCGCGTACCGTGAGGCCATTTTCCGACTGCAGAGACGAGCGATCAGGATCGTGGGGGGTTTGAGCTATCGCGATTGCTGTAGGAATACCTACAAAGATCTGGGTATACTTACTTTCCCGTCTCTTTTTATACTAGAAAATTTACTATACACTCATAAAACTAAGGACATATATCTTCTACAGTCAGATATGCATAAATATGACACGAGGAATAAGTCGCTAATTAGGAAAGACTTTCTAAGATTAAGTAGATCCCAACACGGTCCGAGGTTTTGTGCGGTGTCTCTGTACAATAAACTTCCTGGTGGGGTGAAGAATCTGCCGATCGCTAAGTTCAAGGCTAAAGTGAAGGCGATGCTGGCAGTTAATACATTTTATTCTATTGACGAATTTTATAATGTGACTCTGGATGACACAGACTTCGTGTGAGTTTTTTTTTTTTTCCAGGAGTGAATGTTTTGCATTTTTATGTTTACTTTTTCAAATTTCTTTTATGACCTGTGAAAGCAATGTAACATTTGTATTAATCACCAATAAATCTCTCTCTCTCTCTCTCTCTCTCTCTCTCTCTGTGAAATTTCTTCGTTATCGTATCGTCGTTATTTGTTCAACCACTCAAGAAAAACTGCTTTGGCAACGAATTTGAATATAAGTTTCGATTCGATCAAATTTGGATACTTGGAAATTTTGTTAACATGCGATTTCCCTCCGTTTAGCCGGGAATGGTCTAGAATGTTCTCGCTGATAAAGAATTCGTTCTCAAATTCCATTTGGTCCACCCGGCTGGCCATAAATGCGTTAATTATACTTAGGCAGTTCATTAATTCTTAATTAAATGCGCCGGTTGATTCAAATTTACCCAATCCTTTCCTTAGTTAGAGGAACTAGTTTTTTTTCTCAATTACTCGAAAAATGTCGATCCCATCTAATCGAAATCAAGTGAGTGTTGTAATTGTTAATGTATACGCAAACCCGTGCCGCGCAGGAGATAAGAGTTCAGCACAGTACAATTTCTTATCACAGACTAACCAGATAAACCACTCGCGTCATTTACTTAGGAAATCTATGTCAACGCAGATATGATCCTGGAGTGCGTTCAGATGCTTTATCCGGTAGACAAAAATCGCACGGTAGGATTTTTCTTGGTTGTAGCCGTTGACTAGAAGATTCATCTGAACGATGTGGTGTAAATGTCAAATTTCATCTTATCTTACTTAACCCCAAAAAAATAATATTTTTGATATCCTCCTTTTTGGCAAGGCAAAAATGCATATACAAGTCTCAGAGGAAGAAATATATATTTCTTCCTCCGAGATACAACCAGTTCGAGAGTTAACAGCTATTAAATCTGATTTTGAAATTGTAAACATAACCAAAACTTCTCACTCCTGTCATTATAAACTGCAAAGCGCATGCGGGTTAATTTCTACCCATGTACAGGCTGGGTTGGACGGTTGGACGCCCGGTAAAGTATCTTCCAAGCATCTGAAGGACCCAACCATTTGCCAGACGTAATCATCTGAACGCTTTGGGACGCGCCCGGCGTCACACGGCGTAGCATCTGAACGCACCCCTGAATCGAAGTAATCAGAATTTTAGCAGGCGTCTGGGGTGCTTTGGGGTGCCAATCAGATTGCAGGAATAGGATTACGTCACTCTCGCCGCTTTTGGACTCGCTTGAAGAGGTTATAAACGTGTAAACAAACATAAATTAATTTTTGTCCTATTTATTTGATGAATACTTTCTTATGTGTTCCATTTTAGAATATAATCCAAACAGTTTTTACAACAAAATCAATTGTTTAGTCATCTCTGAGGTTCTATTATATGATGACAGTCCTCATTATATGCTTTAATTGTACAACAAGAAGAATTGGAATCGAACTTAGGTGGACTCATTCACAATGTTTATTTTATATATTATAAAGGAATCCCAACTGAAGTAAAAGAATTACAACCTCCATTATTCAATTGAAACAATGGGATGTCTGATAAAATTGTATATGATTGCACAACCACAAGGATTGGAATCGAACAAAGTTGGTCTACTCATAGTTTGATTTTATATTGAAATGAATCTCATTTGATGTGAAAGTATCACAACCTATACATTTTCCATTTAATACATTGGTATGTTTCTGTTTGCTTGATAAATTGATTTCAAAGAACAAGTTTTCGCCAAAAAAATACTCCTTTTAGTGAATTACTGTGTTAAAATAGTGAAGCAATTATGGATTATACTCAACTTGCTGAATTAAATTATGTAAAAACCAGTGTCTGAAACAGTTTGGCAGACTTCATGTAAACATGGTATACTTACTACAATATAGTTACTGAAAACTTAATGAATAACATATTTATATGAGTAATAATTGATAGTGTTATGGAAAAGATAGTACAATGTAGTTTTTAAAGGAAGTCTATTTCTTGTCTATAAATTTTTAAAGTTTCTTCATTTCTTACACATTAATTCGATTGTATTCACACATATTAGAAAAAGGTTTGCAATGAAATAAAACACACCTAAACTCCCAGAAGATTTTGGTGGTTTTCCTAGAGACCTATAAGTGTCACTACAAAGATTCTCAGATTAAGGTAAACTGGTTTTCCATAACATTTTTCCGAAATTTTTATTTACTCCAACCGAGTTCTTCTATAGGAGTTTAAGATGTGGAGAAAATACTCGCTTTGGTATTGGAAATTTGCTTTTCAAATGAATTCATCGAAAAATCTTAGTCTGATTTTAATCTTGTGATTCCTGAATCCCAACAAATCCGATTTTACATTTCGATTTCAGATATTCCAAAGTATTTAATTTGACAGTTGTTTAGAAGAAAGTGTGGTTATGTCTGTTGAATTTCTCAAGGTCGGAATGACGCGATTCCCTCAAACGATGAAGTGATTTGTCTTGTTGGTCTGTGTTCCTATGAACAACACATTTTCGTATAACGCAAGCGCTTGCGCGGCATACGTTCCCCTATACGCTTAGGTGAACCGTCGTTCATTAGTGTACGCTCTCATTACGGAAAAAATTCTACACCCCTCTTCTAAATCAATCCACCCTTCTTATTGTAATATATGCAACTCATTGTTAGGATTACCAACGAAACTGAGTTTCAGATCGGTGAGTTACAAAAATAAAATTAACAAGGAAAATGCCTTTTTCCATTGATTTCCCCTTGTTGTGTTGGATGAATTTATAAAATATGAGGTCACAATATTTTCACGATGATTGAGATATGCACTATGTGAAAAGAGATCCCATTGCTTTTGTCTTGATGTGTTGTTTTATTCATGTACTGCTTTTGTGTATAGAAGTCCATATAGGACCAGCGTGTGGACGTCTTCTTACTGTTGTGCAAAAGGGACAACATTTTATCCTTAATGGTAAGCATTAATGTACTAAATATTTTAGTAAATGGATGCGGTGTAGTTCTTTGTGTAACCATATTAGAAGCCACTGAAATCATTCTGACTAGTTGGAAACATAACAAGGATAGATCCCTGAAAAGAAAAGGTATGAATTTGAATTCCACTTCAGAAGAATAATCGAGAAACATTTGAGACTATGTTGATCAACAGTTGTGACTGACGATTTTCAAAGTATGTGAAAAAAATTGAGTTGTTAATCATGAAGAACGCGAATTATAAGTGAGGCATTTTTTCGGAGGAAAACCATAAAAACAAAACTATAAACAAATGCAAATTGTCGAAACTACTGATTAGGTTCAACTCTCCCTCTCTTCTATCGCCATTTTATTTATTGATTCTGAAGTGGGGAAATGTTGGAAGTAAGTGTAGTCACCAATTACGACTGCATGCATAGAATGAGGTTATCTTCTTGGATGTAATGTAATAATTACCTTGAAGCTTTGAATAAAGAACAACAGGAAGTAGCATCACGCTGTTCTACCTCGTATATCAGTGGAACATCATCGCCCATATTGAACCTCCAAGTATGACTCATGTTAGTTCGTTTCTTCAGACAAAGAAGTCTCGGAACAAGTTGTTCTCTCTTCAAAGTGAAAGGGAAGTCGGCCATATACAACCTTCATCCCGGACCCACGATTTGAAGCCTTATGCTCCTTCCTTATGTTCTTTATTCAGAGCCTTGAAGTTGTCGGCCATATTGGTATGGGAAAAATCCACAGAAAGTTCTCAAAACTGTACGACACTTTTGGTACAAGGAAAATTAAGAATATGCTCCCTCCCCTTCTTTTACCTCCATGGTAAAAATAAATCTTGATAATAGACATTTGTTGGTGTCTTTGACTCTTTTCTCTTATGCGGATTACTGGCTTGGTATTTTTCACTTTCTTCCTACGTTCATTCGCTTTATTTCAACGATTATAATTTTTGTTTCCGTGGCGACTGTAGAAAAACTTTCAGACAAATCAGCATAACCACATAATGGTAGCGAAAAAAAATAAGCATAGCATTCTGTGATTTTGGATTCGCGCAGAATCAAATCAGAGATGGAAGGGTGCGTTTTTATTTTCATCGAAATGATTAATCGATTAACCTCTATCAACAAAAGAAGAGAGAGAGGGAGATACACCGATTACCGATCACTTCAATGAAAATAAAAACGCACCCGAACTACACGGACTGCACTCGATATGTTATCTGTGACTTCACTCAACTACACTCCTCTGCACTGGGGTATTGAATTCAGTGGAGTTAGTGTACAATAAAATTTGCATGCAGGTACAACGAACAAACCTGATGTTACTCCACTCACTCTTAGAAAGTCAATCCATGAGTTATAGAACTTTGACACAGTATAATTGACAAGACAAGACTTAGTCATATTCCTGGCAGATAAATACACGAAGTTGTCCATTCCAGATAGAGGTTGGATTTATTACGTATGCCTTTGATTGAAATATGCCTGACTTGCCAATGTCTCTCCGTATTATTCTCACCATGACAACATTACACGAGTGGGAAATCTGACTACTTCTAGTTACAAAAACTAACACGTTTATATTATACTTACTCGAACTTTCCGAATATGGATACATTATTCCCGAGCAAAATGAATCTTAGTATTTGTTAGAATTTTTTTTTGTGAAATTCATTTTACTAGCAAAGACCTCACTTTTATACACCATTGACTTTTAGAAAGTATCCGGGTTGGCCATGACATTCTGACCCATTTCACCGTGTATATTTTGGAAATGTTTGGTTATAGTCATTTTCCTTTCAGATAACTACGCAACGTTGTCTTTTCTACAAAGAGGTCGTAGTAATTAAATATTTATCAAAATGTTTATTCACTTTGGGAAAATAACTAATTTGAGGAAATATTATGTGAATTCAATAATTCCGAAGACCTGGCTAATGTTGAAGAAACTTTTTTCTCTGTTAATACTGGAAATATTTCACGTAGATAACCATGGTTGAAAGATTCGGTTATGCTATTTTCTTGTACGGAAATCAATAGTAGTGTTGAAATTTTACTGAAAAATAATGAATAGAATATTCCGTTAGTTTGTGATAGTTCATTCGAAAAAAGAATAAAAGTACTCGAATATCCCGAAAGAAAAACTTCTAAACGAGAAAATGGACCTATGGAATACCGCACTTTTCGAATTTCCCAAGAAATAAGACTACATAAGACATTTGAATACCTTTTCAGACAACTTGAAATACTCCAGTATGAACATTTTGAATAGCTTGTAATAAATGATTGATTCCAAATTATCAAAGTTACTATCAGGAAAAGCAGATTTCAATTCTACATAGCACTTCCAGTACTCTGTCTCTGCTTGTTCAAAACTACCTTCGGCATTTTTAGTTTCCAAGCGTGATGATTATATTGAGATTGAGACTATTGAGAGTAGAAATTAGCATTGGCAACGTCTCTGAGAATGATTTTTTCACTGCCGATATTTCAGGAGTGCCAACCTGCGTCAGTTTCAAGTAGAAAACTTGATAACCAAAATCTTGGCCAACCGGGATACTTTATAAAAGTGAATGGAGTATATCAATATTTTGTCGTTTAAGTGTGTGAAATATACGATCATTTATAGGTAAAAATCACGTGGACAACATCTTTTGCAAAGTCACTCTTGGAGATCAAGAACAAAGAACGGATATCGCTAAAGAGTCTCATACCAGTTCTGTTAATGGAAATCCCCCCGTGTCTTCGTTGGTTTGGAATAATTCGATGCAGTTCCATTTGAAGAATATCCATGAAGAAGTTGTCACCTTTGAAGTGTTCGAACTTTGCGCATTTACTCCAGATGGTATGTCCTTTCGATATATTTCAACGCTCATTAAGTTTTATTCATCACTAATTCCTGAAAATACTCTCCACAGTTTGTTTGGGTCGCAGTGAGCTACGAATCATCGATATTTTGAGGGAAACTGAAACTGGTACAGGACCTCTTGTAAAAAAACTCTTACTCCGCCAAGCTGAGTCTGGAGAACTTACTATCAAATTAGACTTGCAATTGTTCAAACATTGAATAATGATTGCAATAAACCTGATGTGATGTCACACTACCATTTAGCGTTAGTCGATGTGTGTGAATTAGACAAGCTTCATAACATGATCGTTCACAAGTGTGAACTCATTAAGCATGTTACAATGTACAAACTTTTATCACATACCTGAATGATATTTATTAGTATATAAATGAAAGTGTTTCTTATTGTTTCACTTTTTAATAATGATAATTTATTGCGAGAAAGTATGAATAAACAACTAAATTTAAGGAAGATGCCAAACATTCATCAACTGGTCTGGTCCCTCCAGAAGAATGTGATTATCATGAATTACGATGAATACTGATGAACCTTACAAAAATTATTTTTCATGTTATTGTTGGGGATATCATCCAATCAAATTCAGTGATGAAAATAAATGACAATATAGTTCGGTGAAGTGCAGGATATGATCCTGATATAGCTTCTAATTCTAGGTGAAACTGTTGAACCACCAATTTACCTGATTTCAATCAAACATTAAATATCAGTTTTCCTATTATGACACGTGAAATGGGCGACAAAATACAAACTTACGATAGTATGGTTCGAGGAAGGATCTATATTTTCCTAGGCTTCAGCTAATACTGACGAATAGAGTGGAAAGGGATAGAAAATTACACAACAATAAAGTTCTTCGAATTTTTTCTTTTCGAATTTGAAGATTTTATCGAGAGATTGCAATGTTTTTCTTTTACTGATCAAATGCCACTATTATAACCAAATTGGCTATGAAGTACGGTACTTTAATTGAGCTACATAGGTATCAAGTAACATTTCAACGGTGATTCCATTCTGAATAGAATTTATAAGTTACTGAAATGAATCATTCCAAAAAGTTTCTTTTCAAAATTGCGTGAGCATTCATAATGAAACTCATTCGATTTCCGTTCTCAAGTGAACAGTAGAAATAAGTTTCCATTCACCTTCAGATATCTATAACAACCTTGCCTTGAAAATAACTTGTTCCCTTATCTAGAATGGATTTTGCAATCACTCCACAATACCAAATTTTATTGTCGAGTTCTTCATAAGTCAATCTGAATTTATTTCAGACAATATTAAACAAGTCAACACAAAATTTCGTTTGCATTCTCCTTATATTCACGAATTTCATCTGGGAAAGAGCGAGTTTTCATTTTACCCAAAAGTCTAAAAAATTTGGCACAGACACAGAATCAACATTCAATGGAAGTTACCGAATTTCAGCTGGGTCCAATATTTATTCCTGGAAATATTAGAAAAAAATCTAGAAAAGCACTGACTTGAAGTCAGCAGCTTTTACGCGCTTTATCACATTGCGAAATGGTGACTTGGAAATTTTAATGAAATATAAAAATTAAAAAAAAAGAGTTATTGAAAAATCAAAATTTCGAATGGCTGTAGCACAAAAACGAACTTAACCGAGATATTTAGGATCCTAACCTAACCTGAAAATTTCACAACTTTAGGTCCTTCCTTTCGAAAGTTACATCAGCGCACACGGCCGGACGGACATAATCAATTTTGACCGCGGATTCTTCATCAGTGAGTCCAACCTAGTCGTTTGAGACCAATTTCTGCTCAAAATTCGAAAATTACAGACATCGTGACGAAATGATAACGCGCTGTTCCCTAGAACAAGCGCGTAAAAACATGTGAAATTACGTTATTTCCCCAGTATCTTTGATATTTTCTGATTTGAACAAGCGTGTAAAAGCTCCTAAACTTACACGTCTGTGCGTTTCTAGAATTTTCATTAATTTATTCAATAGTATTTTGAATATAAAATAACAGAAATATTTTATCCAGACCTTAATCACATTTAACAATATATGTTAAACAAAGGGGTCTTATCAGAGTCATCTGTTCTGTTCGGCACAATTAACTGTAGCCTTAAAGTTCGGAGTCACGTGCATTCAATAGTTCGAAAAAATAAGGTGAATTGTGTCCATAGACAAATTCAACTTGCGCATATGGATGGAAGACCGAACTGAAAATTTCGAGTCTGAAGTTTTTTGGTTCGTTTAAGTAATGCGGGTGTTCACGCCCTGCCAGTCAAAATTGAATTCTACCACGAATTCATTATAAATGATTCTAAATTCTTACCTAATCGTTCGAGAGTATTTGTAGTACAAAATTCCAAAATTAAAGACGGCGAAGAAATGACGACGTTCTCGTTACACAGATCAAGCTCGCAAATAGGAAATAATACAACTATGGACTTCGAAGATCTCCCTCACCGCGTGCTCAATAAAATCAATTTATTTTCAAGGTGACGTTGTTCTAGACCTTGATGGATGAGCTGTTTAAGATTCTAGTTAGCTGAGCAGATTAGAGCATATGCCGGTAATTTCCAACCATAATAAAGAGAATTTTTATTTTCCCAAAAATAATACGCTATCATGGTAGTAATATAACTAGAACGAAGATAATTGTTATTTTCCCAGAAATATTACCCTATTATGGTATTCAATAAAGGAATAATCTTATATTAATTGTATAGATCAAATTATATATCAGCAATGAAAATTACTCTTTGGTATCACGAATATTCAAACTTATTAAGTACCAATAAGATAATTATAATAAGCTCAAAAGAGGTGTATTCGCCAATTTTTTTCGAAATAATTCTTTCATTTTGACGGGAACATGTTGCTCGAATTTTTAATTGTTTATCAAATTTTTGGATATTTGAAAATTTTTAGCGACAAAATATAATTTTAAACAGAGGAATTATGCTCGAGATTGAATGGGCCAAATACCTGTTGTGAAACATGAACCTGACAACTCATTAAAATTCGTCGTGTATAAAACTATACATATCTGCAACTGTTGAAGTATTTTTTTATTCTATAAGAATAACATCACAAGCGTTTTCTAAATTTATAATTAACTCTTAAATAGGTATTAACATATAACGGAGTCACACTTCATTATAGTGCAAAGAGGGTTTTATCAATTCGTTTGCATTGTTACTTTATGATAAGATATTTAATATCGTTACACAATCAAATATTTATTGAAATAAATAATTATAGCATCATATAAACTGTCTTCCTCCATAGTTGTAGTTTTGTCTCTTGATATCATTGAAAAATACACAATAATTATACCATATTTATTGTGTCTTATTTTTTGTCGGACCTTCTTCCGGACTATGCCCCTTTTGTCGATCCTATCCTATAGAGACACTTGTTGAGATAGGATGCAATATTATTACAATATAATACTGTCTCCATTCTTCGTTTTCTAAGTGAAGTCACCACAGAAACTTTAGAGAAGTCGGAAAATCTAGGTGGCCAACGAATGTCTTAAAACTGGGAAACTAGACGATCTGGAAAATGACGACTTATAACGAGAATTGATGCGTTCGAGGTGAGAGCCGCTTACTAATCTTGCTAAAACCAGACAAGTCGGATGGAGATTCGTTGTTGTCGTAACTCGGGCAAGAAGAGGTTGTTGATCATAACTTGATTCTACAACCAAGTACAAGGTCTAAGTTTGATCTGATTAGAGTGTTTGGAAAAATGACACTTCGAATGGATATATCTACGAAATCGTAATTTGTTCGTAATTCCCTAGTTGTAGCTGGTGAACAACTGCCAATTTATAATGATGGACGGTACTTTTCAATTATTCGGTTCTGGCGAAAGCACTTGTCCTATTCGGCCAAAGCGACGCTATAAAATTTCTTGATGAGACTTAGCAAGTTATATATTGGCGATTCTATTAGAGACATTAAGATTGTGCTATTATTTCGTGTTGAAAGTGAAAGGCTGCGGTAGTTCAAGCTAATGGATTCAGAAAATATCTGAAAAACCTGGTTGTATTTGGAAACATTCATTATGCGATGATAATGAATATGCACAGTGCAATGAATTTATCCTCAAACAAAAAGTTATAACAGCCCTCAATTGGTTGAATACAGTCTTGCTCCAAATGTGTTATCGACAATCCTTGCAATTGGCAAACAGTAATAACCACTGAGAATAGAATTAACTAGAGCCAGATAATCGCGGTATGTCAAGCTTCCCCCACCCTCTGGTGCCCTACTAGCGTACTAACAGGACTGGGTAAAATACATGATTGGCTTAGTTAAAATACAAACTACAAAATACCTTCTCGCAGGTTTTTGAAATATTTCCTCTCAGAAAGGAACACAAGATTTTTGAATGTGGTATCAGATAAAGAGCCTCTTGTTGGGGGATAAATAAAACCGGCTTAAGAAAACAATCCTTCTATAGGTCCTGATAAGCACGAACTTGTTTTATATTGTATGAACACATTTCCTATATTAGGATAGTGTTCAAGGATGGTGTATTTGGAAGTCTGTGGTCGCTCACTGTCCCTGTTCTCAAAAACAATAAATCCGTCTTCTTCCTCAATATTACTACTGCTATTCCCAGGCATTGATTAATCTTTTTTGACATTTGCCTCTAAGACATGAATAGCCAGATTTTGAATTCTCTGACTTTCATCTGTTGTGACGATTTCTGGCAAAGAACGCATTTTATAGCTAGGATGATAACATGAAGCCAAAATGGCTCCATTCACTTCTGGTGACATTTGAAAAAACTCGTCGATGCTTCGTTCTGAACTCCCTTTCAGTCTTGATATAATTACTGTGAAATGTCGCAAATTTTGGAATCCTGCAGCTAATCTAATCTAGTTCTTATGGACATTCAAATAGAAGTTTGCCGTAGTAACAATTGTAGGCCTGAAGATAATCCAAAGCCTGTACATGGTCATCATCATTGTTGGATTTGTTGATACTATTATCGCTATTGACCACTGTGAAATACTTTCCACTTAAGATTAGCGGATACGTCCCCGCATTTACTCCGTCTCCATCGCTGCCGTCGTCCGAGACCGAGGAAGGAATTCGATCATCCATCGTTGAATTCTTATTAATAAATTCGTCAAATACACAGAACTCAAACAAGTTCAATGAAAATAACCGTTTAAGAACATACAACAAACCTTACGAGAAGTTCAAATAAAAAATACAGTTAACAAATTGACCTGTGTATTTCGGAAATGGCCATTGCGCAGGACCTTTTCTTCCTTTCCATTTGCCGAAAATGATCGCTAGCGGAAGAACTAGATTAAGCAGATGAACATCGCGCCATCTGAAGGAAGGTTCAGGGACTATTTTCTGTAGAGCGCTTAATGTATTTGTTCGAAAGTATTTTGAAGAAAAAAGTATCGAATTACAAAATATTTCAGCTTCAGGTATTTGAAATACCAATTACAAAATACATTTCCAAGAAGTAATTGAATACGTATTTCAATTACAAGTAATTGAAATACTGCCCAGCCCTGCGTACTAAGCAGGCTCTTATAAGAATTGCATTATTCTGTAGTGTAATTCGTTTATCTTATTGGCCCTCTTTGTTTTGATTGATTTCAATAGAAAAATGGACATTTCCGTCGCTTTTGAACGCAATAGCTGCATTGTGTATACAATGATAGCAGGGAGAAAATAGGAAAATTGCAAGTACCCTGGTGAAGAATCTTTTCGCTTTAAAGTTTTCCTTAAGATCCCGAATTCGAAGAAGAATGAATTCTAGCTATTTGGAGGAATAATTGTAAACCAACCGATCATGGTCGTGTTCGAAGTGGCCAGTGTGAAGAAAATGATTATGATAATTAATCTCCTTTTTGTAGGCACTTTAAGAAAAATGCTCTTTCATCGGTTTCCTCGCATGTTCGCCTCATAAACAGCCATCAACATCTTTGAAATCCTCAATTAGTGTTTCAAAGCGTATGGCCCCTCTCCGATTATTTTTCGAATGGCAGAAAAAAAAGCTGAATCTGTTCAGGAAATAACCTCAGAACAACTCGAAAATCGCTGATTAAAAAGACATCGTTGAAATATCAAAGGAACGGATACTAATTATATCAGAACATGTCGATTCACCGAAGAAATTTTCAAAAAATTCTTTCCGCCTTATGAAAAGAGAATATCAAAAGTAATATCCATTCTTCTCGTTTCAGAACATATAGAACAGAAGGAACATCAGCAAAATATCGCAGCATTGTCCTGTACAATCATTTAGTTGCTTTGATAAAATCTTCGAATGTGTACAGTTTTTCCAAAAGTATTGAACTGTTCATATGTTATTACAAAGTTGATGGAATTCTAAATGATAATTGTATTTAGTGATATTTTCGATTAATTTATGACTTGTCACATACACTTCATCTCTGTCTAATTGGATGATTAAATATCAACTATCCTGAAATGGGGAAATTTCATGATGATCGATGACGAGAAGAAAATACCCCTCAGAGTTTGAGAACGGATTTCATATCATTCAAAAACCGAGGACAGACACAACCGTCATCAGATGTGAACCGGATTTGTATAATCTTTGAAAAGCATTCGAAGCATCAGTTCGGAATAACAAAATCAATAGCAACATTACCATTTACACCTATGATTCACTTTTGTACTTTTCAAGTATTAATTTTTCATAGAATCAAATCATTCATCACTCAATGGAGAAGAGAACCAAAAGCACTAGTTCATTTGAAAGTATAGAGTGCGACAGAAATTCAAAAAACTAATTCATTTAACAGGACAGTAATATGTTTCTCCCATATTTCGTTTTCTTTGAATTAATTCCATTGATTTACTTCTTTGCATTTCGATATGTTTCAATAGATTTGTCGTAACCATATCGTTTAATGAAATGAAAAAACTTGAAATAAATAAAATCAAAGAGAAAAGCACCAGTAAAAGCGGTGGAAACTATGATATAGCGGGCCCGATGAAGAGACGGTAGGGCACCAGAGAGAGGTGGAATAAGAGACATGCGACTAGAGACAGGGACATGAAGGTTGGAATCGGCCAATCAGAGAAAACACGGAATGGCGGTAATTTTGAACTTCACAACGTGAATGATGGCGTGGCGTGTCTTTGGTTACATATTATTATGTAATATAGGCTTAAGTTTTCCTTTTCACAATGTTATTGCACTCTAGCGAGCCTCAAGGATTTCCTGGAAGTATCTAGGCAAGAGCATTTCTTTCATATCAGCATTATTAACCGAATTAGTTTTCTTTCCGTATAAACGGAACTATATATTTCATTATTATTACAACCAGCTTCGAATAAACTTGCTTAAGAATAAATTGCGTTTTTTTTAAAAAAGTGATCTCAAAGAGAAAAATTATAATTATATACGGTATTTTATCTCGAACTGATATTTTTCAATGATTTTGATGGAACCAAGACTGTTTATTTCTTTATTTTAGACGAAAAACTGGATATTTATCTAATAAGTATATTATGTATATTGGAGAAGTTGTAACATGTAGTCGGTTCTTTTTTTACGTGCTTGTTCTAAGACACAATAATTCAAAGCATTATATATCATTTCACCAACAATTCTGCAATTTTCGAATTACAAATGGCAAATGGCCTTGAACGACTAGGTTGGACTTACACTGATGGAAAATCTATTGTCAAGATATAAACACTCTGTTACTTTCAAAGGAGAAGAAGGGTATTGAATTTTTTTTTTTGTAAATTCTGAAAATTTCTGTTGAGTGAATGACCTTTATCCGCTGAATAGTTTCGCGGATATACAAATCTGAAATTATTATTTTTGTTCTCCTAAATAATAAATTCGGAAAAACCCTGCGTCCACAAAATTGAAACTTGATAATTAGTTATAATTTTCATCAAGATCGTATATCTTTATATATTTCAGCTCCATCGGATATGTATAATATATTTCTAATAAATATATTATGTGTTTGAAAACTACAGGTGGATTTTACACACATTTGCATGAATTCTAACTTGAGCTCAAAACCCCTGGCTCTACAACTTTTACGTCTAAGATTGTGGGTTCTCAAAGTTATTATCTTTACAATCGGCGCTGTAGGACTACACGTGAACCGATATTTGTTGAGAAAGAGTTTTGGTGCACAAAGACGAACTCGTAAAAGATTTAACTCATCAGACGGATGATAAGCCATCATTCCACCCATTCATTATTCACGAATTCGTCCTTTATTGATATTAGATCCTAAACTTGCTCAACAAATATCGAATCCCTAAGCTTATTATCACTGAAATTCACAACTTTAATTACCAAGTTTCAATTTTGTGTACGCAGAGGATTTTTTTTGGACTAATTATTTAGGAAAGCACCATAATTTCAGATTTTTAAATTCCCGAAACTGTTTGGTGAATTTAGCTCTATATTGAGTTTGCTCAACCGGGATATTCAGTAAATACTCTAGTCTAGTCTTCTCCTTCTAAATAAGTTACAGAGAGTATTTTACAGCATGAAAATCAGAATTTAATTTCAAAATAAATTTTTCATATACTGTGTTAGTTCAACCTAGTCGTTCAAGGCCATTTTCCGTTCGTACAACGAGAATTGCAGAATTGTTGGTAAAATAATACCGCTTCATCTCATTGTTCCTTATACAGAACAAGCACGTAAAAAAAGGACCGACTTTCATATTTCTAATTTTCCAATATACCTACTATTACATAAATATCCAGTTTTTCATCTGAGATAGAGAAATACAAGGTCTTGGTTTCATCAAAATCAATTAACAATATACCATCGAAATAAAATACTGTATGGAACCAAAGACACACCATATGGAACAGTTATCATTCACGTTGCGAAGTTCAAAATTACCGCCATACCGCGTTCTCTCCGATTGGCCGATTCCAACCTTCATGTCCCTGTGTCTAGTCGCATGTGAATAAGAGCACATATTCGGTAGCGCGTTCGCAATACGGTGGCCGCTCAGTATATTCTATTCTCTTCGGTAATAACTCGATTATCAAAAATTGGGTTGTAGGAACCTGTTTTGGTATTACGGTCCCCCTTTTTCTGTGTGATATTTGTTTATTAAAAGAAAAAAATTGATTTTGTATTAAAGCTTATCTTACTTTTTTGTGCAATGTTTTGGGACATTATTAAGATGATGATCTAACAATTCGGTGGAAGCTTCGGCTGATTCATTGATAAATTTGGTATCCGACCGAATCACGAAAAAGACGCTTTGGAGCATTACTAGTTACGAGCAGATCGATTTGGACTGAGCAAAATGCCTTGTCGGATTTATTCAACTATATCTGTCGCTCAACAACTCTGTGAGGGGAGGGGGTAACAGAGAAGCAGGCTTATAAAATATACAAAATCTATTTATAGAATTTCATAACGACACAGCATAACAACAACAGTAACAACATAAAAATATAATTCCAAAGTTGATGGAATCTGGACGGAGACCACAGAACAGTATACTGCAATTCATCATTTTCTGAAAATGCACACTGATTGCGTATTCTATATTTGAGCAGAATTAACTCTACCTACCAATTACAGCATAACCGAAACCTATCTTATAAGTACCCATACGATATGAACAGGTGGGTACGATTATCTCATACAAATCAGTCGAACCCAGTGTGAACTTGAACACTTTATTATCTTCAGGAGTTACTGGAACAATATGACGATCTTGCCTCAGAAGTGCATCAGTACTTATAATCATTGCTCTGTGCTTATGACCTGCAAATATCACTTGCGGTTGTAGATACGATATTACCTGGAAAATAGTGAATATCTAAATCAGAGGGGTTTCAAATGCGATGGTTTCACAGACAAATAAATCGTGGATACAAAATCACCCATAATGCATTGTTTTGCGTGCTAAGGCCCTGTTTTCGTTCCTCATTTCTTCTAGAAAGTCGAACAAGTTAAATTCGCTACCTGTATCGTGTAAGCATGAAAGTGTAATGCTCTTACAATAAATTAATAAATACAGGAGGGCAATACACGAGTCTTGCATTTCAACTTATAATACAGGAGAATTGTAACGTATTATTCTTGTCTGAATCCAAATTGATATCCGAAATTTTTTCTCACTGCCTAACCTTGAGCGATCCTACCCAACCATCATTCGATATTACAAAAATGAATTTCGAGACTATGGTAAGCTTGAAAATAAAAGAAGATTAGTGGTGCGGAAAACAAATTCGAGAAATGTTCCATGTTCTGTATGGCGACCGCATAGATGCGTAGGACAATACGACTGCAGGGTAGCTATTCTTGACTGCGATAGTATAGAACGTTATCTATAGTATCATCACAAATGCATAGCGTTTCGTTAACAACACACTGGATTCGTCCACTTTTTCTCGTTTGATCTCTTTCCAGAATTTCAAGAATAGCGCTCCAGCGTCTGCTGCATATCCTGCTCGCATATTCGTATTAGTAAGTAATATTGGAGAAACCCTAACCCTAACTATCTCAGAATGAGATTTCAAAAAAATGGGCCTAGGAACATCGGAACAATCTGACGTCTAAAAGATAAAATGCGGTAACGAAACTCAATAACCAGATAACAACCTATAACCAAAACAATTTATGGTACAAAGGGACAGGAATACGTAGAGCAATAAGTATTTGCAAACTCACACAAAACACTAGGCATACAATGAAGAAATAAGAGGAAGTGCATCTAAATACCTTGGCTTGGTTATTGAACGCACTAATATAACCTAACGTTATCTTACAGTAAAAAATTGGAATGAACTTATCTCAACTACCTCAGTTCCAAATATTGCTAGAATTTAATTATAAAGGGGACCTCATTGGATAGATAAATATCAGGTGAATACAAAGAGTCAAACTACAATCGGGAATTTTTCGAAGACCTTATTATACTCTCTTATACATATTCTTCAAAACATGATAGTACGAGATCAGGCTGCAGAAACAGTGCGCTTATCGAGTATTTGCTTGAAACCAATTTTTTACATACATTTGCTAATAGGAGAAGATAAATCTATAGGGTTGCCTATCAAAATGTGGCCGCAGGTATTTTTGAATAAACAATTATTCAGTGATTTTTTTGAAAGAAATAGCATTCACTTCCTTTTTTGAATAAGATATCATCCAGCTCGGCAAAATACAAGGTGTTTCAAAAGAAATTTTATATTCGTTTAGCTTACGCGCGAGGGTTATGTTAATCGGTAGCCTGGTTCTTGGGAATTTAGTTGCTATGGAGCCTTTAGCGGGAGCGCACCGCGCGTTGTGCGTGCGCGAATTTTACAAAAACGGTAATTCTACGAATATTGCGCGGAGAAATGTATGCAATGTTCGAGGTTTGCGTCACTTAAATGATGCACCAAGCATTCCTCTCATTCCGAATTGGGTGGAGAAGTTTGAGAAGACCAGTTCAAAACTAAGTAAACCGAAATCCGAACGACCAAGGTCACCGAGAACGGAAGAGAACGTGGAACGGACTAATCAGTCTGTTCGTGATGATCCCGACCTCTCTATTCGGAAGCGTGCAAGTTCTCTGCACGTGCAAAGATCATTGCTACACCGCATTTCTCAGGATGATCTAAAGCTGTACCCCTATAAAATTCAATTGGTGCAAGATCTAAATCCCCAGGATGCCATTCAGAGGCTAGCATTCGTAAACCAGACAATTGAGCGTGTACAAACATTTAACATCTTATTCTCCGATGAAGCTCATTTTCATCTTGATGGGCATGTAAACAAGCAGAACTGTCGCTATTGGAGTACAAGCAATCCCAAATGTAAGCATCAGAAACCTCTTCATTCGCCAAAAGTGACGTATGGGCTGCAATGTCACCGCGAGGAATTATCGGTCCATACTTTTTTGAAAATGAAAAGGGACGTGCTCTTACAGTGAATTTATAGCGTTATGTTAGGATGTTAGATGAGTTTTTGTTGCCTGAACTCCAAACTTGTCCTGGCTATAATAAAAGAACATGGTTCCAGCAGGATGGAGCAACCTCACACACGTCCAATAAGTCTCTGCCTTGAGTTCGTGAAAACTTTCTGGGCAAATTAATATCGAGAAGAGGTGACAAAAATTGGCCGCCACGCCGAACTGATTTGACTCCTATGGACTTTTTCCTGTGGGGTTTGCTCAAGTCTAAAGTCTTCATTAATAAACCAACTTCTCTGGACCAGTTAAAACAAATTATTCGCCACCAAATGGGAGCCATTACGGAGCCTTCCTCCCAATCCGTCATTAGAAATTTTAATGTTAGATTGAATGAATGTCTCCAACGTGACGGAAAACATTCAGACGACATTATTTCTAAGAAATAAATTTCCAAAGTGTATTTCAATAATTAATGATTATTTTTTCGATAAACGGCTCATTTTATCTTTTATTGGTTTTGAAATATAAAATTTTTTTGAGACACCTCGTGTATGGAGACTTCGAAAAATCACGACTGCCGTTGCGCACTTGCCGCACCCCTTCGCAGCCAGATGTGAAAAGATACGATTTTATTACTTTTTACATTCATAACGTACATCTTTCATTTATAAATATCAAATCAAAGCTTATTCTTTTCTTTGTACGATGAGATAGGGTTGCCCGAGTAAATCTAGCCAAAAATAAGGGTTGCTGCCTGTTGAATATAATGCGGCCACATTTTCATGAGCCACCCCGTAGATGTATATTCTCCTATTGACGAATACTGGTAAAAACTTGATTTCAAGCAAATACTTGATGGGCGCACTAATTCTGCAGCGGGATCTTAGACTATGGGGAATTCGATTCGCCCTACACATCAAATTTTAAATATTCTTAGTTCACCTGATCTCAATCAGATTTCAAGGAGATGCTCTGAATTTTTTTCAACAAATTGAAAACAGGGCTCTACTCGAATTGTTACTGAAAATGATTTCATTGTGAGGAAATGATGATTTTCTGATATCAAACTTTTTATAGGATACTCACCTTCTCTACAAATACAGATGGTATGAACATCAATGGCACATGACTTAAAACAATGCTTATTTCGCTAGTGTCATGAAAATTTCCTTTCTTTTGTTTTGGGAAAGTATGCATCAAACAGTTCACTTTGAAAAAGTTTGCTTTTTTAATATCTATCACATCTGCTTGTTCGAAATGGGTATTGAATCTATTAATTTTTTTTGGAGTTATCCTTTCTGAACCTTCTCCTCCTATATCATTATCTCCTGGTAACCAAATTTGCTGAAACAATACAAATATGTTATTGTACTTTTTTTCTTCCTTTGGTTATGTCCTGATATAAATTGACTATATTCAAGCTGTTTCGAAGAAAGTTTTTTAAGACTCTCGAAATAGACAAACTACTCCAATATGGGAAATTTATAATATCAGCATGAATCCACAGCTTTTGAGCGCATATTGAAATTCGTTGCAAAAGCGTTTATTTTTCCAACGTGAATTGCCTAACGTACCTTTTATTCCTGATGGAAAGATTTGGCAATCTTTTTTTCATATGGTCCCATCATTTTTCAATCACATACAGTCTTTATTTTTGGAAATATTGGCAAATAACATAGGATTTCGCCCATTCACGAATTCGACCTTCGAAATACGGCCAAAAATCTGATTGTGCTTGCGAAAGGCCGTTAGGCACATTTGGTCAACATTAGGCACTGATGTGAGGTCAAGAGCTTTTACGAGCTTGTTCACATTCATAGCCATTTCGTCAAAACATTTTGCATGAATCTTTACGCTGTCATTTTTCAACTAAGTGCAGAATTTCGATTCGAACACATCTGCATTATTGGTAATACTGGGAAAATAAAATTACGAAATCAATATGGGGGGTTCCAAGTTTTAAAGAATTCGACCTTCTTAATTAACCCCCAAATCTGCTGAGAAATATCGAGTTTCTAAGTCGTTTTTTTCGGATGTAATTGTTGTTAAGGTCGGCCTAGCTGTCAACCGTGAAATAAAAATCCATTTAGAGACTGGATATTTGTTGAACCTGTCCAATTACAACAGCCAAATTCGCGAAATCATACAATGATATCCAAGCGAAATTTCATTTTTCGTGTTTTTTGAGTTGAAATAAACACAAATTTGACACATTTTCTCCCCAATATCTCCGAAGATAAATATCAGAACAAACTGAACTTTGAAACACTGTTGTAAAATACTGACCTGAGGTTTTTGCCAATTTTATTGAAATCTGATTTTCCGGTAAAAATGTTTCAACAAATATTTCTGAAATTCTGGAATAATTTTTAAAAATTTCCTACCCCTATATATGATCCTCACGAAATTTTGCATTAAGTGGTGCATTGCTGTTCCTCAACTAACAACATAGTTCGAATCTGATCGCGTCTGTCATTCTTGAGATATTAAGGAAATATCCTCAATCTTTCAATATCTCCGGAAATGAATATCAGCTCGAACAACAATTTGAAGCGCTGTTTTTAAATACCGTCTTCAAGGTATATCCCAAGTTTCAGTCTGATCACGTCAATAGTTATTATTATTTTATTTGAATAAGAGTTGAGGTATATACCTATAAACTCACATAACAAACTTAACTAAAAGTGAACTCCTAGAAATGAACTTAGTACATATGGTTGAAAATATCATAAAGAGGAAAAAAAAAACAAAAATTGTATAGAACACCATCATAACTACGAGGTCACCCATCTGTCAAAGCTGTTCTTGAATCAATTCACCGAAGATGGTTCTACGACGATTTCTAGGAGTTCCAAACATTGAAAACTCGGTTTGACAAAAACATTTGCCTCTGGGTAGTCCTGAATTTTTCCTTCGCGAGCTTGAATCCATGGCCCCGTAAATTGTTCGTGTTTATACGGTAAATGTTCATGATATCCGGACCAAAGTGACCATGGACGGCCCTGTAGGAAAATATTAAGTCGCCTCTGGCACGCCGTTGTTCCAATGTGGGTATATCGAGCACTTTCAACCTTGTTGCGTAATCAGGTCTTTTAACACCGTAAGGAATTCTGGTGCTCCATTTCTGAACAGATATCGAGATATTAAGGAAATATTCACAAAATTTCAAATAACGACATTTTACATGATTTTTTTCTTTATATCTCGATAACTGTTGACGTGATCAGACTGAAACTAGGGATAAGCATCAGATCAAATCGACATTTGAAGAATTGTTGTGAAATGCCAACTTCAAGGTCTGTGTCCAATTTCAAGGACATCTACTCAATGAATTCAGAAAAAAATATATTTTTTTCTATAAGGATGTGGATAATTTTCGAACAACAATTTTTTCAAAATGTTTTAACAATTGGATTCGCACGAAACTCCGCATTAAGTTGCGCGTTGATATTATTCAACTAATTACAACGGCCCGATTGTAAACACAATAACTTCCGAAAAAAACAACTTAGAAATTCCATATTTGTGAGGAAGGTTTGGACCTTAATTACGAAGGCCGAATTCGTGAATGGGTAAAACCCACCCAATGATTCCGCATATACACATTCAAAATTTTATTTCCCCAATATTTCCAAAAATACAGATTAGATAGAATTGAAATCCAGTACATTATCGAAAAATAATATTTCATACAGAATTTAATGAGGATAATATGATAGGACGATCACAGAATATTAAGTATGTATTTGAAAGAAAAAGTTTGAATTTTTTTTTTCAAATTGTTGTAATGACACGATAATCACGAAATTCTGTAAAAAGTTGTGGTTCAGCATCTTCAAACTAGGTGCGAAGTTTCATCATGATTGAATCAGTATTTCATGTGTTGTTCCGAAAAAAAAACGATATCGTCGAGTAGAAAACCACCAAATTCTACATATTTTTTCCCAATATCTCCAAAACTAATAGCCGTAACGAATTGAAATTTGGTACACTGCTGTGAAATATGAAGTTCAAGTTATAACTGAAGTTGTTCTGGAATATGAACAATAGTTTCAGAAAAAAAAAATTTTTGAAAAGAATTTTGAATATATTTTTTTTAATTGAGTGACTACACGATTTCAACGAAATTCTGCTCAAAGTTGCGCGTCGTTAAGCTTCAACCAACTGCCAAGTTTCAATCCAATCGCTTCGGTAGTTCCTGAAATATGAGGGGAAATAACCTCAAAATTTCAAATGGCTATAACTCCGAAACTGTTTGGCCGATTTGGCCCATTAACGAACATTTGGACAATGCGCGCAAAAACAGAATAACCTACTAGAGACCACTGAAAGTAAGACGCGAATATACAAGGTTATCTGAATAACACCGACAAATTTAAGGGGTGATTTCGTGATGAAAATTGAGGTGTGTATTATGTATGAACTTTTTTGAAGAACCTCCCACCAGAAAAGTTACACTCTTCCGAAGATCCACAGAAAAATTGTTTCTCTTTTATATTTTCCCTGTATACTAAGCTAAAGACACGAAACTCAGTTGATATTATTTGTCAATAAAACTACACATTTTGAAATTTTTTCAACCCTGAAGTATGCTTAGAAGGGGTTGAAATAGTCAACCCCTAAGATATTTGTTCTTACAACTTCATTTTGGATGCACATTTTCCTTTTAAAAAAAATTCCTGAAAGAACCAATTCATTTACTAAGTTTTTGTATCCCTACAAGTTTTTCCGAACTTTTAAGCATTTACGAAACAAAAATATCGATTGTAGGAGAGTGTGAAACGATGAGATATTCAGCAGGCATATTTCATTGCATTCGCATTTCAATGAGGAGAAGAGTAAATGCTTGTTTGAAGCTGAAGGTAGTCATTTTCAACATTTATTATGATTGTATTGTCGATATTCGACCGGTTTTTGTTGTATTCAAGCCATGTTTTCTCAAAAGGGAAATTTTCATCCAAAAAAAAGTTGTAAGAAAAAATATCTTAGGGGTTGACTATTTCAACCCCTTCTTAGCTTACTTCAGGGTTGAAAAAAATCCAAAATGTGTAGTTGTGTTGACAAACAATATTAACCATGTTTCGTTTTTTTAGTTCAATATACAGGGAAAATGAAAACGAGAAACAATTTTTTTTGTCAATCTGCGAAGGGATGTAACTTTTCCGGCGGGAGGTGTTTTTCGGATACACCCTGTATAAGACCAGCATGAGGCATACTGATTTACGCTGCAGAAACCGAGAGAAAAACGAGAACAACAGAATTGTAAGAATTGCGAACAATAAGGGGGACAAACGCTGAGACAGAATACGCAATACGGACTGAGTTGGGAATTCGGAATCTGATTAGATGGGTTAGAGCAAGACGCTGGAGGGATCACGTAGATCGAATGGGTCCAGATAGAATTGCAAATTGAACCAAAACGCAAAAAACCAGAAACAAGACGACCAATTGGTAGACCGCGGAAACGTTGGTATGAGAGCTGGACATCAACGTCGCAAGAAGGCAAATGACAGAAATGACAGGACCTTCTCCTATTACAAGAGGAAGAAGAAGAAGAAATACTCCAGGACTTACGCAAGACGAAGGATTCGTAAAATTCTCAGCATCTTTTACCAGGAAGCTCTTACAGCTACCACGAGCTGAGCTCAGTGGAATGGTAGAACTGCTGACAGTGCAAATCCTCTTATACCGCATGGGCAAGTTACCTGATGACATATATGCAGGCTATATGGATCGGTAACGGAAACAGCCGAACAGTATGAAAATGTCCACAGCTGGCCAGCTTAGGAACTTTACATATGGGCAAACAAGTTTTAAATTCTCACGACATGACAGCATCAGATTCGTTAACATCATCGACGATCACCCCAGGGTCGTAGTTCAGACTATTTCTCTATTTTCAACAATAAGATGCCGCTAGGTAAATAGCCTAACATTTCGTAGAAAGTGACTCTTTCTACGGAATGTAATATCTCGAATGAAGAATGGCACAACATGTTCACGCATCGACCTGAAACAATATTCAGGTATAACCAGCATTGAAGGAAATGACCACAAGCGGTCAGATGTCGAATCCTAGGATTGGTGGATATAGCCATTTTGGAATGTTCTTACATCCTCCATTTCCGAGAAAATACTTATGTGATCATTTCGAAACTTGGTAATTATTTGAAGAATAACGACGAGTAATAATGTGCAAATTTTCGCGTCCAAAAAAATCATTCGTATAGAATTCTATTCATTTCGAACTGCCACGCAAGTTCGTTCGTTTACGCTCCTATGGTGCCTCTCGAAATCACGTGCAGTGGACGACCAGCCTTATGTGACATAAGTGAAACTTATGTGGATATACATCACTTCATCTTATTCTTGCCATCCACACTTCTGACTTCACTGGTAGATTTATGTATAGTTTTCATCATGGTAACCCTCATTTTTTAACCACATATCACAGGTTAACTGCTGGTTATCAGTCAAAATTGTTTTATGATACCGGCCCTACATCTGCCTGCACAATTTTAATTGTCCTGACGGCCGAACGTAGACATATTAATTCACAAAATTCATGGATAATAATATAAAAATAATAATATTTATATGTCACCCAAAACATCATACATAACAGATAGAATTTTATATCAAACAAATAACATTTCGTTTTCCACAAAAGTCCAAAACTTGTACGTGGGCAGTACATATCAGAAAAAAATTGCACAAGAGCGTGCACACAAACAAGAAAAAAACACAAAGTAAAAAAAATGACAATGCTTAATCGAATCAACCTTTATAGACAGCTAGTTTTAAATGAAATTATTTCTATTTTTAAACGTACATTAGAACGATGTTGGCTTGCTTCGAATCCATTTTTACGCGCTTGTTCTGGCGCGTTATCATTTCGTCACGATGTCTGTAATTTTCGAATTTTGAGTCGAAATTGGTCTCAAACCACTAGGTTGGACTCACTGATGAAGAATCCGTGGTCAAAATTGATTCTGTCCGTCCGGTCGGCCGTCCGGAGTCTTGAAATTTTCAGTTTAGGTTGAGATTCTGAAAATATCGGTTAAGTTCGTTAATGGGCCAAATCTGCCGAATGGTTTTTGTGCTACAGCGATTTGGAATTTTGATTTTTCAATAACTCGAAAAATATTTATCTGATCGAAATGAAACTTGGCTGGAAGGTGAACAGTGTCAATAAGAAGAATTATCCATGGAAAAATTCGAACAAAAATTTCACTGAAATTTCCACGTCGCCATTTCTGACTTCACGTCAGTGCTTTTCTAGATTGTTTTATTTTCGTATTGGACGTTGGTTTGGCCTTAGTTTCTTTGATGTTCTTTGGCAGTATATTGTAAAGTAAAGGTGCCTGGTTGTGGATAAATCTCATCCAATAAACTTTCATTTAGTAGAAATGACGTCACGTGTAGCAAAATGACGGTGATCTTAAACTGCACGGTCACGGTATTGTATTTTTCTCAACAAACTTCGTGCTTGTATACTTCCTGAATAATTATTAATATTATGTCCAAGAATACATATCCTATCGAACTGAAATCAAGTACTTGGTGGAAAAATGACGGCATGAAGGTTCATGCAAAATTTCTTGGGGATCAATGATAAGATAGCAAAATCGTTTCATCAAAGTAATGCTACGTTCTAGAAACAATGATTTCACTGAAATTTCGCATGTTTTTGTTGTAGTGATTCTTCAATCAAGTGCTTGATTTTATTTCGATCATCTGTATTTTTGGAAATACCGGGAAAATGAAATAAACATATATTATTATCATTATTATTATATATCCACATAACGATTGGACTGACATCCCCCATTCAAGAACTCGAACTTGGTGATCAAACCTCAAATCTAATCAAAAAATATAAACTCCCTTACCGCCGGTTTCACAAAACTTTTGACGTCCGATCAACTCGTTGATTGAGGTTTGCATTCGATGGTTGGGTTGAAAATGAACTTAAATCGAGCATAGAATTAACTGTTGACTGACGATCAAGCCCTTGATCGGGCAATCAAAGTTTTGTGAAACCTGCCGTTAGTGTTGCCTCTCGAAAGTTATTGTGAGATTAACGGCCGGTTTCACAAAACTTGGATTGCCAGATTAAGAGCTTGAATGTCCGTCAACAGTAAATACTGTGCTCGATTTCAGTTCATTTTCAACCCAACCATCCAATGCAAACCTTAATCAACGAGTTTATCAGACGTCAAAAGTTTTGTGAAACCAACAACCAAGCTTCAATAGACGACTTCGGCCCAAGTTGCCAACCCACAATTTACTTAGCAAGTTTACTTTCACTGGGGAACGGGAATTTCAGGACAAATTCGACATGATAAGGTTCGCATTATTTATAAATAACCGTAAAACATGCCTCGGCTCTTCAAACCAGATAATTCCTTCCAAATATAGGTTTTTGTTAAGATCGTCCCCGATTGGCTGAAATTTAAGTTGGGATTCCTGATTTCATGCAAACAGTGTCAATTTTCGTATGATACGTTCCGAAAATCAACTCTGTTGTTTCGTTTGCCGATTTTCTGCTGCGTAAATATGAAATATTCGGATGGTTCCTGGAACAAGCGCGTGAAAAAGGTTATTTACGGAATCTGGTTGATGAAAATGCGGTCGATTTACTGTCACCAGAACGATTTTCGATGGTGAATATCCAGAGCATAGAACAATCTATGTTTACTTTAGGTTCCGAGTTTAGAACTGTACGGGACGGTTCTAGCACAGATCTTAGGTCTATGCTAGAACCGTCCCGAACAGATCTGAACTCGGAACCAAAACAAACCTAAAGTAAACATAGATTGTTCTATGCTATGGATATTTACCATAGAAAATCGTTCTGGTGACAGTAAATCGACCGCATTTTCATCAACCAGATTCCGTAAATAACCTTCTTCACGCGCTTGTTCCAGGAACCATCCGAATATTTCATATTTACGGAGCGGAAAATCGGCAACCGAAACAACAGAGTTGATTTTCGGAACGTATCCTATGAAAATTGACACTGTTTGCATGAAATCAGGAATCCCAACTTAAATTTCAGCCAATCGGGGACGATCTTAACAAAAACCTATATTTGGATTTATCTGGTTTGAAGAGCCGAGGCATGTTTTACGGTTATTTATAAATAATGCGAACCTTATCATGTCGAATTTGTCCTGAAATTCCCGTTCCCCAGTGAAAGTAAACTTGCTAAGTAAATTGTGGGTTGGCAACTTGGGCCGAAGTCGTCTATTCGATCTGAATAGTATCTCATGAGTTATTGGGAATACAATATTATATGCTTTTTTAATACTTGAGGTTTTAATAATTCAATAATTCATTGAAAAAAATGAGTTGAGTTAAAGAGGAAAATAAATATGTATGGGGATCTGTGTCTATTGCACCATATCCCAACATCAACAGCTATATTTTGATCAGGCTTAGGTAGAAGACAAGGAATAAAAAGAGCAAAAATTTCAGATCTGTCATATCCCCTAAATTCATATTTTAGGGGATATATTCATATGTGGCTTAAATGATAGTTTTTTGATCTATTATATCTACCCCTTCATGAAAAATATTAATTGTATTGGATAACAATCCAAACAGTTGTTCTCACGGCCGATCGTAAAAACTATAACTTCCGAAAGGAACAACTTAGAAACTAGATATTTGTAGAGTAGGTTTGGAATTTGATATCTAAAATTACAGATTAAATCACATCAAAATCTATTACTTGACTGAAAAATGACCGCTTCAAGGTTCATGCAGAATTTCGTGAGTATAAGATCGCAGAATGTAGAATATTTACAAGAAAACTTTTGATTTTTTTTCAAGTTGTTCCGATGGAATGATAACCACGAATTCTTGAATATAGTTGAGCAACAACAATTAGTTACCAAGTTTCATAATGATTGGATCACTATATTATACCGGAAAAAACAACGGTACCTAGGAAAAACCTCCGTAAGTTGAAATCGGATCAAAATGAAATTGGGTACACTGTTGTGAAATGAAGAGTTTCAGGTGTGCGAATTTATAGTCACATATGATTGATAGCTTCCGAAAAAATATGAATTCTTCGATTTTTTTTTAATTCACTGACCATACGATCCAAACAAAATTTCGCAAGAAGTTGCGCGTCATCATGTTACAATTAGATACTAAGTTTCAATCCGATTTCATCCTGATATATTGAAGAAATAACCACAAAAATTCGAATAACTATAACTACAAAACCGATTTGCTGGTTTGGCCCATTAACGATCTCAACCGTCGCATGTCGAACCTACCATGAAGTTTCAAGTCGATAGAATTCTCGTACTCGCGTAATCGTGCCTTCGGCCGACCTGATTTGTCATCAGTGAGTCCAATCTAATCGTTTGAGATCATATTCCGCTCAAAATTCGAAAATTACAGACTATTGGACGAAACGATGGCACATGCTGTTCTCCAGAGCATGTGCACAAAAAATACATGCAAGATGCCATATAAACTCTAAGTAGCTCCTAGCTATAAAAATAAATTACTCCCTTTTAGTTTTCAAATAATAAAAATTATGAATTTTTATTCATTACCTCCACATTCTCCTGTTTTGGAAAAATATGAAAAAAACGATTGATATTATCACTGTACTCTTCATCAGTTGCTATTGAACCTTCATCCATTAAATCACCCAAAAATATGATAACATCAGGTTCAACGAAATTTGATGCTTGGCGATATGTTTTCTTAAGATAACTGCAATGAATTCATGAAGAAATTACCATATGAGAATTTTAACATAATAAAAAAGAACCAATCAATCCATATTTTCTGAAAATATGAGACGAGATGATAATAATTCTTAACTCACCTGTCAGAATCGTAGTTGGTTATGAAACGTAAACGGTTCCAAATATCACTTTGTTCATGTCCAATTATCTGCGGATCAGCAACTAGCAGAATTTTCAGGCACTGATTGGTATTTGAACATTGCAAATGGAACCAATTTCTTTCATTATTCACATATGAAAGAATTTCTGTGTAATAGACAAAAGAGAGCAACGCTAATAGAATAAATATAATGATATGTTTTTTACATAAAGAGAAAAACCTTCTGTGAAAGAATCTGAAAAATAAAACTCAAGAAATTGAGAAATTTTTGAGAAGATATGAAAATTAGTTTAGAGTCAACCCCAATCTATTGACAGGCCAAATATTTCCAATACATTAAAAATCATACTCCTTCAAAAATGAAGCAATATCAATAAAACAAAATTGTAAATGATTAGCATGATGGATCTATTCATGCATCATAAGTATTGTGCTCATCTGTTGTGACGGGAACACATAAATGCTCCCATTGAAATGTACAGGTTCCATTTCATCTAATGCGACCATGATTCATAGATTGGGCCTTAGCGTCTATTTCTACATCTTAAGCATAATCATGGCCACAATCATAGCATAGTCTGGGCCTTTATATGCGTCACACGTCACACTCCATATTAAACCCGTGCATTTCATTGGAAGCATTTTACATATAGCATTATAAGCACTACATCATTAAGACTAACTGTTGGTATCACAAAACTCGTTGAGAACAGAATTCACTGTTGAGAGACAACCAAGCCCTTGATTGGGCAACAAGGTTTTGTGAAACAGGCCGTAAGCCTTTGATACAGACTGTGATGCAAAAACTGGCACCCATAAAGGTATGGCTATGACCCATAACTGATCCCATTGAAATGCACAGTTTCAATATTATATTGTGCATATGATGCATAAATTGGGCCTGAAAACTATAAAAAATATCAGTTTTAAAACTGCCAATGTCTGGTAAGATTGCAGCAAGAGGTGAAAATAAAATGACAATGAATAGGTTCCATTGAAACCTAGGAGTATCGGCAAAATATGACAATACAGAGAATTCCCAATCTATGTGCAAAATAATTTTTTATCTTTAATTTCATACAGCTGTTAATTTCTGATGCAGTGTAGGTAGTAACCGAATCCTTATACATTTTCAATGAAATACAAATGTGTAATCCAACCACAACAGATGAATCAATCAAATGGTCCGAAATTGTAGTTGATAGAATACGAAGTGAGTTAAAATCTGAGGCTGAAAACAATATAATCTATTCATTACCTGAAATAAACCATCGTGCGTTCTTTATTATTCTGTTTATGTCATGATATTAACATATTGCTATTTCACATTATTCGGGAACAAAAAACTGAAAAAAATTCAAATTGTTGAATTTTCTTCAAATCTGACAGATTACTTTCTAGGTTATACAGTGTCTCCAACATCTCTGGCCGGAATTACGGTATATTACGGTAGATTCGAGAAAACTGAAAATGATATATTCGGTAGAAATACGGTGACCGATTTTCAATTATTATTTGATCAAAAAAAAAGCTTGTATCTTTTAGCGAAAATGTTTTCGCAGTTTCTATTTCGAAGCACTTTTAAATCGAGAAACAGATTAAAAGGAATGATCTTAATCATTATATTTAGTTGTTTAATCTAATTATTTGTGATGCTGTTTAATGATTTTCTCTTCATTATATTATGATGATGATTTGGATTAATGAATTCATATATATTCATATATATTATTGTAAAAAATCTGTACTCTGGATTGGAAAGAATTCATTTATTAGTTTCACTTATGATATTTTCATATTTTAACTGTACAATGAAGTGATATGGGTATTGTTCCCCAACTTTTCGTATTCCCAATTCAGAAACATCCTGTATTGGGCTGAAATATCAGCTTTTCAATCAAAACATCATCCCTTTAATCTCGTTATATTCAAATCCTAACGGAGATCCGATCCAAATTGATTCAAGCTCTATTATCATTGTATAAATATATATTTATACAATGCTATTATCAATTGGCGATATTTTTGCAGTTATCACTGTGATTGATATCAGTTTTATGACCCTCACAAGGAGAGTCATTAGATTAGAACCAAAAAATTTCAAAAAGCACTGCCGTGAAGGCAGCAACTTTTGCGCGCATGTTCAATGTAGATGACCGCTTCAGCAACGAATTTGAACGTGCGCGCAAAAGCTGCTGCCTTCACGGCAGTGCTTTTTGAAATTTTTCACTGATAAATCACTGGATTTCAATTCGATCAAATCTGTATTTTTGGAAATATTGGAAAAATAAAATTTTGAATGGGTATATCTACGGAATCATTGGGCGGATTTCACCCATTCACGAATTTGACCTTCGTAATTAAGCCCCAAACCTACTCTACAAATATCGAGTTTCTAAGTCGTTTCTTCCGGAAGTTATTGTGTTTACGGTCAGCCTAACGGCCGACTGCGTAAACACAATAACTCACGAAAGAAACAACTTAGAAACTCGATATTTGTGGAGAAGGTTTTGACCTTGATTACGAAGGCCGAATTCGTGAATGGGTAAAATCGACCCAATGATTCCGTAGATATACCCAATCAAAATTTTATTTTTCCAATATTTCCAAAAATACAGATCAGATCGAATTGAAATCCAGTACTTCATCGAAAATAACAGTTCGAAGTTTCATAAAGAATTTAATGAGGATGATATGATGAGAAAATCATAGAAATTTTTTTTTTCAAATTGTTCTAATAACACGATTATCACGAAATTTTGCACAAAGTTGTCTTTCAGCATCTCAAAACTAGCTGTGAAGTTTAATCAGGACTGAATCAGTATTTCTCGAGAAATACCGAAAAAATCAAGGATATCGAGAAGAAAACCTCGAAATTTGACATATTTTTTCCCGATATCTCCAAAACTTATAATCGTATCGAACTGAAATTTGGTACACTGCTGTGAAATTAGAAGGTCAAAGTGTGAGTATAATTTTTTTTTGGATATGATGAATGTTTTCCGAAAAAAAAATTTTTTGGAAAAAAATTTCGAAAAAATTTTTTTTCAAAAATTACTGACGATATGATCCTGACGAAATTTAGCTCAAAGTTGCGCGTCGTTGTACTCCGCCTAACTGCCAAGTATGAATCCAATCGCTCAGGTTGTTTCTGAAATAAAAAACAAATAACTTCAAAACTTCAAATGCCTATAACTCCGGAACTATTCGATCGATTTGGCCCATTAACGAACTTAACCGCGGCATTCTGATGCGCAACCTATCCTGAAAGTTTCGAGTTGCTAGCTTGCTTCTGTCGACAGTTATCGTGTCTACGGCCTGCCGGCCGGACAGAATCGATTTTGACACCGGATTCGTCATCAGTGAGTCCAACCTAGTCGATTGAGACCATTTTCGGCTCAATCATCCAAAATTACAGACATTTGGACAAAACGATAGCACGCTGTTCCCCTAGAACATGCGCGCAAAAAAGAATCACTCACCTACAAGAGATATAATAAATATATGTCCAACACGAGCCCTTCAAAAATATCAGGTAGGTACATATGCAACAATGCCAAAGATCTGCGGGGTTTTCCCTAATACTGCGAATAACTGTGACAAAGTGGATCTCTCTTTCGAGATATAACTGATATTTTTGAAATACTAGAAATTTGAGGGTTTCTTGTACGGGAATAGGGAATAAGAAGAGAAATATATGTCCTGATTCTTATAATAATGAAATGAATATACAACTTTTCTGAGGACTGCCAATCTATCAAATAACCAAGTGATACAATAATTGCGAGAAATCTAGGATAATTCCGAAAATATTGAATTATATATTGAACATTTATTGAATTGGGCTGAAATATTTGATGAATGAAATTGGCATTCAGTAATTGGCGGTTTTTAATTTCTAATTCATACTACGAAATGACATGAATTCGTGTTTTCCTCTATAGCATTTTCCAGGAAATCGGTAAAATTGAAATTACGGTAGAATATGTCACCGTAATTGCCTTTCTACGGTAGACGGTAGATTTTGGGCAGCTTCACATAAATTACGTTGAGCCTAACGCAATGAACTCTATATTATATACCTGGAAGGGACCCGTTTTGAACGACAAGTGAAGCCAATTCGTTGCTTATGCAACCCGCGAAGTGGACGGGTATCTATCTCTTTCTTCCTCATTGCAGTAAAGGGAACTCTGTCGCATTTATTCTAAATCTTTTTAAATTTTTAATTCAAATTAGGAGAACCTGAATTTTTTTCTGACGATTTCGTGAAGAAGGCAGGATTGAAGAAGATCGCACATGTTCAAGTGAAATTTCAACTTAGTGAGCGGTTCTTCTGGGGAACAGCGCGTTATCATCCTCCGTAAATTTGCGTTTTTTTGCCGAAAATCGTTCCAAGAGACCAGGTTGGACTCACTGATGAAGAGTTCCATGTAAAATTGAATTATATTCAGCCGCCTGTTGCCACGATAACTTCCTACCGAGAAAAGCTATAGCGACTTAAAAACTCAAAATAAGTTCGTTAATGGGCAAAATTTACCTAACAATTTCGAAGTTATATCCATTTCAAATATATTATTATATTTTATTTCCTCTATATCTCAAGAAGTACTGAGGCGATCAGATTAAAACTTGCTAACTGATTGCATGAAGAATCGTTAAAAAAATATTTTTTTCGGAAACTATCAATGAGATTTCAATGAAACTTGGCGCAGACCTTGAAGTCGAATCTGAACAGCAATGTTCGAAATTTCAGCTCGATTCGACACACATATTTCCAAAAATATCGGAAAAAAGTATTTCAAATTTCGCATTGGCAATGAATTTTAACCAGCGCTTAAATTTTCCCGACTTCAAGTCAGTGCTTTTCGAGAGGTATTTTCCTATGTTCCTATTATTTAAATTTATTGTTATAATGATGAAACTATCGTCAATCGTCAATGTACAGCTCACACCAACATAATTCTTCACTTTTTGAACCACACGCGGTGAAGGCAGAGAAAGTAATGGCATATCAGAGAAAAATAGATATTCATTTTCACAAATATTGCACTTTCTAAAAGATGTAATACCCAAACTACCTGAATTTCCAAGTAAAACCAAATTTGAGCCGTTAAACACCATTTACTTCAATGGGTGTGACAGGGAGAGGTTACCGTAATTAGCGCTATCTTTGTTTCGTTGCCTCTTGTTACGCTTCAAGCTCATTTGAAGAAGGGTCGAGTCCTTTCCAGGTAGTAATATAGAGTTCTATGGCCTAAGGTGACAATGGAGACACTGAGGTTATATGAGTGCTTTCCAGCTCTGAATAAAGAACATGTTGTTCTTTATTCAAAGCTTTCCAGTCAGGTTCATGGCATCACCGGGGTCACAAAGAAGTATTATCTTGTCTATGATTACCAGCGATGCCAGATGTCAAATATGAAACTACGATCAGTGCAATGCCAGAATCATTGTTTGAACTTAAAAAATGCCAGAATTATGGGTTTTCAGGTAAAATTATGGTACACATTTGATAACGTTACAATTCACTACAAATAAAACACTAATTCGAATTCACCATGTCGAAATGATGTATTCAAAACGTAAAACACAAACAAAATTAGGAATATATGAAATAAAATGAATTATCATCAATTTTCGAAATTGAGAAGAAATTTAACTAGAATAATTCATATAAAAATAATAATTTGTATCAAAATACACTTCCACATCTCGTCATCGGATCTCATTTTTCGCCTCGATTGCTTGTATCAAGGAATTTGATACTTCGGAGTTGAAACATTTCTTATATTTGTTGTTTGAGATTCACAAATCCTATTTTGGACATAAGTTTTATCGACTTCACCTTAGAAAAACTCTTTTCAGCCAAAAAGAATGTTGAAAATATAGAAAATCTCTCACTTTTTTAAATTGTGCCTGCCTTAACAGATATTTCAGTTATATATCTGCTCAGGCGATTAGATAACCGAGCTAGGTATATTATCTTATATTGTTGAGTCTGTGCTGCACTCATTGTCGATCACCGAGTTCTTCGAGGAAAAATGGCATAAGAAGGATCTGAATAATGATTATTTTGAAAGGGAAAGAGAAGTTTTTTTCTGGCTTCGAATCTGGACCTATATATATAGGTCCAGATTCGTATAAAAATATTCGCTCTGAAATGAAATTGCGGAAATGAACGGAAATGGATATTTGACAGAAATGTTTTTGAGAGGAATATTGAATAGATCAAATTTATGGTACAAATATGGATTATGGTACGTTTATAGACTGCTTATGATTTGGGCTCAAAATTATGGTACGTCGGGCATCGCTGAGTATTATTAATACTTCTCTGTTCTGTGCACTAGGCTTCACGCCCGCACGAGAAAGAGATGATGAACAAAGCGATTACAGAGCAAATTCGGCTGGGGGCATTGTCAGAGACAATAACTTTGTTTAAAAAATGAACAAATGGCGTCCCATAATTGAAAATTAATGAAAAACATACCACTTATATCTCTGCTTCAAATAAAAATAGTGCAGAATTGCCCTTATTCACTCATTCAGACATTCTTTTTATATTCAATGTACTTCCCAACTTATATTCTATACAACTCATATGGAAGAAACCATGGAGGTAGGAACCTCCATGGGCTCCATGGAAGAAACAGAATTATAAATAGAGTGAGAAAGTGCATTGCATTGCAGTGTCAAATTTGTGCTATTTGTTAATATGTTTTTCGGAATTAATTACACAACTTCCTCAGATTTTTCAAATTTATTTTACAATACCTCTTACACACAACTGATATTACACATTAAGATTTATTAGTGCTACCTAAGCAAGTTTTTTTCGTAAATAGGTATTTGTTACTTTTTCACGAATTAAGAAATACTTTTGGGAGCAACATGAGGGGTTTGAAATTAGGAATATTTTGAACCATGCCAATTATATTGCTCAATATATAACTAGTTACACTTCTTCTGCAATAGCACCAGCTGAAATTACCGCTTCCGATTCCTTTTCCATTTTATCCAGAATCAAAAAACGAATGTAGAAATGCAAATTATATTAAACTTTAGGAGTTTGTGACCCAAAAATCTGACGTCTCACATAACCTAACCAAACAAACTGATAACGAACGCAACGATAACAAAAACGTGTAGCAATTTGTCTACTTTTGGAATGACCGTTAAAACCTAAACGTTATTTTTGGCGTAACCGTAATAACATAACGTTTGCGCTATTCGAAAGTTGCAATATCAAATATGACTCTAATAACATGACATTCCAGTGGCATCGGATTTATTTTACAGATTGGCAACAATGGCAACGTTACTCCCTAAATGACGCTGTTGGAGCATGCGCACAGCTCGTCTTCATTTCCACTTTTGGAAACCCAAAGATTACCAATAATAATTATAATAATATAATATTATTAGATCATTAACGGATATGGTGTACCCATGATGTAAAATGTTTTGCTTACACCATGGGTATACCAGATGATCAGGCCACATAACTTTATCATTTTATGCTTGAAGATAAATTTGTGTTCTGTGATTTACATCACAAATGTTCTATGTTAAACGTCATCCCACAACACGGATCATATTTTCATATTCTAACCTCAATATTTCACTTCCATTTGGCATTTGGGAAAGTTTCAGATTTGTGAATGGTATTTGTTCCGAAGTCAGCGATGTCGAACATTTGAAACGAATACTTGAGAAATCGGGTTTCATTATTCAGATTTGCGTATTCCACCAGCAGTTTCATTCAGGATTCCCTATTTAAGTTCCTTTCTGCCCTTTTCTACAATGTTTTTTGATAGTTGAGGTATACTTTAATGTGATTTCATATTTTCTCAAAGTCATGGGGTACGAAGAGGTAATTCATGCGTTAGGGGATTTCGGGAGGTATCAGAAAAGGATATATTTTCTCTTATGTCTGCCCGCTATTCTGTGTGCTTTCCATAAGTTGGCTAATGTTTTTCTGATAGCAGAACCTTTTCAAAGGTAAGTAATTTCTTGTCTCACCTAAATACTGTTTCTGATTTCATAACATTATCTACATTTACTCAGAAAGTATCCTTCCGAAATCAACATTATGGGTGCTTGATATATGAAAAAACAATATTGATAGATTTCTGGATTTCTGTTAGTAATTTTTATTTTATGAATATTATGAGCCTCTGGAATCATGCAACGTAAAACTATTCCTTACTCTCTTAATTTTACAATTAACGATTTCAGTTCAGTAAGAATTTATAAGCAATAAAATGGTTTCCAACTGATGTAGATTGGTGTATTAATAACTCATCAAACAATTATGGGTTGCAATACACATCTAAAAATTCTCAATATTTTACGATACAGTTTAAGATGCTGATAGTTAGTTACAACAGTAACAGGAGCATTCCCAGTCACAGTGTTATTGGAAAAAAATGTAAAGGAAAGTTTGAACTGTCATCTTGCTCGACGATTTTTCTACCTGGTAATTCATTTTCCATGTTGAATCCGATCTATAAAAATATATATCCGATGAATACAAATTCTAGAATAGCAAAGTCAGCAGCTTTTTGCGCCCATATACGAATTCGTTTTCCAAAGCGGTCATGTTTTCAGGAATTGCAAACGAATCACTATTTAGTGATGAAGCATTTGGCGGTCTTTTCATATAGTCCTCACTGAATTATGGATGAACCTTCAACCTATAATTCTTTAAACAAGTAGATACTAATTACAGTTCGATCTAATCTGTATTTTTGGTAACTTTGGGAGAATAAAATTCTGAATGGGTATATCTGCGAAATCATTGGGCGGATTTTATCCATTTACGAATTCGACCTTCGTAATCAAGCTCCAGACCTACTCTACAAATATCGAGTTTCTAAGTCGTTTCTTCCGGAAGTTATTGTGTTTACGGTCAGCCTAACGGCCGAATGCGTAAACACAATAACTTCCGAAAGAAACAACTTAGAAACTCGATATTTGTAATATCGAAGTAAGTAGTTTCTGTAGAAGAAATCTGAAGGCTGTGCTGTTTGAAAACTGTTCACTGTTTCTGTCTTTTTGTGGTTTAAAGTTTATTTTTCTTGTTTTGTATACTGATCTGTGATGACTTTGCATGTAAATACTGTATACATACGGTGTTTGTAAACTTTCCAATAAATAAATAAAAAATACGTTTACGGAACTAACGGCCGATTGAATTGAAATCCAGTACTTGATTGAAAATAATAGCTCGAAAGTTCATTCAGAATTTCATGGGGACCATATGAAACCGATGAGATGACAGCCACGAGTTTCCCAGCCGAGTGTCTCTCGATCTCTCACCCGACCGCTATGGGTTCAGTTTTCAGTCAGGTGATCCAAACGCGTGGCTGGCTATCACAGCCATCCAGGCTCCATCCATATACACATATAAAATAAATGCATGTTATTAAGGGCGCTTAAGAAGAATACATTAACGCCTGATTTTGTCGGGCAATAATTTACCCCACACGACCCCCTCAACTTTCCTAAAAAATGATTTTTTTTGCGAATATATGCTTCTGAGGACGCTCAATAAAAAAACGTCAAAGCCTACGTTAAAAATAACCGATATCAGTGTCTTCAACATCTCTCGTCGGATTTATAGGACCACCCTCAAATTGCAGTATATTCCAGTAAACTGAACATGAAGAATAGGGTAAAACTAATTTTAGTCATTATTTTATCGAAAAAGACAGCTTTCATCGTAAACTGAACATTTAATGCAGTGTAGAATTTCGAGAACCTGATAAGAGATAATACCGTTAATGATAGAAAATACGTAGGAGATTTTCTCTCTGACCTTCCTGCAGAGAAATAAGAAAGAATTTATTTCACAATACAAAACGATATCTGCATATTTTGACAACGCAAGGGGAAGTCATCACCCTGCAGAGATATAAATTTATTCAACAAGAATTCTTCAAAAATATCAGGTATGCAAAAATGTTAAAGATCTGTACGTTGTTCTAATTTTTGAAGTATGAAATATTCAACGAACTGAGTTTTTCAATTTGAATGTTGTAAATAGGTATCGGTACCTGATATCTTTGAAAGGGTCTCAAAATTTGAATTTTTCTTGTGTATGACACAAGATATATTTTCTGATAAGTTCGGTTCATAAAAAAAATGTTAATTTACGAATTTTCTCAGCACAATCCACTCGTCAATTTTCCACTTCATACAAGATTTTTCGAGTAATATTTACATTATTTGAAAAATATTGAACTGACATTGGATCTTACATTTAAAATATTTGATGAATGAAATTGACAGGGATACGTTGATAGAGATATTAAAGTTTTTAGATTTCTCAAAGAGGATGATGTACAATGGGGGTTTTTCCTTTACACGAAAATGCAGTTATTTTCATGAAAACCCTTCAGAACATCACTTTTCAAACATATAATTTCAATATTATATTTTTAAATAAATGTTTGATCACCTAAAACTAAAAAATTTCAAAAAGCACTGCCGTGAAGGCAGCAACTTTTGCGCGCATGTTCAATGTAGATGACCGCTTCAGCAACGAATTTGAAAGTGCGCGCGTACCAAATTTCAGTTCGATACGATCATAAGTTCTGGAGATATCGGGAAAAAATATGTCAAATTTCGATGTTTTCTTCTCGATATCGTTGATTTTTTCGGTATTACTCGAGAAATACTGATTCAGTCCTGATTAAACTTCACAGCTAGTTTTAAGATGCTGAAAGACAACTTTATGCAAAATTTCGTGATAATCGTGTTATTAGAACAATTCGAAAAAAAAAATTTATATGATTTTCTCATCATATCATCCTCATTAAATTTTGTATGAAACTTCGAACTGTTATTTTCGATGAAGTACTGGATTTCAATTCGATCTGATCTCTATTTTTGGAAATATTGTAAAAATAAAATTTTGAATGGGTATATCTACGGAATCATTGGGCGGATTTTACCCATTCACGAATTCGACCTTCGTAATTAAGCCCCAAACCTACTCTACAAATATCGAGTTTCTAAGTCGTTTCTTCCGGAAGTTATTGTGTTTACGGTCAGCCTGACGGCCGAATGCGTAAACACAATAACTTCCGAAAGAAACAACTTAGAAACTCGATATTTGTAGAGAAGGTTTGGACCTTAATTACGAAGGCCGAATTCGTGAATGGGTAAAATCCACCCAATGATTCCGTAGATATACCCAATCAAAATTTTATTTTTCCAATATTTCCAAAAATACAGATCAGATTGAATTGAAATCCAGTACTTCATCGAAAATAACAGTTCGAAGTTTCATACAGAATTTAATGAGGATGATATGATGAGAAAATCATATAAATTTTTTTTTCAAATTGTTCTAATTACCCGATTATTACGAAATTTTGCATAAAGTTGTCTTTCAGCGTCTTAAAACTAGCTGTGAAGTTTAATCAGGACTGAATCAGTATTTCTCGAGTTATACCGAAAAAATCAACGATATCGAGAAGAAAACCTCGAAATTTGACATATTTTTTCCCGATATCTCCGAAACTTATGATCGTATCGAACTGAAATTTGGTGCATTGCTGTGAAATTAGAAGGTCAAAGCGTGAGTATAATTTTTCTTGGATATGATGAATGGTTTCCGAAAAAAAAATTTTTTTGGAAAAAAATTTCGAAAAAAATTTTTTTCAAAAATAACCAACTATATAATCCTGACAAAATTTGGCTCAAAGTTGCGCGTCGTTGTACTTCACCTAACCGCCAAGTTTGAATCCAATCGCTCAGGTAGTTTCTGAAATAAAAAATAAATAACTTCAAAACTTCAAATGCCTATAACTCCGAAACTATTCGATCGATTTGGCCCATTAACGAACTTAACCGCGGCATTCCAATGCGCGACCTACCCTGAAAGTTTCAAGTTGCTAGCTCACTTCGTTCGACAGTTATCGTGTCTACGGCCGGCCGGACAGAATCGATTTTGACACCGGATTCGTCATCAGTGAGTCCAACCTAGTCGATTGAGACCATTTTCGGCTCAATCATCCAAAATTACAGACATTTGATCAAAACGATAGCACGCTGTTCCCCTAGAACATGCGCGCAAAAATAAAAATGGGGATTTGCATTTAAAGGGATTTGTCATGAGTGCACGATATGTCAAAGTCGCATTCAGCTTTCTCGGAAAGAAAAGGACGTCAAATGTGTTACTTTGCTTAGGAAAACAGAGATAACTATACTTCGATCTGGTTAGAGTAGAAGACAACGACCAAGGAATAGAAAAAGAAGAGCACAGACTGTCATACTGTCATATTACTGACAAATCGCAAACGGAAATTGTTTGGTTATATTGACAAAGAACATGTGTGTACCACAGAATAGGAATAAATATTTCGTTATTCTATAGCAGAAAAATAAATTCTACTAAACAACGTTGTCACTTCGTGCATGCATGACAAATCCCAAACTCCAATTTTGAAACCTGATTTTGAAGAGTTTCTGAAGGTAATTTGGGAAAATGATGAATCAAACCCATAATAATAATGTTCAAATTTGCATTTGCAGTAATAACCCAAATTTAGGAAAAACCCCCATTCTTGGAGAGTGAAGGTGACATTATCATTATTCGTTTGGATAGTTAGAAGATAGTATTGATGTCGTCTCTTACATAAAATAACGAACAATCAGGGAAAACTATTGTTTCAGTTTCGAGTAACGATTCGATACTTGAAATTGAATTGAACCAACACCAAGATAATTCATTTTATTTCGCTGCAAACTGCCTTTCACTCGGAAACAAATTGCAAGAGTGCACCGCCACCAAAATTCTGGTAAGGAACGGGATTCACTGATATCCGACGATTTCGCCGTCTGTTCCATATTCGCATTCAGTCATCCCTTGTATGGTATTGTGTCCTAATGCTGCCAGTGATATTCATTAAATTAATTAGAAATCCTTGTTGTCATGCCAATAAATGACGTTAATTCGTGTTTTCTGCTATTGGCGTCTGAATTTAAGATTGCAGCGCCACGGTGGCCAGTTTTAGAACTCTACATACAGACATAGATTCTGTTTTGATAGTCGATTTTGTACTGTTTGGTTTGATAATTTTTGATTTCACGATTTATTCAAAGACTTTTTAGACTTTTGTAGTTGACGAGAGTATTACTGAGAGTACATATTCCATTCTTATAAAGTAGGTGTATGTATCATCCTTCAATCTAATTGAGTGCAGCAACTCTAAAGTTACGGGGATATCTCCAAGGTTAGACAGTATTTTAAAATTATTTATTTTCAGATCCAAATGGCAAGATTGAGTTTGGTGGATTTCTTTGGCTGTCTTAAAAGTTGAAAAACTGATAGTATTGTAAAACATACTTTTTGGAATAATAGACCAATACTCATAACTAAACCAAATAGTCAATATATTGTGAATGAAATTAATACATTCACATGAAATTAATGCTACTTCTAACATAAGCCTTATTCATTATGGATTGACAAATAAATTTTTCAACACTCATATGATTGGTCTTGAAAAAACTGTAATAAATAAGCCTTGTACAACTTTGCTTCCATCGGCAGAAGCACTTTGAGCGAACAGTATTCATCACTAGATATTTCCTTGTTGAGACTCTTTTTTTTCAATAGCCAGTTCTATCACTAGAACATTTACGTTGTTGCTTAATGATCAGTTCAACAGACAGATTTATGGAAGATATAGCATTCCTCTTAAGTAAATTTCTCTGCTTGGATTATGGGCCTGGAAAAAAATTGTCCTCATGAGTGTGATCTGATATTTCATGAGCATATCGTGCTTACCTTCATAAAAATGATCATCATCGGTAAAATGCAGGTAGCAGACTCTCATAAATCTTGTTTGTTGGTTTTTGTCGATTCTTCAACACATTCAGGCCCGACTTCTTAAAGGAAGTTTCTTTCACCCTAACTTCAAATTTTTTACTGGGCTGTAGAAATCTATGGGAAGGGACATTTTTCCTCAGTAGAAGCACTTGTAAAATCACACAAACGCCAAGAAAAATGCATAAACTTTCATATTTTCTTAACATTTCTTTTAACTTGTCAATGATAATGTATGTACCTCGGGCTACTCGGATAGTCACCAGAGGGAGTAGCGCTTATCTTCATTCGCCATCCCAGTCAATCGGTAGAATTGGCATTTGTGTAGAATATGTTACCTACGTATTCTATTGCTATGATCGACGGCAGATTCAGAGCAGCCGCGCAGAAATTACGGTTATTACCATGGAGGTAGGAAAAGAGTGGAGGGGGCATAACGTTTGAAAAAAAGTCATACACTTTTCAGAACCTTCTGTGGATTTACCCATACCAACATGGCCGACTTTGAACTGAATATTTTTGTCTCATTTGCTGTACACCACAGAATACAAATATACACCTTGTAGCTGTCGGCCATATTGGTATGGGAAAATCCACAGGAGGTTCTCAAAAGTGTGTGACACTTTTGGTCCGAGGGAAATCTAAAGGACATGCTCCCTCCACTGCTTTTACCTCCATGGTTATTACGGTGCCTACCGTATTTACGGTAACCATGGAGAAACTGCCCGGTATGCTATTGCGCAAGGGAAGAGAGATGGAGAATGATCTCGCTCGCACAAATTGCCCTCTTGTCTCGAGCTAAACGTCATACTGTTTGAGTGAGATAAACCTCCATCTCTCTTCCCATGCCCAATAGCAGTAATACCATACAGAGTATTTGTATCGTACTAATCGTGGTTTCTAATAATAACGAATGTTAATTCCCTCAGTGACCAAGTGTCGATGTTATTTTATGTACTTTTTAACTTTTGACTGTTCGTTTTCTGAACGCACTCGTTGACGCACCCATATTTCCATATGACTGAGAGCATTCTAACTACTTTTCAACCGTCACGTCGTTGAGATAATGATAATACACAATAATAAAATTTCGAAGTCGTTATTTTATGAAGATTGTCAGCGTTGATCAATTCTGCGTTTATCAAAATTGTATTTTCACATACCGTCACATGTATTACTGTAGCGTAACAACTTTTAGTTGAAATTTTCATACTAGGTATGGTTTTTTGAGTAGTATTCTTGTATTTCTTCGACATGTTATCTGTTTTTTAGCCTCTGAAGAAGAAGGGAAAATACCCTTCGAAACGTCGGCTTAGTTTGGGATTCTTTGAATAAATTCGTCCAAGTTCCTGTTATTCCTTTTATTTAAATTGAATATTCAAATAATCCCCCTTGTTGTGCTTAACAGTAGCCATATCTATTATAAAGAGATAATTTCATATTTCTGAGTAGATTCGGCATAGTTACTATTTTGACACAAAGCTGGATTATTTTGAACCTTAGTTCATTAATACTCGTCGCTCTATCAATTTCGTGCCCATAAACCGAATAATTCAGATATCCCTAGACAAAAAAATCATGTGGAGATAAATCTGGTGATCTGGGGGGCCATTTGATCGTACCATTTGTAGAAATCACACGATCCGAAAAAGTCGTCCTCAGATATTGTGTGACTACTTTCGCTTTATGACTTGGACAGCCATCCTGTTGACCAGACATCATCGAATTGAATTGGTAGCTTTCGAACTATCGGAATAATTTGATTCCCTAAAGAGCTCCAGATATTTGGCAGCGTTTAGGTTACCATCGTTAAAAAGAGCCCGATGAATTACCCCAGTATTCCTGTCCAAACATTAAGTTTTGGAGAAACTGGGTACGCACAGGAATACTCAGATACTTATTTTTCCTAGAACAATATCTTACTATTGATGAGTTATGTTTTCTATTCAAAGAAAACGATGACTCGTCAGTGAATAAGGTATTGCTAAGAAATAAGCTATTTTCATTCCCTTTTTCCATCATCGTTTCACAAAATGCAATTTTGATGTGGTCTTCTGGAAAAATTTCTCTTTTTCGTTTTGACCGCATAACATCGGTAACCATTCCTTTTCGAAATATTCCGAGGACTTCTATCGTTCATATCGAATTGTTCAGTGATTTGTCTACTCGAACAAGGTGCACTGGTTTCAACAGCAGCACACACATCTAACGCTTCTTTCAGACGGTTCTCACTGATGGTTTTTGGTGTTTTATCAATCTTGCAATTAATGCATGTTTGTGAACAACCGCATTTCCCGAATTCTTTAATTATTTTGAACTTGAAGTTATAGGCCTATCTTCAAATGGCAACAATAAATGAATTTATTGACCACCAAAATACCATTTTATGATTTGATTTCTTCTTTTTCGCTAAACATTTCAATTTACCGATATGGTCTCACGCACCTCGAGTTTGGAGTGCGACTGTGCGACTGGCAATTCTTACTTGGATCGTGAATCGAGGAACTAGAGAGACTCCACCAACATGCAAAAGAACAGTCGTTTCTTCGATATAGCATCGCACCTAGGTTTCTGTTGTTCAACTGGCGGACTATATTCTCAACTGATCTGGATTAACGGGGAGTTAAGCATAGTGCCGAGTGTCTTGGCCAGACCTGTATAACTCCATAGATTTCGTGTTACCTCTCAGAGTACGAAGTCATTACTTCATAGTGTGTGATTACACTACATTACAACATTTCCTCAGCAAAGAACAAAGTACAAGTTTATAACCAAATTCACCAAACATAATCAGTGTTTCACGATCTACAATATTGTTGTCAACGGAGACAAATCGAACACATCTTTTATATCATGGTGGCACTACACTCATCTGCACTCAGAAGTAGAAGGTCGTATAGTGGAGTGTAGTGTACAATAATATTTTCGTGCGAGAACAACGAACAAACCTAATTATCTGAATTTGAAATTGAAAATTTCATCTTACTTTCCATTTCAAAATAAAGTGCATCGAAACTTAATCATTTAAATAATTTAATGCTTCACGAATGATTTTGTTTCAGATGCCGACTCCCTTTCGAAGCGAAGGATGCTCTCTACAATTTAAATGAAACCCTTTTCGATGAGTACTACCCTTACGATTCAGTGAATAAAAAATATTCAGAATGTGAAATGATAATAAATAATGAAACTCAGAAGTGTAGTGAATATATTTATGATCATTCTGTTTATGGATATACTGCTGTGATTGAGGTGAGTGAATATATTTATTTCGTATTTATACTTTTTAAACAACTAAAGCCTTAGTTGCCGAAACTATAAACATGGTTATAACTCCCTTGGGAGTTATACTAGGCAGTTATAAATCTTTAACTCCCTCTAATGTATTTACAAAAATAAACGGACCATTGTCGAATTTTCCAGTTCGTTAAACTCACTCCCATTTGTATCATCATACATTTTCATCATTAATTTCGATATTGACCACTTCAGGCTGTAAGATAAATAAATCACTTAGACTAGAGTGTTGAAGAATAAATACAAACCATGTCTTGACACTAAAGCAACATCATACTTTCACTCATATTTTTGGTTTGAATAAGGTTAACTTTCAGCCACTGCTGCAATTTTTCATCTTCTTTTTTGTTTATACTTTGGTTCCGACTTTATCGGTAGTAGTACGGCACGAGCTTTCGCAGCCTATTGCAACAAATCGCCTTAAATCTCAACTCTCTCCAAGCTTACATTCATTATCACGGATAAATAAATTTGACAAAGATTTACAAACTTGTCAGTTGATGTATCCATGATGTAAAAAACATGAATCGATTTCAAGCGATGGACCAAAATTTCCGGTTATAGTTACGGTTATCCACATTGACAGATAATCCTTTGCCTGTATGCCATTTTGGATAACCGCAACTATAACCGGAGCTTTTGGTCCACCGCTTGAAATCGATTATGGTGTGCTCATCTGAAAAAAAGTGACGTCAGTAAGATTAAAATACAAGGACATATATATTTTGTGCTTCGAATTTGAATGAAAAAAGTGACGTCGTCATTGGTAAATCGATCACAGATGAGCACACCATGTTTTGCTTAGATCATGGATATATCTATAGTAATCATGTCTATACAGTGCGCGTCAAAATTATGGAACAAATTCATTTTCTCAGAAGAAAAATATTTGGCAACAAAATCCTGAAACAGGTCAATTTTTGTTTCACTTTTACCAAATTTATATGCATTTTTGAAGGACTTTTGTTGCACCCTGTGCCATCCCCATCAACCCTCTAAATTTTTGCGAATAGGGAAAGTAGGTCATGTGGTACTTTTTTGGCAAGGTCTTTGTATCTTCTTTACAGGCGTGCAAAAATTTTCAAATTGACCTGTTTCAGGATTTTGTAGCGAAATATTTTTCTTCTGAGAAAATGAATTTGTTCCATAATTTTGACGCGCACTGTATACTTCATTCTTAAACAACATTCGTTTGAGTTCAAAAACCAACGAAATATTCATACTTCATTAGTACGAAATAAAATCAATTATCTATCACGTGAGTTATTGAATGTTAACAACCTCGGGCAACTTACAATCGTCCCGAAGGATTGAATTCTTTTGCCCTCGATAATTAACATCCTCATAACTTCCTTGGTACATAAATAACTATTATCCTTTTTATGTGCGCTATTATTTCATGCAAACATCGAATTATTTTGGATATTGAGATGCATATGATAATATTCACGTGTTTATTCTGGGAAACAAGAGCGTTAACATTTTGTCCAAACGTGTGTAATTTTGAATTTTATGTCGAAAATGGTCTTAATCGATTGGACTATCTGCAATATAATCTCAAAATGTACCAATGTCATTAGATTGAAACTCGGTTATTAGTTGGAACATACTGGCTGGCAGCATAATGCGAAGTTTCCAGAGGATCGTTTCAGGGTTTCAAAGAAAAATTTCAATCTGGAAACAAATTTTTTTGTACTATCCATCAGATTCCGATGAAATTTGGCATAGACCTAGGGGCCAACAACACTGTATCAGATTTCCGCGCGATTTGATATTTATTATCGGTATATTAGGAAAAATGATGACAAATTTTACTTTTTTCTTCACGATTTTGAACAAGCGCGTGACGCCTCCTGACCTTAACTAAGTACTCGTTAACGATTTCATTAGGTTTGAGGAACCATTAATTCATTGTTGAAGTGGGTATTTATTAGATCAAATGTGCGCGCATGCTCATCATCCGCGAACGCATGGTGTTCGTATATATTCTCAATGTGGACGTACGTTGACAGGAAAAATAACCAAATTTCTGCCGTACAGTTATGCGTGCGAGCACATATGTTCGACAATATATGCAACTTTAGGTGTCGTTTTCAAGAGATTGATGGGTACGAGGTTTGCCCCCAAAATACATACAAAAAATTCGGGGCGTCCTGTCAAGGCGTTGTGAAGGGGCGTCCTGTCAAGGCGTTGTGAAGGGGCGGCCTGGTGGTCCCCCTCTCTTTGCAATCCCCTCCATCCTCAGTTTGAGCAGAAGAGCTCTGCGAGTAAGTAGGACTTATGTGTGCTTGTTGGAAGTAACCCGTTTTTTACCTGCCGTCTCTCTGATTGAGGAACAGCTCATCAACATCAAGTTTCTTGCAAAGCTATGTTAGAATGGTCGTGAGATTTTTGAGTGGTTGCAACAGGTTTATAATTCTCTGATGGAACCTCCACATCGAGGTCTGAGGAAAATGTTGAACGAATTCGTGGTTGTGTCCTCAGAGACCGTCGATTGACAAGTAGAATGATAACTGAGGAACTGTCAATCCCCAAAACAATCGTCCACGAAATTCTGAGAGAAAAACTTGAGATGAAAAAATTGTGCGCGAAAATCGTTCCGATGCTCTAGACTCCAGAATAGAAAACAAGGAGGGTTGCTTGCTGTGAGGATTGGGTGGAAGCAGAGGAAACACCCGATTTAGCTCCCTGCGACTTCTTCCTGTCCCCGAAATGCAAAATGGTGCTTCGGGCTCGGCACTTGGGGGATGTGGAAGTCATCACAACTGAAGACTTTCAGCGATCGTATCAGCAGTGGAAACGGCGTTGGCAAAAGTGCATCTTATCTCAGGGGGAGTACTTTGATGGAGACCATATTGAAATACCTGAATAATTGCAAAATAAAGTGATTATTCCACTTTTATACGTATGTTCCGGACAAATCAGGTATGTGTAGCTCGGTTTCAGCACATACTTTTCAAATGATCCTGAACTTGGAAGTTTCCAGGGTCGCTATTCATGACTGCGGCAGTATAGAACGTTCTCTATGGTTCCATCACAAATGCTTCGCGATTCGTTGCTAACAGCGTGGAAACGCCTACTTTTTCACGTTTGTTCTCTTCTCAGGATTTCAAGGATAGCGTTCCAGTTAGGATTCCTTTAACAGATCTCAGGATATTTTTGCTCGCTTCATGGAGTAGCAATTTTGATGAGAAAGGTATCCTGGCTTGTAGGAACCTTGGGCCAGACTGCCAAGAATGTACGATTCTGAACCTTATAACTAATTAGTTCAAATTGGATCGGATCAGTCCAACAGTCCTCGTTATCGAATTTGTTTCGCTCTTGATATGAATGGAACAATCAAAACTATAACAGCATTCATTTGGATTTCTCATTTCTTCAACCTTGAACTCTTGAAGTTATCTTTCGAAAATAATTGTAGGCCGAGATGAATTTTTGCATCGTTTGTATATTTTTTTCTAATAATAAAATAAGGTTTTTTGTCTAATAAGAGGAATTGGTACATCAAATCGGGGTAGCTATTCTTGGAATCCTGGGTGTATAACAAATAGGAGAATGTGATCGTGTCCATAAGATTTACACTGAAACGGCATTCTTGAACTAAATGACAATAAAAGATTGCCTTAGAGAACAATCGATGCATCTCACGATTGTGCGAGTACGAAACAGGGAACGCTTATTCTTCCCGGTTGATCTCGGGAACACAGCGTTATCGATTTGTCCGATGTCGGTAATTTTCGAATTTTCAGCAGGAAGTGGTCTTAAACCACTAGGTTGGACTCACTGGTGAAGAATTCGTTGTTAAATTTAGATATATCCGATCGTGTGCGCTGTAACTTACGGAGGAATTAACCTAGAGTCATAAAATTTTCAGTTTTGGGTTTGAACTAAAATATCTCGGTTGAAAAATTTATTAGTGAATAAAATCGGCCGAACGGTTACGGAGTTAAAGCAATTTGAAATCATGAGATGAATCCCCAAAAATCTCATGAAGATGCGATCAGTACTAACGCTCAACTTATTTCAAAATTTAATTTCGTGTTGATCTAGTCGTCACTTAAAATTATTCAAAAAAAAGCTTCCTAGTTTTTGTTGAAATTTTGTTTTTTTCAAGGACTATTCTCGGTGAAATTTGGTAAAAAGCTTGCAAATATTTTTAAACAACAATATTCCAACTTTATCAGATATTTATTTTCGGAGATATAGGGTAAAAAAATATGTCAGTTTGTGTTAATCAGATTAAAATCACATTAAAAGTTGGAAAATGCCGACGCGCAACTTGATGTACATGTTTGTCAGGATTTAGTCGTTAGAAAATCTTCAAAAAAAATTTTCCATAATTTTTAAAATTTTTCGCGGAAACGGTGTTGTTTTCTGGAATTATCAGATTTCAAAAAAATTTGGCACAAATCTTCAAGTCAATATTCAACAAGAGTACTCCAAATTTCGGTTTGATCTGATATAATTTCAGGAAATATTAGAAAATGAAATACGTCAAATCGAGTATCGTACCGGTAGAAGACTAAAAAAATCATTTTCCGCGAATCGCCAGGATATTTCGACATTACAGACGAAATTCCTCAGAGAAAAGTCAAGATTTTTCATCTTTAAGGAAATATTCATTTCCTTACAGTTGTAAGTGTTCTAAATAAATGATTGGAAACACGTTGTTTATGAGTTATTCATTTATATTTTGAGAGGGTTGACTTCAACATCGCGTATCGTGAGCTGCAGCCCCCAGAACTCGTTTTTAACCTGCCATTGCAAGGGAACAGTCGTTTATTCGATATAGCATCGTGGTGTGATTTTGATTCTTCCACTGGTCCATTTTATTCTGACCCTCGTTAGATCAACACTGGGTTTCGCATATTACCGGCTGTCTTTTCCAAACCTGTATAACCCCTCTATAATAGATGTCATCATGAACCAAATAAGGGATTGCATTAAAGAATTGGTCCTCGGCATCTGCAGAAATATCGATTAAATATTGAAGAATATTGAATTACACACTTTCATATAATTATTTGTCCCAACTCTATGACCCCAAGAATTTTAATAAGGAACAGGGGTCGAAAGATACCTCATGTCAAAGGGCTTTAAATTTCCTTTGTAGAAATAGCCTAGTCGATATTTTCAGAGCAGTGATTTAGCTGAAAAAATCTAGAAAAGCACTGACGTGAAGTCAGCAGCTTTTAGGCGCTTGTTTACATTGCGAAATGGTGACTTGGAAATTTCAATGAAATAGGAAAATTTTCCAAAAAAATATAATTTTTTTAAAATTTTTCCATGGATATTTCTCCTTATTGACACTGTTCATATTGCAACCAAGTTTCATTTCGATCATATAAATATTTTTCGAGTTATTGAAAAATCAAAATTTCAAATGGCTATAGTACAAAAACCATTCGGAATATTTGGCCCACTAACGATCTTAACCGAGGATTCAAGACTCTAGGTCCTTCCTTTCGAAAGTTACAGCGCACACGGCCGGACGGACAGAATCAATTTTGACCACAGATTTTTCATCAGTGAGTCCAACCTAGCCGTTTGAGACCAATTTCGGCTCAAAATTCGAAAATTACAGACATCGTGACGAAATGATAACTCGCTGTTCCCCAGGACAAGCGCGTAAAAACGAAGTATCTGTTAGCTATTTATATTGTATTCAGTGTACTTGAGGACACATCTATTTGAATCAAATGCTCAAATTGAGTGCCATTCAATTGCATACAATAATTTATTGTATGGAAGACTAATAATAATTATTTGAAAATGTGGAATTCAATATATTTATTGATTCGATCGATCTAACATCGTCGGAAGATGGCGTGCCGATAGCATACAGTTGGCAGCATACAGTTTCGACTAGAATATCCTTCAATGTTCTATCGATATTCCAAGGTGAAATATCCTCAAAAAAAATCGAAACAACTGATATTTTAAGAACCATGGGGTTTGATGAAAAGGTTCCGAAAACATTCTCTGTTGGAACTTATCTTCACTGTAACCTCCTTGAAGATTTCACATCAAGTATATTACACTTTTTTGCATACACAATAGCTCTCACTTTATATTAATGTAGGGCAAAATGCTCTCCAAACTAGATAATTTTGAACCGAACTACAAGATCTGTACGAACGTGCCTTACTGCTATTACAAATGTACTCGAATGAAACTAGGTATATGCTTTGTGCTTTGTGTACATTCTTGTCTCTTGTGGTGTTTCTGTTCTGGGGATGGCCCCATCAACTGTTGTTATAGAGATATACATTGCGCGTCAGATTTATAGAACAATTTCATTTTCTCAGAAGAAAAATATTAGGCAACAAAATCCTGAAACAGGTCAATTTCTGTTTCGCTTTTATCAAATTTATATGTATTTTTGAAGGATTTTTGTTGCACCCTATGCCATACCTATCAACCCCTCTAAATTTTGTATATTGTATTTGTATATTCTTTACAGGCGTGCAGAAATTTTCAAGAAAATTTTTTTTTTTTGGAAAAATTAGTTAGTTCAAAGAGGTTTTCAGGATGTGCACTTTGTCATGGCTCATTTACTTCGAGACGATGGTACCTGATGAAATTTGTTACCGAATGAAAGTCGACCATTGCAGTTTGTTCACGCACAACTTTCAACCCCTACGAACCTTTTAATGGAGAAAAAAAATGTTTCACTTAAGGGGGTTGAAAGGGGTTGAAAGTTGTGCATGTACAAACTGCAATGGTAGACTTTCATTCGGTAACAAATTTCATCAGGTACCATCGTCTCAAAGTAAATGAGCCATGACAAAGTGCACATACTGAAAACCTCTTTGTAACTAATTTTTCTTGAAAATTTCTGCACGCCTGTAAAGAAGATACAAAGACCTTGCCAAAAAACATGACCTACTTTCCCTATTCAAAAAATTTAGATGGTTGATGGGGATGGCACAGGGTGCAACTAAAATCCTTCGAAAATGCATATATAATAAATTTGGTAAAAGTGAAACAAAAATTGACCTGTTTCAGAATTTTGTTGCCAAATATTTTTCTTCTGAGAAAATGAGTTTGTTCCATAATTTTGATGCGCACTGTACGCTCTATGCCAAAGCAGGATAGGAAAGTTTCAAACTGAACCTGAATATCGTAATATGAATTAGATAGAAGGACTTCATATGAGTATTATTCTAAATTGGAGAGGAAATGCGGATCAGCAAGTGAGCGCAGTCGCAAATAAATATAAGGATTTTATATATCGGACGTTCGAATATGAATTATTTCATTTAGATAATTTCTATTTGTTGAATTTTCTAGATAAAATAATATTCGTTGAAATTTATTCTTGTTATGTCGTAATAAATCGATGATGAGCGTTTTTTTACAAATTAGATAAGAAGAATGTTTGGATATTGTAATATTCCACTACATTCCATTAAAGATTATTTCTATTTATGTTAATCTTGGTAGATATTTACATCTAGGATAACCTGTTGATGCAAAAGGTGGCATAAATACTAATTACGATGAATTCACAATGTCTTATTAGATACTCACTTATTCGATCAAACATTGGTTCCTCGAAAGTTGTCTATTATGCAGAATAGATTCCAAAATCCGTAGATACCATTTTCAAGAAATTGTTCTTTATTCCATGGTTCAATATCGCAGTTAGCAGTTGGCAAAACATTGCAGTATTTCTGCTTGGTGATTTCCTGACATTTTGCATTGAAAATGTAGAAAACCTATGTTGCCTGCTATTTTTTTTACTCTTAGCTTCTGTCAAAGCTTTCTTAGAATTCATGACTGCACTTTTACACCCTTGCTTCTTTCAACTGAAAGTAAAGTTGTCTAGAACGAGTAGATTGGTCTTTCTGAAAGATTTTTGATCCAATTCAATTCCAAAAATAGTTCAGCCTGACTGACTTCAGGTCAATACTTTTCTAGATTTTTTTTCTTGCGGAACGCGTCCATAATTGGACAATCCATGACGATAAAATTTCCCTATCTTCTCTTGAAATTATTCCACTGGCATATTATCGCTCGAGAATTAGTTACCTTATTCCGTCAACGATAAAATATAATTTTATGGTTTTTAATAAAATACGGAGGTATTTCAATCAATAAAGACAGGCATTGGCTAATGTAGAAGAATAAATAACATAGTCACAAGGGCGAATATGTGTCGATAATTCAGCAAATATTCCACCTTCACCAGAGCTAATCCTCCAATCAACCAAAACATCTACATTGAAGAAGCGGGCGTGAGGAGAACAGTTTCAAAGTATTCTGCACTCGTAGGTAGGGTTCATACGATGCTCCCGATAGATGGCGAAGTGTAAGTAGTAATACTGCAGTTTTCCGTCTAAAAGGTTGTAAGTATCTTGAGTCCTCTTACAGCGGTTGCCATAGGTAAGGCAGTCTGATGATCGGTAAGGACCCTGAAACTGCAGTGACTGTTCTCCTTAGGCCCGCTTCTTCGACGTAGATGTTTTGGTTGATTGGAAGATTAGCTCTAATCAAGGTGGAATATTTGTTGAATTATCGACAGATATTCGCCCCTTTGGTGTGTTATTCAGAAATTAATATTTTTCTGGTTTTCTTCTAGTTTTCCGCTCCTAATATCTAAGACAGAAACCACTTATCATCAACTGAAAATTATTTTTTCTAGGAAAAAAGGTGGCTTATAAACAATAAATATTAATGTAAACGATCAATGAAGTGTACTGTAATGTTTCAGAGTCTTCTTAAAACTTCTTCATCGGGCAATAAAGCGAAAATTTGCAGAGTTATTTTCATGTAATGCTTTTGTATTTCAAAAACGTTCAAATTGACATTTTTGCTGGATATGGAGGTTTTTCAATTCTATTCCTTTTTTTTAGTGAATTCAACCAAATATCTCCAGAATAATAGGCTAAATCATTTCCTCCATTCAGGGATATTTATTTTTTTTTCAGATTATGTGGTTCTGTCATCAGTATCTTTGTATTATGTCAGTCTATCATATGATTTCCAGTGGTCGAACATACATGATTCTCTATTTGGAATCTTTGTTTGTCTCAATCATTTGTGTTCTCGTTTTCTGATATCGAATGGTCGTCATATTTTTCCTGAGAATACGATAAAAACAATTCTTATTTCTGTTTCTTGTTGATTGAATTGTTTCAAGTGAGTATAGATCTAGAAGCATTTTTTGTTGAAGAACCGTTCTTTCATTGTATTCAAAACCACAAATTCTCTAATTTTTTTGTCGATCGAAGGAACTGAAAGTTTCCGAATTGAAGCTATCGGTTCGTTACTACGAGACATCCGGTTGGCATTTTCCATGTTTTCATAATAGGTGAATGCTTATAAACCGATATTTACATCGATACCTTCTAATATTAGCATCTTCCTGTCGGTAGTGATCGATTCAGTAGCGAGACGTAATATTCGTGTAGCAATCGCTTCAGGGAGATTGGAAAATGAAAAATCTGTACATGTGAATCCTTGAAGAAATGATCGAGCAGACCTATGCCCTTCCTTATTCACTATCAAGAAAGCATTTAAAAGTCGAAATGATTGTGTAGCATTCGCTATAGAAAGATCGTGAACCGAAATACATTTTGTGGTTGACCCAGTTTGAGTTCTAAAAACCTAGAAAAGCACTGCCGTGAAGGCAGCAGCTTTAGACCGCTTTAGCAACGAATTTGAACATGCGCGCAAAAGCTGCTGCCTTCACGGCAGTGCTTTCCTTGGTTTTTTTCGATAAAGTACTGGATTCCAATCAGATCTAATCTGTATTTTTGGAAATATTGAGAAAATAAAATTTTCAATGAGTATATATACGGAATCATTGGGCGGATTTTGCCCATTCACGAATTCGACCTTCGTTATTGAGCCCGATTAACAGCCGACCCTGAACACAATTCATGAATGAGTAAAATCCAGAATTTAATGAATTTTTCAAACTGTTCTAATGACACGATCATTACGAAATTTCGCACGAAGTTGTCTTCCAGCATCTTCAAACTAGCTGCGAAGTTTCATCATGACTGAATCAGTATTTCTTGAGTTATACCGAAAAAAAAACAACGATATCGAGAAGAAAACCACGAAATTTCACATATGTTTTTCCGATATCTCCGAAACTAATAGCCATATCGAATTGAAATTTTGTAGAAAACTGTGAAATATAGAGCTCAAAGTATGCGCTGAATTTTTTTCGAATGTGATGAATAGTCGTTTTTGGAATTTACTGATGGCATGATCTCAACAAAATTTCGCGAGAAGTTGCACGTTGCTATACTCCAACTAACTGCCAAGATTCGATCCAATCGTTTCAGTAGTTCTCGAAATATCGCCAAAATAACGTCAAAACTTTAAAACGCTCTAACTCCGAAACCGTTTGGCGGATTTTGCCCATTAACGTACTTAATGTCGCATTTTGAAATGCAACCTACCCAGAAAGTTTCAGGTCGAAAGGATTCTCCGTACGACCGTAATCGTGCATACGGACGGCCGGCCGGACAGAATCGTTTTTGACCCCGAATTCGACATTTGGACAAAACGATAGCACGCTATTCCCCAGAACATGCGTGCAAAAACATGTCGATCCGTTTGTGAATTTGAATTTGCGAAATCTTGTTATATTGTGAAGAATACGGCCCTGTGCTAGACAATTCTAGAAGGCCATGGAGGTTTGTACGGCTTTCGTATGGCCATTAGAACTTTCTGGGTGAGTTCTAGCAATCGCTAGATTTTCCACGGTCTATACAGGGTGAGTACAAGTTGTATACATCAATTTCAAACGTAGCTTCCTCGCATCAAATAAGACATTTTTTCCTTCACAATTTTTCCAGATATTGCTGTGTTGAAAAGATACAGGCTGCAGTAATTCCCAAAAAAACAGGATTTCTTTTGTAGCTTTGACATGATTACTCTGAAGTTGTGAAGTTTTCTATAACAATGACACATGTTCTTCATAGATCACTTTTATCCTTCAAACGGTTTTCTAGTTTTGGACTCGCTGATTCATAAAACTATAAGAAATTAGCATTAAGAATGCAGACAAAGTTTATCTTGAGAGCAAACAATAACTCGAATAAAACGGGGTGACTTTCTGAGGCCAGAGTTCGTTTTTTTCCAAAAAAGGTTTTTGGGTGCAAATGGTTGAAAAAAATTGCAAGAATGCGCAACGTTGACACTATTTTTATATTCAAGAATTTTCGGGAAAATAAAAACTGAAATGCAGTGAAAAAATAACTAATATTGCGCATTCTGATTGAAGAATTGAAAACATAAAAAAAAAATTTCCAAAAAATAATCACTGAAGCCTGCAGAACGACTCCCCATTTTCTTCTAAATTTCACGCATTTCCAATATTTCTCGCGGTTGAATTAGGCAGACAGCGAGAAGGTATATTGACCTTGAAATATTAACGAGGTTTAATGAAACTTGCATGTGGCTGTGTTGCTGAGCCGTAATTTACCAACACTTGGTAATGTTTGCTCTTAAGTCAATTTAAGAATCTTCAATCATTTTAGAATACTAAATTATTCTTTATAATTCCCCTTCAAACGCACAATTTTAGAGATATTCGACGTTAAATGTTATAAAATGTAATAAGAATTCGAGAAATGTCATTCATCGGGACCACCGAATACACAGTTACTCATCCATTTTTTGACCAGAGTATAGAAATAGAGACTAAGGTCTTCATATTCGTGGACCAGACTTTCCATAGTATTCGTAGAGTTCACTTAGTGTTAGGCAATGATTTCATGTAATTTATCTGTAAGTTTGCAGAAAATAAATAATTATGGATTTTTCAATATGGGAACGGGTAACGGAGGAAATGTGTATAATCTTATGGTGGAAAAATTTGGATATTGCATGAATATCAAACGCTTCAGCTCAGTGCGTCAATTGTCAGGTGTAGTGAAATGTGTTGGTTACAATGATATCGCAAAAAGCACCAAATGATAAGAATTAACTCAGTAAAGGAGCTCTCTCAGTTATGTTTCTTTGAATTTTAAGCAATGTATTGGTTATCCTGCAAAACAGATCACCGCAAGAGATATCTGTGGTGAACTTGCAAACAAAGAGCAGGAGTTCTGAAAAACAATTCAATTCCATGTACGCAGAACATCTAATAACAGATAAACACGAGTTCGACGAACATTTCAAGATTCTACACATCGAGAACAAAGGGCGGATGTTAAATTTATTAGAGATCTTGGAATGAACCGTTTCAGAAATTCAGGGAATCCATTAAATGACCAAAATATGTTTTTTTCCAAATATTCAATATTGATTGGAAAATGACATGAAGGTTCATGAAGAATTATTTTGTAGGTTTTTTATGGGTTTTCACTTCAAATATCTGAAACAGAACTAATAAAAATCAAATAAAAATTGTTTTTTCATGAAAACCGCCCTTGCGGATTACAGTATTTGTCAAGGGCAATTCCTTGCAAGAATGATTGCCTATAATGAACAATACAGGAACAATACAAACGATAAAGAAAACGAACTGTGACGTTTCAGAGTACAAATCTGACTCTTTCATCAGAAAAAGCAGAAAATTTCAAGAATTGTTTTCTTTCGATTTGAGACTTTTGTCACATTGACAGTTTTGAGGAACACATCAACACAGATTTATTTGGTTTGAAAGTTTTTTTAATTCTACCTCTTTTTTAAGTAAATTCAGCCAAATAGGGTGTATTTCTACCGAACAATGAGTAAAATTACTCTCTCCATTCAACAAAATGCAAGAGGACTCATTGTTTTTTTTCAAATGATCTGATTTCAACATCAGTATTTTTGTATTGTCCCAATCTATCATGTGATTCCCAATGGTCGAACATACCTGGTTCGCTATTTGGGATTTTTGTATGTCTCTATTCCTTAGGTTGTTTTTGTGCTCCCGTTTTCCGATATCTTATGGTCTTGACGTTTCCCCTGTATATGTCTCTCCACAAATACAGGGAATACTATAAACACAATTTTTTTGATTTTTGTTTCTCGTTAATTGGTTTGTTCGGAATCAATTGAAAAGCAGAGAATTGTAGTCCATGAAGAAAACGGCGATTGGAAAGGACCTGCGAATTTTCGAGTATCCAGAAATTAACTGCCCAAAAATGGGCAATAAATAAAAGGAAAATGCCAAAGAGATAGCAGGAGCATAGTTCACACTGAAGAAGCTCATAAAACTCCAATTTTCTCAGGAACGAATGTTGTACCAATATAAAAATCGATTATTCCCAATTTTAATGTGTTTAGTCTCAATTTGATTTTGTTTAGAATATGTTAATTCCCAATTTGAATGAATTAAGTCTCAATTTTAAGTTGCAAAGGTATAGTATTTGATGGAAAAATGATAGCTTGAAGTTTCATGCTATTTATTATGTATATATCTTTTAGGAAGACTCTCTCTCCCTCCGGTCAGCTAATACTTGTGTATTTCGTTCAACAGAAATAACAAATAACATATCGAGTTTGGGTCACCAATTGAGATTCTAACTACAGCAGTAGAAATTTTCATTGACAGAACATTTTCATTTCAGTGGAGTAGAAAATGTGATTCAATTTTGTTTTCGATATAACTTTGAATGAATGATCGATGACATAAGATAGACTGAGTTAATAAAATTATAATTGGATCGAAAAGCATTCAATTTCTATCATCACCATATTATGTGCTTCTGAATATGATCAGATTTGTGTTGACCTTTTACGGAGATCAACTATATAAATCTCGTATCACCATTGGAAACGGTCTAATTCAGTTAACTCCTGATAATCTTGAATAATTATATATTTCCTGCTCCACAGACTTAATTGGATGATAAGAATGCATTTTGAATCAGATAATGACTACTACTATCTGGCGAGATTCATGCACCCAATTTAAAAGTGCGACAAATTTTAACACTATGACTGTTTATTTCCTCCGAAATACGGAGTGTCCATGTAAATAGTATCAAATGAAAACCTTGTGATAAAGCAGGTCTAACACGATAACTTACCGAGGAAGGGACATAGAGACTCGGAATTTGAACAGGGTGGGCCAAATTGGACACTTTTGAGAAACTTAATGGCGAAAACCGCAACTTCAGAGTTATCGGGTGTTTTCCGAATGCGTATATTTTAGAAATATTTGCTGTTATTTTTCTTCCGTTGAAAGTTTTTCATTTCTATGAAACATTCTCTCATCAACGTAAAATTCAATGACGTTAATTGAATTTTCTGCAAACATGATATTTTTCTGGAGTCATGTTCGAGATATTTAATTCTCAAATGTTATCGTTTGGATATAGTAGGCTTCGGACAGTGGTGGTGAAAATAAAATAAGGCGGACATTGAACATTGCTTGATTTATCCATGAATCATTGACAAAACTTAATCCGAAATCTCTATGCACGAGGTGATGAAGTCTTTTGGCTTTACGAATTTTCATTTATGAGTACTCAAAATACTTCTGACATTCGTTCCTGGTACTCCTGAAATTTTTTTTATATGTAATACGAATTGATGTTTTAGAGTTCATTTCAATAGTTGTATAGCCCCTAAAAAATATGTATACTTCAGATGTTTTTTCGGTCTTTTCATTTCAGATCCATTATGTTGTGACGCAATCGTGCAAAAATATCTATAACGGTTCTCGAATTTTTGGATATTTTTCACGATACAAATCACTTGTTGCCTCCGCATTTTATCAGTTGTATTGAACAGGCTTACATATTCATCTTTTGAAAATGTTCGTATTTCATTGCAGAAAGTTGAACAGAAATTGCGTGCTGATTAGAACTTTTATAGTTTCAAAAAAACTTTGATAACTAACATTTTCGGGGTTTCAATCTCCATCGCATTCTCCACAGCCTACTTATTCAAGAGAAAAAATTCGAAAATTCAATATTTTCGAAAAATATCAAATATGCTGAATTTTTGAAATGGTAATTTGCTCTATCAAAATATGTGGAAATTTACTAGGGGTCCCATTTGAAATAAATATTTTAATAGCGATGTCTCATGAAATAACAATTCGCAAAATATTCAATTAACGACATTAAATTTTAAGTTGCCACGAGAATGTTTTCACAGAAATAAAAAAAATCACAAAAGAAGAACAGTTACAGCAAAATTTCTGAAATTAACATTTTCAAAAATCACCCGGTTACGCTAATATTTCTCGTGGTTATTGACAATGTTAAAGTATGCAGACTGTGGGCAGGTGCCTGACCTTAAAACTTTGGATGTGGCTGTGTTGCTGAAGCCGTAATTTATCAGGCGGCGGTACAAAGACAGCAGTTGTAGAGTAGTACTTCACGATAGATTAGTGGTGTAAGGATCAAAGATGCAGGAAAAACGATACTCTGTCAGTTCGCCGACGTTTCGGAAAAATTTATTTCCATCCTCAGGGCTCTACAAAATTTACGGAAAACATGATTCGTAACATTGATGAAGTTGTTCACAATAATAAAGGAAAAACGAGCAATACTATAAGTTATTGACTAGAAAAATATCTCAGAAAAGGTGGTTTTGGAATAATTTTGACATACAAAGAAAAGTTACACAATTCAAAAGATAGATTAATGAGATGAATATCGGATCGAATTGAAATTTTATTCAATGTTTTTCAGAAAGTAACTTCAAAGTTTGTGTCAAATTTCCTCAAAATCTAATGAATCGTTTCGAAAAAAAGTTTTTTCGATGAAATTTAAATCTTCTGGCCTGACAGACTTAAGTTTGATCACGGACTCTTCTTCAGGCAGTCCAACGTAATCGTTTGAAATCATTTTCGTCTCGCTGTCCCACAGAACTAGCGCGTAAAAAGGTTTTGAAGAAACCTTCATTCTCCTTGGACATCCACCATTACGTACGTCATATGTTGTAGACTATTTTTATAGCAGTTATTCGTCGTGGACGATACCAAGAGTTAATTTCAACTTTCAATTTCAAACAAAAAGACACATCATCTGAGTTCGGTAATGATAAATTCGTGAAATTTGTTACTTCCAGTATTTAAATTTCAGTAATGTAGTATCTGATTCTACGTAAAAATTTATGTATACCTTAGATATTAGTAGATATAACACCACTTTAGGATAATCTTTGGAATAAATTCTATTAACTTTTTTCGATTCATTGAAATAAAGAATGTCCTCAGCTAGCATGTTGTATCAATGAAATTCCTGAATAATTGTGAAATGTGTTTACTATGCATTTGGTACAATAACTGATTACGGATGGAATCCCTCTTTGCAGAAGTTTCAAATAGAGTCATTGTGATATTTATTTTAGTTAAAGGCGCATTCAGGCCAAACATGCTTTTGCTAGAGATCGAAGGTTTTCAGGTACAAACGGGAAGTAAAAACAATACCGGATGTATTCCATAGATTATCCTTTTTAAATATAAGAAGGAACATGATGATATAATATTTGATAGTCCATATACAGAGTGTAACAGCCAAATGGAATTAATTCGATAACGAATAAATGAGGGCGTGTTGGGAGAAACGCTCGGACACGTGTAATTTTAAATGCGCATATTTTTCAAGAAAATAATATTATATAGGGTGTTCCATGTGACCGTGGCCAATACCAACTTTCTTATTTCAAATGCAAATCCCTGTATATTATTTATTTTTTGGATTCTTCAGAGAATTCTAGACACAATTCATGCACAATGTCCTATACCTATCTATAACTATTTCGGAAATATTAAGTGTTTTCAGATTTAATGCAAAAATCTACGTTTCAAATGAAAATTATTTTATTTCACAAATTCGGTACATTACACTTATAACCTAATAAGTAATACTGATTATTTCTTAATAATTAAAAAAAAACAAAAAAAAAACATTAATGTCAATGTATGAAATGTTCAAAATGCTCGCCGCGAACGTCTTGGCAACATGCTAATCTGGTGAAGAAGTGTCTTCTAACGTTACTCAACATTTCTGAAAACACTTAATATTTCCGAAAAAGTTGAAGATAGTTATAGGACATTGTACATGAATTATGTCTAGAATTTTCTGAAGAATCCAAAAATAAATAATATACAGGGGGTTACATTTGAAATAAGAAAGTTGGTATTGGCCACGGTCGCATGGAACACCCTATATAATTTTATTTTCTTGAAAACTATGCGCATTTTAAATTACGAATCGACGTGTCCGAGCGTTTTTCCTAACACCCCCTCATTTATTCGTTATCGAATTTATTCCATTTGGCTATTACACTCTGTATAGTGATAAAGGAAATCCTTGTCAACAACTGAATGATGTTGTATGAACACACATAGATTAAAAGTTATTTCAGGAGGATTTTGTAGGTTTTTTCTGGGGTTTCACTTCCAATATCTGAACCAGAACTATTAAAAATCAGACAAAAAATATTTCTTTCACGGAAAACGCCCTTGCGAATTGAATGATTCAACTTTTTGTCAAGGCGACTTACTAGGAAAAAGGAATAACGCAAACGATGAACAAGCGACCTGTAACGTTTCAGATTACAAATCTGACTCCTTCATCAGACAAACAAGAAAATATGAGAATAATGTTTTTTTGATTTTTCGTTCTTTGAGAATTATATCAAATTAATTTTTAATAGTTCTGTTTCAGATATTGGGAATGAAAAACCAGAAAACACCTCTTAAATTTTGAATACAATATTCATGGAAATTGAAGTTTATCATTTTTACTGATAAGTTTGTTAATACATCCTTTTCATGATACTGATAATTAACTTTCATGATAAACATTGAGCCGCACCTACATTTCAGTAATAGTTTTCGTGTTCATTTAACTTTCAACTCAACGGAAATGAAAACTGAAATAATTATAAAATCGAACATCTGGATCATGATTAGCTATTCAGGCTACCAGCAACTCAGATTTTTACAACCATTCTGAAGAGACAAGGATGAATATTTTGATACTACTTCCTTTTGTCATCAATCGTGTGCTTCATTGAATCCAAGTTATCTTTCATTTTAAAAACAATGAATTAATTTTGGTTGATTGGATGATTAGATCTGATCAAGGTGGAATATTTGTTGATTTATCGGCAGATATTGGTCCTTGTGGTTATGTTACAATGAATGAATATCATCAGGATAGCAATCATTGTGGAATATAATTTTTTATCATGGGTTCCTTCAGAATCTCATGAATATGAATTTCCGTCAAAGACCGAAAGAATCGAAAATTTATTCCGATTTTTGAGAGTCATTTTTGCCTATGCTATTAAAATCGCCGAAATATAGAAATTGAAAATTCTTGAAAAGCACTGATGTGTAGTCAGTAGCTTTTGCGCACATGTTCAAATTCGTTGTTAAAGGGGTCATCTTTTCACTTACTGACTCCGCCAAATGCAACTTTATGCCCTTATGAAATAATCTGGTGATGTTTTAATCATATTATCCTCACGAAATTCTGCATTAACTTTCAAGCTGCCAATCTTGAATCAAGTAATGGATTTCAATTCACCCCAATCGGTATTTTTGGAAATATCGGGAAAATAAAATTCCGAATGGGAATCATTGGGCCGATTTTATCTACTCACGAATTCTATCCTCGTAATTGAGCCAGAAACCTACACTCTACATATATCGAGTTTATAAGTCGTTTCTTTCGGAAGAAACAATTTAGTAACTCGATATTGGCGAAGAAGGTTTGGACCTTAATTACGACGACCGAATTCGTGAATGGGTTAAATCCACTCAATGATTCGGCAGATATACCCATTCAAAATTTTATTTTCCCAATATTTCCAAAAATACAGATTAGATCGAATTGAAATCCAGTACTTTTTGGAAAATTGACAGTTCGAATGTTCATGAGGAAATTCATTAAAATTTGAAGTTAAAATTCAAGAATGGTGTTTCTAATTTAAATTCGATCTGATGTTTATTTTCCGAGTTATAATAAAATAAACACGAAAAATTCCGTTCATATTTGAAATTTTTAAGTATTTTTCCTCAGAATCTCTAGGAAAAAGGATACGATGAGATTGAAGCTTTGTAATAAGTTGAAAATATCAACACACAAAATTTCATGTCGATTGAATTGTCACAAAATAAAAAAAAATGTATACGAATTTCAACAAGCGCGTTAAAGCTCCTGACCTCAAGTCATTGGCATTTCTAAAATTGTTTTAAATATCTTCCACAAGTTAATTTGTAGATTCAATGTAATCAAATATGAGATAATTACTTTTTATTTTCCTTCGAATTCTCAAATAATAATTTCTTTTGAATATATTATGTAAAATAAGATAATCCAGCAAAAAACAAGACGAAGAGTCTCACTAGAGAAGTCTCACTAGGACGCTCTGTGAAACATTTAGATTCCAAAAAAAAATATTAATATTGAAAAAGTAGTAGTTTCATATATTTACCTGAAGAAGTCATGGTTTGACTAAACATGAAATCAAAGAAAATCACCGGAAATTGAAAAAAAAATTATTTTTAAATTCATAAATTTCCCCCAAGTAAAGACCGAAGCAATCAAATATAGAAATATCTCATGGAATTTTCATGATAGTCTCGAAAAGTATTATGCATTTATAAGAATTTTTAGTGGCAATTGCATCTTATGTCAATCTATTTTTTCCAGTGGGATCTAACATGCTCGAAGACTTACCTTGTAGCTACAGGAAACGCTCTTTTTATGTTTGGTGTCATGCTTGGATCGATTATATTTGGAGACCTTTCAGACAGGTAAATATAATGATGTAAGTAAAACATGGTGTGCTTTTCTGTGATCCTTCATACACAAGATGACGTATTAAGGGCCGTATTTATAGTTGTTCCTTGAGGCTTCCTTACTGAAGGCCGCCTTGAATTTGCTTTTCTATGGAAACAAATACAAGTTTGTTTGCATAGAAACATAGAAGAGCAAATTCAAGGCGGCCTTCAGTAAGGAAGCCTCAAGGAACAACTATAAATACGGCCCTTAAGAAGTTTTGGGGAAGGATACGTGTTGTTTGCACCATAATGGTTATTCTCTACGTACACAATCACAGACAAGTTAATTTTTTTGTGTTTTCTGAAACAGGAAAAATATACTTAGTATCCTAAAAAAAATCTAGAAAAGCTTTCATACGTGCTCTCTAAAATTCGATGTGAATGCGCTCTCCTATTCACGTATTGACCTGCCAAACGAAGCTTTACTCCGTAATGAATTGGAATTTCTTAGGATCATAGACTAGATGAGCACAATATTTTTTATCGATATTTGCAGAGCAGGACTGAACCATAATTGCAGAACTCAAATTTACGAATGGTATGAATGGTATAATCCACCCAATGATTCCGCAGAAATACCCATTTGAAATAGTATTTTCCATATAGTTGCTTGAATAAAACGTTTCAGCATATTTTGAAATTTCCCTATAGTGATAAAATTGATGCGAATATTTTCGAAATAAGTCTGCGTGTCACTATCATACAATCATCCACCGAATTACAATTCAATCGTGTTATGTTATCGAGAGAAAATCACAATCCTCAGTTCGGAATTGCCTGGATGCCCACAAAAATAATCGAATTTAATCCAATTTTATTCTCCTTGTTCAGGACAACTTCCATTGTATTCTCCATCAATCAAAATAACTCTTTTTTTCAGACTCAACGCTTTTTTTGATTTCTTGAGATTCTTTCATGAAATTCAAACATCTAATTTTTTTAACCCATGTGCTGCATAGGTGAAATATGAACTCATAAAATAAAAAAATATTACTGATTAATCATAGTAGGTTTTTCAATCATGTGGGAATTTGTGCATTTTAACCGGACCAAATTTATTATTGCACCTGTCACACAGCAAACATAGCCCATTTTCAATTCAAAATATCAATAACGCCGAAGGTAAATTAAGAACACGTCCAATACGACAAACAGAATTTAATGCAAATCTTGCAGACCATGCAAATTATGGTGCAAATGTGCATTTCCACTCGTATTCTGTGAATCTTTGACTACAGAATATATTTGCTTCGAATTTTCAAATTGCTGACGTCACTTTTGAAAGCAGATGAGCACACCATGTTATTTACATCATAGGCAAATATGAACCACTCAAAACAGTACTACTTTTTGTATTTGGTTTCCGACTGTCGTACCTCCTCACAGCTTACCTACAAGTTTTAATTAACTTATTAACTAAACTAGGTGTCACAGAAATGAGGTCCATCCACAAAGACTTTCATTTTTGAAGATATCGGATTGAATTCTTGGATATTGACAATACATATTGTTTTCCATCGATTGAGATACACAAGGTGTGTCTATGAGTTCCGGTTTGAACGGAAATTGACATTTCTTTCGACGTTCGCATATGAACTGATGTATGTTTTTGCATAATCGAATTGTAAAATTTCGAGTAGAATACTGTCGAAAAAAATTAAATTAATAAAAATATTCAATTGAATTTTTTTTCTGTTTGTACTCTAAATTGACCACTCGGGCAGAAGTTACACGTATTTATTATTATTATTATTATTATTATTATTATTAATAAACATAAAGAGTAGGGGTTTCCACCCATAAACTCAAATATACAAAATTAATTGGAATTCATAAACTACAAAAGAAACAATAGAGAAAACGCACATATTCACAGTCACTCAATAATTGGTCTGGTCCCGAATGAACTTGTCGAGTCGGTTCTTGAAGGAGTTCACCGAATTTGCACCAACAACACAATGCGGCAGCCCATTCCATCCCTCGAAAACTCTATTGGAAAGAAACGTTTGCCGCTGTGTGGTCCTGAAATTTTATTTCGCCAGTTTGAAGGCATGGCCACGGAGTTGTGTGTTGCTTCTCATGTAGAGATGATCTAAACTTACACCAAAGAACCCACGCAGAGCACGAAATGTCACAATAAGATCACCTCTATCCCGTCGATCCTGAAAGGTTTGCAGATTTAGCATTCTCAAACGAGCGTGGTAGTCTGGTCTTGTTATCCCAAAAGGGATCCTTGTATTCCAAGGCTGTACAGACTCGAGGAGAAGTTGGTCACTCCTGAGAGAAGGGTACCACACAGGTCCAGCATACTCCATCAAAGGACGCACATAGCTACAATACAGTGCCCTCAAATTTTCCTGCAGGGTCAACGCATTCGATGATTCGTTATATATTTTCGTATCATCTGCAAAAAGTGCGCATGGAGATTTCAACAGTCGGGACAGATCAGAAGTATACAGCAAGAAGAGAATGGGGCCCAGGACAGATCCTTGCGGGACGCCACTGGTAACGAGATTATCCGTAGATGAATGGACGTCTGCCACTCTCACTCGAAACGTTCTATTAGACAGGAAAGCTCTAATCCAAGCAAGCAACTCTCCGCCTATGCCCAGTTGTTGTAGCTTGGATAAAAGGCGACGGTGTGGGACCCGGTCGAACGCCTTCGAGAAGTCCAGATACAAGACATCCACAGGAATATCCCGATCCAGACAGCGAGTCCAATCGTTAAGGCAGCACAGTAGGTTAGTCATTGTAGAACGACCAGGAACAAACCCATGTTGTTCACGAGGAACCAAGTCATTAGCTAGCGCAAAGTGAAGTAGCCGCTCACTTACAATTCTTTCCAAGACCTTGGACACCGAGGAAGTAAGGCTTATGGGTCGATAATTATTGGGCGAGAGCCTGTCCCCCTTTTTGAATATAGGTGTAACTGAGGCCCTCAACCAATCCTTCGGGAGAGCAGAAGTATCCAAATACATCTTGAAAATGAGGGACAAGGGGAGAGCAATGCTAGAAGCACACCTTTTCAAGTAATAAGGAGAAAGGCCATCAGGACCAGGAGAAGACGCTTCCTTGAGATTCATGAGATGTCTGAGCACCATTTCCTCATCGACGGAGACATACCGAAGTTCCGCACTCGGACCAGGGACAGAAACAATGGGCAATGGCCCGTCTGGTTCGGAACAGTAGACGTCGGCAAAAACATCAGCCAAAGAATCTGCAGACTCCTGGACATCCTTGGAAATGTCCCCAGCGGAATTCCTCACCAACGGGACAGACACTCTCGAGTTCATTGTTGCCCTCAAGTATTTAAAAAGCTTTTTTCTGTTCTTGCTAGAGGCCAGCTGAGACTCATAGGAGGTTTTCGCCTTGTCAATCGCAGATGAAACGAAGTTGGAGTAGGACCTATGGTTACGGTAATCTACATCAGATCTACTGCGGAGATATTTTTGCCACAAAGATTTCTTGCATCTGATCATCTTCAGGATATTCTGACCTATCCAAGGTTTGAGCGGATTATGTTTGACAGTCTTCATTCGAGTGAACTTTGAGAGCGTAGACCTCACAATGTCCACAAATTTACTCCACATAGTGTCAACATCATCACAACGATCGAACAACTCTCTCCAGCCTATCTCCTGAAGCTCAGTATTCACTGCGTCATAGTTTATTATTCGGACTTTGCGGGTATCACGGGGCAAACTATTCGACAGACTCATCTGAAGCTTCGCAGCCAGGACAGCATGGTCGGACTTTCCAAACGGTGGCAGGTATTCTATTCCAGTAATCAGGTTGGCATCAGAGGATATAATCCAGTCCAGCAAAGATGGATTTTGACCATTTCTAAATCTGGTAGGTTCTAGAACGAGCTGCTGCAATCCAGAATCAGAAAAAAGTTTTGCGTACGGGTATGATGGTGAAGTGCATGAGGGAAGATGTATAAGTGGCCACCGAAGGTCCCTGCAATTAAAATCTCCAGCAACGAAAATGTTTGTATCTGTAGAGTATAACTCGTACAAAAAATCAGCCAAAGCACGATCAGAAATACAGGGTCTTGGACGATAAATACAGCCAAGGGTGATTGTGAAATCTTTACTCGAGACTTCGACAAACAGATTGTCAATTCCAGACCAGTCCTTGTGCACAATTTTAATGGTGAAGTTGTCAGAAATGTAATCGCTCACGTAGATACAAACTCCACGGTAACCAATTGCTTCCTTATTGTCGTCGCGATAGAGTGTATAATTTGGAATAGTGTAAATGCTGTCATCGGTTGAAGGTTTGAGCCAAGTTTCCGATAACATAATGACGTAGGGACGATGATACTGAACAAATGACAGCAGTTCAGAGAATTGAGATCCAAGCGACTGTATATTTGTATACATGAGTGGCCATGACATAAAATTATCTATTTTTTTCCCGACGACATCGGGAAGGCATCTGGAGTGGTGGTTACGATTTTTGGACAGCCTTTCACATATTTTATTGTGAGATTCCCCTCCCCACCGGATTGTCTCTTCTTAAGCTCCCTGCGTAAAGAGGACAGCTCACTAATCTGCGACCTTGTCTTATCATCATGGATAAATATGTTCCTAAATCGTGGTTCTCCGCGAAGAGAAAGTCTGTTCCTCAGGATCTGAGCCGGAACATCAGGATCAGGAACGTGGTCTTGAAGTATTTCTTGCTCTAAGACGTGTCACTCCAACCAAGCTGGAGCAAGAAGGTTTATGGATGTGATCAATAATTTCCTTAGCAAGCATCATGTCGTGTGAGGGATCTTCACTCTCAGGTACATCGACCAAAATGATATTGTGGGATCTCTTGAAACGCTCTAAAGCTTCAGAATAATCAGAGGATGGTCCACTAGGTAAGGTTAAACTGCTCTCAAGGGAAGTCACCCTCTCCCTCATCATAGAGAATTCTTGCGATAATATCGCTTGAGATCGACTGACTGTGCCAACATCTTCGAAGCATCTTTCCAGTGAACTCTGATGCTCTGACAGGATCCTTGAATGGTCATCCAAGGTAGAGGTGCAAATAGCAAGTTGAGAAAATAGGTCGTCCTGTCGCTTTTCCACACGATCAACACTAGCAATTAAGTTTTGCATTTGATTCATAAGCAAGTTGAAATGTTCCAGAGTAACTGGTTGATTCCTCGATGAATTGGGGTTAGGATCTGACACAACGGGCGATTGAGAAACAGAAGAACTGGTAATACGACTTCGCATGGAGCGCTCGCTGGAAGAACATACAGTGCAATCCCATCTACAATTTTGACTGCTCTTCAACAGGGACAACTCCCTATCTGACAGATTAGCACAAGAAGCATGAAAACATTTACTGCACTTTGAGCAGAGTATGGATGACTGACTACTCAAAACGGCCTTAGCGCAGAAAGGACAGGATGGAGGCATACTTAAATCAATCTAAAAGGCGCAACGATTTTAGGATAGACAAAAAGACACACTTCACTTATTTGAAGTTAATTTTTGTGAAAACAGGTTAGAAATAGAATGCTTCATCGAAATGTGGAAAACATTTCCTCCATCTCATATAATATTGCTGTATGGTTGGAAAGTTACTGAAATTATTTCTCTATCCAGAAAATGCATGACCAGAGCATGCGTTCAAAATTGCATGAACCTAGACGCAGTAGTCTTTAGTCCCCGCAAAGGACCCAAACAAAATATGTGTAACTTCTCTCAAAGTGCTGAATTTTTAGTGAGAATGAATTTCAATGATTCATAACGACGGCAAAATTTCATATATCCTAGGTTACAAGAAAAGAACTCAAAAACAACAACATTAGATTTTTTTCAATTTTAATTTTATTTCGACAGTAACCCACACAAAATTCAACGAAGAATACGAAAAAATATAAGTTCATATTAGAACATCTAAAGTTTCGTCCGCTACCAGCTGAACCGTAACCATAGACACATATTATTATATACCCTTGTTGAATGGAAACAAGATGTAGTATCAATGACTAAAATTTGAATATGATTTCTCCAAAAACTGAAGATTTTTTCGGAAGTCATCCTGAATCCTGTAACACCCAGTGTATTCAGAAAATCTACTATCGGCTTATCCATAATATATAACTGACAAAGAAACTACAATACCCAGAACGAGCTGTTTAAATCTTAATGTTTTCTTTGCTAATACATAGATAGTATAGCAAGGAGTTAATGATTAAAATTTCGAGAATAGAATCGTGAAGGTTTTTTCATGTAAACATTTTTTGTTACTTAAATATTGAAGTCGTTTTTTGCAAATTTTTGAAATTTTTCTACAAACCAGCTGTTCGAGGAGATCCAAAGCCGATGTTTAGTTTTTGTTAAAATGCCTAGAGTACGTGTATGCGGAATTTATCGCAAGATAAATTAGAGACCAATTTGCGACAACTCGATATTTGGCTGATGAGTGGTTAGGAGAACAAGGCCATCCTGTAACTGTCCGAACGATTCACCGTATAAGGTCTTTTAGACTGCAGCATTATCGACCCCATCCTGTGTTACCTCTTACGGCTGAGCATCGCCGGCAACGATTACAGTGGTGCAGAGAACGACAACATTGGAATGTGGAATGGTATCAGGTCGTATTTTCCGATGAATCTCGATTCTGGTCGAAGAAGGGTTAGACCACGTCGGGGAGAAAGACGTGACATTCATTTTGATGTTGAGCGTCATATACAACGGACAGTAGGCGTTATGGTATGGGGTGCTGTTGCTCTTGCAAGTAGGTCACTTTTAGTCTTTATTCGAGGTAACATGACAGCGCTGCCTTACCTTCAAGAAATAGTGGAGCCATATGTTCTCCCTTACCTTAACAGGCTCGAGAATCCAATATTTCAGCAAGATAATGCTCAACCTCATGTTGCCAGAGTTAGTTAAAACTTTTTTGAAGCGACCCAAGTTAATCTTTTGCCATGACTGCCCAGATCCCCCGATCTTTCGCCCATAGAGCATGTTTGGAACATCATGGGTAAAAAGCTTGGAAATTTACCCCAGCTTCCATGGACATGGCGGCACTGAGACATGAAGTACAGGTAGCTTGGGATAGATTCCTTCAAGAAGAAATAGACCATTTTCTTGCATGCCAAGGCATGTTGAGGAGTGTATAGATGCGCGGTGGACGGACGCGTTATTAACAAATATAATGAAAAAAATTGTGAACCCTTCGTTTTTTTTCCAAATTTTAATCATTCACTCCTTGCTATACTCTCTTTGTTTTACCAATAATAAAACAAAATTTTAACAGCTTCTTCTGGGTGGTGCAGTTTCTTTGTCAGTTAGTATATAATAATTACTTATAATATTATTTTCTGGCAGAAAAAAGTAAATTTATGGTTTTTGGGCTTATTGTGCCAATTGAAAGTTGTAAATAATATTTAAATCGAAGGTAACTCCAATTTGTGACCCCGATTCAGTTTTGAACCAATGCAAATGTGGAAATATTGGTACCAAGTTCAAATTAAATTTACACATTGTTTTTTTTCTGATCAGGTATGGAAGAAAATTGATATTTTTTATATCATTGATCCTTCAAGTATCGGCTGGGATTCTTGCTTCGTTAGCTCCAGAATTTTGGAGTTTCACATTCGCCAGATTGATTATAGGATCTACAACCTCTGGGGTTTTTCTGGTAGCTTACGTCATTGGTATGTTCCACTACTATGTATATTCATCTATTCGGTATTTCGTTGCTATAATTGTTTTAGAGAGTATTTTTTCTCCTTTTTATCCACTGATTCTGGGAAACAGCGTGTTTTCCTTTTTCGCTAATTTCTAGAATTTTAAATTTTCTCGACGAAAATGGTATTGAACGACTTGGACAGCGATTGTTGATGGCGATAGTATAGAACGTTCCCCATGGAGCAATCCTTCCTAGTTCAAAACGATAAGCCCACATCCTTGAGAGTCAAATGTTCTTAACAATGTGAAACAATTATTTTTTGCCAGATGATTCGAGGCTAATCTCATACATACAGGGTGTCTGTGAATAAATAGCAAGGACTTTACTCTTGATTCCGCGATAAAAATAAGTGGGGATGCTTCATATGAATTTGTTTTCAAGATCTTTCAAGATAGAGCCCTTTAAAGGTGTTGAGGAATAGAAAGGTTTTATGTACTGGTTCTGCAAGACACTGAGTAATAATAAAATACATATTGTGAAATACCCACTATGTAGATGTATCTTGCATAATTTTTTGAACCATTATTATTTTACTACAAGAAAAAAAATTACCTGAATTCTCTGCATTAATCACATTGGTCTGGGTATATTTGGACTATATAGTGCTGCAATATGTAGAGTGTTTCCAAAATCCTAAGAAAAAATTAAAATCCCTTCTAATAGCTCTGTCTTGGAAGGGCGATGTATATGAACTACACTTTCACATTTATTCACAGAATCCTGTGTATGTTACTCACAAACATACAAATACATCACTCTATACATATAAACTTCATGTTTATTCTTTGTGTAGCATTTTATTTGAGGGTAAAATCGAATAATGTTGAGAATAGATAATCTAACCCATAACTAATATACAAGAGAAGCTGTTGATTAAATCATAGAGTCTTAAAATGAATAAAAAGTGCTTGAATGCAGCTAAAGAGATCATATTCAATAGTGTCCACAGCGAAAGAACAAGCTCTTGGGACTGCTCGAACAAGATGATGTATACAATACTAATGAGATTCCTTGCTTTAGGCTCCGTTGATCGAAATATATTAATAATAGGACAGCTCAAAAGGATTTCGTTTGGGAAACACCTAGACATCTTTTTAATTCTTTGTTGTATTCGCCATATACATGTTTGACGGAATGAAAATCTTGCACTAAATTATCAAATAGATTCCAAAGCTTGAAGTGAAATGGGTCTGATATGAACAACAAGTCAGAAAACATAGCACAAAAAAATAGGAGTTCTCGATTTCTTCGTATCACAAATCGTAAATGTGCGTCCAAGCTACTACTGCCCGTAGTACTTCCCGGACTTGCGAGTAGTGTTGAATTCTGAGTGAAATATCATCAAAACAAAAAAGAGAGAAAAATTTTTCATCGGAATTGTTTTTTGATTTTCACATCGAATTGATCGGAATTCTCAATATATCAATTCTCACTGTTATCACAAATCACTGAAACATTTTTATACTCAAAATTCATCGTTTGGATAGAAGTTACAAGTATTTTGTTTTCGTATCTTGCAAGGGATGGCCTTCTGCTGTAACTTTAATAACACTGCGTCTATGTTTTGCACTCATACTTAACGATCTCACAGTAATTGGATAGAGAGAGAATTTCAGTAATTGCCGAATGATATTTTCGTGAAAAGAGGTAAGAAATTGAAAGCTCTATCGAAATGTCCAAAAATGTTTTTTTTTAGAGATATCTGAAAATTTCGGTCCAATTGAATAATAAATTAAGATTAGAAATATGGCAACTTTTTGTCAAAATATGACGAATCACCTTGGGTTAAGGTTACAATTTCCAACCCTGAAATCGTACAGATCATCCACAGAAATAAAACTTTATTAGTCGGCAACCCTCGTTTCCGTACCATAAGGATCCAGGATGATAAAACCAAAGACCAGATATCATGTCTCAACACGCTGAGAGTCGACTTGAGGAGAAGGCAGGACGCTGGTGAGCGAAATCTTACAATCGAATACATCGAGCAGGTCCTACTATCGTCTCCACCTCACCGAATTCGGCCAAACAACCCTCAAAAAACTGAGTGAACTCCATTCCTGGCGTGTCATCTTCACGAATATACAATCTTTGCTGTCCAAATTGATCGAACTCACATCTTTCGCACAGGTCCACAAACCCTCTATAATTTTCATCTGCGAATCTTGGCTCCCACCTCGGGTACCGAATTCGGTAATCCACATTCCTGACTACACAATCTATAGAGAGGGCAGCCGAGAAGCACCCGGATATCGAGGTGTTTGTATATATTTACATAAACATATTACTGATTCATACAAGATCGAATCCACGCATCATGACTGGGTCGGTATCGATAACATCTTCCTTAAAATTTCCAACCCTCAATTTTCGCTTCTGACCGGAAGTGTATACCGACCTCGTCCATGCGGTGACGATCTGTGCTGCGCAGACTATCATTTCGACTATGTTTTCAAGCAAATATTAAAGAAATAAACTGAATGCAAGATATCGAGAAATTTCAAATCGGAATATTAACATAACCTTATCACCCTTTCCTTTGACTTAGCAACGAGTGCTAGGAGTATAGAAGATATAAAATTCGATTGTCGAGTGACATTCGGTTCCATGCGCAGGTCATGTCTATTTGTTGTTTATATTTAACTTAGACGCAAACATATGGCAATTCTCATACTCTTCATTTCTTGATCGAGATTCAAGAATCGGCCCCTGATTCTTGTTTCAAAAAACACCGAATACCAAAATTTTTCGGTCAAGGCAACGCGCTCTTAAGACCAAGGTAGACAACGAGCTCTTTGATCAGGCTTTAGTCGGGGTGCCCTCCAATGGTTTCCAAGGCATGTCCCATATCTATTTGGAGTGCTGGTAATGCTATGGTCGGATTTTTTCGGAAAGTTAAGCAGACATAGTGATCTTGCCGTTGATTAGTGACACTCCTACCGCCTTTTGTTCTATTTCGAAGAGAAGTGCTCTGGAGATAGAAATTCCATGTCTGCAATACATCACTTTGCGAAACACCAACTCTATTAGCCACGAACCTCTTTGAATGGTATTCTTCAAGTCACAATTCTTTCACCGTCAATCTTTCTTATTACTCTACGATTGATGTCGGCAGCCCAGATTGTAAACTTTAACTACTGTTGCTTAAAACATAATCTCACTAAAGATGTGATCTCAAAAATAAATTGAAAACATCTAATTCTTGCAGAAAATATATACTGATTCAGGAAGATATACATTTATAAACAAACTCACAAAAAGGGTCGACATTGAAATTCCTTCATAAAGGAATGAGGTGATGCAAAACTTTTGAATCTATGTGTATTTTTAATCAGCATCAATCCTAAATTTCAATTTCAGCTTTAGAAATGGTATCTGCTAATAAGAGGCCTATTGCCGGAACTGTGTGTCAGATGTTTTTCTCGGTTGGTTACATGCTCACTGCTGTGTTTGCAATTTACATCGATAACTGGAGAACCCTCCAATTAGCTCTATCACTTCCTGGACTTTGTTTCCTGTGTTACTGGTGGTAAGTGTTAAGTTATGTAGGATTGTATTTTTCGTCTAGGATATATTTTGTTGGCGAAATAGTTTTCATTTGTCATTGCGCAGAAAGAAATGTGGGGGGTTTCAAGCATATATGTGCGTTTTCTAATGAAAGTTTAAATACCTAGTAGTCTTATAGTTCCAAATTAAAATACAAAACAATTAGTTAACTCTTCATCCACCAAAATGCTATCTTATAGTTATGCTATAGCAGTAGTTTGAGAGATACATAGAATTCTTATAGTTACAATTTTATTAATTTCATAAAATGTTTCTTCCCTGCACTCCATTCATCAAGCTGTTCATTTTAAGTAATACACAAAACGCGAAGTTGATGCTACCGACGCGCTAATACAATGGATGATATAGGACTGGCTTCGTCGACCAAAGTTCCTAGGACCAGATGGAAGCTGAGGCGTTTTCATCCATCAAATAATTTATTCTCATATCCAGTATTTTGTACCAAATTTCTTTTGTTTCATAATAGTCATATGTTTTTTTTTTCTTTCAAGTAACCTTCCAGTGTGAGCGAAAACGAAAGGAAAACATTATCTTGCTGACCTTAGCTTTCAACTAATTAAGATTTTTAATATGAGCAAGTCCATTTCATATAGCATTAATTGTCATCAAAATATACAATAATAATTGCTGATATTCGGTAAAATTTTTATTTTAGGTTCATTCCAGAGTCTGTTCGATGGTTACTTTCTAAAAATAGAATCGAAGAAGCCAAAGAACTGATTCAACGTGCTGCAAAAGAAAATAAGGTTCAGATAACTGATGGTGCATTGGATGGAATGCTTTCAGGTGAAATAGAGAAGTCTGAAACCCCAGATAAGAAAGATTCGACGGTATTGGATATTTTCAGGTTTCCAAATCTGAGAAAACGAGCATTGATAATATTTTTCGATTGGTGAGTTCTCTTTTTTCATTCACCTCCATTAATTAGAATATGAATGTGTCCAGTAAACCTTGAACAATATTGGAACTCGTCATAAACCAGGTTATGACCGCACAGAGTAAGGCGTATTTTCTATTTAAAAATTTCACCGTTTTCGAGATAACTGTGGAAATTAATTCAGAATCGCCATCCCACCTCGACGCTCCAAAAATAATTGAAGAACTTCTATAGCAATTCTTCTGGTAAATGTTCACATTCACGATCCAGAATTAGTTCCAATATTGTTCTAAAATTATCGGGAACCCTGTATAGACTATTATTTTTAGGCATTATTTCCATTGAATTGCCAAAAGTATTGAATATAAAATTTCATGTAGAAAAATGTCTTAAAAATTTTCCCTTCTTTGAATCTTCAAAATTTCTATGCAGAAGATCTTAAACAATGGTTTGTTTTGTCTCCCCTTTCGAAACTTTCAGCCGGATAAACATTTTCCGGACCGAACAATTCGATTTTCAAGAGCTAGTTCACTAGTTGAGTTGACTTTCAAATCGCTTTTTATGGCGCTACATCGTTCTTACTGTGGCAAACTCAATTTTTAGGTTGAATTTGAAATTAAGAAAAAAGAGAAAAAGCTCGTATGTTTCTCGAAATTTTAGTCACAGTCTAGGCTGACATGAAAGCACATCAGTAAATCCACCCGTATTCAGACAACCTAATTCTAAGTTTCAACAGAGTTTCGACATTATATTAACGTACTCACATTCATCTGCAGCAAGGCTACTCTATTGACATAATCTAGTAATAATTTTATTGTGGTTTATGTCTGTGGGATATTTCGTAATGATTATTCTTATGCACAGGTTTGCTTGTAACATTACCTACTATGGTTTATCTTGGAGTACAAATAATTTAGGGGGAAACCCGTATATAAATTTTGTATTGTCTGGCCTAGTTGAGATACCTGCATATCTCTTCCTAATTTTGGTACTGAATAAATGGGGTCGAAAAAGAGTACAGTGTGGATGTATGATTGTAGCAGGGATGGCCCTTCTTTCTTCGCTTATCATTCCAGCTGGTAAGTGTGATAAGAACGTATAAAATATTATATCAATGCAGGTTGTTTCTTGACTATGTGACGAAAATTTAGGAGCATATAGCTGGATTTATAAACTCGACGTTCCCCTTCCCCTTCGCAGCTGACGTTCCCGTTCAAAGTTGAAATACACTTATGCGCAGGGGCATTTATGAAGTCCGCAGCAGCATCAGCTGATTGTTGGTGTGCCGCTCTTCTGCCTTTTCCGTTGACGTTCAAGATGACCATGTTTCATCTTGACGTTCCCGTTTGGATCTTAACAAATATAGTGAGGTTAGGATGTACTTATTAGATTAGATTAGTTTGTTTATTGTTAAGTTACGCTTGGTTTGGTTAGGTTCTTCCAACTCTAACAAAGGAAACCCAAATTTACAAGACCTTTGTAAAACCAAATAAACGCGAACTGGCCGAACGGCGAACGTCAAGTTTATATACCATTTATATATGTCCACAAGTTTTTTTTTCTGAGTATTAAAGTTGAAATATTTCTTTTTTTTCATGAATAAATTCCGAATTAATTGGTAGATTTCCACCTAAAAAATACTTGTTACTTTCTCCTTTTCGTGGGGGTGGTGGCACCTTGTTCTCAAGTGGAAAAATCGATATTTCTTGTGTGAAAAAGATATTTTTGGTAGAAGTCGCCGCGAGAAATTGTTTTCGAGATATTGGGATTTGAAAAAATCCATGCACAGATTTGGAACGGTAAAATTTTTTGAAATACGAATTGATTTGAATTTTAAATTCAACTGAACAGTAAGTTGTCGGTAATATATTAATATTCGCAAAACAAATTTACTTTGACACTCTCAGAACTAATAACTGGCAGATATATTTTAATTGGAACTTTTCGTCTTATACGTCACAATCTTGCTCCTTCAGTTTCTACTCGTATTTGAGAAACACCCTTTATAACTATGAATGGTCATTTCGGTTCGATGGCGTTTTCATGAATGAAAACTCAAACGAATTATTCGGACTATTAGTATTTGTATATTTGCCGATACTTCTATGTTCAAATGAAAACTATCAGAAGCTTGTATAAGTTTCAGAGTGCCATATTTTCCTCAGGAAGTCTATGCTTTCTCGAAAAAGTAATTCGCAATACTTCAATGTATTTCAAGGAGCCAGTTCCATTAAATTTGGAGTCCACCTTCTGAGGAACTTCAAGCACAATAGTAACAAAAAGCTTGTGTTCTAGGGCATCGTTAGTGGACGAAAACAGGCCAAGTTATCCCTCTCTTACTCAACGAGCTCGACCAAAAAAGTTCTCTCACTCGGTAAATCAGAACTTAGAAAATTGACAGGTGGATTCACGGGACACTGTCCTGTGAATTATCTATCATTTGCGAAACATAAGCTTCTCAATGATACCTGCCGATTTTGACAAAAACAGAGAGCCAAACATCTGCTTTGCCATTGTGAGGCTTTTCCAAAAGAAGTGCGTGGCACCCACTTAATATAGGACAAATTCAAAGATATTTTCCTCTGGAATATTCATTATTGACTGATATCAAACAATATCTCTTAATTAAGTATCGTATTGCCACAATGGTCACCCCATTCCGATATAGTTTCACAAGTTATCATGATGACAACATTCGGAATAATACTCTTGATGTAAACAAAACAAATCGCAGTATTAAAACGATTACTTATCCCCGAGACCCTCGCGAGTTGGTGCATTAACAATTGATCAACTGATTTAATGGAAAGGCGAATCTATATTTGAGAATATTCGATTGCCTACATAAGCTTTTACTAGTTTATGACACACGACACGTCAGTTTCGACATAGATGCATAGAATACCATGGTGCGGCACCCTTTGACATATTTTGGGTCCGAAATGAGGTCCGAACGTTGTCAAAACTCGGCTTTGTTGTACTACTTCAGTTTTCGCTGATAGATGCCGGCATAGGAAAATCTGAAATATTTACGGAAGTTACCGACCTGTCATAAAAAAACTAATCAAATCATATCTTCTTTCTGATTTTCTCAATAGTTTCAAGTTCATGGAAAAAAGTCCTCCAGAGAAGCCTTTTTTAAAATACCTCAAGAAAACATTTGAAACGATATATATTACAATTAATTTGTCTGGTTTGAAATTCGTCTGATAAATTCGTATCAACATGAACATTTCTTCGAGATATTTCCATAAATATGTAACATAATTCATAACTTTTGAATATTTATTAATGAGTACATACAACATTTATAAACCATATTTTTATGAAAGGAGATCCAAACTATCCAATTAAATCCATGAGTAATATCAATCTCCCGTTCCGTTTTCACTGTTGTTTTTGCTTCGAAATGACTCATATCCATCCATGAAAGTGTATTTACAATAAACCTCTAATTGCTCCTTATTCCCTGCTTATACATATTCCATATTATTAATGAGTAGATGTTCCAGATTTGTTAAACTCCTATTATACATAAGTAAGAATCCATAATTTCAAATATCTGATTCATTTTTTCATCAGATCAATCAAATTATAGCTCAATTCATTTTTATTCCGTGGAATTAATTGTATGGACTTGACCTTAGCGCCATCATCGTTTACAGAGCCAAGTAGGACAACATTTGACAATTCTAGGACCGCGTTTAGTGGGTAATAGTAGGAAAGTGTCGACACCTGATATATCCTATGCATCTTGGTTTCGACCGTATAAGACAGCGGCATATTACGAAAACTGTTTTCAAATTCTTGCAAATGTTTTTCTCTTGCGCGAAAAAACATTCAATCAATAAATTCCATTAATTACTCCTATACAAACCCAGTGATACTTTATATTTCTCTTTCGGTAAAATAGCTTTGAAGCTGACTTCAACCTATTTGATGTACTAAATTGACGACCTAACCTAGAACTTAGAAACACGCGAATATGAGCGCTGCAATCAAAAGTTGCAAATATTTCAAGAAAATTGTGAAAATTTGATTGAAATGTGACAAATGCGAAAACCAATACCACCTCAGTTGCGGAAACCATTTAAAAAAGTGCTGCGAAGTGGATTTATCAACCCCTTGTGGAATACCTACTGAAATATCCGCCGAAAATCCAGAGATGGAGGAAAAAAGGACGCAAATCAAAAAAACCATTTGCTACCAAAATTCATTTCTCAAATGAATTACTCATAGAGGCAGAGGATAAAAACGAAATCCTGAAAGAAAATAATTTCCTACTTTTCCAACGTATACAAGAGTTGGAAAAAAATTAGAAGGTTATGAGGAAAGGAACAGAAAAACAACTGAGATCTTATATTCAAAACATCAGGATATCATTGTAAACACAGAACATAGAAGGAATAACGCCAACAAAGGAGACAAACTCAGGATACATGCGAACTCTTCAACTGAAGATCATCGTACAGAAATGGCTAAAAAAACTAAATCATCAAATCTCAAAGGGAAAACAAATATGGATATGAATATCAAATCAAACCAGAACATAATGATAAATAGTGCCACTTCTCTAAATGAACTTGAATCATGCCAAAGAGAAATTTGGAGATAGAAAACACACAAGAAACTGAAACGAACAAAAACGTTTTCCAATCAGTATTGAATGAAAAAAGGAAAATGAATTGGCTTTTGTAACGGAACAACAGGAAAATGAGATCTTCACATCATTCAAACCACTTGGAAAGAATAAAAAAATTTGGATCTTCATCTCTCGTATTAGTAACATGGTGAAAGAAAAAAAGATTGAAGACTATATAAGCAAAAAGACGGGAGCAAACACAGAAGAGATTTCTGTTTCAAATTTGAAAACGAAAATACAAATGCTTTCTTGTGGGAGTCCCTATGAACCTCAGAGAAGAGTTTATAAAAATGAATTCTGGCCGACAGGTGTTACGTTCTCCAGATTCGATTTCAGGGGAGGCCAACATTTTGAAGGGAAAACTCAGAACAATTCAGAAAAAAGAAATAAAATAGTCGGATCATCAAATAAATCATACGAAGTCAAAACTTTTAGCGTAATTCATCAAAACCTCCAATCATTAGGAAACGCAGTGAACAAACTTGTCAAAATATCACTGGAGAACTCCTGAGTGTGATTCCTTTGTTTGACCGAACATTGAAATTGTCAACAGGAACTACCATCGGGATACCAAATTTCAAACTGGCAACTGGCTATTGTCGTGAAAAGGGAGAGCATGGAGGAGTAGCTATTTTCATTAGAGAAGAACTACAATTTTCCGTAAACCACGACATAGAGAGGTTCACTATTAAAGATGAGTGTGAACTTTCGTCAATAGACAGTAGAATATTTAGAAAAACTATCTCACTATCTACAGTCACCCTTTCATCAGGCGAACCAATAAACAACTTTTTCAGTGACTGGAGTAGGTCTGCGATATGTTTGTAACAACAAAAACACATTTATTGCCGGAGACTTCCAAATCGACATGTTATCTGATACAAAGAATAAAAGGGAAATTATCCCACTAATAGAAGCATACAACTTACAACAGACAACATTTGAACCTACCAGAATCAGTGAACAACCTAGCTGCATAGATAATATATTTACGAACAGCAACGTGAGCTAGGCAAAAATTTTTGAAGAACACACTTCAGATCATGCAGGTCAAAATGTGACTTCTGAACTTCGTGAACGTCAAAAACGGAATGTTACGGAGGATTCTTTAGAAACGAACTCTCTTAGATCAAAACTGGGAAGAAGTTTGCAACTCACCATCTGCAAATGTAAACGAACAAGGGAACTCTTTCATATCAACTTTCAAACGTATATTCGAGCAAAATTTCCCACTCTCAAAAGTAAACCGAACCAGCAGAAAACAAAACTACAATATTTTCAAAAGCCATTCTATGCATAAAACAAAAGTTGGACAACCTACTACTTCTAGGGCAAATGAAGAATACAAGATACTCTACAAAGGAACAAGGAAGAAGTAAGATACCATGATCAAAAAAGAACGGGAAAAATATTATCAGGAAAGAATCAAAACATCTGATTATAAGAATAAATATATGTGGTCAATTTGCAATGACATAGGTGAAAGGGGACCAAACACAGAGATACAGGCATAGAAGGGGATGTTACTGATATAGCAGAGAATTTTAATCAATTTTATTCTTTCTATATAATCGAATGGGACAGCGCCCACTTGACCGCTACGGAGCACGGCAAATAGCAGGGAAATAAGTTTCCGTTTTTCCGTGGTCTGAGCTGTTGCCGATAAGTGAGCGTTGGCCTTAAACCAACAACGACTATAGAAATCGAAGAACTAGCAGAACGTATAAAAAATAAGCACACCTTTGGCCAGGACGAAATACCTGCATCCATCACAAATTCCAGTATTGAAGACATCAACGAAGTCCTCTGTTACATAAACAATAATTCTCTAAAATATCGAAGATTTTACGAACAACTGAAAATATCAGTTATTTAGCCAATTTACAGAAAAGGAGATCTTAGCAATATGGAAAGCTACAGACCCATAAGCTTACTTCAGAGTTTGTCTAAAGTGTTTGAATTAGTGATGTGCTCAAGATAAATGGAATTTTTTCTAAGCAGTGTTATAAGTTGAACCAATACGGCTATCCAAAGGGCAGATCAACCCCTATAGCTGTTTTCACCTTCGTTCAAGCTAACATCGATCATCTTGAGAACGGAAACTATGCACTGGGACTGCTGCTAGATCTGTCAAAGGCAGATTTTGAATCGCTTGAATATCAGCATTCTGTTGAAAAAACTTTGGATGTACGGTATATGAGGAAGAGCTTACACATGGCTGAAAACCTATTTAATAGGAAGAAAACAGTGTCTTACAATCGAAAAGGACGAAATGAAAGGATTCTCTCAACTAGAGATTAACCAATTGGGAATACAACTAGGAGGTATATTGGCTCCCTTGTTTATAGTATAATATGTCAATGATTGGGGAGATTGTTTTCTAGAACAAGACACGTTTATATATCTTCACTCCAGTGGATATTGTTGAGCGTCTGTTAACGCAATATTGCGATGACACCAACGTGCTAATATGGGGCAACACAGTCGAATATACCATAGAAAGAGGAAGCTGGCAATCCAACGGGATTGAAAAATGGTTCACCCCAAATCAGCTTATTCTGAAGAAGGAAAAGACAACAACAATACTCTTCAGGACAAAACTAGCTAGAGCCCAAATACCAAAAGAAATCCCGCTAAGAAACACTATCCAACCATGAGAAGCATCAGTCAAATTTCTGGGAGTACACATCTCTATGAGTTTCTTGACTGGAAAGAACACACTAGAAATACAACCAAAAAGTCTAATTCTACCACATATGCCCTCAGCATTCTATTATGCTTGCTTTGAGCCATTGCAGGATATGGAATCATGTTCTGAGGTTCCTGTTCGGATATTCAAAATGTTTTGTTGCTCAGAAACGAGCCATAAGAAGTATCACAAGAATAAATACAAGAGGAAGTTGTAGATGAGTATTCAGGATTTATGCGCTGTAGATTCATGAATGTTTGATGTTCTGTCTCGTAACCCCAACTATTTCCAAACTGAAAGACACCACAGCTATCAAACAAAATCTAATGAAATAATATATCCAATACATAGACTTGCACCCACGGAGAAGGGAGCACATTACAGATGCATCGAATTTTTCAATAATTTGCTCAACAGATTTTTTTAGTATGCTACAATTTCTTTTGGTTTTTGATCTCATATTAGAGAATGTCACTCATTCAGAAATAAAGGAGTATTATTATTTTTATTAATTCTAGCTAGAACAAGTGTTATTTTATCTCTGCAAACAATTTTTTGTGCTTCATAACAATGAGATTGATTTCTTTTTACCAATTGACACTTTGAATTTCGCAAAACGTCTTGAATGAATATTTATTTTTGCAGATCAATCTATCCTTGTTGTTGCATCCGCCATGATAGGGAAACTTGCAGTCACTTCAGCGTATGGAACAATTTATATATTTTCTACTGAACAATTTCCTACAGTTATTCGAAATGCTGGTCTAGGTGCTTGTTCAACTTGCGCTCGAGTTGGATCTGTTATGGCTCCATATATAAACGTTCTGGTGGGTGTGCATTATTGTTCCTGATTTTTTTGTGTGTTCGATCGTGATCCGATTAGATATTGTGGCCTCCTTTTTGGAGATAACCGAGCTTGCTTGAGTCAGTTGAAAATCATCTTTTTTAACTTAAATATTTTTTATTCATTCGATCAAATACATATTTGGATGTATCTGAGACACTGACATACTTGAAGAAGCCACATTATTCGATTCAAGGCCAAACACAACCAAATCACACTCATACATGTAGATTACATGTGTTTTCATATGCGCCAAGAAAAAATCGCCATGGTGACAATCCTAGTCGACTTTTTCTAGTGTATGGTTGTTCTATATTCTATATTGTTCTATATACCATCTTAGAATTCATAAAAATTATCGATTGAATTTATTTGTAGAACAAAATTTGGCAGCCATTACCACTAGTCATTTTTGGAATTATTACGTTAGTCGGAGGAATGCTGAGTTTACTATTACCTGAGACATTAAACAAAAACCTTCCGGAAACTATGGAAGAAGGGGAAGCTTTTGGACAGTAAGTAAACTACTGAAACTATTTCTTTCAAACAGACAATCTACAAATTATTACTCAGCATGAATGAGGTGAAATTTTTTTACAATTTTGTAAAATTCCTCTAAAGGTATCCCCTACAGTTCTTCAGTAATGATAAAATCATATTCAATTCCATAAAGTTCGAAATGTTGACTATAAGTTACCAAACACTCTCATACAAAAATCAACGCGATCTGCTCTGATTCTCTGAATTTTTTCTGACCCATATTGAGTCACTCAACACTTAAGTTTGAATTCGTCATGGTACCCGAGGTTTTGAAAACATTCTGCTTGATAATAGAGTTTTTAAGCCATCTGAATATTCCGTTTTCGTTATTCTGAGGATGCGCAGATGAGTATTTCCGCTCCGTTAACTTTATTACCGATAACGGATTTCGAAATTTACGGATGAATAACGTTGTCGTTGTGGGTATTGTTATCGTTATGGCAAAAGGGCGCCATTGCCAAACTTTCCAGTTTTTCCGAAATTAGATGATTCGGAAACCTGAGTTTTAATTGGTTACTGAAATACTTAACATTCAGCTCGGAATAGAAACCTTTTTTACGCTGAACCGATTGAGAATTCGTTGTAGTTTTTTGAATTCTCAGAACTATGAAAGTCAAACTTAGTAGCTGACAACTTGTAAAAATGATGTTAACAAAACAACCAATTCACCTGTCCCAGGATTTCAAATAATGATATAATATATCGTCATGATTCTACTTAACAAATAAAACCATTGTTAATTCTTTATGTACTGATAGAATCCTGCTTATTTGAGCACCTATTTCTGACATTGAAAACATTTGTATAGTATGATATGTTTGATTGAATCCACATCAGGGATTCTCCTGTTCATGAAATTTCCAAAATCATCCTCAATCCCATGTAAATAATCAATCAAAGCTTGAATTAAATTTTTCAAGAAACACCAGAAATTCTGCGGTCAGAAAATACAAAACAAAATGAGAGTCACCTGTCAATTTACGAAGTGCAAAGTTGGGGTTGAAAAGGTCTAATTTTCATCGTCGTATTTTTCGTTAAAATAGCCATAACCAAGCCAAAATAACGAGAATTTTTAGTTTACTTAAAGTGCCTCTAATAGTCTAGTGGTATGCGATCACGATATGTAGGAGGCCAGTTCCATGAAGTTATCACTGCTCCTAGATTTTGTATCACTGTACTTTATTTTTGGGTCATTATCGAGCAAAAAGTGCAGAATATCAGTCGGCATAACGGAAGGATACAAATATACGGAGTGATTCGAGAGTATAAGAAATTATATCAAAATAAAATTTAGAGCCATAGTAGATGCCGTTTGTTATGGGTAATATATTCATTTTATCTAATTTTCAGATAGTTTTGAGTTCCGCAGCTGGAATCTTGAAACACAATATCTGGCCTATTATTCTGTATGATAAGGTCTGTTTGTATGAGTCTTTTCAAGTAAATATTTTGATTGTGTGTTTCTGTTATGCGTTGTAGTGTGTACTGATAATAAGGAGTTATGTGGAGGGGATTGTTTATCTGTAGGCTTAATAGTTGGTGAACTATTCTAGCTACTTCTATTACTTTTTATATATTTTCTCAGGTCACCCAGGTTTGAAGGTTTTGTCAGCCTTTATTATCATTACTTTCCTGGTTTTTTACGCGCTTGTTCTGGGGAACACCGCGTTATCATTTCGTCACGATGTCTGTAATTTTCGAATTTTGAGCCAAAATTGGTCTCAAACGACTAGGTTGGACTCACTGATGAAGAATCCGTAGTCAAAATTGATTCTGTCCGTCCGGCCGGCCGTGTGCGCTGTAACATTCGAAAAAAAAAAAATCTAGAATCTTCAAATTCTCAGGTTAGGTTAAGATCCTGAATATCTCGGCTAAGTTCGTTAATGGGACAAATCTGGCGAATGGTTTTTGTGCTACAGCCATTTAAAATTTCGATAATTCAATAACTTGAAAAATATTTATCTGATCGAAATGAAACTTGGTTGGTAGATGAACAGTAGCAATATGTAGAATTCTCCATGGAAAAATTTGAAAAAAAAAAACTTTTTTTTGAAAATTTTCATATTTCATTGAAATTTCCACGAAATCTCCAAACCGCCACTTTATAACCGGGTACTATATTTCAGCCCAATAAGATTTCCGGATTTCTCTGAGGAATAAATCAAGAGAAAAATTCAGAGAATTCATTTCAGAAATTCATATATTCCTAAAAGCATATCTCCGATTCCGTTTGAAGTTTATTCTAATCGACACCGGAAACTCGAAGACTGGTTCAATCCATTCAGATATATATTCTTTGAATTTCCTCAATAATAAATTCAAAATATTTGTTCGCATCTACCTTTCACGGCATCTACTGGTGAACAGTCGAAACATTTACTGGATCCTACAGTCACAATATGCAGGACAGCAGCGTTAATAGATCGTCAATCGACATATTGCAGTCATTCAGTTTTAATAATATTATAATAAAATCATTTTCAGTATTGCATCGGGCTTTTATTTTGGATACCAAATATCCAACGAATGTATCCGATACATATTATCTATATCATATTACTATCGGATATTCAAACGTATTCAAGTTGCACATCTCGACATTTCTATCCCTAAATGAGAGTGGTAACGGGGAAAGAACCAAGGAATTTGACATGGTTTTACCCAATATCTCCCAAGATAATTATCGGATCAAACTGGAAACTAACACCGATCAGCGTGACCAGATCTAGTAGAAAACTACTTTTTTGCTAGTTTTTTCGCAATTTTGGTAGGAAGAAATATGTGGTAGATTTCGGGTAGTTTTTGAAATCCACCAGTAAATTGTATTGATCTTCTCATAGAGGGCATTGAAATCAGTCACATGCGGCTGTTCTTCCCCGAACTGCTGTGTATTTGGAATATATATTGCAATTAATAATAATAATAATAATGTTTATTTGTTACCCAAGACATCATACATAACCGAAAGTATTTTATATTAAACAAATAAACATTTAGTTTCCCACAAAAGTTTGAAATTTGTACGTGGGCAGTACACATCGAAAAAAAAATAATACAAATTTAAAAAAAAAAATGATAATGCTTAATCAAATCAATTTTTCATAAGTTTTAAACAAAATTATTTCTATTTGCGAACGTATACCAGAACGATGTTGGCTTGCTTCGAATCCATTTTTTTATTTTCGTATTGAACGTTGGTTTGGCCTTAGTTTCTTTGATGTTCATTGGAAGTATATTGTAAAGTAAAGGTGCCAGGTAAGTATGCGATTTTAAACCAATAGTCTTCTTAGGTTTAGGTAAAGGGATGTTGGGAGATCTCATATCTTTTATATTTTTTGTAGGTGCATGTAGTTGATGTTGGTACATTAGAATTACCCCGCAACCCGTCATGCTATTATTGTTATTAAAATAACATAATCAGAAGGACGAATATCTGTTGATAAATCCACAAATATTCCAGCTTGAGGTCTGATCAAGGTGGAATATTTGTTGATTTATCGACAGATATTCGTCCTTGTGAAAACTTTATTTTATTAATACTGGAGGCACTGGAGCTCTTTCTTCTCCGTTAACCAATTCCTATATTATTGTTATTTTGATTTGTAGCATTGCTGGCATTCAGTTATATTATGTGCCTTCGTCGTAACGTCGGCGTTATGTTAGATTTAATGGTGGATAAAGTGTATTACAAAAATGTTACAGAGAATGATTTGGATGATGCGGAATGTTGTTTCTTGCTTCATTTTTTCTGAAGATTTCCGTATGTGCGTATGGTTCGAGTAAAAAAAAAATTTAAATCAAAAGATGATTAGAAAATTTTCCAACTTCCCAAAAACAATTACTTTTGGAAATTTTCATGTTTTCAATAGAAAATCTCACAGACCTGAAGTCAGTGTTTAACAACTATGTTTAATTTCAATTCGATCCGGTATTTATCTTCGGAGATATTGGGAAAAATTATGTCAAATTCTTTGGTGATGATCGTTTCATAAGTTACATTAAGAAAGAAGAATATTTTCAAATAATTAATGTATTACAATCTACTAATCAAATGGTCCTCACGGAATTCTTCATGAGCATTCGAATTATTTTTTTTTTTTCAAATATCAATGCGATCCGATCTTCATTTTTTGAATAGGTATATGGAATCATTGGGTGGATTTTAGCAATTCACGAATTCAGCTATCGAAATGAAACTCAACGTTCTCAACAATTATCTAGTCTATCGGCATATTCTTTCAGTTATTGTGTTGACTATCCATGGTTAGACGGGAAGCAAACAAATTAACTTCTGAGAGAAATGACTTAAGGAATCGATATTTGTAGAGAAGGAGTGGGGCCTTATTATGAAGGTTGAATTCGTGAATGGGTAAAATCTGCCCAATGATTTCGTAGATATACCTACCCATTCACAATTTTATTTCTCCAATATTCCCAAAAGTACAGATTAGATCCAATTTGAATCTTGTACTTGATGGAAACACAATAGCTTGTAGGTTCATTGATTTGCTACTCAAATATGATGGCCGCGATCGTGAATGGATAAAATCCGTGAATGAGTCATAGATATACACTTTCAAATATTTCCAAAAATACGGATCGGATCGAATTTAAGTCTATCACTCGATTGAGAAATAATAGCTTGGAGGTCCATGCAGAAGTTCGTAGGACTATATGAAAAGATATCTCCAAATCAGTCTATTACAAAGTAAAACTGCATTTGGAGGGATCAATAAGCAGGTGACTCCTTTGGGAAAGAATTTGTACAAGCGCGTAAAAGCTCCTGACCTGATTTTTTTTGTCATAAGATTACTGTGTATGGTCAAAACATGGTATGGTCTACCATGTATCTGTGCATATTGTTAGTTTCCAGTATTTTATTTACTACTTTTGGTTTCTATAAGAAACTCTGGTGGGGAGTATTGCTGTTTTTTGATTAGTTTCATTTCCATAGCTTGATGTAATATGATTTCCATATGGTCATGTCTTTTATAATTATTATTCTTAAACCAAAAACAAGAATTGAGGTCACCTATAAACTCAAAAAGAAAAGAAAAATTTAAATTATCTAGTAACCTAAAAGGCCTAATGCCACCGCTTTCCAACTCAGTAACAATATACAGAGTGTTCCATTCAAAGAAACTAGATTCAGTTGATTTCATCAGTCATACTTTTGGGTCTCCTTGTATTCTAAAACAGAGTTGCTCTGGTGCGATCGTATCTCCCCACTTTTCAATATTTTGCGAATGATCTTGAAATCTATTGCAGACAATATAGGGAATGATGAGAAAAAATATCTAGAATTTCATAAGGTCCCAAAAAATTATAGAGTATACAGTATGTTCCAATGTTCCATATACTAATTACTAAGGAGTAAAGAAATCATTACCTACTTCCCGCCATTTTGCAACGCTAAAGAGAAAATCTACTGCTGACTCAATGAATCTGTTGGCCTACTTTAGCATCAACCAATATCTAAATAATTTTCTATTTCAAGTTCTTTTTTTTTTCAGGAAGAAAGCCGAAATTCAAGAAATGGAAGAAGAACCCATGAACAACATCAAGGTTTAAGAAAATATTCGAGTTTTCTTTTGCTGCACAGCAGATAATACAGTACAAATAATGTATAAGAGGTTCAGGGACCTGTGAATTATCGGACTTGAAGAAAAAGAAGCCTATTAAAATATTCATCATGAATATTCTTTCAAATAGCAGGGAATACTGGAAGAATATCCATGTTTATAGTTTCTAGTCATCTCTACAAAATTTTCTACTGGCGGCTCGAACTTAAGTTGAAGGAATTTCAAGTTTTATGAATGGTTTAGTGTGATACATTGAGTTTTCAGATAGGAGGGTTCAAGAATTATATTTAGTAAGTACTACAAACCAAGAGATGCTTTTCAACTGAAAATCCGATATATCGATGAAAAATGGTCGTATCAAGGTTTTAAAAGGAGGGAATTGAAGCTGAATGAGGTATTTGATCTGTGTACATACTCACTCAGATTCAAAAAAATAGTAATTTCTTCGGTACATAATACTTACAGCCCCCAAAATTTTTTCGTCTGATTAACCTGAAAACAAGAAACTTAAGACAGGTATACACATACAACATAACTTTGTTGCATAACAGTACAAAGTTCTGTTGCAGGTCTCATTGCCTATTTTCAGTGATCAATAAACTAGTTTTATATTCTAGATAGACTAATTTTCACTTAGAACCTGTCAAATGAAACAAAAATATTCAGGAATAATTTATTTATAATTCATTTAAATTATCACCATGAACATAACATGTTGAAAGAACATTTTTGAGTCAGAGGTTCAAATATTGACCTCTAAGTATCGATATACATTTTTTGATGTTTTAATGTTTCCACTAGGGGCGTCTGTGAAGGATCTGGAGTAGTTATTCTAGCAAAAATATAATGTACGCCTCTGTATTCTTGGTTTTCTGCTTTCGCCACTGCCATCCAAAATAACTGAAGCAGACTCAATGAGTATAAGACAAAAGGGTGGTTACATAAATCAGGATTTGAAAAAATTGTTTTATTTCAAGAAATTGTTTAGGAGTTCATAATATTTTTTTCAAATTCATCTAGCTTACTTTCTTTAGACATGAATGACCAACACATTGAAAAACTTTCGTCAAAACTGTTATATACAGTGATTATTTTTCATTTCAATGCCAACCAAGTTATGAACAAAAAAGTAGGTTAACTAAGGAAAAAGACAATGTTATCTGTTAGTTCATGAAATTCATCAAGGTAGTGAGAACAGTTGTCTGAATTAGTGAGTATATTACTCAGGTATTTATTTTACTTTCCCGAATAAAATGCTGTATTCGAAACATCGAAAATTATATACAGGATGCCTAATTATAAATTGCAAAATCAACATCACCTCAGGTTGAACCGGAAGTTCAGAAGTGTTTAAAAATCAAGAGCAAATTATGCAAAAACCTAACCTTCAATATCACTAACTTTTACTCAATAAGAAATGAGTACAATATTCACGTAGGAAAGAAAGAATTAAAAGAAATTACAAATTATATTTGAATGACGATAATTACAGTGTCTTAGAATGGACGCAACTGGTGACAACAAAAATAATTTTTTACCACTATTTGTGAAGTAGAAATATTGTTACGCATAGATTGTTCCCTGTCTATGATTGAAAGATATTGAAAGATGATAAAATACCCATACCCATATCGATTAAAAATTTTCAACTCAAAGTAGTATTTTGGATGAAACTAATGATAGTATCCGAGTCCTTCAGCTAAATTCTTCATATTTTGCTCCTAGGTCTCTCTATTTATCACATGCTGTGCTTTCTTCATTAGTTTCCTTAAGTTGAATTGTTCATGGATAAAATAATTTGTTAATGTTATTTTCTTTTGAAAATACAAATTGTTGTTTATTGAGGTTTTCTTGTTATGGAATATCTAATTTGATATTTTTTGTTGATACAATCATAAAATTAAGTTCATTTCAAATGTCTTAGGTACCTGAATATTCTGCTATATAATCATTTAATGATATTCTTTTGGAATTGAACATTCGAGGTTTACTTCACGTATATGACTGTATTAGCAAGGAATAATATGTTACAGTTATATTTCCGCTGATAAAAGTGTTTGAATTCTTAAGTTTATTGCTCAAAATATATCAACAAAATCTAGTCCTTACTTTATCATTTGAAAATTAATACTCTCATTGACATGCATGAAATTAATGATCAATTCAGTGTTATAGCTTAAAGGATTAAATGTATGTATTAGATTTCCTGAATATGATATGATAGCTAGCATTTGATACTTTTATAAAAATAATTGAATTGTGATATCTTCATATTTATTAACTGTATTCATGTTGTGCATGTTTCTCATTCTAATTTCAACTTCGAATCGTCATTGTAATTTTAACTCAATTTCTTCTAATAATGTTTCCTCAGGATGATATTCTTAATCCTAAGAAGTGTCCCAACAAAAAGAATTTATTTGAAATTACAATTTAAACATCAGTTTTTTAATAACGGTCGAAATTATTCAATAGTTTGTTGGTGAAATATTTCTTGATAATCATTCAATGAAGAAGAAGAGAAATATAGTTATTTCTTTTGAGACATATAAATTGGTTTCATCTTGTAGGAGGAAAAACTTGATTTTCTTTCCATGATGAAAAAACTTAATTGTTGCAAGATCATAAAGAAAATGTTGAATAACATGCCCTTAATTTTTTAAGGGACTTTTTTCAGGGGCTGTGAATTCCATCGTGTGTCCCCTCACAAATTCAAGTTCAAGTGCTTTTGCATATCCATAAAAATCTTTCTGTTGGTTTGTAATTTGACATACATCCTTTTGAAGGGACAGGGTGTCTATTTCAAACTCCACTTCATATTCAAGTTTTAATTGTCTCTTTTATTTATAATTCAATGTCTGGATGTCACAATGTACAATTTGTACAAACATAACTAAGATTTGTACTTTATTATCAGCGGCGTAACTGCAAGGTGCAAACTGGTGCGGTGAAACAGGGCCTCCAAGTGCTGACCAGCAAACCCCAATTGAATTCGATAAAAGCTGAACAATTTATTAAGGGGCCCCACCTTTTTTTTGCACCAGATATACTCACTTTGTAGTTACGTTACTGTTTATTATTTGAATGAATGAAACATTTCATAAACTAGTAGAATTCAGTGATTTTTGAAAGAGGTAAACAAAATAATTTTAGCAAAAAGGTTTCATTACCCACTTATGATGAAATATCAATTGAAAGTTGAGTATTTTGAAAAATAAAGCAAAAAGTTTCCATGATTTGTTCAATATAATATCGTCGTTGAGCTGTGAAAACCTTCGTAGCTCAATGTATATTATATGTAGTGTTGAACAACTCTGGGAACGTTACTGCTTTTGTAATTGAATTGCAGGATAATTTATTTTATGATTTGGTTGAAAGATGCTGGTTTGAATATGTGTGCTCGATGATGAGTGTCATTTTTTCCTTTATATATAGGTGTATGACTATTGTTTGAACAATACTGTCATTTACTCGGGTTATTATAAGTAAAGTAATAAAATGTTCATATTAAATTGAAGTATTGATTATGAATTCGGCTTTTAAAATAGGCATGCTCCAAATTTATTGAGGCAAAATTTGAGAGGGGTGCATTTTTAAGGTGAGGTACATCCGTTCAATACAAAATAATATTCCCCAAAATAATTCGTGGTTCCTACAGTATATAGGGTGTATCTGAAAAGCACCGCAAAAATGCCAAAGGTAATTCTGTGATGAAACCTCCAAGGATTAACAAAAAATGCTTCTCTTTTTTATTGTCCCTTTATCATTGTATGAAGAAGAATTCTTTATACAATGCCTGTGTATTGAGCTGAAGACACGAAACTCGTAAAATATTATTTGTACAGGGTGATTCATTAAGGGTGGCCACCGGCCGTATCTCGGAAACCGTTCATCCTATGACTTCCGGAAAAAAAATCTAATGACAAACTCGGCCCCTAGAAAATGATTAAAAATATTTTCAAGTTCGTAGTTCCCCACTAGAGGGCGTAATCTATCACTTGTAAAATATAATCTCATTTTTTATGAAATATTCTCCAGCTAACAGTGGTAAAGAATAATAAAATAAGAATCTACTCTTTCTATTCAACAACTTTTGTTTCAGTAATGTTTCTATATTTCCTATCTTTTAGTGATGGGATGCATAAACTTTTCTTCACGAAAAAAACATTCTTACTCCTGTATGGGTGAACCGATTTTCACGTAATTAGATTTCATTCGAAGGCCATCGAAAGCAGATCACAGAAACATATGACAACAGTATACCGGGTGATCCAATTAAAAACTACAGACTGTTTTATGTCACTTCGCCCTATTTGTGCGTTTTACTGGAAAATTTCAAATGCAATGCTATAATTCTAACCGAGTGAGAATAAGCCAAGAATTATCACCTACTGACTTTTTAAGATCGCAGACAGATATCATTGGTTATTTCGGAGTTATTGTCATTTTTGTAAATTTTTATCAATGTTGATCCTTTCTGTGAACTTGAATAAACAAGGAAGTGACTTTATGCGTCATGACAACGCAGCAAAATACTCAACACACATGGAATAACAATGATGCGATAAAATAAAACAAAAATTAGCAACAACGAAAATATTTGAACAGAAAAACAACACTTACACCTAATCAATTCAAATATTTAAAATGTCTACCATTATTTTCTACACATAAATTTAGTCTTTCTTTCGTCGAGTTGACACTGGCCACAATTTCAGTATGAGAAGAAGCTGCCTGTCGAAATCTATTTTGAATATCCTCACTTGTAGTGGGGGGTGTTCGGAAAACTAAGTCTTTATTCTCCCCCAAAAATAAAAATCTAATACTGTGAGGTCAGGTGATCTTTCTGGCCATGGAAAAATACTCCCTCGTCCAATATACCCCTTTGAAAAGACGTTATATGAATATTCCGTAACATTAGCAGCATAATGCGCCGGGCAACCATCTTGTTGATACCACATATCTAACCTGCTTTGAATAGCAATATTTTCCAAAAGAATTGGAAGATCTTCCGTTAAAATTTCAAGCACCTTTGTCTTGTTAATAAGCCAAAACTTTTATGATATTATCCTCATTACGGCTTCTACGTTTTCTATTTTTTCTTCCAAGATATTGAACCTTATCCAGTTTCTCGCACTCTTCGTGTCAATCTTTTGAATACCCTTTTGGAATTTCGACGTCTTTCAGGATATCGTATCGGGTATTCCCTTTCAGCTACTGCATTTTCTAAACATTCAAAATGAACATTAAGCATATCATATGCTTCTTCATTTGAATAAGGGGGCATCATAAAATAGTGGTATGCAATTGTCCTAAAAAACTTTTACAGCTATAGATACCGAAAATGAACAGTATCGCCAAAGCTTACTGGTTCTAAATCAGCTCGTTTCGTTGTTTTGATGAGTTTTTTCCTTTCAACTAATTGTTTAGAGATGAAATAACTCAATTCCTCCTGCATTTCACAGGGTTGATCAATACTTATCAAAATTTACAAAAATGTCAATAACTCCAAAACGACCAATGATATCTGTCTGCGATTTTAAAAAGTCAGTAGGTGATAATGCTTGGCTTATTCTCACTCGGTTAGAATCATAGCATTGCATTTGAAATTTTCCAGTAAAACGCACAAATAGGGCGAAGTGACATAAAACAGTCTGTAGTTTTCAATTGGATCACCCGGTATAATGTTGTCATATGTTTCTGTGATCTGCTTTCGATGGCCTTCGAATGAAATCTAATTACGTGAAAATCGGTTCACCCATACAGGAGTAAGAATGTTTTTTTCGTGAAGAAAAGTTTATCCATCCCATCACTAAAAAATAGGAAATATAGAAAAATTACTGAGACAAAAGTTGTTGAATAGAAGGAGTAGATTCTTATTTTATTATTCTTTACCACTGTTAGCTGGAGAATATTTCGTAAAAAATGAGATTATATTTTACAAGTGATAGATTGCGCCCTCTAGTGGGGAACTACGAACTTGAAAATATTTTTAATCATTTTCTAGGGGCCGAGTTTGTCATTAGATTTTTTTTCCGGAAGTCATAGGATAAACGGTTTCCGAGATACGGCCGGTGGCCACCCTTAATGAATCACCCTGTATATAAAACTACACATTTTGAAATTTTTTCAACGCTGATGTATGCTCAGAAGGGGTTGAAATAGTTGACCCCTAAAATATTTTTTCTTACAACCTTTTTTTTTCTATTCTATTCACTAACTTTTATCTCTACAAGTTTTATCAAAAACTTAGGCATATACTAGAAAAACCTAAATTTATTGCAAGCTCATCGTAAATAGCATCATATTGAACAACGGCCAAAAAAATTTTTGTTGTAGTAGGCTAAGACTTAAATACCTAAAACAATAATGAACGAACAATGAAGAAAAACATGTCCAGTATCGACAAGAAAATTATAATAAATGTTGAAAATATTACATTTTTCCTAATATCTCCAGAATTGAACAACAGATCGAATTGAAATGTGAAAAACTATTGTGGAAGACTAACTTCAAGGTCTGTGCGGACTTTCATCGAAATCTGGTCAATAAATTCAGAAAAAAAATTTTTTTGATAAAGATATGGATAATTTTAGAAAAACCATTTTTTTGAAATTTCTTAACGATTGGAGACCCACGAAACTTTGCGGTAAGTTTAGCTTTGATATTCCCTAGTTCTTGAGATATTGACGAAATAACGTGAAAGTTTCAAAAAACCGAAATTTTACATATTTTTTCCATATATCTCCGAAAGTAAATGAAGTATCGAATTAAAATTTGAAACATTATTGTTGGATACTGATTCTAAGGTTTGTGCCTCATTTCATTGAAATCTGATCAACATTTTCCGAAAAAAAAATTTCAAACATTTTCGAATAAACATTCCTTGAAAATTTTCTAACAACTTGATCCATACGAAATTCGGCATACAGTTTCGCGTTGATATTCTACCTATAATAAGGAAGTTTCGATCTGATCGCATCTGTACTTCTTGAAATTTTGAGGAAATCACGTAAAAAATTCAAACATCAACGAAATTTGACATATTTTTGTCCATATATCTCCGAAAGTAAATATAGTATCCAATTTAAAATTTGGAACATTGTTGTTGAATACTGATTCCAAAGTGTGAGCCAAATTTCGTTGAAATCGGATCGACACTTTCCTAGAAAAAAATTACATTTAGTATTTTTTTAGTTATTTGAGATTATTTCCTAGCGATATCGGGAATTATTCGAGCGATGAGATTGAAACTTTTGATAGTAAGTTGGACTGTGACGCGAAATTAATAAAAACATTTCGGTGGGAACGTATAGTTGGTGAATTGAGAAATGAATTCTGCGCTAACCTCAAGCCCTATATTTCACAACAGTTCACCAAATTTCAGTTCGATCCAGATTCAACTTTCGGAGATATCGACAACATTAAACATTTTTTTTTCGGAAATTATTAACCAGATTTAAAAAAAAATTGCCCTGATCTTAAACCCTACATATATATATATATATATATATATATATATATATATATATATCAATTTTTTTTTCAAGGTATCGTTATTTCCTGAATAACTCGATAAGGATTGTTCCAACCATGAGAAAACATGATTATTAATTAGAAATGCTGTTGCAGAAGTTTGGGCAAAATTTCGTGATGATCGTATTATCAGATCAATGAAGAAAAATGTTTTCGATTTTTTTTTGGAAAAACCTTTCACCCTATATTCTTCAACAGTGTACCAGTTTTCATCTGATTGTAATTTGTGTAGATAATGGGAAAAAATATGTCAAATTTCGTGTTTTATTTCTCTCGCTATCGTTATGTATTCCCGGAAAAACTCAGAAAAAATACTGATCCAAATATAAGGAAATTTGGTAACTGGTCGAAAAATGCTAATTCACAATTTAGGAAGAATAACATCGATGTTGTTATGCCTTTTTGCTTAGCTTTTAACATCATTTTGAAATGGCACCACTTCGAAAGCAGGACTGAAAACAAACCAAAAAAAAATCATTAAAATATCGGTTCATGAGGCACGAAGTTATATACGAACAGATATAAAACAAGCGAGTGAAAATGGTTTTCGAATAATTGATAACCTTTTTTTTTAAAGTCTACTAAATGCTCACTTATTGTTATATGGATTGAAAGCGTACTGGCTTCAGTACGGGCATTGTATACAATAAAGGGTCATGAGATTTACCGTAAGTAATGCAAAATCTGTATAGTGAGATCTTTGTTGCCAGAAAAATTGGTCATATTATTTTTCAATTATTAGATTTTAAATATAATAAGCAAGAATAATCTAGAAAACTGACACCCTCTGTAATGATATATAGTTTGGCGACAACAAATCTTTTGAATCCTCTTATTGCGTTTATTGTCCTTGGCGACAAATAATAATAATGTTTATTTCCAAATAAAATATTCCTTACATCGTGTCTTACTAAAATAAATGAACATTTGCTTCCCACAAAAGTTAAACTTGTGCGTGGGCAGTAGGGGAAAGTGGGGCAATGTGAAAGAGCTAACAAACAAAGTGAAAGAATCAGAAAATGGTTTGATTTAAATTTTCGAGTTCAGATATAGTTATCTAAAAACAGTTCATTCTTCGACTTTTCATCGTTTCTGAGCTCGAAAAATACGAGGAAAAAAATAAAATTGAATGAACCCGTGCAACCTCAAAATTTGACTTTGCCCCGATCCTTGGGTTAGGGTAAAGTGAAATAATGAGAATAATCCTTTACTAACGTTCATATTCAGAAAAGATTATGTTCTGCTGTTGAATTGGAGCTAATAAGTGTGTACAACAAATCAAAAAAAATCTAAACTTTAACTGCTTTATTCCAATCATTTATTCGACTTAAAAAAACTAAAATGAGTGGGGTAAAGAGGTATAACATATAAAATTCATAAATAATGCTTAACAATAGAAATACTTGAAAAAATTTAATACATTTTCGAAACAGAAGAAAGAATATTTTCCTTATAAATACTAACGATGAGAAAGAATAAAAAAAATCAATTAAATTTAATATTTCCATATCGAAGTGAAAGTGAAATAATATTTCACTTTGCCCCATACATGCATATTCCACATGAGCCCCAAATGTTCAAACCAAAAAAAATCTCTACCCATATATTAGCTCTACTACGAACAAAATTGTATCATTGCTCGAATATTCACAAGCTTAAAAATTTCAATAGAAACTACCGTAAATTTTACAACAAGAAGCGCGAAAAATTATAAAATGTATGCAGCGGACACATGCATTTCCTTCGGATGTCGAGATTTCATTGAGTTGAAAAGAATAAAAATGGCTACTTTCCAGCATTTGAAAGTAGTCGCCGCGGTGGTGGTATCAATCAAAAATTTAACATTTCTCTTTACCCCGCTATTTCACTTTACCCCACTCTTTCCTACACCGAATAAAAAAGAAAAACTTAACAAATAAAATTGATCACGTGCACAGCATGAAAAAAATCAAGAATTCTCATTGAATCAAGTAAAGCGATTCCTATTGCAAAAGTTATGCACAAATGATACACGTTTCCTTTTAATCCAGTCTTTTATTTTCTTCTTGTATGCGGTTTTTCTCTTGGTGTTTTTCGAATTTGAAGGAAGTTTATGATATAATAATGGTGCCAGGTACTTAAGTAAACGATCTCAAAACAATGGTCTTTTAAGGTTTAGGAAGAGGAATAGAATTTGTTCTTAATTTTCTATTTTTTTAGGTGCACCTATTTTATGCTGGTACAAGAGCAGAGAACGTGCATGAAGCTATCGAACAGTGTTAACATCTGCTTTTCTAAATAGTTCATCTGTAGGGTACCTTATGGGTTTCTTGTGAATTATTTTCCATTTTTGTACAATTTCAAGTTGTGTGTAATAACAATTCGCAAATCCTTCCCAAGCAAGTACTCCGTAATTAAGTTGCGGTTCTGCTATTGCTAAGTAAATCTTTTTTAATTTTTGTATTTCACATATTTCTCTGAGAGTCTTATATTTACCGAGTAGCATTCTCAATTTACTAGCAACAAAGTTTGAATGGTGGTCCCATCTCAAATGAAAATCAATTTTTATCCCCAGGTATTCGATATCGAATATATACCATATGGTTTCAGTAGCTTTTAATATTAAATGTGCTTGAGCTATTCAACTTCACTGGAAGTGTATCAAACTGAGGCCTGTTGGATTTTAAACTAGTAAAAAGCATAAACTTTGTTTTCTCCTCATTGACAGTCATTTTTTTCGCTTGGAAATTCAAAAATCTTAGTTAAGCTCCTCTCAGCTTCTTTTCTAACCAACTCCCATGTAGGCGCCTCAATGTATACTAATGTATCATCTGCAAAGCCCACGATATTGTTTTGGAGATGGAAAATATCCTCAATATACGAAATGAATAGAATAGGGCTTAAGATTGTTCCTTGTGGAACTCCACATGTAATAATTTTTTTTCACTGAGTTCATCTCCAACTTTGAGTTCTGTCTTTCAAGTAGCTTTCAATCAATTTGTATGCCAAACCCCTCCATCCCATATTTTCCAATGTGCTCAGTAGTCTACCGTGGTCACCCGTATCGAAAGCCCTGGAAAGATCGACAAATATTCCCATGGCTGGAATGTTGTTATTTAAGGCACCAGTGATAGGTTCGCCTAAGTTTGCGATTGCATCTACAGTAGATTTATTTCTCTGAAATCCATACCCGTTCCTTGATATCAACTTATATTTTCTTACAAAAGGGATAATGTGGTTGTATAAGACTCTTTCAGACACCTTGGCCACAGCAGACGTCAAGGACACTGGCCTATAATTTTTCAACTCTAGTTTGTCTGAGTGCTTGTAAACAGGTATGACTATCGCTTTCTTCAGTACATCTGGAAATATCCCACTCTTCTCATGCTTCACAAAATGATCGTTTTTATTTTAACCAGATGTCTATGATTTTTGTTTTGAGGAGTGGGTAGAACAGTCATATTTTATATTCTGTGTGCTCAATGCTGAAAAATTGGTCTTTAAATTCAATTTTGTCAGCCGTCCGTGAGCACCGTACCTTTCCCCTGTAAATAATTTTAGTATAGGCAATGTTTAACATTAAACAATGGTATAGGCTAGTCAAGCTTCAAACCATGTCTCTGCTCCAGACCTACTTAATAATCATCGTGTCTTCAATCCATCGTTTCTTTCGGATCTTATCAGGTTCACGTTTGGACCAAATGATTATTATGAAAGCTCGTTAAATCCTATATGCGATACTCTGTGAGGTTGAAATATTATTATCCCAATATTTCCAAATATACTGATTGAATCGAAATCTGTTACTTGGTTGAAAGTGATAGTCTGTAGGTTCATACAAAATTTCGTGAGGGTAAAACTATGTGTTAATTGCACATATTGATAACAGCTATATGTATTGGAGTCTTGCCTTGGTCGAATGCAAGCAAAGATAATTAATTTAAGCCCAAAACCCTTATAGTGACTTAGGATACTCTTTTGATCATTGTCAAATGAACTGGAAATTTCAGGACCGAAATATTCATAAAAATTAACAACTCAATGCCCAATATAGTTACCATAAGAATATGTAGGTCAAAATGAACAATAGGTGTTATTGTTAAATCTGAGACAATTTTTTTATTTTCAAAAGGTTTATGTCTAATTTGAAGAGTAGAAAAAAAAAAGAAACGAGGTATGGAACAGAAAATCAGAATACCAAAATTATACACTTCAAGTTTTCGAGTGGTTAAAGTCTATCAAAGATTACACTGTTCACTTCACAAATGAATGACTAGTTAAATGTTTGGGAAGCTTAATTTATAATTGAATGATGGTTTGTGTCCTGCTACATTGTTCTGGTTCTTTTAGGGCCGTATTTATAGGTGCTCATTTGAAATACTCTATGATTTGCTATCATTAATAGCATAATATAATTGAAATGCTTTTAATAAAATGGATATATTCTTCAATGCACTGAAAAAATTATACTATGAATTCTATCTATAATATTGTTGAGTATTATTCCACTGTGGAGGAGGAGCTGTGGTATAATCAAACTGTGCCGCAGGTCTAGCTTGTACAGGAGTTGTAGAATAAGCTGGAGTAGGCTGTGCTGCTGTAACAACATAAGGATAAGAATGTTGTTGAGCTGGACTGTAGGCCGGTGGGGCTGCATAATATTGAGTTTGTTGTGGAGGTGGTATATGCATTGGCGGTAAAGTTTGTCCATAGCTGGTAGCTTGCGAGTACTGGTTATAAAATGCATGAGATGCTGATTGTGTTTCATGTATTTGAGTTTGCGGAGGTGCCGTATCTTGTATAGGCACTGTTATCAAGTTTGTTCGTACTCCACCACTCTGCAATGGAGCAGGTCTGGATCTTGTTAAGGGTTGAATTGCAATTCCACCTCTAGGATCACTCTTGGTTCTTGATTGCTGAGTTCGCTCAGCTTCATGTGTAACTTCAGCTGTCTGTTGAGGATGTTGTGTAACAATATTTGAAACATGACGATGATTAATGTGTGCCTGCAGATCACGATGGGACAGATAAGTTCTTCTGCAGCCAGAGGTTCCATAGCGTGTACCACCATGAGTGCACATAAACACTGTGCCTAATCCAGTTTGCTCAACCCTTGAAACTTTCTCCAGACATCTGGGGCACTGCTTTTGATCTTGTTTGCCGCAGGCAAGACAAAAGACATGTTTACATGGAATCATTCTTCCATAAATCAATATAGGCTTCAAACACTTATCACAACAATGGATCATAGGATTGAGTACTTTTTCTCCCATTAAATTAACTTTGTGGTTCCAATCCAGCCTTAACATAGGTTCTGGAGGACCACGATTAATTGTAGTGAAGGTTGGTGCCTCTAGTTGAGAAATATCGGCCTCTAAATCAATTTTTGGTGCTTCGTTTTCAACATTTTCATTTTGATTCTTGGTTTCATTACTAATTTCTTCAGCTGGTTGCAGCTGTTGTTGTTCTACCTCTTCGTCACTTTCAATTACCTTTACAGGTTTTTTTCCTCTTCCTCGTCCCCTACCTCTTCCTCTACCTCTACCACGACCTCCTCTTCCTCGGCCTCGCCCTCTTTTGGGTGGTCCTTCGTCCATAGTTTCCACAAAAAATTAAAAATTCCAATTTATTTACAGTCGATTATTGTTTGCGATTGATTGATGCGTTTTTTTGGGGTTAAGTCAGATCACAGAACAATATTTTTTTTTATCAGTTAGTGTTCTTCTTTGAATAGATGCTCTTTATTCGACGGTTGTCCTAAGACCCTAAATCAACTTCAAGTCAAGCCGAAATGTTTCAGGTTATTTATGGTTAACCGCATTGGGTATGGTCCATATATTGCGGAGCGATTACTAGCGGTTTTCATATGTAGATGGTGCAACGAAATAACAGCCCACGCACTAGCCACTAGTAACCAAGAATGAATACCGTACACGTCTATCTACGATATATACGGACCATACCCATTATGAGGAAGAGGCATAAAGTGAATTCAAAGGTATCCTTTTGTGTCGCCAATGTTGAGGATATCGCTAGAATTCGTTTTTCCACTGAAGGTGGCGCCATCTGCTAATTACGACTGATCGTCAAGACAACTGTCTGTCTGGATTTATATTTCATGTTTCATTATTAAGGAAAATTTCAAAATACCCCAATTACCATTAAAAGTGTCATGCGCTCCTATGCCTCCTATTGCTCTGACCGTAATACCTATACAAAATTCATAAATCACTTATATTTACGAAAGGAGATCCAAACTATCCAACATAATACATGAGTAATCTCTTGTTCCGTAATTTGTTTAAGCTTCGAAATGCCTTCTAGTATCCATAAAAGTATTTTAACAATGAACCCCATATTATTGCTTCTTATTCCTTTATATATATTTCATACTATAAATCAGTATAGAAATTCCAAATTTTTTATAATCATCTTATATTAGAAATCCAACATAGGAGCGGTCAACTGATCGAAGAAACTAGACATATGTGTTCATTATAAACGGCGATTTGTTTAATGATATTCAATTCTGTATTCAAAATTCTCCTGTATCCTAGGTATGTTGACTAGTCTTCATAACATACTGTTGTATGCAGCTAATGTATGGGATAATAGATGATTTGAACAAGATGGAATTGTGCAATCTATGTATATGTTGGTTTGCGGTAAATCGAAAAATCATGTCATGTTGCGTTTGGTTATTTTTAGATCTAGAAAATGTATACTATTGTAATGTTCTTCTTCTTGAGTGAGTTTAATTGTTGGAGATTTCTCCAGCAATTAATTCATCATCGATTAAAGACCATCTATTGAAAAAAAATTCAACAAATCAAAAAAATCCTTAATATACCCACAAATCAAGACAAAGATGGAAAAAATACTTGTTTAACTTACAGAGGAAAAAAATTCGCAAGATATTCAAGGAAAAATCGAAATAGTAAAGTATCATTAGGAACCATGAATTCATTAGGCAAAATAAAAATAATGAAAAGTAATGAAGAATCCGTCAAAAACAAGAAATCAGGTTAAGGTACATGCCCACATGTGTATGTTCGTCAAACGAGCAGACCTTTCAAAAATAGGATAAAAGAACATCAGAATTCCTACATTGATAACACATCAAACTTCACTTGTGCCAAACAACTAATAGAAACAGGACATTAATTCGACTACAATCTCAAGATTCTTCCTACAGAAAACATGAGCGATAGATTGACTCTTTTGGAAACACTGGAAATAAACAAGTACCATGAAAAACAGATTGCACTCGCCTACCAAACTGACCTGAACCGATCTCCAATGCTAAATGTCTTCGAATGAACTCCTGGATTTTCGATTAAAGAGTAACCATACTCATCTGATAAAGTCACAATGTAAGTGATGAAACAGTTTTGGTGAAATAAATAAATATAAGCGGGAATAAAGTGTTGTACCTATATCAATATTATAGACTTCCGTCGGTTTCTCTGAACTTTTTTTAATCATTCTCAATTAGCGGAAAACAAAAGAGGTTAGAGTCGAGGGACAGGAATCATCGCAACTTCCATCAAACAAAGGGTTCCCCCCGGGGTTAAATATTCGGTCCACTTCTTTTTCTTAGATGAATACCGAGAGGATTTTGCGAGTTCCATCAAGTATTGTCGATATCATATATTTGGTGATAAAATTAAAATTTATCTTGTTTCTTATCCAGATAAGACCCAGCAAGTTGCATGTACTCTGATTAACAGTAATCTGGATTCGATTATTTACCAATATTCATAACCTACATATCAACCCCAAGAAACCCAGCCTCGTATTTTTGCGCGCATGTTTTTGGGAGTTCGCATGCTATCGTTTTGTCAAAATGTCTGTAACATTCCAATTCCCGAAAATGGTCTCAAGCGACTAGGTTGGACTCACTGATGACGAATCCTGTGTTGAAATCGATTCTGCCCAGCCAGCCGACGACACGATAACTGTCGAAGCAGCAAGCTAGAGACTTTAAACTTTCAGATCAATTCGCGCATCAAAATGCGGCTGTTGAGTTCGTTAATGGGACAAATCGGCGGAATGGTTCAGGAATTATAGTCAATCGAACTTTTGAGATCAATTCCCTGATATTTGAGAAACTACTCGAACGATTGAATTGAAACTTGATAATTATGTGAAGCATAACAACGTGCAACTTCTCACAAAGTTTGTTGAGATCGTACATCCAGTAAATTTTAGGCATTTTTTTTTCGGAAATTATTCGTCATTATGTATTTGAAAAACTTCTGCTTATACATTGACCATATTTTACAGCAGTGTACGAAATTCCATTTCGATACGACTATAATTTCTGGATATTTCGTAGATTTATTTTTGATATCGTTGTTTTTTCCGGAATAACTCAAAAAATACCAGTTCAATCAAGATGAAACTTGGCAGATAGTTTGGAAATGCTGATAGACAAGTTTGTGCAGAATTTCGTGATGATCGTGTCATTAGAACTATGTAGAAAAAATTAATTTTTTTTTTAAATATTCAATATTCTACGTTCTTCTGAGCATGCTATCCTCATGAAATTCTGTATGAACCTTCAAGCTGTCATTTCTCGATAAAGTAATGGATTTCAATTCAATCTTTTTACGCGCTTGTTCTTGGGAACATCAGCGCGATATCATTTCGTCACGATTATTACTGGATGTTCGAGCCGAAAATGGTCTTAAACGATTGGGATGAACTCTCTGAAGAAGAATCCATGGTCAAATTCAATTCTGTCCGTTCGTCCGTCCGTATGTGCTTTTACTTTCGAAAAAAAGACTAAGCGACTTGAAATTGTCATATTAGGTTTGGAGTCCAAATATCTCGGCTAAGTTCGTTAATTGGTAGAATCGGTTGGATAGTTTCAAAGTTAGGCAGAATTGAAATTTTTAAGTTAACTCCTTAAAATCTCATGAAGTCTCCACTCGATCAAATTGAAACTTCGTGGACAGTTCTGACATACCAACGCGCAACTTAGAGCAAAATTTCGTGTGGATACAGTTGTTAGAAAATCTCAAAAAAAATCCATTCGAAAATTTTTAAAATTTTTATATGAAAATTTTTTCTCTGAAAATATTGATTAGATTTCAATGGAATTTGGTGCAAACCTTAGAGTCAGTATTTAACAACAATGTGTCAAATTTCAATTCGATCCGATATTTACTTTTGGAGATATAAGAAAACAAATTGTGCCAAATTTCGTTGCTATTTGGAATTTTAACGTTATTTCTGCAATATCTCGAGAGGAACAGATGCAACCAGATTGAAACTTCTCAATCAGGTGGAGATTATCAACACGCAACTAGGTGCAAAATTTCATGTTGATCTAATAGATAGAATCTGAACAAGCGCGTAAAAGTTCCTGACCTCACGTCAGTGCTTATCTAGAGTTATTTTCTAGAACTATTGGGAAAATGAAATTTTGAATGGGTAAAGGCCGATCTTAATAATAACTTCCGAAAGGATCACGAAGGCCGAATTCGTGAATGGGTGAAATCCACCCAATGATTCCGTAGATATACCCATTGAAAATTTTATTTTCCCAATATTTCCAAACTATAGATTAGATAGAATTGAAATAGGGTCAAGTGGTGTTAAAACGGGACACTTTTTAAATCTTTCCATTTAGTTATTAATGAATATGGGAAAATACAATGTAACTATAAAACTTCGTTTTTGAGATTTTTTCATTTTAATTAAATGTATTTTATTACGATTTATATCATTGTCTCGTTTTTACCCCAAGTTTTGCCAGTCTCGTTTTTACATAATTTGACAACACTTTATAGAAAAAAAAACCTATAAAAGCACTGACGTGACGTCAGCAATTTGTTCAAGTTCATTGCCAAAGCAACGGAATCTCCTTGGTCGACCGTTAGGCCGACCGTAAACACAATCACTTCCGGAAGAAACGACTTAGAAACTAGATATTTGTAGAGAAGGTTTGGACCTTGATTACGAATGTCGAATTCGTGATTGGGTAAAATCCACCCAATGATTCCCATTCAAAATTTTATTTTCTCAATATTTCCAGAATACAGATTAAATTGGATTGAAATCCAGTACTTTATCAAAAAAAAAAAAACTAGAAAAGCACTGCCATGAAGGCATCAGCTTTTGCGCGCATGTTCAAATTCGTTGGCAAAGCGGTCATCCCCATTGAACAGCTAATATAACCAGCTATATCTATTATGAGTACGTGTTGAGGTTGTCTGGATCGATTAAGAAGCAGTTCTATTGCAAAATGTATAATGAAAAGTAAAATAGTACAATAGATTCTTCACAACAGTAACGGCTGTTAAGTACTTAACTGTAAGACTAACTCTATATCACAGAACATCAAAATATAAGAAGTGCAACCTGCCTTGTAAACTATGCGCAACAATTGTGACATTTCTCCTGTCATAAAATAAGTGGGAATATTCCATTATGGTTCTAGGGGGTGTAGTATATTGTCATTGTTGAAGTATATGTCATTTTTCTCTAAAATTACATTGGTGCTCTGTGGTTCAGTTAATATTTCTGATTATTCTGTTTCAAATTTAAATAGAATGGAAGGGAATTTTTGTCTTCAATGAGAAGAAAGCTTTATAAATAATAGTTTATTGAAAACAATAATTTTTGCAATTACATGTGTGTGAAAAACTGAATTATAGGATAAACAAGTATCCGATATTTGTCTTTTACCTAACGAAATATGAATACTTATAACACAGGTTGCGGTTTTCTGGACCCAACAAATACAATTAGCTCCTAGAGAAACCAAATAAATCCATAAGGGTTGAAGAAATATTTCTGAGAAGGTTAGCACTGATTCACAACAATACTAATGTTGTCACAAAGATTAATATATTCACTTCACTAATTTTCAATATCACTGATTCATTAGGGGAGGGGAGCGGCTTCCAAAAGTCCAAAGAAACTGCCAAAATCATGTAGAAATCTTCAGTCCAAGTCCTTCCTGGCAATACCACTTATCTAGAAAATCAATCAACAATTAGACGATGAATATTGAAATAAAGATTAACTATAAATACTCCGAATTAATCTTTCAAAGCTGACTCCCGATAAGATAGTTCCCTAAATGAAGTTCATTAAGTAGTACTTCACTATGCTAGTAGAATATTCACAAGAATCAAATTTATGAACTGTGAGAATAATAAGTGATATAATCCCATGTAAAACTTTCGCACCCGGCCAGTAATTATTATTCTTAGAATATGGGAAATATATGTAATGTTTCTGATGGTTCAACTGAAAAGATTTTTAGGCTGGAATTGCCGAATATACATACACCTAATAACATATCAAATTAGGTCTATGCGTATACACAATGTCCCAATAAATTAACTGACATTATGCCATAGCCTTTGTATTAAGATGGACTTTCATACTGTTTTCACTAGAATCTAAGATTGAAAAATTGTGAATACACATGCCTGAATGATGGATTATTTGTACTGCATAGGTAATGATAGTCAAAGTAATTACCATTTTTTTTATCTTATCATGGTTAAAAATTAGTGCTTGAGCTCATACATAAATGATTCCTTCGAATTCAACATTATCTGAATCCTGAAAATAAATATGGTTACACATATTACACCTGAGAAGATATTACCTTCATATTACACGGGTATTATTTTAATTTCAATTTTGAATATCTATAGGCGCTTTCTTTTTGGCGTTTGAAGCCCCAGGGTAGCTGAGTGTTTGTTGCACTTGAGCTACTCTCAAATCGAACGCAAATTAGTGGTTTGGTGCAATGAAAACTCACAGCACATGCGCGGTTATTTACTGTTTTGATTGATCAGCTGTGGATCTACACTACACTTGCAGACGAATATTCTAAATTGTTTCTGACTATTTTGTATTTTCATTATTATTGTACGTATTTTTTACTCCAATAGTGGAGGGATTTTTGAATTCACTAATTTTGATAAGAATGTCTGATTCTGAGGACGAGCATGTTATAAATGCTGTAAGTCCTTTGATTGTCTGAATCATTTATTAGCAATTCCTTGTTTTTACTCATTTTGCAAAATTTGCCTTGATTTATAGCCAATATATATTAGATTATCTATATTAGATAATCACAGACCATCACAGACTGTAGTGGTTTGATCAACAAATGTTATTGTAAATATAAACAAATGATATGACGTAACTCAAAAGAGCTTGCTGCCCCTTGTCAGAGGTTGGTGCATGAGGGGGCAGGGGAAGGTAGTCGGAGGAGCTCAGATGCACGAAGCTCCAATCAAAAAGAACGCGTCAACGTTAGGGTTTCATGCGCTGGGGCAGCTCCGAGCTCCCCAAATCGTCAAATAGAACGCTCGTAATAACAAACTGCCACAAAACACGCCAAAAATGAAATTGGCATATCATTTGACATAATGTCATGTCATTTTTCCATTTCGATATATCCACGACATACGTTTCTGACAGATAAAAATAAGTGGAAACGTATTTCCTTGTTTCTACTTTTCCTACCGTCGCTTCACCCCCCTGCTCTATATCAAGTGTCAGTTTCAATTGTCAGAGAAACATACTGCCAACTTAAAACTAGTTACTAATAAAATAACCAAATATGATTAAGGGAATCTTTTTCTTTAACAGTACGGTTCTTCATTCTCAGGCATAGAACTCTATATTACTACCAGAGACTCTTTCTCTATGATTACTACCTGGAAAGGACCCGACCCTTCTTCAACTCAGCTTAAAGCGTAACGAGGGGCAACGAAACAAAGATATAGCGCTAATTACGGTAACCTCTCTCTGTCTCTGTCACACCCATTGAAGTAAATATTGTTTAACGGCTCAAATTTGGTTTCACTTGGAAATTCAGGTAGTTTGGGTATTACATAGTTTAGAAAGCGCTATATTTTTGAAAATGAATATTTATTCTTCTCTGATATGTCATTAGTTTCTCTGCCTTTACCACGGGTGGTTCAAAAAGTGAAGAATTATTTTGTTGTGAGCTGTGCATTGACGATTGACGATAGTCTCATCATTATTACAATAAATTTAAATAAAAATGGTTATATATTGCGTAGCATTTGGATGCAAGAACGAGCAAGATAATCGCCGATTATTTTTTCATAGGTAGGTGGATATTATTTATTTAAATTATTATATTAGATTGTAACGTTACAAAACGCTCCACTGTCGATTTCAGTTTCCATCGCGAAAATACGTCATACTAATAATTTATATTCCGATCGCAAGAAAAACGCCTTACTGAAATTATATGATCGGTCGCTAAAGAACGCTCGTCGCTTTGACGGTTGAGTGTGTGTTTCGCATGCGCGACCCTTCCAATTCGGTCTAGCCGATGGAAAGTTCTTTCTTTTGCTGCGTAGGAAGTTGAAGATTCAACACCTTGCTAGAGTTTAACGAATAAACGAACTTCGTAATCCATCAACATCGTGGAATTTTGAAGTTTTATTGTTTCTTATAAGACGTCTATTCAAAAGGCGGTAAGTACTACTTATATCCCGACCAATATTTTTTGCTTTTGTGAATGCCAGATTGTGATTTCTGATTTATTTCATTCCATGCAGGTTACACAGCTTAACATTTTCCTTTATATGATATTGTGCATTTGATTTCTTGTCTCATTCTTATTATCGAATAACGTGCTCTTATTCCTGAGTTCTAGATATTTCATCTCATATTTATTAACTTGTAAATTGTTTCAATAACATCTAGAGTCGCTGGGAATGAGATCACGTGTTACAAGCTTTATCTTATAGTTTTGAAATTTGCATCTTTGTACCGGGGCTATCGCCCACTGAATCATCTTTGTACCGGGGCTATCGCCCACTGAACTATCTTTTCACCGAGCTGCCGACTACTGGATTATAATTTTACTGGGGCTAACGCCCATTTGAATATTCTACTACCGGACCCAGAGTTTGACTGGATCATCTTAGTACTAGAGGCAATCATTACTGGATTATCTTAATACTGGAGCTGATTATGACTGGAATACCTTTATTCCGAAGCTAATTATTACTGGAATATCTTAATTCTGGACTTTATTCTGGATGGAATCTCTTGAAACTGGACTACCTGCATAATACCTGTATTTTGAAGGATCATACCACCGGATCCTTACTTCTAAGATGAGTGCTTTTTCGAATCCCGGATCTCAGATTCACTGTACCTAAATTTGTGTTTGTAAATAGCAATTTTAATTGTAAAGTTGAAATAAATAGATAGGGAGTAAGAGGTTGCATCATTACCACCAGATTAACGATTAGGGATACATTCAGGAGTTAATTTAATTTCACTGGCGCCCAACGTGGGGCGACGAGTAACTTTTTTTTTGAGTAACATTTTTTCCCTGAGTGTGTCTTTTTCGTTTTTCTGGTCGTGAAGGTGACTTCGTTATGAGTCTGAGCTCCGAGGTTGAATGTTAGATATTACCATCTTTTCGACTTTTACCTTATCGTTATCTTGTATTGGTGTTTTCTGAATGACTGAATCATGAATCCCAATAACTTGAAGTCTCACGAGTTGAGTTATGAGTTGACCATTCGGATAGGCAAAGAGATACCAACAACTGTAGAGGAGAAACGTAAGCTTCTGAGGGGCTTAATTGCTCAAGAGAAGGGCGATCGTAGTTTTATAGAATTAAGGGATGATTATGACTTAGAAACAAGTTTTACAGAGTTAAAAAGGTCAATTACTGAAATATCTACCTTGATTTCTAACTTATCTGTTACATCTTCAGAGAATGATTATAGACGAATCATAGATCGTTTGACTCATTGTTCAGCTAGGTTGCACAGGGTTTCTTTGGAGGAAGTTTCTGATGAGAAACAGAAAAGATCATTGTTATTCCAAATTATTTCCGTAGAATCACAGTTAGACGAGCGTAAAACGCCTTCAGCAGCTCCGGTGACTTCCACGCCTACGAAAACTCTCTCTTCAGGGGATTCTGTCGTTTCCTCAAAAAAGGTTCCCATTTATAAGTGGACTTTCAAAAAATTTTCTGCTACAGAATCACTGATGCCTTTTCTAGAACTAATAGATACCCTTAAGGTTTCGCGCGGCTGTACTGATGCTGACCTTTTCGAATCAGCTTCAGATCTCTTCGAGTTGGACGCTTGGACATGGTGGCATAATCATTTCATTCGTGGTACCTTCAAGTCCTGGTCAGACCTGGTGGTTGGTTTGAAGGACTCTTTCTTACCTTCAAATTATGACGAACGGATTATGAGCGAAATTAAGTTTCGTAAACAGAGAGTAGGCGAGAATGTAACCATTTTTATTACTTCACTAGAAGCTAAGTTTTACCGTTTGAATACAAAACCTTCCGAGAAAGAAATGGTAGGGATCATTAGAACCAACTTGCTTCCAGATTTTGTTAAAGCATTAGTGCTTAAGGACATAGCCACAGTAGCCTCTTTAACATCATTGTGTAAAAGGATTGAGGATATCCTGCGACTGGGTGATCTCCAACAAAGGTTTCCCAAAAGTTTATCGATTGCTGAAGTTTCTCAGGTTCAATGTTGGAATTGTGGTGTTACAGGACACAAATATAGTGTGTGTAGAAAGCATAGAGTCACTTTTTGTTACGGTTGTGGTAAGCGAGGCACCGTAAAGTCAAAGTGTCATTTTTGTTCAAAAAACGTGGGAGCTGGTCATCAGTTGGCAGGGCAGGTGACTCAGCCAAGTACCTCAAGACCAACTGCCGCTCAAAAGAACAAGAGACAATAAACAGTTTCTGTAAAGACGACTGGGGCGACTGTTCGAGAACAATCGAAAATTTTTATAACAACTTTCTCTCAAAACCCTCGAGCAATACTCCAGTTTGTAATAATGAACTTAACTATAATGATGTTAGAACTAATTCCACATGCCCTTTGCTGTTGCGTAAACGTGATGATAATAGACCTTATATTAATGTTGATATTTCTGAAGAGAAAGTGTTAACACTGCTCGATAGCGGAAGCAATGTCTCTATTCTTGGTTCCCCTTATCTATATCTTTTGAAAAAATTAAATTTACCTTTGAATTACGACGTATCTATCCACTTGACTACAGCAGATGGCCAGTTACAGAGTACATTAGGTTATGTTTGGCTACCTATTAAAGTTAACAACTCAGTTAGGACTTTGAAATTTCTTGTGGTCCCTGCAATCTCCCATCGTATGATACTGGGAATGGACTTTATTAAAACGTTTAATATCGCCGTGGATTTTTCCAATTTTTCTTTTGATACCTCAGTAACTTCGACAGCTGCACTACATGCTATCAAACCAGCAGATAATCTCTCGGACTTGCAAATGGAGAAACTGCAGGAAGTAGTAAATTTATTCAGGGACATTGGGCCTAAAGATAAAATCGGTAGAACACATCTTTTAACCCATTCAATTAAGACTGAGGGACCTCCGATTAGATAAAGGCAGTATCCTCTATCGCCCTCACTAGAGTCAGCACCTTGTCGCGGTGTGAGGGCTTGTAGTACTGCAATGAGTCCTGAACCTTAGCGACTGGAACTCCGGTTCCTGGTAGGGTCACTACCCATGTTGAGAAGGTTGAAGATGAGCGGGAAACTAAGACTGACCAAGAATCCACATGGCAGGACCAAACCCAAGTCCTGTCATTCCTCACCAATGGAAGCAGATTAAGGCAGACATGCCCTATCTGCTCCCATCCTCCCACTCCTGACTTGTTAGGAGATATCCTTTTTGTCTCCAAAAGCCTACCTCCCACCCCCTTTCTTCCCATCTATCTTCCCGTCTTAGTCTCCTGTCCCGGCTGTAGTCTCGTGGCCAAGGGATTGCACCAGGAAAAACGATGCCAGATGGAACCCCGAGCATACCTTGGGACCATTCTGTTATACCAACGCTTCCTGGCTGTCTGTGGTCATGTCTCGCGGGCCAGCGAAGTGAGGGGGGTCTTGGCTTAAAAACCTGGACCGAGAGGAAACAACCTCATCAGAAATTCTAAATCCAAAGCGGGAAACCAGGCTGAGGGATGCGTGGCTAGATAGAAGACTAGTCTCTACTGGTTTCGACCTTGGAGCACCGGGGGGAACTCCATTGTATAAACCCCTTACCTCTGCAAGCGGGGCTCTGCAGAGGTGGACCGATACTCCCTAGCTTCTCGTGGGACCGATTATGGGTAAGCAAGACAAACAAAAAACCACCGGAAAAGGAGCGGAGACAACCTCCGCCTCCACATCCGGGCACCCCGAAAAGGGGGAGGTCAGACGACCAAGAAATCGTCTGCCATTTGAGTTGCCTAAACTAGGTCAACCAGGTGGCAGAGACGATCCACTGAGGAAAGGGCTCAGTGGAGCAGGAGTGCGGAAGTACCTGCGACTCCTCCACCAAGGGCTAGAACCTGGGGAGGCTAGGAAGCAGGCTCTTCAGTGCCCACACCCGAAGGATACTCCGACGGGGAAAAGTCAAGGCAAAAGAGGTCCGGAGCAGATCACACCTCCTTCGCGACCTCCGCCGAAAAAGCAGAAGACGGCTGCAGCTAAAACCGGGCAAGCCACTGGTTATGCAGCAGCTGTCAAATCAGGGTTGTCAGCATTCAGGGTAGGAATAGTCCCCAAGGAATACCCTAGGGTTATCATGAGTGCTGAGCAACTCTCCACTTTGGAAGACGCCCTGGTAGAGGAAATGTGCCAAGGCAAAGGAAAAGGTATACACTTCTCTGGCGTCCATTTCCGTAGTGGAATGATGCTAGTGGAGTGTGGATCTGAACAGTCGGCGGACTGGCTCATGAAGTCGGTACCGCAATTGAAATCTTGGGAAGGACCAGAGTTGGTGGCACTTAGTGGAGACGACATCCCAAGTCCCACAAAAATAACAGTATTCTTCCCAAGAAGCCTTGACATGGCACCGGAGAAGATCCTCCGACTTGTCGACTTTCAGAACTCCAACATTAACACTGGAGCGTGGAGAGTGCTGAACTCGAAGAAGGAGGGCAAAGGAACCATCCTCTCGATTGGGATCGATCCCCATTCTGAGGAAGTCCTGAGGAAGGAGGGATGCCACCTGAACTTCAGGTTTGGGCGCATCCCTGTCTCGGGACTTGGACAGAAAAGCGACCCTGTGGAAGGGTCGGAGATGGTGGAGACGACCTCCACATCCCAGAAACCTGGCTGCAGCGGCTCTGCTGGGGCTCCTGAGGAGACAGAGACTTCCTCTGCATCTCGGGAGGCTGAGCGGGGCTGTTCGGTGGCCAGATATTTGAAAGAGACTTCCTCGAGTACCTCTCAGATGGAACTCGAGGAAGAACGGCTGGAAAAGAAGGAGGGGTCAAGCACCCCATAAACAAGCCTTCCTCTTCACCAAGGTTGCACAAGTGAACCTGCATCATGCGAGGGGTTCCTCAGCCGTGATTGCAAGGTTGTTTGTGAGGCTGCAACTAGGCATTGCTCTGATCCAGGAACCCTGGATCAACAAAGAAGGCCAAATCAAAGGTTTGGCAACAAAGAAATCAAACTTGATCTATGATATGAGGCAAGAAGCTCCACGTGCTTGTATTCTCATAAACAAAAATACTAAATATATTTGTGTTTCAGAATATATGTCTCGGGATTTAATACCAATCATGGTTCACCTCAATGTTGGGGGCGTTGACCGAGACATCATCATTGCATCCGCATACTTCGCTGGAGACGGGCCAATAACACCGCCAGAGGAAGTACAGGAACTAGTACGTTACTGCAAAAGCAAACGCCTCCCAATTATAATTGGTTGTGATGCAAACGCGCATAATACTGTCTGGGGAAGCACCAACAATAACCTTAGAGGTGAGTACCTACTTGAATATCTTCTAGCTAATGACCTCGAGACCATTAATGTTGGGACTACTCCAACATTCGTCACGAGAGCAAGGAAAGAGGTCCTGGACGTAACAATAGTAAATTCTGCGGCCAGGAAAAACATTACTTATTGGAGCGTGATGGACGAACCATCACTCTCTGATCATAGGATCATTGAGTTCAGGGTGGAGGGAGATAACACCTATTCCCCTGCGACTCGAAATCCTAGAAAGACAGATTGGTTCCTTTACAAAAACCATCTAAAAGAAAATCTAGAACAAATCGATGCGGATGACCGTCACTTCGATTTGAACTCAAGGGTAGAGCAGGTTAGTAGGGCAATAATGGAGGCGTTCGACTCCAGCCGTCCGCTCACCAAAGCTAAACCAAGTAAGGATGCACCTTGGTGGAACGAGAACCTGTCAAACCTCCGAAAGGAGGTCCGTCGGCTCTTTAATAGGGCAAGACGGAATAACATTTGGCAGGAGTACACCGAGAAACTTACACAGTATAATAAAGAAATAAGGAAGGCCAAAAGGCTTAACTTTCAAGCTTTTTGTGAAAATATCACTTCCACTCCCATCGCAGCCAGACTTCAAAAAGTCATGGCAAAGGGGGGCACCAACCCCATACTGTCACTTAAAAAGCCAGACGGGTCACACACTGAGGGAGAAGAAGAACGGTCGATTCTTCTTCTCAAAACACATTTTCCAGGAAGTGAACCCATAAGCAGTATTGAAACAGCAACCGAAACCAAAAAATCCGGCAAGGATGATTGGGATATTGCTAGAAAGATATTTACAAGACAACGACTGGAATGGGCAATTAGTACTTTTCAGCCGTATAAATCACCAGGAGTAGATGGTGTGTTTCCTGTACTCCTGCAGAAGGGAGCGGAAGAAATTCTTCCCCATCTGCTGAAAATCACAAGAAGCAGCTTAGCACTGGGTCAAATACCTGATAATTGGAAAAGGGCAAAAGTAACCTTTATCCCAAAAACAGGAAAAAAAGACTGGACTGATCCCAGATCCTTTAGGCCCATTTGCCTAACTTCGTTTTTGCTCAAAACGATGGAGAAGGTAGTAGATAACTACATAAGAACGGAGAATCTGGAGAAGAAGCCACTTCACAACTGTCAGCATGCGTACAGGGCAGGGCGTTCTACGGAAACTGCTCTGTATGAAGGCATCCAGAAGTCTCTGAACAACAAAGAAATCGCATTGTGCGCTTTCCTAGATATATCTGGGGCCTTTGACAACACAACACATGTATCTGTCAAAGAGGCACTTGTAAGGCGAGGAGTAAACGATACCATTATAAAATGGTTGTGTAAGGTGCTCTCGACGAGGACAGCTGAGACATTGGTGGGCAGTAAGACCACCTCTGTTAAAACTACTCGCGGAACACCTCAAGGAGGAGTATTATCCCCCCTCCTATGGAGCCTGGTAGTGGATGAACTATTGCACAGGCTTACAGAGCTTGGCTTCGAATGCATAGGATATGCCGATGACATAGTCCTAATAGTAAGAGGCAAATTCGAGGATGTCCTCTGTGAGTTGTTGCAGAGGGGCCTCAGAATTATTGAGCAGTGGTGCTTATCAGTGGGTCTCAAAATCAACCCAGCAAAGACCACAGTAATTCCCTTTACTCGGAAGAGAAACCTTCCAGCTATGAAGTCCATTTCGGTAAATGGAGTTGTTGTAGGATGGAAGTCTGAAGTAAAATATCTGGGAATCACCCTAGATAGTAAGCTTCTGTGGAATGAGCATGTTAAAATTACTGCTAGTAAAGCGATAAGGGCTTTAATGGTGTGCAAAAGACTATCCGGCAAAACTTGGGGGTGTAACCCTAAAATACTGAGATGGATGTACACCATGATTGTAAGACCGATAATAACATACGGGGCAGTAGTTTGGTTTGCTAAAGCAGGGCAGACAAGCACGAGGAAAATACTCGACAAGGTACAAAGGCTTGCCTGTGTTTGCATCACTGGGGCTATGAGAACATGCCCGACTAGAGCACTTGAGGTCATCATAGACCTCAGTCCTCTACATCTAGTGATCAGAAGGGTAGCCCATGAAGCTATCCTTAGAATCTCTAGGGAAGGTACAGGGAATGAGAGAATCAAAAGTCAGAGAGCCTGGTCCTCCCTGAACAAGTACATCTCATTAGCGAACCTACCTAGTGATGTTATGATTAAAAAAGTAAGCATCGAGAAGAACTTTGACTCAATGCTATGTAAAAGGGAAGAATGGGAAAAGGAATACACTACCCAAAAACTCAAAGCAAATACCGTTAAATGGTATACAGATGGTTCTAAAACCACGACGGGGGCCGGCGCTGGAGTATACGGGCCTAGAACCAAATGTACACTATCGCTAGGCTCCTACTCGAGTGTTTTTCAGGCAGAAATACTTGCTATCGAAAGATGCATGGACATAAACCTGGAAAGAAACTATCAAGGGTGTGACATAGTGATCCATTCTGATAGTCAGGCTGCTATTAAAGCACTGAACTCCCATGTCATCGACTCAAAGCTGATATGGGAGTGCCGAAGGAAACTCAATGAAGTAGGCAAGAATAACAAGGTCTCCTTAGTCTGGGTTCCTGGGCACTCAGGAATCAAAGGAAATGAAGAGGCCAACACTCTAGCCAGAAAGGGGGCACAAACGCTACCTACTGGCCCAGAACCTTTCTGTGGTATAGGCAAATGTACCTATAAGAAAGAGTTTTTGGAGAAAGAAGGAAATGAAAGAGGGGCACTGTGGAGGAATTCTCCAGGAATGGAACACTCTAAAAAGTTCCTTCGGAACTTTGAAATTGCTAGATCCAAAAATCATCTGGATCTCAGTAAGAATAAGTTACGCCTCCTCACTGGTTTCCTCACAGGACACTGTCGCCTAAGGAAGCACATGATGAGAATGGGCTTATCAGAAACTGACGAGTGCAGATTTTGTGGGGAGGAGGAGGAAACCCCTGTTCACCTGATCACAGAATGCCTCGCCATTGTGAGCCTGCGCAAAAGATACCTTGGACAGGAGTATTATAGGAGGAATGAGAACTTAGCCTCCTTGAAGCCCTCACATATATTAGAATTCATCAGAGCACTTGAGCTGGAGGGCGAGCTGTAGGTTGCGACAACAGCTCTGACAAGGGGGCACAATAGACCTTAAGGTCGCAGTGGAACGTAACCCCTTACCAACTATCAACTATCAACTATCCTCTATCGCCCGCTATGCAGTCCGTTTTGAACGATCAAATCGACGAGATGCTAAAGTTAGATATCATTCTACCAGTCACTGAATGTTCTCCCTGGTTATCTCCTCTTTGGCTTGTCGGCAAGAAAGATGGAACGTTCAGGCTTTGTTTTGACGGTAGAAAGTTAAATTCGGTAACTGTACAAGATTCATATCCCATGCCATTGATAGATACGATCGTTAGTAAAGTGAATAATGCTTCATACTTATCGTCCATTGATTTAAAATCTGCTTTCTTTCAAATTCCGCTCGATGAAGACTCCAAACTTAAAACCACATTCTCAGTCCCAGGTAGAGGACTATTTTGTTTCAACTGCCTTTTGGCTTAAATAATGCCGCCCAAGCTTTGTGTAGACTCATGGATGTAGTCATTGGTCCTTCATTGGGCCCCTTTGTGTTTTATTACCTAGATGACGTTATCATCGTGACACCCGATTTTGAGACCCATCTTACAGTCTTGAGGGAGTTAGTCAAACGGCTCAAAGAGGCTAACCTGACCGTAAATTTCGACAAGTGCAAATTTTGCCGTCCTTCGTTGAAATTCTTAGGTTTTCTCGTCGATGAACAAGGTCTGAGAACTGACCCTGAAAAGGTTGAATCCATTCTAAACTATCCTGTACCAACCAATACGACCCAAATACGTCGTTTAATCAGATTAGTAGGTTATTACCGCCGGTTTTCAAAAGACTTCGCTACAGTATGCTCCCCTATCTCTGACTTATTAAAAGGACGACAGAAGGAACAACCTATTACCTGGACTAAGGAGGACGTCCACTCCCGTTCTGGCTAGCCCAGATTTTTCTAAGGAGTTTTTTCTAGCATGTGATGCTTCAGATGTAGGAGTTGGTGGAGTACTTTTCCAGGAAACCGACGGTTTAGAACATCCCATTGCCTTCTTTAGTAAAACCTTAAATAAATGTCAACGTAAATATACTACCACCGAAAAGGAATGCCTTGCAATTTTGCTATCTATAGATCGATTTCGCCCTTATATTGAAGGTACTGAATTCACTGTTATAACTGATCATTCTTCTCTACAGTGGCTGCATTCAATGAAGAACCCTTCTCCTCGACTGGCTAGATGGATTATCAGATTATCATGTCATAGATTCAAGATCATACATCGTAGTGGCTCGCTGAATACCGTTGCGGATTCATTATCCCGTATTCTTGAGTCTGTGCAGACTGTGGTATCGTGAGATGCTGAAGAACGTAATTAGTAATCCTCATCTCTTTCCTGATTTCCGAGTGGATGGTAACGTGTTGTATAAACATATCTTTTGTAAGTCCCGACTATCTGATGATTCTCCTGAATGGAAGATTGTTGTTCCTACTGATAATAGATTAGAGTTGTTGAGAAAATATCACGATGATCCTATTGCAGCGCACTTTGGTGTGTCTGAGACACTATCCCGTTTATCTTATCTTTATTATTGGCCAAAGATGCGTAATTCAGTAAGAAACTATGTCAGAAAATGTAAAGTATGTGCTTCGTGCAAGTCAGACAACCTTCCTCAAGCAGGTTTGACAGGTAAATACAGGAACATCAACTTTCCGTTTCAGTTGTTTTCTGCAGATTTGCTGGGACCATATCCCAGATCAAAAAATGGAAAAACCAGTATGTACTAGTTGTTACAGATTGGTTCACCAAATTTGTGCTTGTGCATCCCATGGCTCGAGCAACTGCCAAAGGTATCGTTAAGTTCATTGAAACTCAAGTCTTTCTAATTTTTGGTGTCCCTCAGATAATTGAAGTTGATAACGGAGCGCAATTCATTTCCAACGAATTCAAGAATTTAGCTAAACAATATAATGTCCAAAAGATTTGGTACAACGCGAGGTATTTTCCACAAATAAACCCAACAGAACGTGTGAATAGAACGATTACAACGGCTATACGATCTTTCATACATGAAAATCACAAAACTTGGGATCAGAACATACACCATATAGCCCAAGCTATTAGGTTAAGTAAACATGAAGTCACTGGATTTTCTCCATCCTACCTGTGTTTCATAAGAAATGTCGCAACTGACGGTGCTTTTCATGGTAAAATTTCAGAAAATGCAAATAACCCAATTGAAATCCGTAATAAAGTTTTGGATCCACTATTGCAAAGAAAATTACCTGATCTCTATCATTCTGTCCAGCAGAAAATATTTCAGGCTCATAAGAGAAATTCTCATCGATATAACTTGAGGAAACGTGATGTTCAGTTTCATGTTGGAGACAGGGTTTGGAAAAAGAATTTTATACTTTCAGACGCGACTAAGAATTTCTCCGCTAAGCTCGCTCCTAAGTTTGTGCCTTACATTGTTAACAGAGTAGTGTCTCCATTAGTTTATAATTTGAAGGACTTGAGTGGAAATGATCTTGGTGATTTTCACGTTAAGCATATTAAATTGGACGTTACACAGAGTGACGAGAGTAGTGATGATTCAGGATGGAGGTGATGATTTGTCGTTTTTTTTATGTCCCTTATACCTTCCCTCCTTTCCTATCGTAAGGCAAGTGTCCCCCCTGTTGGTACAAATATACATATAACCTTATCTTATCTTTTATCGTGTCTAATGACAATTTATGTTATGGCGGTTGGCAAATACCGTATCTTTTGTGTCTCCGACACCTACCGTATCTTTATCTTATGCCTGAGGGCAATTAACGTATCTTTTAATATTTTGAAGTTTAGAGTGGCTATGCAGTATCTTGATTGAAAATTTAGCGTAGTTAGCGATTTACTTTGAAGTTTTCTTTAATCTGTGAGTCTCATAGAGATTATTTTTCTTGCATTTTTGGATGCAGTTATTGTTTGTGCCAACGGGCGGACACTTCTCTTTCTCTTTCCTTACCTGTTGTTTGTATCTATCCCTATTACCTATTTCCTATTATCTATCCCTATTACCTATTATCTATCCCTATAACCTATTTCTATCACCTATTTCCGCTTCCTTATATCGAACCTACTTTGCGATTTGTAATCGCTGGCGCCCAATCTTATCTTTTCTTTCCTACGTATTTCCGGGGTTGTTTTTCCAATTTATTCTCTACTTTCATTATTTTCGAATATTAAGAATCACTTCATGGGAGAGGCTGGGTTGGAAAGTGATCTCTTGATATTATTAGTTAGATCATCTTCATATACACATTTAACATCTTCTGTGTGATAAATTAGCTCTAAATATCTCTCGACATTATTGATTGCATCATCTACACATACACATTCAACATCTTCTGTGTGATAAATTAACTTTAAATACCTCTTGATATTATTGGTTACATCATCTACACATACATCTCTAACACCTTCAGTGAGATTAATTAATAAGCTTCAAATTTCGAGCTTTGAAACTTGGAAAACCACCTCAGGATATCAATAGTACCTTGCCTGATAATATTTTTTTTTCTCCTCGATTCCTTCCTTCCCTTCCTCACTTTCCTAACAGTTTTGTTTTTTTTTTTCTGCATCGTGCCATTTGTTAGACTTCATTGCTCCGGAAAGAAACATCTTTATCTTGACTACTGCTGCCTACCGTTTATAACTTTATCGATTTTGAATACCTCAGTCTGGATGATTTCGGGATTTGATTCGTGTAGACTACCTTACCTGTCGATAAGTCGATACCTATCTTTTCTTATATCTACACGTTTTCACTCCTGACTTTGTCTACCGACCTCTCTACCTATATAACGATTATTACCTAACGTTTTTCTTAACTTGGCATCAGCTTCTGTTCGCACAGGGTGTTGCAAGTGTCTCTTATCTTACCTTGCTATCGACTTTGTCGATTATTACCGATTTTGACTTCTTCACTAGATGACTTCGGTGTTTGATTCGTGTAGATGTTGTTTACAATAACCATACGCATCATCCTTCGATTTTCATCTGTGAATTTACCGATTTAGACCGTTTTTCTTTTCTTTTTACCTTACCGGATTTGACATCGTCTTGTGCTCGCTGAAACCGACACAGGATGATGGGAGTTTTTTGTGGTTTTGGTCTCTGTTCCATAAACGCGTGGATATTATTTACAATAGCCATACGCATCATCCTTCGATTTTCATCTGTGAATTTACCGATTTAGACCGTTTTTCTTTTATTTTTACCTTACCGGATTTGACATCGTCTTGTGCCCGCTGAAACCGACACAGGATGATGGGAGTTTTTTTGTGGTTTTGGTCTCTGATCCATAAACCTCCATGCCCTGGCCATTCAGTTTTGTCTCGAACTGGGTGGTTCTTTTTTTTATTATTTGCGGAGGCTATGATGACTACGTTCGGAGCTTCTATGCAGTTTTCTTTTCATTTGAGACTTATATTTTTTCTCAACCCCGATTAGATCGGAAATTTCTTTCGAGAATAAATGTTTTTGATCATTGACTTAGGTTAATGCTTGGCCATGTGCGACGTTTAGTCGGCCGACAGCGTATGCTCTGCAACGCTCTCGACCCTTTTCCATTGGAAATGGCCTTCAGCGTCTAAACGGCGCTTTTAACTTTTTCCTTTGTGTCGTTTATCTTTGTTACAGGTAGGTGCGTTCAGGTTTGGTTGGAACGTCGAGTATACGAGGATTTTGCTTATCTGGATTGCGCTTAATCACACTGCTCGACTTGGGTGACGAACAACTGTCGACCCATTGCTGGTTCTACAACTTTCAATTTTTTTTTGAGTTTTGATCTTTCTTTGTTTGCCTATGAACTTCATGTAAATTTATGATTCAGTTATGCTGTGTGACCTGAAAGATTAATTTCCCTTTCATCCTTTTGGCTCAACTTTCAATTTGGCATTTAACGTTAAAGAACTTTATTTTCCTCATAGTAACTATTCTATTTTTCAAAATTAATCGAAACTTATTGGCTTTACATTTTTCTAAAAAAAATTCCTTCAAAATTTTTTTTTCCTGGTAAGTGGTGTGTGTAACGTTACAAAACGCTCCACTGTCGATTTCAGTTTCCATCGCGAAAATACGTCATACTAATAATTTCAATTCCGATCGCAAGAAAAAACGCCTTACTGAAATTATATGATCGGTCGCTAAAGAACGCTCATCGCTTTGACGGTTGAGTGTGTGTTTCGCATGCGCGACCCTTCCAATTCGGTCTAGCCGATGGAAAGTTCTTTCTTTTGCTGCGTAGGAAGTTGAAGATTCAACACCTTGCTAGAGTTTAACGAATAAACGAACTTCGTAATCCATCAACATCGTGGAATTTTGAAGTTTTATTGTTTCTTATAAGACGTCTATTCAAAAGGCGGTAAGTACTACGTATATCCCGACCAATATTTTTTGCTTTTGTGAATGCCAGATTGTGATTTCTGATTTATTTCATTCCATGCAGGTTACACAGCTTAATATTTTCCTTTATATGATATTGTGCATTTGATTTCTTGTCTCATTCTTATTATCGAATAACGTGCTCTTATTCCTGAGTTCTAGATATTTCATCTCATATTTATTAACTTGTGAATTGTTTCAATAACGTCTAGAGTCGCTGGGAATGAGATCACGTGTTACAAGCACTATCTTATAGTTTTTAAATTTGCAGTCTTTCAGAGCTGTGCCGAAGCCTTGTGCTTAGTGCTCGTGAAACCACTCAAAGCACTTTTGTGCTCCTAAGCACTGTGCTCCCAAGCACTTAATTAAGCCGGTGCTTAGTGCTTGGTGCTTCGAGAAGTTTTTAAGAAGGCTTAGTGCTTAGTAATTAGAAAAAGTGCTCCCGAGCACCGGAAAGTGCTCCCAAGCACCGCAGTGCTCCCGAGCACCGCAAAGTGCTCCCGAGCACCTTAGGGCTTCGAAGCACTTTTCGGGATTACTAAGCACTAAGCCCTTCATAGACTTGTCGAAACAGGAAAATGTCGGGCTATCGCGTGATTGGAGTAGACAAAGAGAACTAATATATCGGTTGTCTCTGGTGTTGGAGACATTCGACAAGGAATACAAGGATCCTCATTCGACACATTCGTGATATATGTGTTTAAGTTTAGTTTTGTGCCACTATTATATGAAAATAATAAAAGGCTTTCAGAGTCGAAGTGTCAAAGCGTGAGCTTTCAGCTGGGAACATCGAGATACAATATTTTGTATTCTATCTCGATCTTGAAGATATTAGAATTCCGTTCTGAAGAGTGTTTGAAAATCTCAAGAAATCCACTGACGTGAAGTCACGTGGATTATACTTATTAAATTTTCGTATTCGTATGTCACACACTCGACCGTTTCACATTTAATATTTCATTGTTTTTTTTCTCTGTGATTTCTAACCTAATGATCTGATTGAAATGATATTTTGCATTCTTTGATGTAGTATGACTGCGTGCAGGTTCGTGAGAAATTTCGAGAGTATCGCAAAATTAGAATATTCAAGAAAAATATATTTCTTGAGCTTAACCATTGTATAAATAAAATTATACAATGGCTCAACTGAATCTTGGATGAGTGATTTAAGTCATTTATGGTAGATGACCAATCTCTACATTAAAATACTATAAATATCAATTGAATCAGATTATTTGCAATATGATGGGAAGAATAGAAATGAATATTGTTTTTTGATCTCCTGATTAAACGGTCATCACGACACTTAGCGCGAGGCTGTCCATTTCAGAAGTTATGGGACAAAAATATATAATTATGCTCACGTCAATAACACTATAACTTCCCGACCGCTTATGCCTTTAAACGAACTTTGCCGAGATATTTAGGCTTTGAGCCTACCCTGCAACTTTCCAGGGCTCTAGATTTTTCGTTTGGAGAGTAATCGTGTTTACGGACGGCCGAACATTCAAACATCGATATGGTTCACGGATTCATCATCAGGGAGTCAAACACGTCAAGTATTGGATTTCAATTCGATATTATCTGCGGTTTTTAGCGAAATATTGGGAATATAAAATTTTGATTCGATATATCCACGGAATTATTGGGCAGATTTTACCCATTCACGAATTATACCTTCGTGATATCATTGTATAAAGATTATTTTATTATTTATACAATGGTGATATGTACACCCATTCTAAATTTCATATTCCCAGTATGTCCTGCAAATGTTTCCATATAATGTCATACAATTTCGATATCAAGAATCTTGGGTTCTAAAAGTCAGCTCATTGAAACTGTATTTTCATCGATATTAAATCAGTAGGGTTCACGCGGAATTTCGTGAGGATAATATGATCAGCAGATCACAGAATATTGAATATTTGAAAAGAAATTTTTTTTAGATTGTTCTAATGACACGATCATCACGAAATTCCGCACAAAGATGCAGATCAGCATTTTCAAACTAGTTACTGAGTTTCAGAATGATTGAAATTGTATTCTTGAGTAATTCCAAAAAAAATAACGATACTGAGTAAAAAAACCATCCAAAATTTCCTTCAAATACTTCTTCCCAATATCTCTGAGAATTATGAACATATCGAACTGAAATTTGGCACACTGCTATGAAATATGGTGTTAAGGTATAAGCATATTTTTTTCAAATGTAGTGAACTGTTTCCGATAATGGAAGTTTTTCTGAAAAAATGTTTTTATTCAATCTTACTGACGGTACGATCTCAACAAAATTTTGCTGGAAGTTGCGTGTCATCGTGCCCCAACTAAGTGCCAAGTTTCAATATTAGGGAAATAACCTCAAAATTTCAAATAGCTATAACGCTGAAACCGTTGTGACCATCAACCAACATAACCGCGACATTCGGATGCTCGACCTATCCTGAAAGTTTTAAGCCTCTAGTTTGCTCTGTTCGACAGATATTGGGTCCTCGGTTGGACGGCCGGCCGAACAGAATCGACTTTGACACCGGCTCAGTGGGTTCAACTTAGTCGTTTGAGACCATATTCGGCTCAAAATTCGAAAATTGCAGACGAACCAAACACCAAATGAACGATAGCACGCTATTCCCTAGAACATGAGTGAAAACACGAGTTCGCCGTAGGCCGTGCACTCTCTGAGCCATGTTTTTATGTTTCCATTATTTCGACAGCATATTATTATGGCGAAAACTGTATTTTGGAAGTGATCGAATGTCGGTCAGTAAGTTTGAAATGGACTCACTAATGAAGAATCCGTAGTCAAAATCGATTCTGTCCAGTCGTTAACACGATAAATCTCAAAGGAGAAAAGCTCTGTTCGGGTTCCGAATTATGATCGGTCCTTGGATGGTTTTCCGACTTCGAAAAACCGAAATGCCGATATTGCAGACAATTAGCTGAAAAAGTTTTGAAGTCGAAGTTTCATATTAAAAAGTGCTTAGTGCTCGGTGCTCGGGTAAACGAATTACTTTTTGAAAGTGCTTGGTAATCGCGAGCATTTCACAAAAAATGAGTGCTTAGTGCTCGAGAATCCGGAGCACTTTTAGAAAGGGCTTAGTGCTTTGTGCTCGGAGCACTTTCCATCAGTGCTCGGCACAGCTCTGCATTGTACCTATAGACGAGAGAAATTCTGCAAGTCCAAAAAAAATATGGATATTTTGGAACACCTATGCCTTGAACGAGAAGATGATCACAGCCGTTACAGATATCCAGAAAAAACCTTATGGACTCAACAGAATAAAAACAATAAATTTGAAAAATATATGTCTATAAGAGTCAATATTATATTTATTTATTTATTGATGAAAGAAAATTATGTTTCCTGGGCTGAAGGAACTCGGTCAATGGCCTTTTGTAAGAGAGTTTTTACAATAAAGTACTTTTTATTAATATTATTAATTCTCTTTTCATGAAAATATAAAGTTTGAAATGACTCATTTTATATATATGCCTGTTATGAAGACACAACATTTCAGAAGCAGGATGCAAATCATTTCTGAGATATCGAAGAATTTGAAAATATATTTTTTCAATTTTTAGTTCATTTGTTCCCCACGAAATACTTTCGCATGCATTTTTCCGTTGGTATACTTTACAACTACAAAATTAATTTCAATTCAATCAAGTCGGTATTTTTAGAGTTATGGAGAAAACACAATTTCAGCAACCCAAAAATGCTGGGCTGATTCTGCTGACATTAAGGTTCAAAACATACCCTGAAAATGTAACGACTATGGCCAGAAAGAATTGAAGTTGACCATGGATTCTTCTTCAGAGAGTCAAACTTGATCGTTTAGGAGAATTTATGGAAATAACCCTAAATATTCAAATGAGTGTATAAAGTCGAAATCTTCAGGCCAATTTGGTCTATCAGCGAACTGGGCCATCGCATCCTGTTGCGCATTTTTGGAAAAAACATCTATAATTACAGACATTCAGGCAAAACTAAAAAACGCTGTTCTGTTCCCCATATAAAAAGCGCGTAAAAAGTTCTAACCTTGACCTCCTTATCTTCAAATTCAAGATATTCAGTAAATATGTTCATCTAATGAATCGAATCCAAAATCGTCGCATTCAATAGGTTACCAATCTTTTGTATGATATTTTTAAGCATCGTTTTTACAGAATTATTTTTACAAGGTCATTTGAATGGGTGAAGAATTGGATGCGACCTGATGATAAAACACGCATTTGCATTTTCAACTAGTGAGCTATTCCGCCTTTTTCATAACCCTAAATTCATTAGTACCAGCCCAAACGGAAGTAACGCCAATAGGCGGTTTCGGAAACTTGATCGGGGTTGCCTACTCGATCACCTGTCAGATTCCTCGGATCACTTACCCGGCTTAGGCAGTAAACGAACATGTCGGGGTTGTAACGGCACAGAATACAGAAAAATCTCTTCTGTGATTGTGATTTGTTTTGATTTTTGATTGAATCAAAATACAACCTGAGTTAATTAACGAACAGTTTTGGCTTATCACGTTATGAATTCGATGCAGGAAATTCTTGCTAGATGTGAAAATTGAGAGTAAATTAGTCAGGGAGGCTGATATGCAAAAGCACATTGAAGAAAATAATTCTTTATCATTATGATGAATTGAAGACCACAAATTTCATCTGTTTTGGAGGGTGCAGTTTCCTAGACCCTGTTCTGTTTCAGAGTGTGAATATTCTCGATCTATTTCTAAAATTTGCAATGCAGTGAGTAGGTCAAAACCAGACAGCCTTTCAATTTGTGGATTTTGTTGCCAGTCACAGACGAGAGAGTATAAAACCTGCTGTTTTTATATGATTTTGTGTTTTGTGTTCAGTAAGTAAGCAGTATATTCTTGTTGATGTAAATTTCAATATTGTATACTTTATAATAAATAAATAAAAATATTTTCAATCCTCCTGTTGCGTGTCATCGTGCCTCAACTAAGTGCCAAGTTTCAATATTAGGGAAATCACCTCAAAATTTCAAATAGCTATAACGCTGAAACCGTTAGGCCGCTTGTGACCATCAACCAACATAACTGCGGCATTCGGATGCTCGACCTATCCTGAAAGTTTTAAGCCTCTAGTTTGCTCCGTTCGACAGATATTGGGTCCTCGGTTGGACGGCCGGCCGAACAGAATCAACCTAGTCGTTTGAGACCATATTCGGCTCAAAATTCGAAAATTGCAGACGAACCAAACACCAAATAAACGATAGCACGCTATTCCCTAGAACATGAGCGAAAACACGAGTTCGCCGTAGGCCGTGCACTCTCTGAGCCATGTCTTTATGTTTCCATTATTTCGACAGCATATTATTATGGCGAAAACTGTATTTTGGAAGTGATCGAATGTCGGTCAGTAAGTTTGAAATTTTAAACCGGGAATGGACTCACTAATGAAGAATCCGTAGTCAAAATCGATTCTGTCCAGTCGTAAACACGATAAATCTCAAAGGAGAAAAGCTCTGTTCGGGTTCCGAATTATGATCGGTCCTTGGATGGTTTTCCGACTTCGAAAAACTGAAATGCCGATATTGCAGGCAATAAGCTGAAAAAGTCTCGAAGTCGAAGTTTCATATTAAAAAGTGCTTAGTGCTCGGTGCACGGGTAAACGAATTACTTTTTGAAAGTGCTTGGTAATCGCGAGCATTTCACAAAAAATGAGTGATTAGTGCTCGAGATTCCGGAGCACTTTTAGAAAGGGCTTAGTGCTTTGTGCTCGGAGCACTTTCCATCAGTGCTCAGCACAGCTCTGCAGTCTTTGTACCGGGGCTATCGCCCACTGAATCATCTTTGTACCGGGGCTATCGCCCACTGAACCATCTTTTCACCGAGCTACCGACTACTGGATTATAATTTTACTGGGACTAACGCCCATTTGAATATTCTACTACCGGACCCAGAGTTTGACTGGATCATCTTAGTACTAGAGGCAATCATTACTGGATTATCTTAATACTGGAGCTGATTATGACTGGAATACCTTTATTCCGAAGCTAATTATTACTGGAATATCTTAATTCTGCACTTTATTCTGGATGGAATCTCTTGAAACTGGACTACCTGCATAATACCTGTATTTTGAAGGATCATACCACCGGATCCTTACTTCTAAGATAAGTGCTTCTTCGAATCCCGGATCTCAGATTCACTGTACCTAAATTTGTGTTTGTAAATAGCAATTTTAATTGTAAAGTTGAAATAAATAGATAGGGAGTAAGAGGTTGCATCATTACCACCAGATTAACGATTAGGGATACATTCAGGAGTTAATTTAATTTCAAGATAAGCAAGATTATTTAGATTTAGATTTGAAGTGGAATCATTTGTTATAGATTTCCATTCAAACAACCAGAAATTTTGAATTTATGGATCAAGGCTGTACCAGCAGACTTTGTCAGGAGCATTTTCTTCCTAGTAATTATCTAGTGAGACCTGGATCCACCATGAATTTATTAAAACCAGATGCTGTTCCTTCTGTCTTCTCATATCCCAAGCAATTGTTAGCGAAATATGTCGAACCTCGCAGGAAAAGAAGAAAAGTGGTAGGTACATAATATAACGTGTATGAGACAAAAATATATTCGATCCTGTTTTGGATGAACATGAAAGAATTTTTTTCAGGAGTTGTCTGGCGATATTCATAGTGCAGGTGTTAGTGATCATACCTCTGAATAAAGAACACAAGGAAGGACCATATAGCGCCTCACAAAGTGGGTCCGGGATGGATGTTGCATATGGCCGACTTACCTTTCACTTTGAAGAGAGAACAACTTGTTCCGAGACTTCTTTGTCTGAAGAAGCTAACTAACATGAGTCATACTTGGAGGTTCAATATGGGCGCATATGTCCCACTGATATACGAAGTAAAAAAGTGTTATGCGTCTTCCTGTTGTTCTTTATTCAAAGGATCATACTGAATCACCTGCAGGTGTCTGTGATCATAATGAATCACCTACAGATTTACCATCTACTTCAACAGCTCCACATAGACTGTTTCATATAACAGATACCAATTATTACGAAGAAAAGTCAGAGCCCTGAATCAAAAAATAAGGAGGAGGGATAAAAAAATTACCACCATGAAAGAAGTGATTCATTCAATTTCAAAAAGCGGACATAGCAATGAAAGTCGGAATCAAGTCTTAAAATCCGTTCACAGAACAGGTAAATAAAAGATACGAACAAGGCTACAAATGAGGATGAACTTAATGATGTAATTCGGTGCTTGGATGACAAAAAGTTGAGTGAGTTTCAGGAAAATGACGTATATTATATCTCTAGTTATATGGTTCATAATGTCATCTGTGTCACTACTTGTGATCATTGTATAGACATATTACTAAATAGAGAAAAAACTCCTTCTGAGCACTCCTATACTGCCCCTTCTGAAGCTCATAAATTGTTCACAAATTTTGTTACTCGGGGAGGTCTTCTTTATGCTTCAGATGTGGTGTAAAAAATTCTACATTTCACAGAGAAACAAATTCGCCTTCAGTTAGAATGTGCAAATCTTTTGCGTAGTAAAACTAACTTGAAGCAAATAATCATTAATTCTGTGATAAAGCATTTTGTTGCGAAAGCAAATCTATTCATACCTAAGCACCCTGTAATACAAGAATGTGTTGCTGAGGACTGCCATGAAATTCAGATAATTCGGAAATTAACATCAATATATTTGAAGTGTCGAATGTATCACCATGCTAAGGTGTTGAATTTAGAATTGCATGGAAAAAATGCTTCAGTCAGGCAAAAACTGACCAAGCTTGTTCTTTTTAGAAATTGTTAAATTGAATTTTAGCATGTAGTAGTTGTGGAGATAATATGTAGGTACAGTGTGTTTGAATATCTAAATAAATATTATTTTTGTCTTTCTTTAATTTTATTTACCAACCACATAGAAAAACAATTCTCGAAAAGCACCGACTTGAAGTCAGGAAAATTTAAGCGCTTGTTAAAATTCATTGCCAATGCGAAATTTGACATACTTTTTTTCGATATTTTTGGAAATGTGTGTCGAATCGAGCTGAAATTTCGAACATTTCTGTTCAGATTCGACTTCAAGGTCTGTGCCAAGTTTCATTGAAATCTCATTGATAGTTTCCAAAAAAAAAAATTTAACGATTCTTCATGCAATCAGTTAGCAAGTTTTAATCTGATTGCATCAGTACTTCTTGAGATATAGAGAAAATAAAATAATATATTTGAAATGGATTTAACTCCGAAATTGATAGGTAAATTTTGCCCGTTAACGAACTTATTTAGAATTTTTTAAGTCGCTATAGCTTTTCTCGGTATTAAGTTATCGTGGCAACGGGCGGCTGAATAGAATTCAATTTGACATTGAACTCTTCATCAGTGAGTCCAACCTGGTCCCTTGGAACCATTTTCGGCAAAAAAACGCAAATAAGTATTCAATCCATAATATTATTGAAGGAAAATAATTTATTCTACAACAATATTTTCTTCCATATACTCGCGTATTTTAAAAGTCAAATTATATTAGAAATACCTACACTTCGAACAGTAATCAGGTCCAGTATAATGAGGACTGTAAGCTTTGCTCGAATAAGACAACAGTAGAAATCAGTTTTTTTTATTTGTTCCATACACTTATATTTTCAAGTTCGTATCAAATATTAATTGTAGACTTAAATACTATATTCACAATATAGAGATTGATTGTGGTAATTATGTACAAAATAAATAACGAATAAATACTCAATTAAATAAATAAATAAGATCGCACATTCCACAAAATTTTGAATAATCATATTGCTGAAATTTATACAATGTCCAAGTTCACTTCAATTCAGCCCATAAAAGCAAATTGGTTCTTCAATTCAAGAATTAATCAAAATTTTGGGAAACCTCTCTTGATTTGTTGAGAAAATCTATCTATGAGCCAGAAGGTCAAATCCAGTCCAAACTCGTATTACAATACGTTGAATACAATATTATAACTTATAATTAAATCCCATGTTCCTTCCCTCAATTTTGACGACCCATCTTCAGTCAGAAACTATATTTGAATCTCTTATTTCTACTGAAACATCCCAATCCTCCAGCAACATTTCAAACAAACTGGTTTTGAATAGACAGACTTATAGACTACTGAAAGAAATTGCTCATGATAGCACAAATGGCTTATTGCTCTTTGAGTGTACGTGGAATATATAAGTGAACACTACACAGTAATATCTATACTATCTATGCTGGACCCTTCAATATTTTAATAAAAGAGTCATTGTTGGTAAGTGTTCACTGAGATGTCTTAAACACTGGTATGATTATGTTTATATGCAAATTCAATATTAATGCCAGTTCTCTTCACCTGCTCAAAGGGAACTGCAGAAATTTTCATATTTGAAATTTGTTTCTGTCGTATACAATCTCATGATTCGAATCTCTTAGAGATTTTTTCGATAATTTGTATTGTTTATATCTATTTTCATATCTCTTGAGAGGTAAATGCGGACTTTGTTTATGTGTCCTTAGGCCACACTAGACAGTACTGTTGATTTCTGACTAACATTGTGGCCGGTAATGTTTGTCTAGAAAATTTGTTTCCCTAGACCGGAATTGACCCCGTGATCTTCAGATCACAAACAGAATATATTCATAACATATCTAACAATATTTTCCACAGATGCAAATATTATGGTTTCATCATAAAGTTCTTCATTAAATGTTGAGAACAATTAAACTGATATATTTATCTTCAAATGAGCCCAAGAGTATGAATAATTCAGTTGACTGTTTTATAAATAGTCCAAATAAAGTTGAGGCGAATAACAAAAAAGTACCGGCTGATGATTGAGATGAAGTCTGTTATCGTTTTTGCTCATGAGATTTTCGCTAGTGACCGAAACATTTGAAAAATTCGTATTCAAAGAAAGTTTTTGCAATAATCAGTCTTATGGTTTTTCAGTAGAACTCAGTGCTTTGAACACGATACTAGTAAGTCCGATAGTAAGCGAATAATACTCTCGAATTTGAAGAGCAAATTGTGAGCGACAATCGACTGAATCAATATTTCTTGAATAAAAACCCAAATAAATATTTATTCTTGTCTTTCCTCTACTTTGGTGTTTGCATCTTCACTTCGGAAAGTATAGATTGGTCTGAATCCACCTTCAAGTTGAGGTTTGAAATGTTCAATATCAAATTCACTTGTTGTAGCCTGTGCCATGGTAGTAGTCTCACTTTCATCAGTGTTTTTGTGCGGTGAATCACTTCTTCTAATTACTGACCATCCTTGCGATGGCGAATCTACTTTAACACTAGCTTGGAATGGCGCTTGAAAATCTTGTTCTGTTCGTACATTTATGCTATCGTTCATATTGTCCTCAGTTCTATGATTGGATAAGGTATGGACATTCGATAACGAAGTGGAAAGTTTTTCAGTGTCCTTACTAGCTGGGACAAAGTAAATGTTAGAGCTTGGTGATTCAGAAGGAGAAGTGAAAAATTCATTTTGAATACTTTGTCTGGATGGTTCAGTTGGAGTATAAGCCACAGCGATAGGCTTTTCTGCTAATATGTGATTATGAAATTTGTTTCCTGTAACAATTCTAGATTCAATATTACCATCTAATGTATTCCACTGGTTGTTAGACACAAATGTTCCTTCAATTTCCGGATGAGAGATATCTTCTGATCCGATCCCGTTGTTTGTCGCATCAGGTACAGGATGTAGAACAGATATATCAGGTCTTTCAAGAGGATAAGGAAAATCAGACTTCATAGGAAAAACTGAAGGTCTTGACTGAGGCTTCAAAATAGGAGAATCATTTCTATCTATCATTCCTATAATAGGATCCTCATCTTGAATGAAATCTTTGTTAATTTCTGATGGGGGCAGAGGTAGTTCAGCTCTTGTTCCGATTACAACACTTTCTCTTTTATTGGTATCTATTACATCCAATTTAATAGGGGGAGTGTTAACAGGATATACAACATAAACAGGTTTCTCAGTCTTATTATTCTCCTGAATTATACTGTTAACAGGTTCTTGGTGAAACTCTTTTTTCTCCGATTGCTTAGCTTGTAACATCTGTAATGTTTCAACAGCCCCATCTTCTTTTTTGATTACCCTTGGTGGCTCTAGAATCAGATTTGTCACCATTGGTGGTTTTCTAACATACTCTTCGCCTTTTCTATCTTGAGCCACTGGCGTTCTCTGTTCTAGATGCTGAGGAACCTGCGGTAAAGGTGGAACTTTCCTATAGTTATGTAAGTTTCTTGAAGGTAGTGGTGGGGGCTGCAATTTTTCATAAAATTCTAATGGATGATTCGAAGGTCTTTCAAGCAGAGGTTCTCTATGCAATCGATTGTCATAGAAATTAGATGGCCCACGATGAATACCGTGTGGACCACCATGATGACTTCCATGTGGATGATGTATTCCATTTACCGGACCGTGTGATTTCATGTTAGGTCTGAATTGAGGAAGAATGTTCGGCAGGGTATCTATCCTCTTGAAAGCAACATCAGGGAATGGACGAGGAGGACGAGAGTATTCCAGATTGCCACTGAAGAAATGCCCTGGTCTAGGATCCCATGGTGGTCTTGGAGTCTCAATTCGCGTTGGATGTTTCCCCTCTTTTTCTTTAGGTGGTGTTAAATTACTTGGAAGCTGATGATACATTGGTTTAGATGCCAGCTTGAGAATTTCCTTATCTTGGGCGATAACTGATGGACTCGATGTGGTTAAAGGTGGGAGATGACTTGTTAAAGATACTTCTTTCTCATTGGGAAATACTACTTTCGAACCACTGATAGGCAGTTCTGGCTCTTTATTACCTAACTCCAATTTCGCATCCATCACTTGACCTGGGATTTTCTTGATATTTTCAATCGGAACTCCAATGGACAAGGAAGCTTCTGAATTAGTGTTAGTTTGTATTGTAACCACACTACCACTTAGTTCATGATGAGGTTTCATGAGGGGTTGTTGGAATATTACAGAGTCGGGTGAATTATTGTATATTATATCATCTTTTTCATAAGAACCTTCGCCAAATAATGGTTGGAAATAATTCGAGCTGAAGTCATCCTGAGAATTTATAGTTGAATAGGAACTTCCATCTGTTTTTTGGTGGTGACCAACGACGAAAGAGACTGTATCCTGGTCTGGTGCAATATGAATACTACTAGAACTTGGAGCATATTGAGTATGTACTGCAAAAGGTTTGGGAACTACTCTTTCATTGTTTAGTTGATCTCTCAAATTTTGGGTTGCGATTATTATGGGATGGTAATTGTTGGAGTCTGGTTGTTGCTGTTTCGTAGGCCAGACAGGAATCTTAGGAGTTGTTACATGATTTTCACCAAGAGGCAAGGAGGTTACTTTCGAAAATGGATTGGATTCGTTCAACAATTCTATTTTGTCTGTAGTCATCGTTGAGTATTCTTTATAACTATGAGAATTGTATAATGGAGTAGGTTTACTTGCTTTGCTTGTAGTTGTTGGTGGAGGTGTTGGTGTAGTGGTAGTAGTGGTTATGGTAGTAGTTGTAGGGTTGGTACTAGTTGATGGTGTTGTAAAGTGCGAAGTACTAGAAGAATATTGCATTTCTGAACTTTTTGGGTTGTTGTAGTAATAATCTTCGTATTCTTCATAAAAATTTTCCATTTCCATTTTAGATCCAGTTGCAACATTCGGGATAGTTGACATATTCGTAGTAGATTGAGTAGTGGTGGTCGATGCATTTTTCAGCTGGGGTATGTTCTGTAACTTATTCGAGGGTAGGTTTATGAAAAGTGATGGTGCTCTCGTTCTTTCTGTGGTTGTAACGGTTTCATCATATTCGCCGAACAATTGTTCGAACAGACTTATTATTTTTCGTGTTGTAGTTTCTAGTGACGGTGGAGTAGTTGTTAGAAAATCATTAGAGATTTTGGAAGTGGTTTTATAAACTTCCTTAGGCCTGGTATCATACTCATCCTTCGTGTTTTCAGAACTACCGTAGTAATCTTCCGAGAAATCCTGACTGAAGTTGGGATAACCGATGGGTTCAAGTGATAATTTGTAATCTTTCGTGGTTAAAGGAGCGTTCGTTGTTGTTGTGGTGGTTTCCTTATAGTCAAAAATACTATATGAACTGGAGGTCGACATGTGGGGACTATTGGATGGTTTATACGTTGGATATTTAGTTATATGAGTTTTATGATTGTGGTATTTGTTGACATTACCTTGAACTTTGGTGTTTGCATAGCTGCTAGATATCAAAGGATATACATACTTGTCAGGATTGTATTTGATGGGAAGATTGAGAAAATCGTGAAAGTTTGGTGAGAGTTGATTTATATCACTAGGCCTGTGACTACCTATGTTTCCATCTTTGCGGTCTATGTTTGCTTTGTTGAAAACATCATCAGATTGTTTTTCATTCTCTTCCGAGTAATCGTAGAAGTCGTCATCAATTTGAGATAAGGTCTTGTTGGTGAAGTCAATTTTACCAGTCAACGGATCCTTTTCCATGTAGAAAGGTTTTCCTTTGTTGAAGATATTTTCTGGCAAATTATATCCAGGTATAACGAGAGGAGAAGGGTCGGGAATTTCTTCTGAATCATTCGTTGCAGATGAAGGATTAGAAAAATATCTATCCGATGAATGTTCCTCCTGAAAAATAAGAAATTCTTAAATTAGGACTCAAGTTAATGCATGCGTAGAAAGGCATTGTAAGATGAACTTATTGGATATGTACCTATAAAAAGCAGATATGCGTAGAGTTACTTAGGTGATAATATCTTCCGGAAGAAACAACTCAGAAACCTCATATTTGTAGAGTAGGTTTGGACCTTAATTACGAAGGTCGAATTCGTGAGTGGGTAAAACCCACCCAATGATTTCGCAGATTTATCCATTTAAAATTTTATTTTCTCCATATTACTTTATCGAAAAATGACACTTCGAAGGCTCATACAGAATTTCATGACGATAATTTTTTTTTAAGTTCTAATGACACGATCATCACGAAATTCGGCGCAAAATTGTCCGTCAGTATTTTCAAACTAGCTGCCAAGTCTAGTCATGATTAAATCAGTATTTTTAGAGTAATTACGAAATAACAATGATATCGAGGAAAAAAACACGAAATCTGACATATTTTTACCGAATATGTATCTCCAAAAATAATAATCGTATCAAAATGAAAATTGTTATATTGTGAAATATGAAGCTCAAGGCCCGAGCTGAACTTTTTTCGAATATGATAAACAGTTTCCGAAAAAATTTTGAATTAACTGACAAAACGTCGTTATACTCCACATAACGGCCAAGTTTCAATCTAATCGTTCCAGTAGGTCGCGAGTTATCATGGAAATGGCCTCAAAATTTTATAGGGCTCCAACTCCGAAACCTCTCGGCCGATTTTGCTGATTAACGAATTAATCCGTCGCATTTGAAAATACACCTATCCTGAAAGTTTCAGGTTGATAGGATTCTCCGTACGCTCGTAATCGTGCATTGGGCCGCACAGAATCGATTGCGACACCGGATTCGTCATCAGTGAATCCAACCTAGTCGTTTGAGACCGTTTTCGTTGATAACTTGATAATATTCAATCTGTTTCATCCAGTGCTTTTTAGGAGATCAATATCTTTTCGTACCTACTAAAGGGGGAATTAGATTAATTGTCTCTATGTCTATAATTTGATCACCAAAAAAATTTATATATCGGAAACTATTCGAAAATATAGGAAATTAACAGCATGGATCGTTTGAGGACTTATCTTCTAAGGATATTTTCGTCTGAATTTGATATTTTGTCGGCTATGAAAGTTCAGTTCGCAGAAATGTCTGTAGTTTTCGAAATTTGAGCAGAAAGTTGTATGAATGATAAGGTTGGATTCAATGAACAATCACTAGTAGCCAAATCCAATTATGTCCGGCCGCCGTCAGTTCATTCCAAATTGGCTCTAATTATCGGAGGAAATCGGTATAGGTCGTTACTGGTCAAAATTCTGTTTCGGAGTTAGAGCTATCCAAAATTTTGTTTTCTCAATAACTCGAAAACTACCGATTCGATCGAAGTTGGTGAATAGTTCCACCCTATGATTTCGTATGTGTGATCTTCGTGCGCAATCAACAATATGATATTGTGACGAGTACGGCTTTGTCTATTCTAGAATGTGTCCGAACACTCCAGACGAGTATGAGTCTCTCCTGAATCTTCCAGTAATCGCTAGAAGTTGCACGTGCGATTTAAGGGCAAGCGCGGAGCAGCCCAGGGACTAATTCAGCGGAGTTATTCGAAGCGGAAAGTGAGCAGTGAAAATAAATAAGTGTGGAAATAAATTGTGTACAGACTTTGATAGAAATAGTTGTTGAGTTACTTCTCATTAGTGTAAATAAGTGTTAATAAATAGTTTAATCATTCTGAACGTTTTGATAAACCAAAAAAACGTTACAATATTAAGTCCTATGATTGCGCTGAAGCTTTTGCACAGCTGAAGAAGGCTCTGGTCACAGCTCCAGTTTTGAGCTACGCAAGAGCTGAAGGGAAGTTTGTGCTCGACACGGATACTAGAAATACAGCCATCGGGGGCGTTCTATCACAAGTACAGGATGGACAAAAAAGAGTCATAGTGTATTTCAGCAAGGTCTTGTCGAAGCCAGAACGGAATTACTGCGTAACCAGAAGAGAACTTTTAGCAGTCATCAAGTCCGTAGAACATTTCTACAAATATTTGAACGGAGGGAAATTTCTGCTGAGACCATGCTGCTTTGAAATGGCTCCTGAACTTTAAGAACCCGAAAGGACAAGTGGCCAGATGGATTGAAAGACTGCAAGAATATGACTTTGATACCGAACATAGAATGGAAGCTACCCATCGCAATGCCGATGGGTTATCAAGAAGGCCTTACCCCGAGAATTGCAGCCATTGCTCACGCGTGGAAGACAAATCCGATGTGAGAAGGACCACAGTAATTGAAGATGATTGGCTACCCCAAGAAATCCAACGAGCACAAGAAGAAGATTCAGACTTGAAAGTAATCCTGAGTTGGAAGAAGAGTGGTAGACGACCTACTTGTGAAGAAGTATCCAGACTGGGTCAAAATGTTAAATCGTATTGGGCACAATGGGAACATTGAAGATCGATAAAGGACTTCTGAAGTGTTGTTGGGAGAATGACGATGGATCTGAACAGAGGCTCCAGTTGATTGTGCCGAAGAGTCGAGTGACGGACGTTTTGACCAGACTGGAATTATGGAACTTCAGGTGGACATTTTGGGATTACTAAGACTAAGACGCTAGAGAAAGTCAGGTAGCGGTTTTATTGAATAAACTGTCTGAGAGACGTTAAAGTCTGGTGTAGGACATGTAGAGCTTGTGCTGCAGCTAACGGCCCTCATGGCAAAGGGAGGCTCCAATGAAGCAATATAACGTTGGATCTCCCATGGAACGAGTAGCTATCGACATCGCAGGCCCTCTTCCCGAAACAGATCATGGAAAGAAGTACATTTTGGTAGCGATGGACTATTTTACCAAATGGGTGGAAGCGTTCGGTATTCCTAATCAAGAGGCAAGCACAGTTGCTGATAAATTGGTCAAGTAATTCTTCTGCAGATTTGGAATACCTCTGGAGCTACATTGTGATCAAGGTTGAAATTTCGAGTCGACATTATTCCAAGAAGTTTGTAGGAAATTGGGGATTAATAAGACAAGGAAAACACCTCTACATCCCCAATCAGATGACATGGTAGAACGAATGAATAGGACCATGGGAAACATTTTGCCAAGGTAGTCTTCGATCACCAGCGGGACTGGGACGAATATTTGCATCTATTCACCATGGCATATAGATCTTCGGTTCAAAAGTCTACCAAGGAAACCCCAGCCAATATAATGTTCGGCCGAGAAATTAGACTACCTTGTGACCAAGAGTTTGGTTGTAAGCCTGGAGAAGATGTAGCCGGGGAGGACAACGTCAGTAAATTGAGGAGTAAGCTAGATTACATCCATGACAAGGTGCGCAATCAAATGCAGCAAGCAAGTGATGGGATGAAAATGCGCTATGACATCAAGGCCATTGAAGAAGGGTTTACCGCTGGAGATCTGGTGTGGTTCTATAACTCGCAAAGAAAAAGAGGATTTTCTCCGAAGCTGCAGAGACAGTGGGAAGGAGCGTATGAAGTCGTGAAAATGATGTAGTTTTTCGGATACGGAAGCTTCCTAGAGGAAAACCGAAAGTCGTCCATTTCAACCGATTGGCTCCGTACGCGTCAACACAGGATGACGAAGAAGAAATACGTTTCATCGAGGTTCCGACGAAGGAGAATGACGATTTTCAGGAATTCTTGAATAGCTATGGGGGAACACGAGTTGCACGGTTTGGCGTCACTGGGAAGTTCATCAAGACCTGTTTACAGTTCCCGAGGAATCCTCTCTTGCTCATTGTGTAGCAGCGGATCTAAGGATGAGTAGGGGAATAGCAAGAGTATTCAGAAATAAATTTGGACGTCAAGAGGAACTGATGAGACAGCAGCCCAGAATCGGAAAATGCCTGAGATTGAAGTCAGAGGGTCGGTTCATTAATTACGTAGTCACTAAACAATACTCATATCAGCAGACCACCTACCAGAATTTATGGACAGTACTACATGGCTTGAAAGAAGACCTTCAATGCTTTGGGATTAGGATATTAGCTGTCCTCAAACTAGGTTGTGGACTAGATCAACTGAATTGGCGGGTTGTGCGAAGTATGCTAGAACTTGTGTTTCAGAAGACAGGTATAGAGATTTTAGTATGCAATTTCAACCCGAAGCAAAACGGAAAGCCCAGCAAAACCGTGGATTGCTACTTCCATCTGAGGGGCTACTGTAGAAATGGTGACAATTGCAGATTTCCCCACGGTCCTCTGAGGAATTCATGGAATCTGTTCTGGGACAGAACGGGCTTAAAGGGGGGACAGTGTGACGAGTACGGCCCTGTCTATTCTAGAATGTGTCCGAACAATCCAGTCGCGTATGAGTCACCCACTCTCCAGAATCTTCCAGTAATCGCTGAAAGTTACACGTGCGATATAAGGGCAAGCGCGGAGCAGCCCAGGCACTAATTCAGCGGAGTTATTCGAAGCGGAAAGTGAGCAGTGAAAATAAATAAGTGTTGAAATAAATTGTGTACAGACTTTGATAGAAATAGTTGTTGAGTTACTTTTCATTAGTGTAAATAAGTATAAATAAATAGTTCAATCATTCTGAACGTTTTGATAAATCAAGAAAACGTTACAATATTAATATCTTATTTGTGAAAAACGCATGCCAGTTGATGAAAAAAATGTCACTAATCAGATGGAGATAAAAAAACCTAGAAAAGCACTGACGTGAAGTCAGCAGAATTTGCACGCATGTTTGAAGCACACACGGACGGCCGGCCGGACGAACAGAATCATATTTGACAACAGATTCTTCATTCGTGAGCCCATCTTTGTCGTTTGAGACCAATTTTAGCTCAAAATTTGAAAATTATAGACATTGTGACGAAAAGTCAACCCCAAAACAAGCACGTAAACATGACAATTTCTCAATTCTCGTTCATAGCTCAAGTTCTGTGAACGATAGGTTGGATCTGTTTTCGAGTTCACGAGATCCATTCAGTAGAAAACGAAATTTGGAATCTTTGAATCCAGATTGAATTCATCTTTATTCTGAATAGTGTTGTGAAAACAGAATGAAAAAATATCTATTGGTTTTCATTTTGTAGCCTTCCAAAAATGCCACCTGGAGTACCTACTTAAATTATTTTGATTAAAAAAATGTGTGGCCTGTCGGTGGCTAAAATTGTACTAATGGGCCTCTAGAATAAGTTAGATAGAAATATGAATTTAGCAACAAAAAAAAATTTTCAAAAAAACTTTGGTGAGAATCGAACTCTCTCCACATTCGGTCGTTATGGACAAACTCGATGAACTTCCGTTGCGTGGTAACGGACATTGAAATGATCATAATGAATCCAAATTATACTCTGGAGGTAACGTGACCCTACTGTCGTAAAGAGGAGGGTGTCCCACTAAAGATTTTTTTTCATAAATTTGTATCCAGGTCATTTTGGAGACCCATTAGCCCTTGGCAAGGCCACCAGTTTTTTAAATGAAATTATTCGTGTACTCTAAGTGAAATCTTTGGAAAGCTACGAAATGAAAACCAATGGATATTTTTTTATTCTCTTTTCACATCATTGTTCAGAATCTAAGTATTTTTGGTGGTCAATTCGATACTGGTGTAGAATTCTGAAAAGAACATTCAAAATGGCGGAAAACCTGCAAAGTTGCAATATTTTATTTTCGATTGCAAAATTGAATAGCAATATTTAAATGTTCTCGATTCCCTACGATTTTCCGTGAAAATATTTTTCCAAAATTCAAAATCAACTTTTTTTTACGTCTCTAAAGTGGAGAACAAATGTAACCCAAAATATTCGGAAACTTTAGGTTGAACTAATCTTCATTATGAACGTTGGTGTGAAAACAGAATGAAAAAATATCTATCAGTTTCCATTTTGTTGCGTTCCAAAAATTCCGTTTGGAGTATCCCGACGTCGTCTAACCCTTCATCGGCCATCATGTGTACCTAAGGAGAATCGAGATTGGATAAGACGACCTGATGCCATTCCACATTCCAATGTTGTCGTTCTCTGCACCACTGTAATCGTTGCCGGCGATGCTCAACCGTAAAGGGTAACACAAGATGGGGTCGATAATGCTGCAGTCCAAAAAACCTTATACAGCGGTAAACCGTTCGGACAGTTACAGGATGACCTTGTTCTTGTAACCACTCATTAGCCAAATATCGAGATGTCGCAAATCGGTCTCTAATGGCCATAAGTCTCAGACGTCGATCTTGAACTTCATTTGTGCCCTTTCGACGTCCAGTGTCTACTCTTCTTCGATTTTGGGAATTATCAAACCACGTTCGATATCATGTCATAACAGTTGTTGGATTTCTGTTCGTACGGTTAGCGATTTCTCGAAATGGCAACCCCGCCTCCCGTAGACCAATAATTCGACCTCTTGCAAATTCACTTAGGTGGCGTACACGTGCTCTAGGCATTTTAACAACAATTAAACATCGACTTTGGATTTGCCCGAACAGCTGGTTTGTTGAAAAATTTTAAAAATGTGCATAAAACGACTACAATATTTAAGTAACAAAAAATGTTTACCTTCACGATTTTTTTTCCGAATTTCAATCATTTACTCCTTGCTATACTATCTATGTTTCACCAAAAAAAATTTAAAATTTAAATAGCTCCTTCTGGGTGTTGTCGTTTCTATGTCAGTTAGTATATTATGGATAGTAAATTTTCTGAATACACGTAATATATATATAATATATAGTATATATAATATATATAATATATAATGTATATTTTTTCGTATTCAAATACTTCGTTGAATTTTGTGTGGAATACTGTTGAAATAAAATTGAAATTGAAAAAAAATTTAATCAAATATTGTTGTTTTTGAGTTCGTTTCGTGTAACCCAGGGTATATGACGTTTTCAAGAACAGCTCAGAAAATCGATATTCGAGAGAAGGTTTGGAACTTAATTAGTAGTAGTAGTAGTTAATTAGTAGTAGTAATTAGTAGGCCGAATTCGTGAATGGCTAAAATCCACCCAATGATTCCGTAGATATACCCATTCAATATTTTATTTTCCCACTATTTCCAAAACTTCAGATTAGATCGAATTGAAATCCAGTACTTCATCAAAAAATGACAGTTTGATGGTTCAAATTGTCCTTCAACATCTTCAAACTAGCTGCGAAGTTTCAATACAATTGAATCAGTATTTCTTGAGTTATACCGAAAAAAACAATTATATCGAGAAGAAAACCACGAAATTCTACATATTTTCTTCCCAATATCTCCAAAAGTAAAAGCCGTATCGAATTGAAATTTGGTACACTGCTATGAAATATGAAGTTCAAGGTAAAACTGAAATTGTTCTCGAATATGAACAATCGTTTGAGAAAAAAAAAATTTTTCGAAAACATTTTCGAAAAAAAGCATTCGGCAGATTCGGCCCATTAACGAACTTAACCTAGACATTCATGATCGGCTTTTTCCTGGACAATTTACCACACTGTATCTCAAAAGTATGCACGTTTACGACATACGCTCATTCAAACTTTTTTCTCAAAATGACCGCCAAAAAGCACCCTTAAATATTAGGGTATCATAAAGGATAAGGACAGTGAGGAACGATTTGATAGTGAGAGACGTTTTATTTTGCCATAAGCACCCCGAAGGAATGATGTTGAATTTTTTCGTTGTATGAATTGACTGACTGTCTGTCAACAGCATTGATTCGATATATGCAAAAAGAAATCCTGTAGGTACTTACCAAGAAATCTTCTCGTTGCATCCCGCTATCGCTGTCGACTGGAATATTAAGAAAGTCACGTGTATTATTATTATTATTATCCATATATCCACCAATCAGTGCTGCTGCATTAACATGGAAATTGCTCGGAACTGATATCAATATTTTAATAATTGTCAGTATTATGTATTTCAGCTCCATCCTGGAACAGATAAATAGAATTATTATTTTCGTCTATTCCATAAAATCTCCAGAGGAGTGATATCTGAAGAACCCCATAGGGTTTGAGGGAACAAATATGAGCATATTTTTGGTGGGAAATCAAATCAATTATACCATCACTTCATTGAATATTTTACATCAACTCTGTTACACTCTGTATATGAAGATCTGTAACAATGGGCTCTAAGTAAGGGTTGCCGCTTGAAATTAAAATTCAGATGTAGGTTCAAAACCTACACATAAGACTAAATGTGAGATATCTCCAAAGGAACTTTTAGTCTCACAAGGAGGTTTCGAACCTATATCCAAATTAATTAGGGTGTCCTAACACCCTGTATTGGTGCGTTAAATTTCGAATTTATGGGGAAATAGTTATTCAGATGGTATTATCTCTCAACCTTTTCTTTCTAATATCATATTTCTAGTTACAGGCTGATCGAGGTGCTGAAAACCTCGCCAGGACTGCATGCTTTCTTGCTTCTACTGACGATTTTTGATTCTGGCGAACAACTTCAGGGAGCCCAGAATCCAGAGCCCGAATATTTTTTGAGAATCATTATCTGAGAGAATGTTGCCGAATGAAAGACTTGCAGTCAATGCAGCCCCATGACAAAGACTTTTTACTTGCATCATTATTCGAGTGTTCCTCATTGCCAGCCAGTTAAACAAATAGGAGTCAATTAAACAACGAATACCTAGGGCATCATTTCACGATCTTTGATACAACTTAATTCACTATTAGCAACCTGGGATTGCATAATGAAACCCAATCAAATATCTCGTATGATCCAGTTCCGTATTACAATAACGAACACAATTTTGAAATAGCTATTTTCGAGTTGGTGCCGTATTCGATCAATCCATGCGTCAAATGCAAACGTCTTGCAAAGTGCGATCATGAACAGGTGACTTGTACAGTCGTATGGAATTAAAACGCTGATGACGAGAACCACTTGACAGTTGTTCTCATTGTGCAAATTGTACCTATAATTTTTTAAGAAATATTCAAAAGCGGTTGTTTTTGTTTTCTTCTTGTTTTCAAGAGATGTAGGTATGTATAAACTTTCACATAATTCCTAGTATCTATCGAAGTCTTAAAAGTCCTTTTGAACATTTCCAGCAGATATAAGCTGCAACAAGCTTATGAAACATTAACATTTAGAATGGAAAATAATATCAATATAAGGAAATAATTTATTGAGCTTATTCACTGAAGCGACGTTCCGAGAAACTTTGTTTTCTTCCTCAGGCTAAAAATAACATACAAGTATGAATATACAAAACACAAAACTACTACATGGAAACGAACACAATACTAAAACTGAAATTACAATAGAGTAAATTATCGAATTGTTGACAGCGAAACCACCAAAAGAACAAAACGAAATTCACATATAGTTTTTCAAACACACATATTTCGGTGTTGTGGCGTTCATTCCTTTGTTCAGTCTCATTTATGAACCAATATCTAATACCTACCGATACGTCAGGAGAATTTGAGAGTTCCCAAGATGTTTTTTACATACATTTTAATTGACCAATTTGAATTCTTCAAGATACCTATTTGATTAATTATTCATAAGGTGAGTTGGTGGAATTGTTCTTTCGGTTGTTTATGTTTTTTTGGTGGATTCGCTGTCAACAATTTGATAATTTACACTTTTGTATTTTCAGTTTCATTATTGTGTTTGTTTTCATGTAGTGGTTTTGTGTTTCGAATATTCATAACTGTATATTATTTTTAGCCTGAGGAAGAAAACAAAATTTCTCAAAACGCCACTTTAGTGAATGAGCTCAATAAATAAGTTTCTTAAGACTGATTTTCTTTCAATTCTGAATATTTGGGAACGATATTATACATATCCATAAACTTTTATTTGGTTGGCATTACAAAACATTGATATTTGTTCTATGAACACGCAACAATGTCCCTTCAGTCATCAGAATATTCCCTATCTTAAGAACCTCAGTGAACCTTGAACTTACAAAAATTTCATTCAACAAACCATCCAACGATTTCGCAAAGTTACGAATCACATTTTTCGGTTGCGAATACGACGGCGACAGTTTCTAGAATGGACTGAATAGATGTCATTCTTTACAATCTATGCGTCGTCCTTTGTATACAAAAACTCGATCATCGAGAACCTCATACTGAACTTATGCTTTCCCCCTAGACAATGCTCGCAAAAAGAAGTTGAAGAATTGATTTCTTCCATGTGTGACATTTCAGATATCCCTGAACATGACAGTGTTCTGTACATTTAGCACTTTCACTTCAGGGAATCGGACGCTATTATTTTTCAACAATTTCAATGTCTATGAGGTTTTAGCCAAAATAAATGGTTTCCAACGATTGCATTAGATGAAGAATTCTAGAACAAATTCAATTCCAAGATAGATTTGAGATCTAAAATTGTGTTTAATTCAGTAAACAGGCAGAGTTTGTCTTAAATTTTCGAAGTTATTATTATTATCCGAGCACCAACTGTGGATAGTAACACACTTGAAATATGCAGATTGAATTCAAAGCATCAATGATCAGATGAAAAAGCGCATAAAATCTCCTGAGCTCTCGTGAGTGTTTCATAGAGTTTTGTCATTACATATTTCTGGCTTAAGTAACTCAGAACTGAAGAAATTTCAATTTTATGATTATCACGTCGTTATATTCGGTTAAAAGCTTTAAATCTACTCCGGACCTGCCATAATGTTGGCTAGCTCCTTGAAAACCGTTATACTTTTCTCGAAGGTGTACCTATATCTTTCAACTACAGAACCTGACTTATGTTTATGTAAACGTTGTAACTACCGTACGAGGTTGTTGCATTAACGGACTACTTTGAACAATGCATGATACGTTCAATTCGAACATTCGATCAAATTGAAACTTACGCACTTTATTTTTCCTACAGGTATACGGTGAAATCTCTTGGCATCTTGTTGAAGATATTTGTTTATTCCGGTAACAAGGGGATAATGAACCACCAGATTGATGAGGCTGAATTCCATAGTCTTTTATCGTTTTATTTTCACTTATGTTTGGTCCGTCCAATTGTACTGTTTTCCTTTCTTTTATATATTTTCTTTTTTTTTTGATATTGCGCACATGTTTTAGAGAATACCATGATATCGATTTGTTAAATATTAGTAATTTTCAGATTTATTTCCGAAAACGCTCATGAACTACTAGGTTAGACTCACTGATGAAGAATCCGATGTTGAAATCGGTTCTGGCCGATGGGATGTGATGGGGTAGATACTTATGTAGTTATTAATTGTAGAATACTGTCACGCAGAATTCCATGATGATCGTGTCTTTAGTAGATACAATTAAAAAAAAAATTTTTTTGACCACAATTTCGAAAAAGCGCGCAAAAGCTGCTGCCTTCGATCCTTTGCTTTTCTCGATTTTTAAGGATATCTACCTGTACATTATAAACCGAATTCTGCTCACATTAATGTGTGGGTATTTAAAAACTAACAATTGAATGTAAGGAGCGTTTCAAATTGCGCGTTTTTTTCTTATGAATAAATAAAATATAGATGGCGCACTGAATTCGTTTGGATATTTTGACATTTGAGAAGTGTGATGTATGACATTTATAAAAATGACTCCGTACACGATACAACAATGCGTTCAAATTGTTGAATTATTTTATGAAAATCAGGGTTCTGTGAAAAATGTTTTCAAAAAAATAACGTGAATTGTATGAGTTACATAATCGTCCATCTCAAAGCAATATTGGTCGAATTATTAAAAAATTTCAAGTGATCGGTTCGATGGAATATCAAAAAAGTGAAAAATACAGTCGTAGCTGTCGTTAACTAGAAAATCTTGATTTGGTTCGTGAAAGTGTTGCTGAAGACCCTGGAATATCCATTAGACGACGTTCACAACAAGTTGGACTTAGTGGGTCCACAACATGGCGTATTTTACACAAGGATTTAGCTCTGAAGGCATATAAGGTTCAAATAACACAGGAACTAAAGCCATTAGATCATTTAAAACGACGTTCATTTATCGATTTCATCAATGAAAAACCATCTGATTTTTCTCAAAAAATTATGTTTTGCGATGAGGCACATTTTCAACTTGGTGGCTTGGTCAATAAACAAAATTGTCGTATTTGGGGTGAGGAAAATCCACAAATTATTCATGAGAAACCTATGCATCCTAAACGAGTTACTGTTTGGTGTGCATTATGGTCAGGTGGTGTAATTGGACCTGACTTATTTGAAAATGCTGCTGGTGAAGATGCAACTGTCAATGGTGATCGATACCATCGGATGATAATCGGATTTTCGTGGCCTGAATTAATGAATATTGATCTAGAGGACTAACTTTGCAAATGACACAATTGATTTATTCAGACAAAAATTTCCTGGACGAATAATCTCCAGAAACGGTGATGTCAATTGGCCACCAAGATAATGTGTTTGACACCGATGGACTATTTTCTTTGGGGTTATGTGAAAAGCCAGGTCTATAAGAATAATCGACAATCGATTCTTGAACTAAATTCTCAATTATGTCAAAACGTCATTGAATTTTTTTAACAAAACAGTGGACGTCTGTAGAGCTGCAAGAGGAGGCCATTAGACATATATTATTTTTCGTATAAAATGTCATAACTGATACTTCAATTACCAATAAGAAGTTTTTGAAATTGAATGCAAGTTATGTGTTTTTTTATTCCTAAAAAAACGCGCAATTTGAAGCACCCTTTAGTATTATTATTATGTAGCATCTTCCCTTTCGAAAATAGAATTCAATATGACCCCATAGGAATAAACAAAATTCGAATTAATGGACTGATAAACTACTTCAACCATAAGGTTGAACGGAATTTCACCATGAATTATCAGTTAGCCCAACTGAAGTCATCGTTTGAGTCCGTTTATATAGTTAATATTTTGGAAATTACTGGCATTAAAGCTGATTCCTAGAAAAAAACGCTATTGAACTCTTATTACATCATGTTACTTCGTGTTTACCTGTTTGAATGAAATTCATAGGAAAAAACGCATGCGTTCGAGCCTGTTTTGTTAATTGTTACAGGTATGAAAGTTACAATAGAACTGGTTTCCTACGAAGTGCGGCAGTTAAATAGGCTTACAAAATCTAGAAAAGCACTGCCGTGAAGGCAGCAGCTCTTGCGCGCATGCCGACTGCTTAAACACAATAACATCCGAAAGAAACAACTTAGAAACTCGATATTTGAAGAGAAGGTTTGGACCTTAATTCGAAGGCTGAATTCGTGAATGGGTAAAATCCACCCAATGATTCCGCAGATATACCCATTCAAAATTTTATTTTCCCAATATTTCCAAAAATACAGATCAGATCGAATTGAAATCCAGTACTTCATCGAAAAATTACAGTTCGAAGGTTCATACAGAATAGTATGATATGATAAGAAAATCACAGAAATTTTTTTTTCCAGATTGTTCTAATGACACGATCATCACGAAATTTGGCATAAAGTTGTCTTTCAGCATCTTCAAACTAGCTGCGAAGTTTTTTCAGGATTTAATCAGTATTTCTCGAATTATACCGAAAAAACAACGATATCGAGAAAAACACTGCTGTGAAATATAGAGCTCAAAGTCTGAGTGGAATTTTTTTTTGGATATGATAAATGGTTTCCGAAAAAAAAATGTTTCGGAAAAAAACAATTCTTTTAAAATTTACTGACAATATGATCATGACAAAATTTGGCTCAAAGTTGCGCGTCGTTATACTCCACCTAATTGCCAAGTTTGAATCCAATCGCTCAAGTAGTTTCTGAAATAAAAAGTAAATATTTTCAAAATTTCAAGTGGCTATAACTCCGAAACTATTCGACCGATTTGGCCCATTAACGAACTTAACCGCGGAATTCCAATGCGCGACCTACCCTGAAAGTTTCAAGTCACTAGCTCACTTCGTTCGACAGTTATCGTGTCCACAAGCGGCCGGCTGGCCGGACAGAATCGATTTTGACACCGGATTCGCCATCAGTGAGTCCAATCTAGGCGTTTGAGACCATTTTCGGCTCAATCATCGAAAATAACAGACATTTGGACAAAACGATAGCACGCTGTTTCCCTAGAACATGCGCGCAAAAAGGCATGATAGAGGTTCAATGAAGACAGGGGGAATATCACAAAAACACACGCAACGGAAAATAACAGGACAATCTTTTTGCTTTATTTTGGGAGAGTATAAAACTTTTTGAAAAAAATATATTTTCGATGAAAACGAAATAAATGATTGCTGCGTATCAGGAAAATATTCCCATGTGTTTAGAAAAAATTTACGATTTTTAAAGTCGAATTTAAGTTCTGTTCCCAGAGGAAGCATTTTTCGAGCATAGTTCATGTTGCAGAAAGAATTATTCTTGAATGCGCGTTTGAAGTTTGTTTATTAAACCTGAAACACCCTCTATATCAAAGTCTCAAAATAGTGTACGATATTTTATGGTAAACCGTTTCAAGTGCCGTATTAACACCGTTCAATTATCCCAAATAACCATACAACCAATTTAGCTCCATACCCATTCTGTTATAGAAATAGTTGATAGTCTAGATAACGGAATCCAGCGATAATTTTATGCAGCGAAGTATTGAAGATGATATTTAATCGAACATTGTCATAACACTTATTGGCTCTTTGAGGATCTGAACTATAATGGTTTTCAATAAACAAGAAGATTATGGAGTATAAATCATTCATAGGTAATTACATTACAGTTAAGAATCCAAAATAAGGATGAAATTGTATGTATACAAACGGTTAGAAGAATTTCATGAGAATAGTATGTTTAGAAGATCACAGAATATTGAATATTTGAGAAAAAAATGATGAGATTTTTCCTTTAAATTGTTCTAATGTTCACGAACATTTGCACAAAATTGTTCATAAGAATTTTCGAATAGGCTGCCAAGTTTCATCATGACTGAATCAGTTTTTTCTGAGTTTTTCGAAAAAAACGATGATATCGAGAAAAAAACACGAAATTGGACATATTTTTTCTGAATATCCCCAAAGAATAATTATCGCATCGAACTGAAATTTGTTACATTGCAGCGGAATATGAAGCTTAAAGTACGAGCAGAATTTTGTCCGAATGTAATTGATAGTGTGTGAAAAAACTTTTTTCGATAAAATAATTTTTTTTTAATGTAATAAAAAAACGATCCTAACGGAATTTTGCGAGAAGTTGCGAGTCCTTATGTTCCAACCAACAGCCAAATTTCAATTTAATCGCTCTAGTGGTTCTCGAAATATCAGGGAAATAAACTCAAAACTGCAAATAGCTATAACTCTGAAACTATTCCACTGATTTTACCCATCAACGAACTTGACCTTCGCATTTTGAAATGCAATCAACCCTGAAATTTTCAAGTCGATGGGAATTCTCCGTACGCCCGTAATCGTGCCTACGGTTGGACCGCTGGCCGGACAGAATAGAATTTGTCACCGGATACGTCATCAGTCAGTCCAACCTAGTCATTTGAGAAGATCGAATTGAAACTTGGTGAATAGTTGTGACTGTCTATAAGTATTAAAACAATGATTTATTAACGATCGGATCACTAAAAAGGTAAAACAATTTTCTCAATTTTATGTTGTCGAAACGATCTGTGAGATTCATGTCCTCCGTGCGAGCAACATTTTCTTCACTCCGATTAAACACGCTTAATAATATTTTCAGATCAACGGAATTTTCAGGGAAATGGCGTAAATATATACATAAATACAATTTCCAGACTGAACATAAGCTTGTTTTCCAAATTCATTTGAAGATGTATTACATTTAGCGTAGGAAAATCCGGAAGGGAATGAGGAAATTAAGTTTCTGAAATTGTTTCCATTTTAGCCAATATTCAAGTAGAAGTATGAAAATCCAAATAATTACCCTTTAAATTCAGGAAGAATGACAACGAACTCAACCAAAACAATTGAATAACTAAATATCATCGGAAATATCGGCATTCAGCATTTTTAGAGTTTTCATGCTTGTGATCGCGTAATGAATAATGAGAAGCAGCAAAAAAATAAGTTGGAAAGTATGAAGAATGAAATGAACATTGCAGCACCTTTGTTCTCGGTTAGCCTTTTGACCTTTCGTAAACACAAAAAATGTCTAAAAAAACAACTGGAAGACTCGAATATGAATTCAATGCGTATAATTGATCGAATGATTCCGCAGAAATATACCTTAAAAATTTCAAAATGACTGTAATTTTGTACAGCGGAAACCAATCGAAAATATCTTAAAGATAATATTTTAGGACATATACCGAAGGGCATTAGCACTTGTGTTTATCGAACATACAGATCGTTTCTTGATGACATGCTAGCATATGAGGAAGCGATTCTTAGACCCTTTCCAAGAAAAAAAATCATATGAACTTATGTAGTACACGTGCTAACTTTTGTGATACAGGGTGGTAAAGTTTCCAGAAAAAAACTCTTTATATAATCACAATGACTGCAGATATTTCTTTCAAATTTGGTAAGTTTCCATACTGAACAAGAAACATTTTTTGATGTACAAACAATTTAATTATTTTTATCAGTGTCATTTTTCGCGGGTTTCGCATCGAATATTTTTTTAGAAAAGAGTGGCACTGCTTTGTCACAGAGGAAATATAATTTTGGAATTTTCATTCAATTCTGAACCAATTTGATCTTCTAATTTTACTTCGTTCGGCTCATGGTTTTCGTATGAAAAATGAAAATTATTTTACTTCACCGTCAGATTGCTGAAAATGCCATGTAGTGACCAGTCAGTAAAAATTGCTTGCTTACTGGCTAAAACTTAATCACGAGTTCCAATCGGTTCAAAATGAATGGGAATTCTAAAAATATATTTTCATCGTTAGATTTCCACTCGGATTTCTCAATTGAAATAATGATAATATAATAGAAAAAATAGGATTTTCATGCAGAAATTACCTCCAGGCGAAGTAATAACTAGAGATCAATTTTGTTCACAAATGCATGAGAATTTGAAGAATATCCAATTTTTAATTTGAGAAAAAAATTCTCCAAAAATATTCCATTCGAAACCCATACAGACGGGGCACTGGTAAAAATCATAAAATTATTTTCACATCTGACAATGTATATTGATGCAGAGAAAATGTTACCAAACTTCATAGAAATATCTACAAAAGCATCATTGTGGTTATGAAAAAAATATTTTTTTTCTGAAAAATTCACCCTGCATCACGAAGGTTTCTTTCTCAAAATGGCTCCAACAAAAGATCCTTCTTATATAAGCATATCATTAAGGAACAGCCCGTATATGTATTCAATCAATAAAGGTATTATTTTTCCAATCATTCCAAAGAAACATTTCTTATCGGGCATAAATCTGTTACCTACTTTCTCAGTTTCAAAATAATTGCTTCGAGAGACCTACAGAATTCCAGCAATGTCTGATAATCAGATTTTGAGATATAAATCCGTAGAAGGAAGATTTTCCATAGATAGATCTTCATGGAAATTATAACGCTCAAATTTATTAAAACAAGCGTGTAAAAATATCAGAATAATGATGACATATAATATCCAATAATTCACAGGTTGACCTATTTATTATGATCAATCAATTGTGGCACGAGCTGTGTGATATGTCGCGCCGTCTTGTTGAAACCACGGCTGCTGCACATCATGGTTGTTCAATTGAGAAACGAAAAAGTCAGTTTTCCTAGCTCTATAGCGGTCACCATTGACTGTAACGTTCTGATTCGGGTCTTCTACGCTACGCTCTACAGCAGCATTGGCTTCTTCTGTTCTCACTGTTCGACATCTCTGTGGATGCGTATTATCAGTTAGAGTAAACGTGGTGCGAAAACGGTCCATAGGTAGTCGAATTAATTGCTTTGATGGACGATTATGTTGACTGTAAAATGGTCGTAGAGCGCGACAGGTATTTCGAACAGAACCATTATTTTCAAAATGAATTCGCTGAGTTTGGAAGCGTTGTTCAGGCGTCAGTCTATCCATGTTGGAATGTCAGACCAAACTAAACGCAAATCACTTGACAGCTGACAAAATGGCCGCCAGTCAAAACAGTGTTGCTAACTTAGAGTTCTATACCTCTGAAAAAAACACCTTCTACATCGATGCCTCTAATGAATATACGAATTATATCAAGTGCCGATTTTCCTGACAATTTCCCTCGTCATAATTTCCACCAATCAGAAACGCGCAATTTTGAATTACAAATGGTTTCTAAGTGGAAAAATTGTTTAGAAGGAGCTGTCAGCAGTTTATTCGAGTTTATCCGCGGCAAAACTTGACAGTTGTTCTCACCAACAATTACAATACCTTTGAAAACCTATACATAATGCATGCAGAATAATCTGTTACTCATGAAATAGTCCTGTCAAATACCATTCGGGCATCTAATTTTTCCGAAAAAAATCGAAAAAACAGATTGCAAAGTAATATTTTTTAACAAAAAGCGTTCGTGCAGGTGCAAAAACCCTCGTCTTCGACTCGGATTTTTGTTGCCGCCAGCACTCATGCTTCTTGTTAAAATTTTACTTAGCAACGTGTCTTTTCGATTTCTTTCGAGAAAATTAGATGCTCTTATGATATTACTTACGAATATCTCGAACTGTATGTGGTTAGAAACCAAACGGGGTAATCTAAAAGTTGTGAAAATGTTATTCTCGTAAGAGTGTCCTTGAGGTTCCATTAACAAGTGAATAATAATAAGAGACGTGAATATATTGACCTCATCAGAAATCTATCTCCGGCAATGTTGTTATTCTGGCTTAAATTCTGAACTCGAGAGAAATGATGAGGAACTCTTAATAAGATGCAAGAGAGTTTCGTTTCAATGACCTCAGGCAATACATATAACCGAAAATGGCCTTCACCTCGATACACTGCCCTAGACTATCCTTGAGTCAATTCTACCCGGAGCATCCCACAGCATGTCGTTCTTTACGAAGAAAACAATGTTCCACATGATCCTCAAAGGAAACTGACCTAAATAACCCATATTCAATTTTCGTGTGGCCGAAGTATTTGGAATTGTAGGTGTCGGATATAACGGATCTTGATGGTATGCATTCATATTATCTTACCACGCATACCTATAATAATATAATCAGGTGCTACAGCGGAACCAGAAGTGAACATCGCGTTCGGTCGCTCGCCTTTGTGATGATGAACCTGATCGCTGACCTTGGAATCTTGACCCACTTAACTTCACTACTAGCGTACGGCTACGTTCTTGATCTTGATCTCTGTTGGAATGTCGAAACGAGGAAGTCGAGGAAAACTTTCGTGACAATGACAGTGGTTTTCGTGAAATTGAAATTGTTGAATCGTGTACTTTCTTCGGTCGAACACATTTCTAGGTTATCGCTGGGTATCTACAAACGACTAGTACTCTTTTTTGCACTCAATTGGATTCAGATACAGCGAAGAAAAATATTCGGGTTGAGAAAATTCTTGGGAATCGAATAAACCACCCTTTTTTGAAACACTGGGAAGTTTCGCTTGCAATAGCTCGAGTTCAGAATGGAAAAAGTCTATAAAAGCACTAACGTGAGGTCAGAAGCTTTCAAGTGTTTGTTCAAATTCTAACTATCAGATCAATACGAAATTTTGCACCCAGTTGCGTGTTGGTAATCTCCACCTGATTTCGTAGTTACAATTGGATTGAATTCTTGAGATATTGCGGAAATGACGTTAAAATTCCAAATTACAACGGAAATTTGGGACATTTTCTTCCTTATATCTCCGAAAGTAAATATCGGATCGAATTGAAATTTGGAACATTGTTGTCGAATACTGAGGTCTAAGGTTTGTGCCAAATTACATTGAAATCTTATCCATATTTTCAGAGAAAATAATTGTTCATGTAAAATAAAAAAATTTCGAAGGAAAATTAAAAAAAAAACTGGATCCACTCAAAATTCTGCTCTAAGTAGTTGCTTGATATTCCAAAACTGTCCGCGAAGTTTCAATTTGATCGAGACAATACTTCATAAGATATCGAGGAATTAACCTCAAAATTTCAAATGGACCTTACTCCGTAACTACATAACTGATTCCATCCATTAACGAACTCAACCGAGATATTTGGACTCCAAACCTAATCTGACAATTTCGAGTTGCTAAGTCTCTTCCTTCAAAAGAGCACATACGGAAGGACGGACAGAATTGAATTTGACCACGGATTCTTCTTCAGGGAGTTCAACACAATCGTTCAAGACCATTTTCGGCTCAAAATTCGAAAATTACAGACATCGTGACGAAATGATAACGCTCTGTTCCTTAGAACAAACGCGTAAATATAACTTCAACGGGGGATTTGGACACTTTACACTGTTTCGCTACACATATCAATAACTATAACTAGAAGAAAAGTTAATATTCAACGATTCTATAAAAGCACTGACGTGAAGTAGGCAGATTTTACGCGCATGTTCAAATTGGTTGCCAAAGCAGTCATCTTTTGGCGTATTGAACCCGCCAAACGTACCTTCACTTTCTGATGGAAAGATTTCGGGATCTCTTATTTTAAATTTGTATATCTGCGGAATCATTGCATGAATTTTACCCATACATGAATTCGATCTTCATAACAAAGCCCCAAAGCTACTCTACAAATATCGACTATCTAAGTAGTTTCTTTAGGAAGTTATTGTGTTTATGGTCGCCTTCACAACCGATCGTAAACTAAATAAGTAGAAGTAGAAAATGGATATTTGCAGGTAGGTGATAATTCGTGAATGGGTAAAATACACCCAATGATTCCGCAGATAGTCCTATTCAGAGTAGATCGAATTGAAATGCAATACTTTATTGATAAATGACAGCTTCAATGTTTATACTGAATTTCGTTAGGATAATATGATCAGAAGATCGCAGAATATGGAATATTCAAAATAAAATTGAATTGTTCCGAAACAAACGACCATACCGACGAAAAAACAGGAAATTTAACATATTTTTCCCAATATCCCCAAAAATTATAATCGCATCGAACTGAAATTTCGTGCATGGCTGTGAAATATGAACTTTTATCTGTTTTATGTCCGAGCAAAATTTTTTTCATATATAATGAATACCTAGTTTTCGATTTTTTTTTAATTGAATAACATGATCTTTATGATCCCGAAAGCTTTCGAGAAGAGTTGCGTGTTGTTATGCTCCAGCCAACTGCCAAGTTTCAATCCAATCCCTCAAGAAGTTCTTGAGATATAAGGGAAATAACCTCAAAATTTCGAATAACTGTAACTCCGAAACCGTTTGGCATATTTGGCCAATTAACGAGCTCAAACGTTCCATTTAGAAATGCAACCTACCTTGAAGTTTAAAATCCACAGTGATCTTCCGTACAACCGTAATCGCGCCTATGTCCGGGCGGCCGGACAGAACCGATTTCCACATCAAATTTCTCATCAGTCAAGTTGTTGACCATTTTCGGGAAAAACTCGAAAATTAGATACATTTGGACTAAACGAAAGCACGCTGTTAAATATAAACATAAAATTGAGAAGGAATGTGTGATCAGATAGATGAGGATGTTTTTTTTGCCAATTGAAATATTTTATCATTAAACGGACACTGCACCTAAATCAACCTCACTCAAAATCCACCTCAAGAACTTGGAGCCTTCCGGTTTCTTCTGTTATTATAATTTCATGATTTTCTTCACTACTTCTCGAACATACTGTGTTGTAGTAGAGGCAAATTCAAACATCTTAATTGAACAATGAAATAACTATAACTCTGTGATTCTCGGAAGAACTGAAGTTATTGTTTTATCCATGATAATAATCACGAAAAAGGATTTTTATAATAAAAACAGAACTATATATTGAGTTCAAGGAAAAGATGATGATCTTTGAGGGATTCAATACTTAGATGATTCAGAAAAAAACTTCAAGTGAACGTTTGTCCAAAACTACCTTCTTTTGAGATTCGACATCTCATCATAACTTTGGCTTCTGCATAAAATTATAACATATGATATCATGTTTTTTTCCATCTGTCTCGTGATTATCGCAAGAAAGAACGAAAAAATATTTTTGCATAATCAAAATTCAACAAATTATGTTGCCCCAATGAGTACAAGGCATAATAATAGGTAGGTGGGCATTCATTAATAATTTGACCCTGCTCAGAAAAACGCTGCAAATCTTACACAAAGGTTTATTATTTTCCCAGCTTAATGTGCAAATTTTTCAGCGATATTTATAACATTTACATCGTCACGAGTATCATCAGTGAGAAGTTTGACAGTGGAAGAAAACAATTTTTAAGATTGTCCGCCAATATCGGTTAGTAAATTTTATAGCGGGATTCAAAGTTTTTCTGAAGAAAATTCTGAAATGCGGGGAGTCGTATCCAGCCTTTTGCATTTCGGAATATTCATTCAGAAAACTGCGATAACGGCGAGCAATCTCTTGAACTGTTTAATTTTATTTCTTATTTCAATTCCTACCTGGCTGGAAAAGTTGAAACCCATAATTGAATAATAGAACTAAAACAGGTGGATAATCGGCTCCTACCTGAGTCTGAGGCTCCTACTCTTAGTAGTACCAAAATGGATAAAAACCGAATTTTTGAAAATCTTCCTTATTTTAAATTACGCTACTTAATGCGCATTCTGCATGTAAAAGTGTTATTCAGTTATACAAGAGTATTCATTGAGATATTTCAAATTAATTTTTTCATGGAATTGGTTTTCGTGTTGTGAAAAACCAATAATTTATGAATAATTTCTATGTTTTATTTAAGATATAAATGAGCTCCTTGGTGAAATATAATCTTAAATCCCGTACTTTTTTAATTTTTATCCTTTTTTTAGTGGTTTTGTTTCAAATATTGGGGGAGTAAACTCAAAAATATTCAATTTGAACTACTTGCGATTTTAAAATTGTCAAGAATATCGATGGGGCATTTGCACATTGTGTTCATAAAATTATAATATTCGCAATCGCAATTCCACATGGTGTAAACTCTAAATTGTAATATCCGTGCCAAACTTCAGCTGCGCGAATCTTGTGAAATACAGATACCATAAGAAAAAATTGCAAAAAATTTGAACTTTAACACCCTATATGTCGAAAACGAAACGTTTGCCTTGTCATGATTTTGCAAGAAATCTTCACTTTTCGTTTGTATCTCCATTTTGAGAACATTATGTATATAAGAATATGAAATAAATACTTCTTGTCAAGAACACAAAAAATCGAACATTCTTCCTAAAATATCTAATTCATATCCTTCACAGATGTCATCAGTGAAACATTAATCTGCTTCATCAAAATATGACGATAATGCTCACAAGACTTGTGCCAAATTACAGGAAAATATCTATGTACCTACAATAGATATGAAAATCAAGAGAAATCAACGATTGTTCTCTCGAAATTTCATCACACTGTAGATCAAAAGTTAAGAGGTTTGGATAGATGGATGGATAGATGAATCAATATTCAATTGAAATTTTCTTCATAAAATTACCTGGGGATTTATCTCCTCAAGGATAAGATCATTTTGAAACAGAATTTATATCAATCATCGGGTGATGATAGAAAAGTTGTTTTCCTTTGATGGGAGGATATCTGATGATGAGATCAGTCAAACCAAAGTAAATGTGGAAAAGTATCTTTTTTCCAGTTATTTCCAACTGAACAGAAATTAAAAGTTTAAAATCAGACTTTCATCAATTAATTCCGGGGCATTTAATCGAAGGAGTCCTAACAACCTTCGGTAATGAGTAATTTTATCATCTGATGATAAAATATATCTTCGAATACTGCTAAATCGAGGTAGCTAAAAAGAACAGAAATTATTTCGTTGAAGAAGTTGATTAATCATGTTCTATCGGAGGAAAGTTGTTCTAATTTCTTGAATAATTTGGATGAATCACATCCTCGTCTACGAATTAGGTATCACTTTCCTTGGTGATTTTACAATTTGATTCTGTAGTAAAAGGTTTTCACTTGTTGCTATTGAAAATAAATCTTGGGAAAAGCTCAGCATCGCCATTCTTCATAATCATTGTCATCTGATCGACTCATAAGATGAAAAAAGTACTAAGGTGATGCTCGAGCTTTGCACGCTCTTAAAGTAGTGTCTGAATGATTTTTACTCTTTAGCAGTACCATGTCAATGAGTACGATGTGTTTCACAATTTTTTGACCATTTCGAAGATTTTATATAAAATTGAACCTGCAATGATCCCAGATCAACGTACCGTTGATTTCTTATGTAATCTCTATATTTCATAATGAAAAACCTATAAAAGCACTGCCGTGAATGCAGCAGCTTTTGTGCGCATGTTAAATGTAGATGACCGCTTCGGCAATAAATTTGAACATGCGCGCAAAAGCTGCTGCCTTCCCGGCCTAATAATAATTTCCGAAAGAAAGAAGTTAGAAACTCAATATAAGTAGAATACGTTTGGACCTTAATTACGAAGGCCGAATTCGTGAATGGGTAAAATCCACCCAATGAATCATAAATATACCCATTCAAAACTTTATTTTACCAATATTTCCAAAAATACTGATTAGATCGGATTGAAATCCAGTAATTTATCGAGAGTTGACAGTTCTGAGGTTCATATAGAATGAAATGAGGATAATATGATTAGAAGATCATAGACTATATATATATATATATATATATATATAACTATAAAAAATAATTTGAATTTTTTTTTTCAAATTGTTTCAACAACACGATTATCACGAGATTTCGTACAAAATTGTCCATCGGCATTTTCAAACTAGTTTCCGAGTTTCATCATGATTGAATAAGCATTTTTTGAGTTATTTCGAAAAAAACAACCATATCGAGAAAAAAAAACAACAACTTTTACATATTTTTTCCCAATATCTCCGAAAATAATAGCCTTATCGAACTGAAATTTGGCACAATACTGTGAAATGAAAAGTTCGAGGTATGACCAGAATTTCCGCCCAAAATACATCATAGTCAGAGCCGGATTCAGGGCGTGGCGAGGGAGGCATTTGCCACGGGCGCCAACCAACTAGGGGCGCAAAATTATGATTATTTTTTCTTGAAATAATGTTTTTTCACTTCAAAGTCCATTCATATTTTAGAGCGGTGCTATAGTGCCTGCACCTGTTGTACAATATGCGGCGACAAGGACTTGCCAATAAATTAACAGATGATAAATTTACACTTGTCGGTCGCCCTACGATTCCCCGCGTCCAGATGTTTGTTATTCGAACACTGAAGACCTCAATTAGCCGCAAGTTCAGAGCGAGTTTAATGGTTCGAGCTAGCGGCGGTAGCGCTCCGTCTAGGGTCGGTTTCTTGACGGCATGACAAAGAGATTCAGACCGTCCACATTATTCGCCGAATCGTTCATCACACCGGCTTTGATGAGGGTAATGTATTTCGAAGACGTTTACGACCGATAGGCTTGATGAAATCACCCCAGTCTTATTAATACTACTTTTTTTCTCGCATGTGGGGTACTTCGATACAGCGGCGCAGTTGATGGCATCAATAAGAAAAATAGGAACCAGAAACTTATCATTATATTTTTTATTATGTGCTATACCGCAAATATCGTGATCGTGCAAGCGGGCCGGGAAATTATTCGTGCTAGAAAAAGTTTAAAAATTTCAATCAGGTATGTTTGAATAATTCAATTTTGAGTTGAAGATTTTTGCGCACTCGGTCAAATTATATTCTGTCCGTGCACACGAGAGTCAATCATTTCCGAAAGATATAACTAGAGACTGCAAAGTTTATAAGGTTATGTTTGGGTTGGGAATATGTCGGCGATATCATCGTTCGAATTTTATTTGCGAGATCCCAAATTATACCGATTCAATTTAAATTGCGTTGTAACATAATTACACGAGTTTTTATATGTATAAGAAGTTATAAAAAAAATCAAAATGTTGAGAAGAATACGATGAATTTATCGTCTCTCTAGTATTTTATTAATCAGCTTCTTAGCTATGAGTACTACAGAATGAGGATCAAATGTCGATCAAATGAATAGTACGATTCTTGAGTTTCACTGACACATGAAACCTTTTTCTGTCCTCCTGAGATTTGTCGAGCATTGAGACAATTCAGATATGAATATAAACGAGAGCGCAAAACATTCCGATTCGACGTCCATGCATTTTCAGAATCTTATATAATTTTAGGTTGATATAACCAACTGAAATGCCGCCCAAGAAACTGTCAGGATCGCAGTCTCGGAAGATCAGGGATAAAAATTATTAAACCTAAAATCAAATACTGGTAATATCTCAAGTTACTTTAAGAACGATGCGGGTACTGTGTCGACAAAAAGTGGTTCCACTAGCGAAGCCCATCATGTAGCGGAATTTCCTTCTACTTCTTTAAATAACGAGCCTATCGTAAGAAAGTATTCCATTTCGGATAATTCGGACAAGAAAAATTTTTTTGACGAGGAATCAGGTCCTACTGAGGTTAAACCTGAACCAGTTGATTTTAATGACCCTACATCATGGCGAATTACAAAAAGTAATATTAAAATGTTCGTTATGACCTTTGTTGGCATGTGGTTTCTCTAATGTATTTCAGTTTTTCATTTACACTTTCATTTATTGTTTTTTTGAAGCTTGAATGCTTATATATTATTTTGAGAATAAATTATTCTATTCGCTTCCTTTTTGTTTTCTTCATACCCTCATTATCGTATATTAATACGTTTGTGAGTTCCCTTCACTACCTTAAAAGATACATGGGAGATTTTAGTAATTTCTATACACATATTGTTTGATATACCTTAGAATCTGATGCTCGTTCTCAAAAGAATATAATAATAGTAAAATATCTTAGCAATAGAATAAATACTATCATTCATGAAAAGTACATTGAAAAAAATTTTGAAAAGGGCGCATTTCGATAACTTGCCACGGGCGCTGAAATCCTAGATCCGGCTCTGATCATAGTGATTATATTTCATGAAATTCAGTTAGCTGAATATAACTGTTTGAAACCATTTTTCAATCTAAATTCTATATTCACAGATGTTTGGCCAAAATTATATCGCTCTGGAACGAGCAATCAAAAACCTAAACATGGGATCGACCAAGTATCTTCTGAAGCGTTGCCGATTTTTTTGTTTATCTAGGACATTATAACAGAACACCATGAAATCTGTGCCAATTGATGTGCTATACGAATAGGATCAACATATTTAGTTTTACCGGTTTGCATCGCTAAATAGGCCGATAAAGTCACGTTTTCAATTAACTACTACAGAAGAAATTTGTATTTAGTATAGATGAATGCATCATAAGATAATTTTCATATTTAATAAGAAGCATTTTGAATGATTTTCGAATATATCTGAGCAGATAAAATGAAAATCAACAATTGTTTCTCATTTCCATAGGAAAATAAAGAAGAATTGAAATTTGATTCCTGACATGAAAAAGTTCAAAAGAAGCAATATCGTAGAGCATTGAACCTGAACATTCGGAACCTCAAAATTTCATGTCTCCCAGTATTCTCTTTCGATATTCATTGTGTTCTAGGATAGCTCAATGCTCGAAGCCTTCATCAGTGAGTTCAACCAAATTTATTTGAATATAGTTCGGGAAATCATTCAGAAATTTCACACATTTTGGCACTATAAAATTGCTCTCATTTCTAGAAAGGGGAAGGCAGAAAGAAATGTGGAATTGCCACTCAAATTATGAATTGTGATAAAACGTAGTCAAGTACCTATGAGTTCCGATCTTTGCGATTTTTCAAAAGTGAATTTTTTTCACTTCTTGATTATAAACAGTTGTGTACGAGTAATTGTCTATAAAACTGTTTTCACATTGGAAAGCTTTCATTAATACACGAGAAGATTTATCGTTTTCACGGGAATGCAGTACACACAACTTCAAATGAATTTGTTTTCACTCCTTTTCTAAAGAACATTAACAATTTAATCTTCAACAATGTCGTTCCACGAATTTGTAAAACTCCCATTGCTGAGGAACCATGATCCACTATAACCTCGAGAATAAATTTGAAAAATCTTAGAATTCGAGAAGCGAGGAAATGCCTGAAATGATGAGAAAACCTTAATAAATCCGCGTGAACAGATGGTTTCGGTGAACTTTCTTCTTACAGAAAACGTATTTCGGCGAGCTTGAGAAATTAGGGTAATTTCTACGTGTGCGTGATTGTCTGCCGGACTCGTTGATGAGGAGTCTGTGTTCAGATGCAGTAATGTCTATCCGGCCTGTCATTCGTAGACACTCTTTTGTCTTGAGAAAAACCTATAGACCTCAAATTTCAGCGCAACTATGGTCTTCTTTATAACTTCCGAAAGAAGTTACTTATCACTCGGTTTGTTCTTCATTAAGGCTTTATAACGGAAGTTAAAAAAAAAGTTTAAAAAAATAAAGGGGGTCCCATATCAATGGAAAACGTTGAAAATTTTTTCACAAGGGCTCATTATTTTCCCAGTTAAATAACCCAATACCATTGATATCTCAAATAAAACTTATATAGTATTCATAACTCATTGGTTTTTTACAACACAATTTGCAGCGTTTTTCTTTATAACTCAGGGACCACTGGTCATAAATCATCCGGGTGAAAATTTTCAGGTTCAGTTATGCAACAGTAATCAACGTTGAGAGTTTCATGAAAATTGGAAGGTAAATTCTCGAGAAACAATTTTTTTTCCTTCAACCCAAATTTTTAGCTCCTAGGGTGCACCGATTCTGCTGAAAAGTTTGGAGGATCAATCTCGAGCGCCACATGATTTTTCTACCAAGTTTCATTCATTTCTGTTCAGTACCTTCAGAGAAAAACCCCGGAAAACGGACGGCGGGAGGACTGATTTTTTTTTTGGTTCATTCAAATCTACAATTTTCAAAACTGTGAAATTTTCAGGGGGGGTATATTTAATATTTGGTCGATCACTAAGGTTAACTATTTGATTTCATCAAATAATAAACCAAAAACGAAGGATATTTCCGGTTGAATCGGAAATATCGCACCAGTCGAAAAAAATATACCAGATACGTTTTGACCAAACGCACTTATCTGAAAACTCCAATGAATAATCAACTTTTTTTTGTATTCAATTTATCCGTAATCCATATTCAAATCGTAATATTTGGTACACTCTGAGGAGTCGTCCAGATATTTTGCATTTATTTAAATTCATTAGTTTATCGGCTCCTGTATCCGTTGAGTAGTATTCGAGTAAAATGAACAAATCGTGATTTAGTCTGTTCATTCGGCTATTACGTGTCTAATTTATTCATGACCATTTTTGCTCTAAGCTTAAAAATAGTGATATCTTAGGAGTTTACTCACCTTGAATTATTCGAAATTTCTTATCTTCCAAACACAAACTTCATAACATTTTCTTGAAGAAAGGAGAAAACACTTCGTTTGCCCAGATGAGTTTCTTGAACCAAACGAAAACACCATCCACCGGTGAAAAAAGTCACACTTGGCTTCTGAGGACCGTTCGTACTAGTCGAAGAAACTGTGAGCGAATAAGCCAGCTAGCTCCGAAGAAATGAACCCAACGATGAGGAAGTGTCAACTGGTGATCAATAAACGTCTTAAAAGAACTCCACTGAGAATGAAAACTATCTGAATGACCGGCTTTTTGTCCGATGACCAGCTCGCGGGACTGTCGTAACATGCGGTATCTTCATTGACGTTCGTGATGGGTCACGCCGAAGAAGTAGAAGAAAGTACATTTCGCAATTCTGCAGGAACCTATGACAACATCGTCGTGGGATTTAACCAATGATGATTATGTAGCTATAAATTTCGACTTCAGGATATATTGCCTTAATTGACCTGTTTTCTGCCGGATGCAGATTTCCAAACATCAATGTCACAAAAGAGCCTTATTTTTGTCATTATTGTATAGAGTACTAGCAGCCTGCACTGTTGTCGAAAGCAATGATGTTCAGCAGAAAATGATTTCAAACGAGTAGATTGGTCTCACTGAAGAGAAATCCCTAGGAACAATCGATTCTGTTCGGCCGACCGGCCGTCCGTCCGGCTGAGAACTCGGTTACTGTCGAACAGAGCAAGCTAGCAACTTGAAGCAGGGTAGGTCACGCATCAGAATACGGCGGTTGAGCTCTTCAACTGGCCAAATCGGCAAATGGTTTTGGAGTTGCAGTCATTTGAAATACCGAGATTTTCTCTGAGGACTACAGATGCGATCGGATTGAAACGCGCAAAACTTTGTTAAATTTCGTTGGAGTCGTATGATAAATGAATAAAATAAATTTGTGGGCCGATTCTTGAATCTCGATCAAGAATTGGAGAGTATGACAATTGACATATGTTTGCGGCGATTTTCTAAGTTAAATATAAACAACAAGAAGACATGCCCTGCGCATGGAACCGAATGTCACTCGACAATCGAATGTTGTATCTCCCATACTCCAAACCACTCTCTGCTAAGAGGAAGGAAACTGTATGCTTATATTCCGATTTGAAATTTCTCGATAACTTGCATTCAGTTTATTTATTTAATATTTGCTTGAAAACATAGTCGAATTGGCAAATAGAACTCTTACAAATTTTGCAGATGCTCGAGAAAACTTAGAAAATCGACATGAACATATGACAATTGTCATACTCTTCAATTCTTGATCGAGATTCAAGAATCGGTCCTCGAAATTTTCTCGAGAACTATCCATCAGATTCCAACGAAATTTCCAATCCAATCTTCATATATCAAAAGATATACAAGATTTCACTGATTGAACTTTCGGATATATCATCAAAATCCTAGCACTGAAGTCAGCAGCTTTTCAACGCATGTCCACTTTTGGTGATACCCTTTGAACATGCGCGCAAAAGCTGCTGACTTCACGTCAGTGCTTTTATTAGTTTTTTCGATAAACTACTGCATTTCAATTCGATCTAATCTGCATAACTGTCGACAGTAAACACAAAAATTTCCGGAAGAAACAACTTGAAAACTGGATATTTGTACAGTGGATTTGGACCTTGATTAATAAGGCCGAATTCGTGAATGGGTAAAATCCACCCAATGATTCCGCAGATCCATTCAAAATTTCATTTTTCCAATATTTCCAAAACTACAGATTAGATCGGATTGAAATCCAGTACTTCATTGAAAAATGACAGTTCGAAGTTTCATACAGAATCTCATGAGGATAATGAAATCAGAAAAATCACATAATGTTGAATATTTGAAAAAAAAAAATTTATTTTTTGAAATTGTTCTAATGCCACGATCATCACGAAATTCTGCACACAGTTACCCATCAGTTTTTTCAAACTAGCTGCCAAATTTCATTGTTTGATGGAGAAAATGTTAAACTTGGTTAAATCCGGCTCGAAGGACCATGGAGAAAAGTTGAACGATGTGTCAAATCAGGCTTGAAGGACCTGAAGTGAAGTGATTTGCTTGTTTTTATCAATAAACTGAGGTGATGAAAATTAAACACTGGTTCTGATGAACTCATCTAATTAACATCTGTAACCTATACACTTATTGACATGTACTTAATGTGTTTGAGTGTATGTGTTCTGTTTGAACACCTTGAATGCACTCTCAAGAATATAACAATTGAAATGTTATTACGTTGAATGTTGAACTTTGTTAAATCCGGCTGAAGGACCATGAAGAAATGTTGTATGTTGTTAGATCTGGGTCAGAGGACCATGAAGAAAACTTGAACGATGTGTCAAATCAAGCTTGTAAGACCTGAAGTGATTCGCTTGTTTTTATCAATAAATTGAGGTGTTTAAAATTGAACACTGGTTCTGATGAACTTATTAACATCTATAACATATACACTTATTGACATGTACTCAATGTGTTTTAGTATATATGTTCTGTTTGAACAACTTGAATGCACTCTCAAGAATATAACGATTGAAATGTTATGTTGAGGTTTCAACGTATTGTAATGATCTCACAAAATTTATAATATTGAAATTCGAACTTATGACTGTTATATTCAACGTCTCGAGTCGCACTAGTCTAGGATCTCGGCCCTTCATCCCTAAATCATTTAACACTTAACATAAACACTTTAGTCTAAAAGTCTGTTGCTATGGGCCTAGGTAGATACGTATTTGGATGAACTCCTCTCATTCTGAAATATAACATATTGGAGACAAATTGAAATTTGTCCAATTGATTTAGTATGTTTTAAGTTTTCTCCGGAAAAAGCAATGATATGGAGAAAAAAACCACGAAATTTTACATATTTTTTTTCCAATATCTCCAGAAGGAAAAGTCGTATTGAGATGGAATTTGGTACACTGCTGTACAATATGATGTTCAAGGTACGAGTGGAAGTTTTTTCGGGTTCAATGAACAGTTTCCGGAAAAAAAAATTTTTGGGAAAAAATTCAAAAAAATGTTTTTCGAAATTTACTAACTGTTCGATCGCCACGAAATTTCGTGATGAGTTGAGCGTTTTTGTGATCCAACTTACTATCAATTTTCAATTCAATCGCTTGGGTAGTTCCTCAAATATCAGGGAATCAATCTAAACATTTCAAATAATTATAATTTCGAAACCATTCCACCGATTTGTCACATTATCGAATTTAACCGCCGCATTCCAATGCGCCACCTAACCTGAAAGTTTCAAGTAGCTAGCTCGCTTCTTTCGACAGTTAATCATGAAACTTGGTAATTTTTAAAAGAATGCTGATGCATTACTTGTTGCAGACTTTCGAGATGTTCGTGTAATTCAGTTTGGTTGCCACAGTCTGAGTGACGAAAATTGTAAACAATCAAATTTATACGTAAAGTAACTTTTTTTTTATGTAGAAACAGAATAAGTTGGAAACCGACACTATCTAGCAAATTTCTACTGAAGAAGTTGAATGTCATCCGGATTTCTGTATTTCTAGTTTATCCTTGCCGCGATTCACATCTTATTCGATCATAGCAGTATAGAAATATTCTTCAGAAAAAAGGGCTGTTTTAAGTGAAACTAGAGAACTTGACCATAAAGAATATTAGATCCTTTTTTGGTGCTTCCTATGGGTATACAGGTGTTCCATTTGAGACAAGGAAGATTATGCTCATATTTATTTACAATATCTGGCAGGCTCATCTTCATACCCTTTATACAAGGTGTCTCAAAACAAATTTTATAATTCAAAAATCGATAAAAAATAAAATAAGCCGTTTATCAAAAATATATTTATTTATTATTAAAATACACTGTTTAGGAATTCATTTCTTAAAAAAATGTCGTCCAAATTTTTTCCCTCGCGTTCGCGACATTCTTTCAATCTAACATTGAAATTTCTGATGACGGATTTTCAGTTAGGCTCTGTGATGGCTCCCATTTCGTGGTGAATATTTTGTTTGAACTGGTCAAGGGAAGTTGGTTTATTAATGTAGACTTTAGATTTGAGAGAACCCCACAGAAAAAAGTCCATAGCATTCAAATCAGGACGGCGTGGTGGCCAATTTATGTCACTTCTCCTCGATATTAATTTTCCTGGAAAATTTCACGAACTCGTGGCAGGGGCATATTGGAAGGTTGTGACGTTGCTCCATCCTGATGAGTCCATGTTCTTTGATTATCCCCAGGAAAAGTTAGCAGTTCAGGATTCTAAGTTAACCCGAATTCGACTTTCTCAATTAATCCCTAAACCTGCTATAAAAATCTAGAAAAGCACTGACGTGAAGTCAACAGCTTTACGTGCTTGTTCAATTTCATGAATTCGGCTGCCATAATTAATCTCTTTGAGTCTGGCCTAACCGCTGATCATAAACACAATAAGTACCGAGAGAAACTGCTTGGAGACTTCTCACTTCTTTTCGGGAAATTGAGGAAATCAAGTCAAAATTTGAAATAGCCAAGAAATTTGACATATTTTTTTCAATTTTACTGCAGGTAAATATTAGCTGAAATCTAAATTTGGAGCACTATTCTCATATTTTGACTTCAAGGTCTGTGCCAATTTTCATTGAATACTGATGAATATTTTTCAAAAAAAAATCCTAAGTTTTTTATCGATAAAGACCATTTTTGTATCAAAACTTGAAAATCACAAATACTGGGAAAAACGAAAACGATAACGCTTTTACTCCCTAGAAGTAGCACGTAATGAAAGAAAATAACTTTTTCGATATGATTTATGAAATAAAATGGATATCTGATCGAGTTGAAACGTTGTTGAATATTGACTGAAAGGTATATGCCAAATTTTATCCAGATCTGATTATCAGTAGTCTCCCGAAAAAAAATGTTTTCGAAAACATTTGTTTGGAATTTTTTAACGGTTAGATCATCTCAAATTTGTGAACAGGTTGAGCGTTGATATTCTTCAAATTATTACGAAACTCAAATCTGATCGCATCAATTAATTTTGGAAGCAGCCTCAAAATTTTCGGATTGTTATAACTTTTTGGCCAGTTTCGCCCATTAATGAACTCAACCGAGATTTTCAGTTTCCGAATATAAAATAAGTCTCTACCTTAGAAAGTTAGAGCACACACGGTCGGCCGAACAGAATTGAATTTGATCATGGATTCTTCCCCAGTAAGTCCAACCTAATCGTTTAAGACCAATTTCGGTTTAAAATTCGATAATTCCAGACATTATGATGGAATTACATCACGCTGTTGCCCAGAACCATATGATCAGAATTTATGTATAAGATATTTATAAACTAAATTTTTAAATTTTGAGTTGTTCCAAAGAAATGATCGAGAAATTTTGCACGAATTTTAGCATCAAGTTTCAAGTTTCGTCATGATCGGATATATATTTTTTGAGTCATTTCGGAAATATCAATGATTCTCAGGAAATTGAAATCAGACATATTTTTCTCCAATATCTCTAAAGACGAATATCCAATCAAGCTGAAATTTGAAACACTTGTTAAGTAGCGACCCGCAGGTCTGCGCCAGTCTGTAGTATTATTTAACAATTTTTTACCCCTATATAAGATCCTCACAGAATTTTGCATTAGGTCGTGCGTTTGTATTCTTCAACTTAGTATATAGTTTAAATCTGGTCGCGTCTTTTCCTTCTTAATATCTCAAGAAGAAAAGGCCTGAGCAGATTTAAAGTATGTATTAAGTTGAAGAATACCAACGCACGAACTAATGACTGATGATCAGACTGAATTTTGAAGATCTGTTTTTGAATATTGACTTCAGGGTTCATCCCAAGTTTCAATCTGATCGCGTCAATAGTTATCGAGAAATTGAGGAAATTTTTTCAAAATTTCAAATAACAACGAAATTTGACAAAATTTCCCCTGATATCTCCGGAAATCAACTTCAGATCCAACTGAAGTTTAAAGAACAGTTGTGGAAGACCAACTTCAAAGTCTGTGCCGAATTTCATCGAAATCTGATCAATAAAATCAGACAAAAATATTGTATTCTGTAAAGATGTGGATAATTTCAGAGAAACCATTTTTTCCAAATTTTTTAGTGATTGACGACGCACGAAACTTTGCGTTAAATTGCACGCTGATATTCTTCAAATAATGAGAATGTTTCGATGTGATCGATTTTGTACTTCATGAGAAAATACCCACGAAACAAACAACGATATTCAAGATATTTTTTTCTGCGAAAGAAAATATCTTATCGAATCAAAACTTGAAACATGGTTCTGAATACTGAGTTTAAGGTCTGCGCCTTGTTTCGTTAAAATCTGATCAATATTTTCCAAAAATTTTCTAACAACTGCAATTCTGCTATAGGATTTGCGTTGGTATTCTTCATAAAATTACGAAGTTTTGATCTGATCGCATCTTTACAGCTTGAGATATTGGGGAAATAACGTCAAAATATCAAACAACTACGCAATTTGACTGATTTTTCCAGATATCTCCGATATTGAATATCGTATCGAATTTTGAAGCCTGTTCCAAATTTCTCCGAAATCTGCTCAACACTTTCCGAGAAAAAAATTGTTTCAACTGTTCCCTAGAACAAGCGCGTAAAAACAAAGTTGGGACCCGCCCACCCTGTATGATAGGAAACATTTCACACACTTGTTCTGCCGGAAAGCGCGTTATCGTTTCGTCACAATGACTGTTATTTTTGAATTTTGAGCCGAAATTGGTCTCAAACTACTAGGTTGGACTCACTGATTAAGAATCCACGGTCAAATTTGATTCTGCCCTTCCGGCTGTGTGCGCTCTAACTTTTGAAAGAAATATCCTATAGTCTCGAAATTTCAGGTTAGGTTCAAATGCTCAATATCCCGTTCAAGTTAGTTAATGGGTCAGATCTGCCAAATAATTTTTGTGATAAAACCATTTGAAAATATTGATTCTTCGATAACTCGAAAAGTATTTATCTTATACAAATGAAACTTGGTTGGTAGACAAACAGTATCAGGAAGAAGAATTATATATATATATATATATATATATATATAATATATGGAATATGAGAAAAATCTTATTTCTTGAAAATTTTCATTTTCCATTTTAATTTCACTGAAATCCCATTTCATAACTGAGTACTTTATTTCAGACCAATCAGATTTGTTTTTTTTTGAATGTAAATAAAATAAAATTCCAATTGAGGTTCAGTTCATGCACAACTTTCAACCCCTACGAACCCTTTAATGGAGAAAAAAAAAAATTTCACGTGAGGGGGTTGAAAGTTGTGCATGAACAAAACTGTAATGGTAGACTTTATTCGGTGACAAATTTCATCAGGTACCATCGTCTCAAAGTAAATGAGCCATGACAAAGTGCACATACTGAAAACCTCTTTGAAGTAACTAATTTTTCAGAAAAAAAAGTTTTTTTCTTGAAAATTTCTGCACGCTTGTAACAGAGATACAAAGGCCTCGCCAAAAAAGTACCACAAGACCCACTTTCCCTATTCAAATGTAGAGCTTTGATGGGGATGGCACATGCCGCAACAAAATTCCTTCAAAAATGCATAAAAATTAGGTAAAAGTGAAACAAAAATTGACCTATTTCAGGTTTTTGTTGCCAAATATTTTCTTCTGAGAAAATGAATTTTTCCCATAATTTTGACGCGCACTGTATATGTGATATTTGGCGATCAACTAATTATATATTCCTCACGAGAGTTCAAGTTGGCATTTATCATTGAAGGACTAGATTTTAATTCGATTCGATTATTGATTTTTGAAAAATCGGAAAAATTAAATTTTGAATGGAGTATCTGCGGAATTATTGACTAGCTTTTACAAATTCGCCAATTCGGTCTCTGTAATTGAACTCCGAACTCACTCTGCAATTATCAAGCTACCTAGTAGATTCTTCCGGAAGTTATTATGTTCACTATCAGTGGTTAGGCCGGCCGTCAACATATTAACTTGAGGAAGAATCGACTTAAGGAATATATTTGTAGAGAAGTTTTTCAGCTTAATTAGGACGGTCGAATGCTTGAATGGGCTGAATTCGCCAATTATTCCTTACATAGTTGTACCCATTCAAAATTCTGGATCGAATTGTAATCTAGTACTTCATCGAAAATTATAGCTTGAGTTTCATGCAGAATTCCGTGAGGGCCATATAAAAAGGAGATCTGCGTTTGGCAGGGGCAAAACGTGTATAGATGATAGCTTTGGCAACGGAAGAAGCGAGTAAAAGCTCCTGACCTCGTGCCATTGCTTTTCTAGGTGATATTTGAACAATAAGGTAACCCTTTAGAAAACTTCATATCTATCTGTTTTCTACATATATAGTGATATGGAACACCGCACCACTTTTGCGGGACCCTATATACTAGTTTCATTGTAATCAAATAAGTATTTTTTGAAATATTTCGGAAATTAACGACAGCCAGAAAAACAAGAATTCGATATATTTTTCTCCAATATCCCCGAATTTTTTTTTTTCATTTACAAAATAAATGTTGCATCAACCATTCAGGTTATTAGCTACACCGGTGATATACACTATATGTAAGGTTTGTGTTCTTGAGGTATTGTACAATGTTGCATGCTTCATGGGCACTTAACATATCTGACATTAAGTTACTTGAAAATATAGGTCTATGGTTCGTGTATTTTGGGCACTCTGATAACACATGTTTGACGGTGACTGTGGTGCGGCATATTTCGCATCTTGAAGGTGATTCATGCTTCAGAAGATAACCATAACCCGAAAATTTAAATCGGATTAAACTGAAATTTGATACATTGTTGTTGTTGAATATTGCCTCCATGGTCTTTCGTGGGAATTTTATAAATATTTTCATCCGTCATTATTGGCGATGAACGTCTCCATAGGTGTGTTCTTCATTGATAGGGGATAGGTGTAATAGAAACACACTATGTGGTAAACTCATTCTATTGGCGATCGATTTTGGCGGTTTGCCATCATCAACCCAGCTGAAAATACACAAGGACATACAGACTTATCTTACATGGTCACCCTAATATTGAAATTGAATCATTGTTTAAAATTCTTAGATAACTCTGTGTTATACAATTTTCTAATTGCTTTCACTTATTCTTAAAATCCATTCGTCAATTTTCATTCTAACTAAATCAACTAAATAATACCAATGCAATTTTGCAGTTGTTGCTCTTGATTATTCTGCAACTACCAAATCTCAATTCGATTGCATAAGTGTTCGATAGATATTGAGGAAATAACCGGAAAAATTCGAATGAGAATAACTCTGAAACCATTCGACTGATTTGACTCATTAATGAACCCATCGCATTTTGATGCTCAACCTACCCTAAAAGTTTCAAACCGTTACCGATGGAAATAATCAATTTTGATATCGGATCGTGATTTGAAAATTACAGCACGTGGTTTTCAAGAACATGGGCGCAAAAGAATGATATGTACCAAGAACAGTTCTGATGCAGAAAATAAAAGAACTGACAGATTGACTTTGTTCATTATACTATGACATTCCTTCGCTTTAATTTGAATGGTGCATGTATCGAATCATTGTTAGTTATATTTCCTTCGGAATCAATTATGTTTTCGCATTTATTAGTTTATCAAAGCTGTGGACTAAAGAATGCACATCTCTTAATATGAGTATATTAATGAAGAATTAATTTTCATGCATATGTATGAGTTTGTTTTTACTTTTGGTAATTTATATCATTCGTGAGTTGTATGTAAGATTCAAGTTGTGATTTTGTAGCGATTTCTCTATTCAATATTCAACAACATTTCACAGAATTTCAGCTTAATTATATGTTCATTTCTGTAAATACCAGAAAAAAATGTTGATCTTCGTTGTTGATTTTTTCATGATGACGATATCTCTCTCTGCAATGGCCCAAAAGACCACTTAAGGGCCGATATCATTGAACTTATTCTGACCACAGAGAGCGCTTAAACCACATTTTCGAACCAGATTTCACGAGTTAACTTCTCATTACCATATATCATCATGGAAAATAATATCAGTCTTAAGGAACTCGTTCACTAGAGCGACGTTTCGGGAAACTTGGTTCTCTTTCTCAGGCTAAAAATAACATACAGGTATGAATATTCAAAACACAAAACTACTACATGAAAACACACAAAATTATAAAACTGAAAATACAATAGTGTGAATTATCAAATTGTTGAGAGCGAATCCAACAAAAAACATAAACAACCGAAGGAACAATTCCACAAACTGCCTCATGAATAATTAATTGAATAGGTACCTTGAATAACTTAAATTCATCAATTAAAATTGGTGTAACAAACATCTTGGAGACAGGCAAACTCTCCTGGCGTATCGGTAGGTATTAGATATTGGTTAATAAATTAGAATGTACAAAGGAATAAACGCCACAACACCGAAATATGTGTTTTTGAAAAACTATATGTGAATTTCGTTCATCAGGTCGGAATATGTCATATTAAGTGAACCTATATCCGTCCTTCGATTAATTGAATTCGGGTGACTTTTTATGAACAATATCTCTTTGAAATTTCGCCTAAACTAATTTTCTTCCGTTGTTGAAACCTCAGCGTTGTCGAAGTCAAATTTATGTTCCTCGTTCATCGCATGTTGGGAAAGAGCAGTTGACTCCATAAACAATGACTCGGACCGTTTTCTACAATCAGCCTGGTGTTGTCTGAGTCTAGAACCGAAATATTGTCTCGTCTGTCCAATTTATGTGCCGTCACCGTCAGAACAATCAATTTTGTGAAGCAAGCCCGACTTCCTCATTAGAGGTTCACTATCTTTCAATCTGAAAACTCCCCACAGTTTTCATTCACGATATAATCCTGCATGTTGTATTTTTAATCATCTGAGTCAATATTTTCCTCAATTTTGGGATATATATCAGCTTGAAAAATCTAACATTTCTACTGTTTGGGCTGGTGAGACTGGATGGTACACGAGATTGGTTTGAACTGTGAAAAATATTGTTGACCAGAGATTTTGGGTATCCATTTTGACGTAAAATACTGAGCTGTTGTTTGAAATTCTTTGAATGAAAGGATGCATCAGACAGATTGAGAATCTTATGTTTCACACTTTTTATGATTGCTACCTGATGTGATGTTGTGTGTACGGAATTGAAATGTAAGGTTCTGTGGAACGCCAAAGGTTTGGAATACAGTTCCGTATTTATAATACCACTATCTCTAATCAACCAAAGGTCCAAAAATGGGATCTTACCATCTTCCTCTATCTCATGCGTGAACTTAAAATGTAAGGTTCTGTGGGACGCCAAAGGTTTGGAATACAGGTCCGTTTTTATAATACCACTATCTCTAATCAACCAAAGGTCCAAAAATGGGATCTTACCGTCTACCTCTACCCCATGTGTGAACTTAAAATGTAATGTTCTGTGGGACGCCAAAGGTTTGGAATACAGGTTCATTTTTGTAATACCACTTTCTCTTATCAACCAAAGATCCAAAAATGGGATCTTACCGTCTAACTCTATCTCATGTGTAAACTCAAAATGTAAGGTTCTTTGGGACGCCAAAGGTTTGGAATACGGGTGCGTTTCTATAATACCACTATCTCTAATCAACCAAAGGTCCAAAGAATGGGATCTTACAGTTTACCTCCATCTCATGTGTGAACTTGAAATGTAAGGTTCTGTGGGACGCAAAAGGTTTGGAATACAGGTCCGTTTCTATAATACCACTATCTCTAATCAACCAAAGGTCCAAAAATGGGATTTTACCGTCTACCTCCATCCCATGTGTGAACTTCAAATGTAAGGTTCTTTGGAACGCCTAAGGTTTGGAATACAGGTTCATTTTTTGTAATACCACTATCTCTTATTAACCAAAGATCCAAAAATGGGATCTTACCGTCTAACTCTATCTCATGTGTAAACTTAAAATGTAAGGTTCTTTGGGACGCCAAAGGTTTGGAATACAGGTCCATTTCTATAATACCACTATCTCTAATCAACCAAAGGTCCAAAAATGGGATCTTACCGTCTACCTCTATCCCATGTGTGAACTAAAAATGTAAGATTCTTTGGGACGCCAAAGGTTTGAAATACAGGTTCATTTTTGTAACAGAGCTGTGCAGAAGCCTTGTGCTTAGTGCTCGTGAAAGCACTCGAAGCATTTTTGTGCTCCTAAGCACTGTGCTCCCAAGCACTTTATTAAGCCGGTGCTTAGTGCTTGGTGCTTCGAGAATTTTTGGAGAAGGCTTAGTGCTTAGTAATTCGAAAAAGTGCTCCTAAGCACCGCAAAGTGCTCCCGAGCACCGCAGTGCTCCCGAGCACCGCAAAGTACTCCCGAGCACCTTAGGGCTTCGAAGCACTTTTCGGGATTACTAAGCACTAAGCCCTTCATAGACTTGTCGAAACAGGAAAATGTCGGGCTATCGCGTGATTGGAGTAGACAAAGAGAACTAATATATCGGTTGTCTCTGGTGTTTGGAGACATTCGACAAGGAATACAAGGATCTTCATTCGACACATTCGTGATATATGTGTTTAAGTTTAGTTTTGTACCACTATTATATGAAAATAATAGAATGCTTTCAGAGTCGAAGTGTCAAAGCGTGAGCTTTCAGCTGGGAACATCGAGAAACAATATTCCGTATTCTATCTCGATCATGAAGATATTAGAATTCCGTTCTAAAAAGTGTTTGAAAATCTCAAGAAATCCACTGACGTGAAGTCACGTGGATTATACTTATTAAATTTTCGTATTCGTATGTCACACACTCGACCGGTTCACATTTAAAATTTCATTATTTTTTTTCTCTATAATTTCGAACCTAATGATCTGATTGAAATGATATTTTGCATTCTTTGATGTAGTATGACTGCGTGCAGGTTCGTGAGAAATTTCGAGAGAATCGCAAAGTTAGAATATCAGAGAAAAATATATTTCTTGAGCTTAACTGAATCCTGGATGAGTGATTTAAGTCATTTATGGTAGATGACCAATCTCTACATTAAAACTCTATAAATATCAATTGAATCAGATTATTAGTAATATGATGGGAAGAATAGAAGTGAATATTGTTTTTTGATCTCCTGATTAAACGGTCATCACGAAACTTGGCACGAAGCTGTCCATTTTAGAAGTTATGGGACAAAAATATATAATTATGCTCACGTCAATAACACTGTAACTTCCCGACTGATTATGCCTATAAACGAACTTAGACGAGATATTTAGGCTCTGAACCTACCCTGCAACTTTCCAGGGCTCTAGATTTTTCGTTTGGAGAGTAATCGTGTTTACGGACGGCGTCAAATACGTCAAATATTGGATTTCAATTCGATATATCTATTCACGAATTATACCTTCTTAATATGTACACCCATTCTAAATTTCATATTCACAGTATGTCCTGTCAATGTTTCCATATAATGTCCTACAATTTCGATATCAAGAATCTTGGGTTCTATTGATCTATAAGTCAGCTCATTGAAACTGTATTTTCATCGATATTAAATCAGGAAGGTAAACAAAAATACAGATAAGATCGAACTAAAATCCAGTATTTGATTGAAAAATGACAACTCGAAGGTTCACGCGGAATTTCGTGAGGATAATATGATCAGCAGATCGCAGAATATTGAATATTTGAAAAGAAATTTTTTTTTTTAGATTGTTCTAATGACACGATCATCACGAAATTCCGCACAAAGATGCAAATCAGCATTTTCGAACTAGTTACTAAGTTTCACAATGATTGAAATTGTATTTTTTGAGTTATTCCGAAAAACTAACGATACTGAGAAAAAATCATCCAAATTTCCTCCAAATATTTTTTCCCAATATCTCTGAGAATTATGAACATATCGAACTGAAATTTGGCACACTGCTATGAAATATGGTGTTCAAGGTATAAGCATATTTTTTTCAAATGTAGTGAACTGTTTCCGATAATGGAAATTTTTCTGAAAAAATGTTAAAAACATTTTTTCAATCTTACTGACGGTACGATCCCAACAAAATTTTGCAGGAAGTTGCGTGTCATCGTGCCCCAACTAAGTGCCAAGTTTCAATATTAGGGAAATAACCCCAAAATTTCAAATAGCTATAACGCTGAAACCGTTGTGACGCTTGTGACCATCAACCAACATAACCGCGGCATTCGGATGCTCGACCTATCCTGAAAGTTTTAAGCCTCTAGTTTGCTCCGTTCGACAGATATTGGGTCCTCGGTTGGACGGCCGGCCGAACAGAATCGACTCTGACACCGGATCAGTGGGTTCAACCTAGTAGTTTGAGACCATTTTCGGCTCAAAATTCGAAAATTGCAGACGAACCAAACACCAAACAAACGATAGCACGCTATTCCCTAGAACATGAGCGAAAAACTGAGTTCGCCGTAGGCCATGCACTCTCTGAGCCATGTCTTTATGTTTCCATTATTTCGACAGCATATTATTATGGCGAAAACTATATTTTGTGATCGAATGTCGGTCAGTAAGATTGAAATTTTAAACCTAGAATGGACTCACTAATGAAGAATCCGTAGTCAAAATCGATTCTGTCCAGTCGTACTCACGATAAATCTCAAAGCAGAAAAGCTCTGTTCGGGTTCCGAATTATGGTCGGTCCTTGTCGGTCGACTTCGAAAAACCGGTGCTCGTGTAAACGAATTACTTTTTCAATTACTCATTACTTTATCTCATATGTAAACCTAAAATGTAAGGTTCTCTGGGACGCCAAAAGTTTGGAATACAGGTCCGTTTCTATATTACCAATATCTCTAATCAACCAAAGGTCCAAAAATTGGATCTTACTGTTTACCTCTATCTCATTTGTAAACTTAAAATGTAAGGTTCTGTGGGACGCCAAAGGTTTGGAATACAGGTCCGTTCTTCTATTTATCTGTCATAATATAGTTTTATAATACCCACCCTTATAAACGAAGTCAAATAAGGGCGTTAAAGTTCCTCACTTCAGTGATGGTCTGAAATATTTCGATTATAGTTTCACGACCGATACTTCGAGAAACTTTGGTGATTGAGCAGTACGTTGTTGTCCTCATTCAAGTAATGCAATAGTTTATCCCCCACATATTTCTGGCAATGTTTATCATGTCATCTAAGAAAAACTTGAAGATGTTGTTGAGATTTTCTCTATTTTTCAAAATTACCTAATAATATTCAATCTGAAAAATAGAAAGGGTTCCAAAAACATTTTCGTATCACATTGTCACAATTTATTAATCTGTCTCTTCTTGAATGGACAATAATCTGAAAATTTTTGATCACGTCAATAGTACCAAACATGATTTAATTCAATCCATTAATTCCTATTATTTTTGTACAATCTGATTTAAGGAAAATTCTGTCATGAAGTACTATGAATCAATATCCCATGGAGTAAAAAGCAAGCTAAAAAGAAATGAATGGGTGAAATTGATAAAGATGAATCATACAATTCTAGAAAAACAGTGACTCTAGTTCAGGCGGTTTTACGCGCTCATTTCAATTCGTTGTTAAAATTATCACCCATTCACGTATCGACCCTGCCAAATACAACTGCACTTTTCCGATGAAAAGATTTGGCGGTCTTCTTTTTATATAGTGGCCACGAAATTCCGCATGAACCTTTCAAGCTATCCTTCTTACGAGCTTGTTTTAGGGGACATCGATTTATCGTTTCGTCACAATGTCTGCAATTTCCAGACGAAAATGGTCTTAAACGATTAGGTTTGACCCCCTGAAGGAGTATACGTAGTCAAATTCAATTATGTCCATCCAACCGTTCGCCGTCCTTATGTGTTCTAACTTTCGAAAGTAAAGAACAAGCGACTTGAAATTGCCAGATTAGGTTTGGATTCTTATTCAAAGTCATTAATGGGTGAAATGGGTCGTATCGTTTCGGAGGCCCATTTGAAATTTTGAGGTTAACAGACATGAGGACAGTATCGAAAAATCGTCGATTAAACGGTTCTATGGTGAAATTCATATTGAAAAAATCCAAAATACTGCTTTAATTCTATTTAAAAAATTCAGATGATTAAGATTTTCAATAAAATGAAACATTAAAATACAGCAATCGGCCATGTTGCCTGAAACACCAATCACAGCGCATGATGTCACGCTTAGGTAAACTCCGCTGATTTTTTATCATTTTACGTATGATTTATCGTCTTCTCCCTACTACAACAATGGAACTAAGCTTAGTTAAGGCAAATAGCTCAAATTTGCCCAAGATTGATATATTAATGTTGGGCGATTTCCTCGCAACACATGATGAATTTTGCTCGTCTGAGTTTAGCAACGTGAAAATTCCCATGTGAGTAAATTTTGTATTTATATTCACCCTAAATAAAACCAATTCGGGCATAATCAAATTCGTTAGAACTCATGCGAGTTTATTTCACTTTCATACGTTATTTTACAATAAACTTACTTACAGCTTGTAAGTTGCTATTTTAGTGTTAATACAATGCTAAAACTCTATGAAACGAGTGAATTTCGATAACTAAAGAGCACCTTTTTGCACTATTAGTATTTTTCCTCATAATAAACACCTAAACCCTGATAAATCACCCGGTCAATGTGAATGAATGTATTTGTTCGAATTAATTCCAATTATTTCAGGTCTTCAATACCATCATATGGGGATAATGCAATCAGTTATGTACAAGTGAAATGGAAAGGAAACATTTTTAAAGTTCCATATCATTTAACAACTGCAAAAAGAAAAGTAAACGATTTTAATTGACAATAAGAATAATTGCAAAGACCAAAAAACATAACCTCAATAAATCAATATATGACATACTTACATCGACCCAGACAACACTAGTTAATCCAATGGACGTCCACCTATGGATATCCTGGGCATCCATTGGATGTACGGCATCTCCGACGTACGTCCAGTGGACATCCAATGGATAATACGTTTCCGACGAAATGGACATACAAAGGTTGTCCATTGGATATCTAGTCTTTCGTCTGTTGGATTTCCATTGAATATCCATATTATGTCCATATCAATCGAATGCCCATTGGATGAATGGCATTTTCCCGACCTTTGTACAATGGACATCCAATGGATAATACAATGCCTACACAATGGACATACGAACGATGCCCATTGGATAACCTGTATTTCATCCAATGGATTTCCATTGGATATCTCATTTATGTCCATGCACCTTGAGTTTTACCGGATTTTCATCCGATATCCATCACACCCGAGGAATATCCATGCATGTTCATACACTCCACCCAGAGCCGAAACGTAGACATAGAATAAATGTAGTATTGGATTAGTTTGGCCCAAATTATTCATCCGTTCAACCCTTTAAAAAAGATCATTGATATATATATATAATATATATTTTTTTTTTTTTTTTTTCACAATCACCCTTTAACGGGGCTGGTATCCTAGAAAACCCGGCCTATAGAAAGGCCAAGATTCTTCTTAGGAGCTGGTCAAGAACTTCCGGACTATACGTGTCGTCGCCAGTATAACCTCTTTTTGCGCTTGGCTGATCAGGTTGGTATTTAGTTGCAGGCGCTTTGTATTTTCAACCAAGTGGGACTCAACCAAGCCGTTGACCGATATGATAAGTGGCAGTATGTAGGTTTTCTCAAGTCCATAGATCTCTTTAAGCTCGAATGCGAGATCATGGTACTTGGTCAATTTTTCCGTGTAAGCCCGGGTTACATTCTCATCGGCCGGAACCGTTACGTCGATTATGTGGACAGTTCTTTCAGATTTATTAAATATTACTATGTCCGGACGGTTGTGTGGGATCGCTCTATTCGTGACCATGGTCGTGTCCCAGTACAGCTTGAACATATCGTTTTCCAGAACTTCACGTGGTTGGTAAGTAAAGAGTTTTCCATGATCTTTAATGAGGCCTGCGTTCTGTGCGAGTTCCCTGTGGTATAACTTTGCCATAGCATTATGACGCTCTGTGTAATCTCTGGGTGCTAGAATCGAACACGAGGATGTGAGATGTTGGATTGTCTCCAGGGCCTTGACGCATTTTCTGCATGAGTCGGTGGGTATATTGCGACCTGTAATCCTCTTTATATAGGCTCGCGTTGGAACCACTTGGTCTTGAATGGCCACGATCCTCCCTTCAGTTTCAGGGAAAAGATATCCTGCCTTAAGGTAAGTCAGCGACTCTGATTTTATGATGTTACTCGAGTTTAGATTTCCAGGATACCTGCCGTGTAGTGCTTTACTATGCCAGTCTTCTGAAAGCTGATCGAGTGATTGTTCTTTCAACTCTATCGAGGATCTAGCCAACTGCAGGGCCGAGGACTCGTCTGCCTGGCATACAGACTGGAAGAAGGGTAAGTTTTTTGATCGAAAATAGTCTCTCATCTGCAGTACCATTTTGTTGTGTGTTATCTGCATGTTTTGAAGTCCTCTACCTCCTTCATGCCTGCTTAGGTAGAGTCTGCTTACTGATGAGTGGGGGTGATGAACACCATATTTTGTGAGCAGCTTTCTTGTTTGGACGTCAATCGCCTGCAATTCGGCATTCGTCCAGCGCACAACCCCGATCGAGTAGCTCAGGCACGGTACGGCCCAGACATATATATATATGTATTTTTATATATATATATATATATATATAGACTCATTAACCGCCTTTGGGAAGCCCAAAAACGCATACTTCACTGCTTATCGGAAGCCCGGTCCGCCTTTCGGAAGCCCGACTCCGGGCTTCCCAAAACTTTCGTGTATAAATTCGTGTGGAGACTCCCCACACTTCAGGGATCATAATATCAAATTTTAGCCCGGGCACCAAATTGACTATACACACAGCAAAACATACGCGATCGGGTTCGCGAAACGGTTGTGCAGAGAGCGCTTCGATCAATCTGTGTAAAAATTATATACTTTCTCGAGATTCCCCTGATTTTACTAGTCCCACAGAGTTTCATCTGCGTATGGGAGGCCCGCCGATTTGGCATCACCGCAGATGATAATTCAGCTTTCGACATTCATTCTTCAGCATTTTCTCCTGCCGTTCGAGTTATATGGATTCGAGAGATATACATTAGAATGCAAATGCCATACCCAAGGCGTATAGATTTTAATGAGCTGTATTCAGTGTGTTTGATATTATAATATATGAAAGAAAATGAACCTTCTCACACCTGATTTATCATTATTTTAGAATGAAGCACGAACAGAGTTGAATATAAGGAACGAATTGCTATTTTTCTGGGAAAGTTTTGAGGAATATTGTGCTGCGATTTTGTCGGGATGCGATAATTTGTCAAATTTGAGCCAAGAAATTGATTCCAGCTATATATTTTCGAAAATGTTGAGAAAATTAAATTTCACATGTGTTTGTATCTCCAAAATCATTGAAATAATGTGAATAAAGTATCGAATGCAGGAAATATTTACAATAAGAATTTTATTCAACGGCAAGATCACAAATTCAATCGAATTGAAATCTAGTTATTGATTGTGGAAAAATGATTAAGGCAAGATTTCGTTGGGATGTGACAACTATTTCTCGAGATATTTGAATTTTCTAAAAATATATAAGTGGCACCATCCCCAAGAAATTCTTCGAAATATTCCATGTGTTTCGAATTTAAATCTTCCTTTTGAGTTTTGATCAGATCAAAAAGGTAAGTAAACACATGCAGAATTCCGTGAGGATGTTATCACCTGAAGGATCGAACTGAAAAAATTAGTGCGTCTGATATTTTATTTTCTTGTTCATAAAAGAGGGGAAATTTTGTGCGGGAACTTTACCTCCATCATTTCACCGAAATGTCCATCATTACTCAATTCTATGCCAAAAAGGTATTGAAGAATTAGGTTGAAAAGGCCGATGAAGAATTTGTGGTCAGATTCATTAAGGTCCAAGGCTTGGAATTTCAACTGAGTCTTATGATCGCAATGTGCCAGATTAATTTTTCTATCGGCATAATCAGTAATTCCTAGTGGAAGCCATCTGAAATGTTGTTTTCTCGATACATGCTAATTCGATCAAAACAAATTAATGAGAGTGTCAAATTAATTCCTTGTGGCAAATTAACTCCAATATTGTTGTTTCAATTTTCGATGTGTTTAGATTTATGTATTGAAGGTAATGAAATCATCGGCATTATTATTATTTTTTCTTACCGCCCTTTGTCATGACAAATTCCTACCGGAGCAACCTCACATCTCAGAAACTAATAGGATAAGCGGCGTATGAAAATGTAACGGCGAAGTGCATTAGTTGCCAAAATATATGAAATTAATACTAGACTTGGAAGTCAATATTTGACAACATTGTATTAAATTTCAGCCATATCCGATATTTATTTTCAGAGATATTAGGAAACATTATGTCAAATTCCGTTGTTATTTCCCCATTATCGTTGTTATTACCTCAAAAAATATCGCTTTGGCAGTAAGTTTGAATAATAGTATAAAGGGACCTGACCTCACTTCAGTGCTTTTCTTGAATTCACTTTTTGCTTTTCCTTTCAAAAAAACTCACAGAAAAGAATCATTAGAAATGGATTAAAATGGAAGTATTTCCAGAATGGAGAAAATTCCTCGAAATTATTTCGATGTAGGTAAAATCAATCATTTATATTATGAAAAATCTCATCCAACCGTTTTCATCGTTCCTTTATGTATGAAAATTTTTGAAACGAATGAAGAATATTTCGCGCCACGAACTGCAAAACTATTACTTGATTGTCTCAGTCTTTACTTGTCGGAAATTCATCTTGATGATTAAAAAGTAAAATAACTTATTTCCGCTTTATATATTTATTTTCACAACAATTGTTTCGTCATGATAACATGACTTCATCAGGTGAGTATGGTAACAGTTACCATACTCAGCCTAACGGCCGACTGCGTAAACACAATAACTTCCGAAAGAAACAACTTAGAAACTCGATATTTGTAGAGAAGGTTTGGACCTTAATTACGAAGGCCGAATTCGTGAATGGGTAAAATCCACCCAATGATTCCGTAGATATACCCAATCAAAATTTTATTTTTCCAATATTTCCAAAAATACAGATCAGATCGAATTGAAATTCAGTACTTCCTTGAAAATAACAGTTCGAAGTTTCATACAGAATTTAATGAGGATGATATGATGAGAAAATCATAGAAATTTTTTTTTTCAAATTGTTCTAATAACACGATTATCACGAAATTTTGCATAAAGTTGTCTTTTAGCATCTTAAAACTAGCTGTGAAGTTTAATCAGGACTGAATCAATATTTCTCGAGTTATACCGAAAAAATCAACGATATCGAGAAGAAAACCTCGAAATTTGACATATTTTTTCCCGATATCTCCAAAACTTATGATCGTATCAAACTGAAATTAGGTACACTGCTGTGAAATTAGAAGGTCAAAGTGTGAGTATAATTTTTTTTGGATATGATGAATGGTTTCCGAAAAAAAACAATTTTGACACCGGATTCGTCATCAGTGAGTCCAACCTAGTCGATTGAGACCATTTTCGGCTCAATGATCCAAAATTACAGACATTTGGACAAAGCGCTGTTCCCCTAGAACATGCGCGCAAAAAGACAGTCCAAACTGTTCTGTACGAACCTCCAAAGGTTCGTACAGAACTTAATGAGGATATTATGATGGGGAGATCACAGTATTTGGAAAAAAAAATTTGAATTTTTTGTTTCGAATTGTTTTAAGGACACGATCATCATGAATTTGCCCAATGCTGTCCTTCGGCTTTTTTTAACTTGCTGTGAAGTTTCATGACGATTGAAGCAGTGTTCCTTGAGTTATACCCAGTTATACCGAAAAAAACAACGATATCGCGAAGAAAAGAACGAAATTCTACATATTTTTACCCAATAACTCCAAAACTAATAGCCGTATCGAATTGAAGTTTGGTACACCGCTGTGAAATATGAAGCTCAAGGTCTAACCGAAATTGTTCTCAAATATGAACAATGGTTTCGGAAAAAAAAAGTTTTTTAATCGAGTGACAATACGATTTCAACTGAATTTTTCTCAAAACTGCGCTTCGTTATGCTACAACTAACTGCCTAGTTTCAATCAAATCACTCCAGTATATTCTGAAATATGAGGAAAATAATCTCAAAATTTCAAATGGCTATAACTCCTAAATTATTTGGCTGATTTGGCCCATTAACAAACTTAACCGCGGCATTCTGATGCTCGAACTACCCTACAAGTTTCAAGTTTTCGGGTCCACTGCCGACCGGGCGGACGGACAGAATCTATTTTGACACCGGATGTGTTATCAGTTCTTCCAATCAAGTCGTTTGAAACGATTCTCGGCTCAAAATTCGAAAATTACAAACATTTGAGCAAAACGAAAGCACGCTGTTCCTCTGGAATATGCGCGCAAAAATAGCACAAATGCTAACTGATAAGTCTCAATTCGATCAGAAATATTATTGGAAAGGAATAACAAATATCAGCCGAGAATCAAATCTGAATTTTTGCAAATGTACATACCATTGATATTTCATTTTCACAATAATCCCGAAAAATTATCCAATTCCTGCAATGTTCGAATTAAATTTGTTCGTTGTTTTCTGAAAGGCAAAATATTTGAAATTTATTTCAAGTGATACCCTCGCGAAAATTTGGACGATAGCGCGCTTTGACATTTCATACCTTATCGATTAGTTTCGTTTCAATCGAATCATTAGTTTTCGAGATATTGAAATATTTCAGAGAGTCCCTGAGTAGATTATCTACATTGAAAGTATCTAAATGTATGAAAATATTGCGAAACTATCGGACTATAATGAATAGTAAAGCCCCAAAATCGTTATCGGAATAAATATGCGTAATGACACCGCAGAATGTATCACACGGCCAAGGTAGTATATAAATCGATGAAAATCATAAAAACCACCTGAGCTGAGCCCTTGAGTTACTGGCAACACTGCTGGGCCTCGCATAATCCTACCTGCAACTACATTATACACCAAGGGCATCATATCAACCGCCAAACGTGCAGGGGTTCCAAAAATGTAAAAAATATATCCACTTTTGTATAAAGATAGAAAATTACCCCTCTGCAGATGCTGATTAAGATTGAATGGATTTGAATGTTTTCACGAAAAATACACTCTCCTAAACCAATTAGGAAGGGCGGGCCTCCGGTTGCCTGTGAAACGTACCGGGCTTGGCATAAGGCGGTTAATGAGTATATATATATATATATATATATATATATATATATATAATTGAAGGAACTATTGGGTAAAGCGGTCAAAAGATTATAAGAAAATATCGTTTTTTACTGCCAAGCTTTCGAATCTTTATTGGATTCTTTCTCAAGGCTAAAATACAATACAAAAACATTATGAAACTATATAAAATGGTTAATATAAAATTAAAAATTGGAAATATATACTCTAAATTAAAAGATAATGATACACCAATGAAAAAATCTGATGTAGTTTATAATATAAATTGTTTAGATTGTAACAAAAATTATATAGGACAAACTTCAACTGTTTTAAAAGAGAGAATTAATAGACATAAAAGCGATTGTAAGCTTGGAAAAAGAAGCTGTGCTCTCTCCGAACATTTTAATGATACCCTTCACAATATAGATTTTTCCAATGTCAAAATTCTTGATACTGAAATTAACAACACTAAACGTAAGTTCTCAGAAATGGTTGAAATTTTTCTCAATAGTAATTGTATGAATAAAAGAAAAGATATTGAAGATTTAAGCATAATTTATTCCCAAATTCTATTCAATATGAAACTACATTAATCCAAAATTCATGTTTAGATTCATAGAGTATTTTACCTCGATTTTCTGAAATATACATTAACAAGATAGCCAAATTTCACATTGACTTTTCAAGTAATCAAAATGACAATAATGAATAATTTCAAACAAAATTTCTTCAAGTTCCCAGTGTTTTTGTATTGAATATCATTTGCGGGTAAGTTTTCTATTATATTAACCATTTTATATAGTTTCATAATGTTTTTGTATTGTATTTTAGCCTTGAGAAAGAATCCAATAAAGATTCGAAAGCTTGGCAGTAAAAAACGATATTTTCTTATAATCTTTTGACCGCTTTACCCAATAGTTCCTTACAATTTTATACACTACGGTCAAGAAACTTTGAATAATTTATATATATATATATATATATAAATCTAGATTTAAGGGAGTAGAGACTCATGTATCACAAGGGTAACTTATATATATAGACTCATTAACCGCCTTTGGGAAGCCCAAAAACGCATACTTCACTGCTTATCGGAAGCCCGGTCCGCCTTTCGGAAGCCCGACTCCGGGCTTCCCAAAACTTTCGTGTATAAATTCGTGTGGAGACTCCCCACACTTCAGGGATCATAATATCAAATTTTAGCCCGGGCACCAAATTGACTATACACACAGCAAAACATACGCGATCGGGTTCGCGAAACGGTTGTGCAGAGAGCGCTTCGATCAATCTGTGTAAAAATTATATACTTTCTCGAGATTCCCCTGATTTTACTAGTCCCACAGAGTTTCATCTGCGTATGGGAGGCCCGCCGATTTGGCATCACCGCAGATGATAATTCAGCTTTCGATATTCATTCTTCAGCATTTTCTCCTGCCGTTCGAGTTATATGGATTCGAGAGATATACATTAGAATGCAAATGCCATACCCAAGGCGTATAGATTTTAATGAGCTGTATTCAGTGTGTTTGATATTATAATATATGAAAGAAAATGAACCTTCTCACACCTGATTTATCATTATTTTAGAATGAAGCACGAACAGAGTTGAATATAAGGAACGAATTGCTATTTTTCTGGGAAAGTTTTGAGGAATATTGTGCTGCGATTTTGTCGGGATGCGATAATTTGTCAAATTTGAGCCAAGAAATTGATTCCAGCTATATATTTTTGAAAATGTTGAGAAAATTAAATTTCACATGTGTTTGTATCTCCAAAATCATTGAAATAATGTGAATAAAGTATCGAATGCAGGAAATATTTACAATAAGAATTTTATTCAACGGCAAGATCACAAATTCAATCGAATTGAAATCTAGTTATTGATTGTGGAAAAATGATTAAGGCAAGATTTCGTTGGGATGTGACAACTATTTCTCGAGATATTTGAATTTTCTAAAAATATATAAGTGGCACCATCCCCAAGAAATTCTTCGAAATATTCTATGTGTTTCGAATTTAAATCTTCCTTTTGAGTTTTGATCAGATCAAAAAGGTAAGTAAACACATGCAGAATTCCGTGAGGATGTTATCACCTGAAGGATCGAACTGAAAAAATTAGTGCGTCTGATATTTTATTTTCTTGTTCATAAAAGAGGGGAAATTTTGTGCGGGAACTTTACCTCCATCATTTCACCGAAATGTCCATCATTACTCAATTCTATGCCAAAAAGGTATTGAAGAATTAGGTTGAAAAGGCCGATGAAGAATTTGTGGTCAGATTCATTAAGGTCCAAGGCTTGGAATTTCAACTGAGTCTTATGATCGCAATGTGCCAGATTAATTTTTCTATCGGCATAATCAGTAATTCCTAGTGGAAGCCATCTGAAATGTTGTTTTCTCGATACATGCTAATTCGATCAAAACAAATTAATGAGAGTGTCAAATTAATTCCTTGTGGCAAATTAACTCCAATATTGTTGTTTCAATTTTCGATGTGTTTAGATTTATGTATTGAAGGTAATGAAATCATCGGCATTATTATTATTTTTTCTTACCGCCCTTTGTCATGACAAATTCCTACCGGAGCAACCTCACATCTCAGAAACTAATAGGATAAGCGGCGTATGAAAATGTAACGGCGAAGTGCATTAGTTGCCAAAATATATGAAATTAATACTAGACTTGGAAGTCAATATTTGACAACATTGTATTAAATTTCAGCCATATCCGATATTTATTTTCAGAGATATTAGGAAACATTATGTCAAATTCCGTTGTTATTTCCCCATTATCGTTGTTATTACCTCAAAAAATATCGCTTTGGCAGTAAGTTTGAATAATAGTATAAAGGGACCTGACCTTACTTCAGTGCTTTTCTTGAATTCACTTTTTGCTTTTCCTTTCAAAAAAACTCACAGAAAAGAATCATTAGAAATGGATTAAAATGGAAGTATTTCCAGAATGGAGAAAATTCCTCGAAATTATTTCGATGTAGGTAAAATCAATCATTTATATTATGAAAAATCTCATCCAACCGTTTTCATCGTTCCTTTATGTATGAAAATTTTTGAAACGAATGAAGAATATTTCGCGCCACGAACTGCAAAACTATTACTTGATTGTCTCAGTCTTTACTTGTCGGAAATTCATCTTGATGATTAAAAAGTAAAATAACTTATTTCCGCTTTATATATTTATTTTCACAACAATTGTTTCGTCATGATAACATGACTTCATCAGGTGAGTATGGTAACAGTTACCATACTCACCTGATGAAGTCATGTTATCATGACGAAACAATTGTTGTGAAAATAAATATATAAAGCGGAAATAAGTTATTTTACTTTTTAATCATGCAAAACTATTGCTCGCGCAAGTTGTAAAATGTTTAAATTTTTGTCTGGAAGTTTCCTTCGGTGATTGAAACTATTAAGGTTTTATTGTGTTGTTCAAAATAAGTCTAATCGAGTATTGGTCAAGTGAAAATATGGTAATTTAGGACGAATGTATTTTTGATTTTCCTTCGAATAATAATAATCGGCAGGATTCATATCTGGTGGCCTAGGTATGCGCTTCATCTCGCCTATCTACATATTTGGAAATATCTGATACACAAAGTATCATTTACATTTTGCGAAAAACATACATATCGCTGGTAAGCCGTCTTTGTGAGGTCTGTGGCCTTATCAATCGATTTTTATGAAGTGAACACCAGACTTTTATTAGAAATCTGTAAGGGATTTTCGTATACGGCTGAATGTGGATTTTACCCAGCCTACTTATGGTCAGGAACTTTTTGGATTAGAAATAACCAAATATTTGGGTGGACCTCTAGTTCACCAGATTTCAATCCTGTCAATCATTTTATCTGGAATATTTGAAATGTTTACTGTATTCTTTTGAGACAGGAAATGACAGGTTAGGATAGTGGAGTCGCCTACGATGAAACATGTAAAAATTAGGACATGAAAAAGGTGTCACTTTGAAAGATTTTCTGTAATCATTTTCGAAATTTTCATTCGTAAATTTATTCAATTGATCATTGAATTGAATTGATTTGAAACTTTCAGGGTAGGTTGCATTTTGAAATGCGACGATTGAATTCGGTAATGGGCAAAATCAGATGAACGATTTCTTAGTAGAAGTTTTGACGTTATTTGAGTGATAATTCGGGAACAATTAAATCGAAACTTGCCAAATAGTTGGAGTATAGCAACGTGCAACTTTCCGCAAAATTTTGTTGAGGTTAATAACTTCAGTATAATTTCAAAAAATATTTTTTCGCGAACTGATCTTCACATTTACTTTGAGCTCCATATTTGACAGTAGTGTACCAAATTCCAATTCGGTACGGCTATCAGTTTTGGGATATTGGGAAAAAATATGTAAAATTTCTTGGTTTTATTCTCGATATCGTTGTTTTTTTCGGCATAAGTCGAAAAATACTGATTCAATCAAAATGAAACTTCGGAGCTAGTTTGAAGATACCGAAAGACCGCTTTGTGCAGAGCTTTGTGATGATCCAGTCAGAAAAAATTTAAAAAAAACTCAAATGCCTTTTTCAAATTTTCAATGTTCCGTGATCTTCTTATTATATTATCCACATTAGTTTCTGTATGAACCTTCGAACCGTCATTCTTCAATGACGTAATGGGTTTCAATTCGATCTAATCTGCATTTTTCGGGATATTGGAAAAATAAAAGTTTCAATGGGTATATCTGCGAAATTATTCGGTGGATTTTACCCATTCACGAATTCAGCCTTCGTAATTATGGTCCAAACTTTCTGTATAAATATCGAGTATGTTTCTTTCGGAAGTTATTGTGTTTGCGGTCGTCTGTTATTTGTAGAGTAGGTTTGGTGCTTAATTACGAAGGTGAATCGTTAAAATCCGCCCAATGATTCCGTACATATACCTATTCAAAATTGTATTTCCTCAATGTTTCCAAAAATACAGATTAAATCGAATTGAAACCCAGTACGAAAAAAAAACTTAGAAGAGCACTGCCGTGAAGGCAGCAGCTTTTGCGCCCATGTTCAAATTCGTTGCTAAAGCGGTCATCTTCATTGATCATGCGCGTAAAAGCTGCTGCCATCACGGCAGTGCTTTGCTAGGTTTTTCTAAAGGTTTTCTTGTAACAGATAACTAACGAATTCTGCATAAGCTTGCCTAACAACCGACTGCGTAAACACAATAACTTCCGAAAGAAACAACTTATAAACTCGATATTTGTATAGAAGGTTTGGACCTCAATTACGAAGGACAAATTCATGAATCCATCCAATGATTTTGCAGATATACCCATTCAAAATTTTGTTTTCCCAATATTTCCAGAAATTCACGTTAGATAGAATTGGAATCCAGTACTTCATCAAAAAATTTCAAAAAGCACTGCCGTGGAGGCAGCAACTTTTGCGCGCATGTTCAATGTAGATGACCGCTTCAGCAACGAATTTTAACGTGCGCGCAAAAGCTGCTGCCTTCACGGCAGTGCTTTTTGAAATTTTTTTCTGATAAATTACTGGATTTCAATTCGATCTGATCTGTATTTTTGGAAATATTGGAAAAATATAATTTTGATTGGGTATATCTACAGAATCATTGGGTGGATTTTACCCATTCACGAATTCGACCTTCGTAATTAAGCCCCAAACCTACTCTACAAATATCGAGTTTCCAAGTCGTTTCTTCCGGAAGTTATTGTGTTTACGGTCAGCCTAACGGCCGACTGCGTAAACACAATAACTTCCGAAAGAAACAACTTAGAAACTCGATATTTGTAGAGAAGGTTTGGACCTTAATTACGAAGGCCGAATTCGTGAATGGGTAAAATCCACCCAATGATTCCGTAGATATACCCAATCAAAATTTTATTTTTCCAATATTTCCAAAAATACAGATCAGATCGAATTGAAATTCAGTACTTCCTTGAAAATAACAGTTCGAAGTTTCATACAGAATTAAATGAGGATGATATGATGAGAAAATCATAGAAATTTTTTTTTTCAAATTGTTCTAATAACACGATTATCACGAAATTTTGCATAAAGTTGTCTTTTAGCATCTTAAAACTAGCTGTGAAGTTTAATCAGGACTGAATCAATATTTCTCGAGTTATACCGAAAAAATCAACGATATCGAGAAGAAAACCTCGAAATTTGACATATTTTTTCCCGATATCTCCAAAACTTATGATCGTATCAAACTGAAATTAGGTACACTGCTGTGAAATTAGAAGGTCAAAGTGTGAGTATAATTTTTTTTGGATATGATGAATGGTTTCCGAAAAAAAAATTTTTTTGGAAAAAAATTTCGAAAAAAATTTTTTTTTAAAATTACTGACGATATGATCCTGACGAAATTTGGCTAAAAGTTGCGCGTCATTGTATTCCATCTAACTGCCAAGTTTGAATCCAATCGCTCAGGTAGTTTCTGAAATAAAAAATAAATAACTTCAAAACTTCAAATGCCTATAACTCCGAAACTATTCGATCGATTTGGCCCATTAACGAACTTAACCGCGGCATTCCAATGCGCAACCTATGCTGAAAGTTTCAAGTTGCTAGCTTGCTTCTGTCGACAGTTATCGTGTCTACGGCCGGCCAACCGGCCGGCCGGCCGGCCGGACAGAATCAATTTTGACACCGGATTCGTCATCAGTGAGTCCAACCTAGTCGATTGAGACCATTTTCGGCTCAATCATCCAAAATTACAGACATTTGGACAAAGCGCTGTTCCCCTAGAACATGCGCGCAAAAAGACAGTCCAAACTGTTCTGTACGAACCTCCAAAGGTTCGTACAGAACTTAATGAGGATATTATGATGGGGAGATCACAGTATTTGGAAAAAAAAATTTGAATTTTTTGTTTCGAATTGTTTTAAGGACACGATCATCATGAATTTGCCCAATGCTGTCCTTCGGCTTTTTTTAACTTGCTGTGAAGTTTCATGACGATTGAAGCAGTGTTCCTTGAGTTATACCCAGTTATACCGAAAAAAACAACGATATCGCGAAGAAAAGAACGAAATTCTACATATTTTTACCCAATAACTCCAAAACTAATAGCCGTATCGAATTGAAGTTTGGTACACCGCTGTGAAATATGAAGCTCAAGGTCTAACCGAAATTGTTCTCAAATATGAACAATGGTTTCGGAAAAAAAAAGTTTTTTAATCGAGTGACAATACGATTTCAACTGAATTTTTCTCAAAACTGCGCTTCGTTATGCTACAACTAACTGCCTAGTTTCAATCAAATCACTCCAGTATATTCTGAAATATGAGGAAAATAATCTCAAAATTTCAAATGGCTATAACTCCTAAATTATTTGGCTGATTTGGCCCATTAACAAACTTAACCGCGGCATTCTGATGCTCGAACTACCCTACAAGTTTCAAGTTTTCGGGTCCACTGCCGACCGGGCGGACGGACAGAATCTATTTTGACACCGGATGTGTTATCAGTTCTTCCAATCAAGTCTTTGAAACGATTCTCGGCTCAAAATTCGAAAATTACAAACATTTGAGCAAAACGAAAGCACGCTGTTCCTCTGGAATATGCGCGCAAAAATAGCACAAATGCTAACTGATAAGTCTCAATTCGATCAGAAATATTATTGGAAAGGAATAACAAATATCAGCCGAGAATCAAATCTGAATTTTTGCAAATGTACATACCATTGATATTTCATTTTCACAATAATCCCGAAAAATTATCCAATTCCTGCAATGTTCGAATTAAATTTGTTCGTTGTTTTCTGAAAGGCAAAATATTTGAAATTTATTTCAAGTGATACCCTCGCGAAAATTTGGACGATAGCGCGCTTTGACATTTCATACCTTATCGATTAGTTTCGTTTCAATCGAATCATTAGTTTTCGAGATATTGAAATATTTCAGAGAGTCCCTGAGTAGATTATCTACATTGAAAGTATCTAAATGTATGAAAATATTGCGAAACTATCGGACTATAATGAATAGTAAAGCCCCAAAATCGTTATCGGAATAAATATGCGTAATGACACCGCAGAATGTATCACACGGCCAAGGTAGTATATAAATCGATGAAAATCATAAAAACCACCTGAGCTGAGCCCTTGAGTTACTGGCAACACTGCTGGGCCTCGCATAATCCTACCTGCAACTACATTATACACCAAGGGCATCATATCAACCGCCAAACGTGCAGGGGTTCCAAAAATGTAAAAAATATATCCACTTTTGTATAAAGATAGAAAATTACCCCTCTGCAGATGCTGATTAAGATTGAATGGATTTGAATGTTTTCACGAAAAATACACTCTCCTAAACCAATTAGGAAGGGCGGGCCTCCGGTTGCCTGTGAAACGTACCGGGCTTGGCATAAGGCGGTTAATGAGTATATATATATATATATATATATGTCTAAAGGTAACTTCCAAGACCGTTTTGGATTTCATTGTATATGGGTTTATTCGGTCATTTATAAGATACTCTATCGAACGGTCGTCGAAATTTCGGAATCCATTCACTCATGTTCATTTATTTTTGATAATACGGTTGACCATTGAATTCCAGGACATTTCATTATATGTCTGTATATGTCTTCAGGGATATATTGGATTCCATCGTATATAGGTTCATTCGGTCATATATAAGGTACTCTATCGAATGGTCGTTAAAATTTCGGAATCCGTTCACTCGTGTTCACAAATTTTTAATTATACGGTTGATCATGGAATTCCAGGACATTTCATTATATTCCTCCAACGATATATTGGATTTCATTGTATATGGGTTTATTCGGTCATATATAAGATACTCTATCGAACGGTCGTCGAAATTTCGGAATCCATTCACTCATGTTCATTTATTTTTGATAATACGGTTGACCATTGAATTCCAGGACATTTCATTATATGTCTGTATATGTCTTCAGGGATTTATTGGATTCCATCGTATATAGGTTCATTCGGTCATATATAAGGTACTCTATCGAATGGTCGTTAAAATTTCGGAATCCGTTCACTCGTGTTCACAAATTTTTAATTATACGGTTTATCATGGAATTCCAGGACATTTCATTATATTCCTCCAACGATATATTGGATTTCATTGTATATGGGTTTATTCGGTCATATATAAGATACTCTATCGAACGGTCGTCGAAATTTCGGAATCCATTCACTCATGTTCATTTATTTTTGATAATACGGTTGACCATTGAATTCCAGGACATTTCATTATATGTCTGTATATGTCTTCAGGGATTTATTGGATTCCATCGTATATAGGTTCATTCGGTCATATATAAGGTACTCTATCGAATGGTCGTTAAAATTTCGGAATCCGTTCACTCGTGTTCACAAATTTTTAATTATACGGTTGATCATGGAATTCCAGGACATTTCATTATATTCCTCCAACGATATATTGGATTTCATTGTATATAGGTTAGTTCGGTCATATATAAGGTACTGTATCGAATGGTCGTCAAAATTTCGGAATCCGTTCACTCATGTTCATTTATTTTCAATTATACGGTTGACCATTGAGTTCCAGGACATTACATCATATTTCTTCAGTAGTTTATTGGATTTTATTGTATATAGGTTGATTCGGTCATATAAAAGTTACTCTATCGAATGGTCATCAAAATTTCGGAATCCGTTCACTCATGTTCATTTATTTTTAATTATGCAGTTGACCATTGAATTCCAAGACATTTCATTATATTTACTCAGGAATTTATTTGATTTCATTGTATATGGGTTGATTCGGTCATATATAGGGTAATCTATCGAATGGTCGTCAAAATTTCGAAATCCGTTTACTCATGTTAATTTTTTTTCAATTTAACGGTTGACTATTGAGTTCCAGGACATTTCATTATATTTCTTCAGTAAGTTATTGGATTTTATTGTATATAGGTTGATGCGGTCATATAAAAGGTACTCTATCGAATGGTCGTCAAAATTTCGGAATCCGTTCACTCGTGTTCACAAATTTTTAATTATACGGTTGACCATGGAATTCCAAGACATTTCATTTTATTTACTCAGGAAATTACTTGATTTCATAGTATATAGGTTGATTCGGTCATATATAAAGTAATCTATAGAATGGTTCACTCATGTTCATTTTTTTTTCAATTGAACGGTTGACCATTGAGTTCCCGAACAATTTATTGTATTTGTCAGGAAATTATGGTATTTCATTTTATATAGGTTTAATGTTTTGTTTATGGTTGGGGGTCTCTATTGAGAATATACAGGGTGATTTGTTCGATTCGACATATAGCATATATTATAACTTGTTCTATCATGAAGCCCAAGTGAAGTTTATCAAAAGATTGCTCTAGGATGCCACGTACATTGTACAAAGTACATCAAACCCAAACATTGTCAAACTAATGGGCCAGAAATACTCGGTCTACCTTCCTTGAAGATTGGTCGATTCCTAATACGAAATCGGAAGTTATTATTGAATCACAAGTTCGATAATATTTGGTTCTAATTTACTCAATATCAATAATGAATTGGAGACCCTAAACCAATCTTGCAATGATGTAATTTATTCCACTTGATCTTGAGTTGGTATATCCAAATGGATATTCAGAGTATCGTTGGTCCGGTGGCAAAGCATGTTCAAAAAAGTCCTTGGAAGTATGTCATCTTGGCATCAGAACACATAAAAAACAATTGAACATTTTTTTCTAACTTGTTTATGGAATTTATTGCTTGAATCTCTGGTTTGAGAAGATTTTTATTAGAAGAAGATTTGAAATCTTTTTTTTTCACCGAGAACTCTCGAGCAAATGAATTCATTATAAATAATCATTATTTCATCATTTCATTCCGAAAAATTCTCAACAGAAGAATTCTTTCCTTAAAATTGTGAAAATTGGGGATAGACCAGAGTATCTGCCCATTCTATTGCAACGAAAATACCACCCCTTCCAGCAATAATCAGAGCATGTTTCATACAATTTTGGAGAGTGGACAAAGTGCTCATATTTTTGTCATGAATGTTCACATTCACGTGGTAATAACTTTTTTCAGATAATGGGGTGAAAGTTACAAGAATAATAATAGGTAGAAGTTAATTATGTCATTTCATCCCCATTTTTCAGAGAATAATATCAATTTTAGGTTATTATTTGATGGATTAAAATAATAAACCTTAGTGATCGATCAAAAAAAAAACAAAATTCCCCCCAAGAAAAACTCACAGTTTACATTTTGTAGTATTTAGATCTGACAATTATGACGAATATGTATTATGTTATTAATATCAACATGAACAACCCTAAGCTTTCCAACTTCCACCGGCGCATCCACCAGATTATCTCGGAAACGGTGAAGATTCTACCTACAAATTTTTCGATATTCTGAGTGGTCATGACCTAGACTATCACCTGTATAAATATTGTTCAAGGTTTACCGGACGCCCTGTATATTTATCGAATTCATCAAGGTCACCTTGAAGAAGTCCTTTTCGATCGGGTAACAGTATGTTGAGCTCTTTCTGAGATTTGATATGAAACAAATAATAATAAATAAAATAATTCGAATGCACCAAAGAAACGACTTCGGACCTGAATTGCACCTTCTGTTTCAAAATTTTGGAAAATGTTTGAATTTCATCTGGAATATAGTCGTTTTAATTCGAAAAATGAATGAGTTATACAAAAATCCATAGAGTTGACGATTTGGCAACACCCAGTGTCAAATTTTCGTGACTATATTCATCTAACACTTTTTTGCTGACAATATTAATATATTGTGGTAGTTGTTACAGAATCAAGATCATATACATCTCTGTAATTGGGTTATTTAAAGAACTACCCGTCAGAGTCAGAGGCCGCCCCACAGTAACCTGGTTTACAGTGACTATATTAGTTGAGTTCCGATATTCCTGGCCAGTACTTGTCAGTAAATTTTGACAGTCGATTTTACTGGCACTGCTTTGGTAACTGTTCGTATCAGTACGAAGCGTTTCGAAATTACTGGTACTGGCCAGTACTGATTGGGAATATCGGAACTCAACTATTATAATATATTATTATTGGTAATATAGTCACTGTAACCCAGTTACAATGACTATACACTATACTCTATACAAGTATAGAGTCACTGTAAACGAGTGTATACTTTATACAATTAAATGTTGTGTGTTATTGAATATGGTTGTAAGTTGTTAGCGAACAGCGAAGCGAACCGTAACAGTGATATCATTGAGTATTCAACTTGTAGTTGAGTTGAGTAGTTGAATACTTAATGGTATCATTGAATCAAGACAACATTCGAACGGACATTTCTACGTAATCCCTATTGAAGATTTTGACATTCATAATTTAGGCCAACACCTGACGTACAAAAAAAATAGAGGAGACTAGGTGATTCTTTGAAAGATATTGTATTAAGGATCGGTCAATAGGGATGTTCGAAACGTATTCATGAATGAGTAAAATCCACTCAATGATATGTTGAATTCGTTAATTAATTGGAAAATGATGGCATGAAGGATAATGCAAAATTTCGTGAGGAACATATGATATGAATAACCAAGTGCATGATTTCAATATGATCATATTAGTATTTAAGTAGATAATGGAAAAACGAATTTCGAATGGAAATATTACTAATGGGTAATAGTGGGTTGGATCCGCCCATAGTTTTTTCCAATATTTCCCAAAATACATTTTCGACCAAGCTGAAATTTCGCACACATTTGGAGATTATCGACTTGAATTCCACTTTGATCAGACCAGAATTTTTCGAGATTTTGAGGGAACAATAGTGTAAATCACCCAATATACATATTAAGTTTCTGCACCTAATGTGAAAATATCCATACCGGCTCTCCATGCTTATTCAAGAGTTGCAGTGTCTTGGGCTAGCTGGACCGTTCGTTGAAATGTTTGAATTTGGCCACAGATTTCTTAAGGTACAGACATAGAACAAAACTTCGTAGTGTTACGCCGTCGAGTTACAATTGTTTGTTACGTATAGAAGATACGGCGTGTTAACAAATGTAGTGTATCAATACATCGTTGCGTATCTTATAAACGTAGCATTCTGCCGTTCCATCTTCACAACAGAACAGTGAACGTTTGCTTGTGTGCTATATACAAGCATTTCTAAGTTAAAGAAAATTTGAAAAAACGTGCAGAAAAAGTTACGGGACTCTCCGATGTTTCTGCTTCGGTGATACGCTGTTACGCAATGCCGTCCAGACTTGTTATTCGACGGAGTTACGATACGAAGATTTGTTCTGTCTGTACGCACCTTTATAAAAAGGCTTACGTTCAAGACTTCTGGTTCAAAATTCGAAAATAACAGACATGAATGCAACATGATTACGCTTTCGTTTCCTAGGACCAGCACGTTAGAAATTAAATTAATGTTTACAACTTCTATTATATTTTCCCTTATTCAATACTGTTCTAGAGATATTCCACAAAATGTATGAAATAGGACAGCTTCAACTTTTTGAACAGGTGGATATCAACGGCAGAAATAGATTGTGCTATCCACAAAAATCAATGTTCTATGTAGATGACCGCTTCGGCAACGAAGTTGAACATGCGCGCAAAAGCTGCTGCCTTCACGGCAGTGCTTTTCTAGATTTTTTTTTTTTAGATTACTGGATTTCAATTCGATCTAATCTATATATTTGGAAATATTGGAAAAATAAAATTTTGAATGGATATATTTACGGAATCATTGGGCGGATTTTACCCATTCACGAATTCGACCTTCTTAAATAAGCCCAAAACATACTCTACAAATATCGAGTTTCTAAGTCGTTTCTTCCGGAAGTTAGAATATCGATATTTGTAGAGAAGGTTTGGACCTCAATCACGAAGGCCGAATTCGTGAATGGGTAAAATCCACCCAATGATTCCGCAGATATACCCATTCATATTTTATTTTCCCAATATTTCCGAAAATACAGATTAGATCGGATTGAAATCCTGTACTTTATCGAAAAATGACAGTTTGAAAGTTTATACAGAATTTGATGAGGATAATATGATGAAAAGATCACACAATATTGGATATTTGAAAAAAAAAATTTGAAATTTTTTTTTAAATCATTCTAATGACACGTTCATCACGAAATTTTGCACAATGTTATCTTTCAGCTGCAAAGTTTCTTTACGATTGAATCAGTATTTCTCGAGCTAACCAAAAAAAAACAACGACATGCATCGAGAAGAAAAACACGAAATTCTATATATTTTTTTCCAATATCTCCAAAAGTTAATAGCCGTATCGAACTGAAATTTGGTACACAGCTGTGTAATATGGAACTGAAGGTATAACTGAAATTGTTATCGTATATTAACAATGGTTACAGAAAAAAAAATTTGAAAAAAAATTTTTTTGGAATTGAGGGGGCATGAGATTTCGACGAAATTTTGCCCAAAGTTGCGCCTCGTTATGCTGCAACTAACTGCCGAGTTTAAATAGAATCGCTCTAGTAGTTCCTGAAATATGAGGAAAATAACCTCAAAATTTCAAATTGCTCTAACTCTAAAACTATTCGGCCGATTTGGCCCATTAACTAGAATAACCGCGGTATTCGGATGCGCGAACTACCCTACAAGTTTCAAGTCGCTAACTGGCTCCGTTCGACAGTTACCGTGTCCGGACAGATTCGATTTTGACACCGGATTCTTCATCAGTGAGTCCAACCTAGTCTCAGACCATTTTCGGCTCAATAATCGAAAATTACAGACATTTAAACAAAACGATAGTTCGCTGTTTCCATAGAACATGCGCGGAAAAATGGGCTCAGGAATTTCGGTGTTTCGTAATGATCAGAAACATCTGAAGAAAATTGTGCTTCACGTAATCCTATTTGTTTCGTTGAAACTTTTACAGAAATCCTGCGGATTTTCCAAAAGAGAAAAATTCTGGAAGGAAGTAGGACTAGTACTTTCAAACTTTTCTCTGTCGGAAGTGGTTTTATTTAGTTGTACCACATTTGTGCCGACCTGTACCGGTCAGATTTTCAGAAAGAAAATCTCAAATTTTCCTTCAAACTGTGGAAATTAGAAATAATCAGCAGATTTTTTGAATATCAGTATACAGTGGAACAGGCTTGAGCTTCGGACGGTGGAAAATATGAAAGAAGCCGCCTCGAAATCCAACTACGCTCTCGGATGATTTATAGCATAAGCCGACCGGCATACTACGATAAGCGTGCGCGGCACCTTTTAATATAGTTGTGGGTATTTCACTTCACTACTTAACTACTTTTTTACACATCTATACATGGAAGAATTTAATTTTGACCGATTCCTGTAACAATCACCGAAAGTTACTCGAATACAAATAAATCTGGGTTCTGTGAAGATTGCCTTCTTAAGAGTACCCTAATGACTGGGGATAAACAATCCAGAGAAGTGGAGGAAATGAGTATTTTCCGTTTATTCTATTTCACCTATTCGCTGACTAGTGCATAATCTTTCGAAGGAATGAAAAGTAGGGCCAAGCCACATGTTTCCAAAAGCCGAAGCGTAATTTGATAGAAGTAACTATTCAACACCAAATGGAAGTAAATCAAACATCCTCTTATTTGATCCAAATAGAACGCCTCCAAGTTGCGGTTTCCAATGGTCTTAATCTCATGCCGGTTATCATGTATACTGTGTGTCAAACAATAAACAATCCAATTTCCACCGTTTGAAGGAAAAGTTGAGATATTTTTTCTGAAAATCTGACGGGTACAAGTCGGCCAAATGTGGTACAACTAAATGAAACAACTTGCGACAGAAAAAAGTACGAAAGTACTAGTCCGATTCTCTTCCAGAATTTTTCTCTCTTGGAAAATTAGCAGGATCTCTGTGAAAATTTCAACGAAACAAATAAGATTACAAGGAGCACAATTGTCTTTGTATGTTTCCGACCATTACGAAATACCAAAACTGCTGAGCTAATTTTTTTCTTAATTTTTTATTTCTGAGAAATAGGGCGCGCTTTACGGAAAAATTCGAACGGCACAACTCGGTATGCGGATAGCACAATCTATTTCCGCCGTTGACACCCACTTACTCTAAAATGTATGGAATAAGAGAAAGATCTAAACAGCACGAACCAGCACAAACCTAGCTGAATCCAGCAAAACCAAATTCAGTACGAACCTAGCACAATTCATTCCGAGAAAACAAATTCAAAAATCAAAAAATATTGGAAAACATTTTTTTCGAAATCTTTTTTTTTGGGAAATCAGGAGGATTTTCGTGAAAATTTTAACGGCATAAGTTAGCTTGCATAAGAGACGATTTTTCATTCATATTTTCATCACAAAAAAAAGGAATGTGCTGGCAAACTTTTCTTTCAATTTCGCGATTTTTCGGAAAAGCCGACAGAATATCGGGAAAATATTCATGGCACAAGTCAGCACAAATGTAGCACATACTTTTCTTTTTAATTTTTGAGAAGAAAAAACAGAAGTGCTGTGCTTTTTCCTCAGTTTTTGATTTTTCGGAAAACGAGAGGGACAACACAAATCAGTATATGTACAACACAATCTAGAGCAGCAATCAAAATCTACTCTTTTGAAATGTGCTGAGCTGGCCTACTTTATACATTTTGTGCAATATCTGGAGAACCGTACAGAATTTAAAAAAAATTCAACGACACGAAGCAGAAAAACTACGCACAATTCGAGACAAAAAAAGTCTTGAAAATCGAAAAGTGCTGGGCCAACTTCACACACATAAATGTGCACGTGTGTTATGCGCTGATGAGCTTTTCACATCTTCTGAAATTCACTCTTAATATAAAAATCTAGAAAAGCACTGACGTGAAGTCAGTAGCTTTTACGCGATTGTTCACATAATTATTCTCTCTGACATTCATCTTCCAACCAAGTTTCATTTCGATCAGATAAATATTTTTCGAGTTATTGAAAATCAAAATTTCAAATGGCTGTAGCACGAAAACCATTCGGCAGATTTGGCCCGTTAACGAACTTAATCGAGATATTCAGGATCTTAACCTAACCTGAAAAATTTCAGGACTCTAGGTACCTCCTTTCGAAAGTTACAGCGCACACGGCCGGCAGACGGACAGAATCAATTTTGACCACGGATTCTTCATCAGTGAGTCCAACCTAGTCGTTTGAGACTAGTTTCGGCTCAAAATTCGAAAATAACCGACATCGTGACGAAATGAAAACGAGCTGTTTCCCAGAACAAGCGCGTCAAAATGTATTTACCTTTCTTGTAAATCATTTGATTACGTATACAATTGGAGAGGTATTATTGGAAATCATTTTATAGGAAATGTTGTGCACATGGTTCATCATTCAAACAACTTCAAAATAGCATAATTAATACTATTATGTTATCAATATCGACATAAACAACCCTAGGCTTTCGAACTTCCATGGGCGCATCCACCAAATTAGGTCGAAAACGGTGAATTTGCCTACAAATTTTTCGATATTCTGGGTGGTCATGACCTAGTCTATCACCAGTACAAATATTGATTACCGGACAGCCTGTATATGCAAAATGAAATATCTACGGAATCATTGGATTTTACCCATCAATGAGTATGTATTCTCCAAATACAATCTACCAATTGCTACGTCATTCCTTTTAAAATAGTTTTGATTACTAACGTAACGCTGGTGGATGAAATATTTGTTCATACGATATTATTACGAATATGTGCAGCCAGTCTGCAGCAGATGGTGTAAATGGTTGATACCAAAGATTGAAGAGCTCTTCAACCTTAGGTTGGTATATTTATCGATCTTGAAAATAGTGTTTTTTTATGCATATTGTATAAAAGTATTGGGTGGTTGCTTCATGAATGTGGAATATATTGATCGGTGAATTATTTGTTGAAGACATGGTGGAAATATAATATGTATTTCCACCATGGTTGAAGCCAAGGATGAAATTCTCTTTAATCTCCGTTTGAAGAGTTATGATTATGGACTCGGAGGGTTTAATGGCATACGACAATATATAGGTATTGGTACCTATGGTAGTTGGCCATGAGAATCAAAATATTCTCTTTGTATTTTTCCAATTATCCTAGGCTTCATGGACACCCTCCAGAATCTGAAAGCTTGTGCGAGTTAAGGATATGGGGTGTTTCCTGAGCAGGCTTGGTAACTGGCTCTGATCTTATTTTTGCTTGCATGTTCTAGGGGCAGAGTGCTATCGCTTTTCTCAAATGACTATGTAGTTTCCGAGATATTTCCCGTAAAAGGTCTCAAAGGACTAGATTGTACTCACTAATGAAGAATCCGATGTCATAATAGATTCCGTCCGGTCGGCCGTGATTTGAAAACGGAAAGAGTTAGCGACTTAAAACATACAAGATAGGGTGTGCATAAAATGCGAAGTTCAATTTCGATAATGGTTCAAATTGACCAAATGGTTTCGGAGTTATAATTATTCCAATTTTTGAGGTTATTTTCTCAATTTCTCAGGAACTGCTAATGGGATCAGATTGAAACTCGATCGTTTTGTAGAATACCGACGCGAAACTTTTTGCAGAATTCGGTTTGGATCGTAACATTGACGAAGTGAAAAAAAATCGATAATGTTTCTAGTTTTTGTTGGAAAAAAATATCCACTAACCACTGTACCGCATGCGCAATACGAATGCCTAACAACTTTTTCTTGGTGAATGTTCTGCAAAGATATTTTCATCAGGAGAAGGGATGGTTTTTAGGATGTCCTGGAAATAACGATATCCCAAATATATTTTTCATTCCGCAAGCGCCCATAGAAGCGACGAAACATCAAAGGAACATCTGCATCAAATGTTATCAAATAAATTTGGATATATTCATGATTAAAAAAACCATGGATGCAGGTGCGCAGTTATGTGTCGTTTGTTCTCTCTCCAAAAAAACTGGGAGTAAATCGGCGTTGCCAGCGACGCCCCTGTTCTGGAGAGTAGTACGTTATCCTTTTGCCACAAATCTCAAATTTTCTAATTCTGTGCCGAAATAGTTTCAAACGTCTAGGGTGGACTCAATGATGAAGAATCCGTCGTCAAATTCAATTCTGTCTGTCTATTCGGCCGGCTTGAGTGCTCTTTCGTTCGGAGGAAAATACAGAGTATTGAAGATTAATCTGGTTTTTTAATTCTGAATATCTCTGTTGAGTCCATTAATGCTTAAAATCCGCTCAATGGTTTCAGTGTTATAGCCATTTGAAATTTTGTTTTTTCAATTACTCGAAAAATTTTAATCTCATCGAATCGAAACTTGGTTATTCCTGGAGATATTGGAAACGAAATATGTCAAATGCCATAGCTATTTGAAAGTTTGAGATTATTCACTCAGTATCTCAAGAATAAATAAAGCGATCAACTATGAACTTCAAAGGTAGTTGTAGAATAATCCACAGTATTTAAAATTTCAGTTCGATCGTTTATCAATCTTTGGAGATGTTGCAAAGAAAATATGTAAAATTTTTTGGTATGGCTGCTTTTTCCGAAATATTGAAAAAAATTCTGATCAGATCATTATTTACCTTGGTAAATATGTACTTTTCAAATGCTAATGAGTAAATATGTGCAAAATGTCGTGATTATCGTTCGATAAGATCAATCAAAAAAATGTTTGAACATAGTTTCTTTGGAATATTTTATAAATGGCGATCGATAAATCATATGGTCCTCACGAAATTTCGCACGAACCTTTAAGCCGCACCTTTCATTGTACTCGATTTTAATTCGATTCGATCTGTTCGGCCTTCGTGATTAAAGTCGATTAAATCTACTCTCCAATTATAATGTTTTCAAGTTGATTCTTCCGGAAATCATCTTATTCACTATTGGTGGTTAGGCCGGTCGTGAACACTATAACTTCCGAAAGAAATGACCTTCGATTTCGTGTTATTTCAAATTTTGGCATTATTTCACCAATATCTCAAGGAGAATAGATGAAATGTCTAAATTAGTTGAACAAACGCGCAGCCACAGTTTCGTGTGGATCTGGTTTTATAGAAAATTTAAGGTATCGTTGGGAAAATTTCACCAGTTTACGAATTAGCAATTTGTGTTAATTTGAACCGATGGCCCATATTTTACTCGTCAGTTCCTGACGTTCTTAATGCACCTTAGTGAATTTTTATAAACAGGGTATCCCATAATTAGACCAACAAGCTTCTAGTGGAGTTTCCAGACATTATTTTGGACGCATTCGTCCCAAATCATTGAAGCTTCGTTAAGGAGCCAGAGCTCTCTGAAGATGAAGTCCAGGCAAAACTTTTTGTCACGTATCCTCAAAACGACGTCATCTAAAATTCATAATTCATAACTCTGATATTTTTTCTTCAAAACAGGTGCTCTTGTGTTATATCATTTAATTCACAAAAAGTGTTGACTAGACGTTATCTTTAGAGCGCTCTAGCTCAGGCGAAGCGTTTTCGCATTATATGATTTGAGTCGAAAGTGTCTAAAATAATGTCTAGAACATCCACTAGTAGCTTGCCGGTCTAATTATGAGACAGCCTTCATATTCACGTGAAGTATGTACTCTCGCTCGCTCTTTCAAAATCGTAGACAGAGCGATCATCTACCCTTCCACATACTGACCTGTTCACCCTTGCTCGATGTACATATAAAAACAAATTTTCCATTTTTAACCGCATGAAATTCGTCATGAAGCTTGAGCTCAATCGGATGTGAATTTTTGAAATTTAGTGGAAAAAAAGTTTCTGATTGGGTGAATCCTTGGAATCATTTGAAGAATTTACCAACTAAAGAATTCGCAAAATTGTGCCCAAAATCTACCCTACGAACGAACACAACTTGAGTAGACAACAGGCGGTTGAGATCTGAGAGATGGAAGTCAAGAAAAAAATGTCTCATCAGGAATTTGGAACATTTTCTAATATATTTTTCTATTTTCTAACGATGAGATCCACCTGGAATTTTCAGTGAGTTGTGTGTTTGTATTACCTCACTAATAACAGAATTTCAATTTGATCGCGTCAGTACTTCTCAAGAAAATAAGGCATTATATCTACTCAAAATTTCAAATAACAACGGCATTTTATATATTCTTTTGACTATATCTACGAAAATGAATATCGGATCGAATTTAAATTCGGAACACATTCGAGCAGCCAGAATTTAACCACGGATTCTTCATCAGTGAATCCAACCTAGTCGTTCAAGTTCATTTTCAGCTACAAATTCAAAAATTGCAGACATTTGGGCAAAACAATCTGTCCATTATTACTTCAGAAAGATATTGACAGTATTGTTGATTGGTGTGGCCTGAATAAGCTGGACATTAGTGTAGATAAGTGCCAGACTATGCGATTTTTTCGTACCAGCTCAATGATCATGGTCAACTATTCGGTAAACAGTTGTCCACTAAAATTGGTCAACACAGTCAAAGATATTGGAATCCTGCTTGGCACTAATTCAAGTTTTATAGAGCACATCAAATATATTTCATCAAGAGCCTCCAGAGTGCTGGGCTTTCTCAAAGGACATATGCAGGACTTCAATGTGTCCTCCATCAAGGCAATGTACATAGCGCATGTAAGAAGTATTATGGAATATTCATGTGTAGTAGGGTCACCTCATTACGCTGTATATAAACAAGCCATTGAAAGGGTCCAGAACAAATTTTTGAGCTGGATAAGGTACAAATGGGGATTAACTTCTGAAACCTTCCAAAACGAGTCCATTCGAAACAAATTGTCTCCCGCATCCCTTGAAACGAGACGCCATAATTTCGAAATAAGGCTTGTCCATGAGATTTTGCACAGCTTCATTGACTGTCTTTACCTTCTAAAAATGGTGAAATTGAATGTCCCCAAAGGAATCTTAGAGCTTGGGAACAATTCAATATAAAATTTTGCAGAACCAATTACTCGATTAACAATTTCTCGATAGAGCATTGCGAGCTGCTGGTTTGGTGGAGATAGATCTTTTTCATATCTCAATATTAGAGTTGAAGAAATATTTCAGAGTGCCTTGATGTTGTCACAAACTTTTGTTTTTTTTTAATGATAGGAGTACTGGAATTATTCTAAAATTTGACCGTTAATAAATAAATAATACGACAACACGCTCTTACTCAGAACAAGCGCGTTATAACCTATACCTTTGTTGTGTTCATCAAATGTTCACGAGAAAAAACCGATTCGCTGTAAATAACGATAACTGACATATTTCAATGTTAGGAATAAACAATTTTCAATTATTTACTTATTTCTTCGAAGCAACTGTTATCCAAATGATAAATTGTTTGCTCTGATTCCTTTCATCCTCAACTGGGGCACTAATGAAATAGAAAAAAATTCAGAAATTTATCCAATTTGTTTTTTTCTAGAAATATACATCAGATTTACATTAATTTTGGCACAGACCTTTAGTCCAAACTTTATCATCAGTGTGAAAATTCATATCGGACGTTCTGAAAAAACCGTGATCTTTCCAATTTTCTAATTCAAATATGGTGGTTACTGATTGGAAACATAGAACTTACTATATTTCTTTTTCAGGACACACTGTTATTATAGCTCTTCTTTAGAACACCTGGTTATTTTAACATACATTTCTAGCTATGAGTAAAAGAACGTAATCTTTGCAATTTTCGAATTCAAATATTTTAGTTTCCGATTGGAAATATGGTAATTTCCGATTGGAAGCATGGATCTTACTATATCTCATTTTTGGGAGACCTTGTATATTTATTCTTCAAAATGGCTAAGTTGAAACTATATACGGCATACATAGAAAGAGGAATCTTCGATATTGTTCACTAAAACAAAGAAGAAGAAAGAATCGAGCACATTAATTTTTTGAGATGCATTATATAATTTATTTCACCATGAGTACCTCGCTATACGTTGCAGAATGTTTCAAATTTTCCAATTAATCATATTCTTCTGATCCAAATGAGACATGGTTGGTATATGTACAGTAGCAATATGAAGAATTATCCATTAAAAAATTCGTTAAAAAAATTTTTTTTTCACGAAAATTTTCATATTTCAATAAAATTTCACTGAAATCTTCAGTCACTTCATAACCAAGTACTTCATTTCAGCCCAATCAGATCTCCTGATTTTACTGAGGCACAAATAAATAGAAAAATTCAGAAAATCTATTTTAGAAATTCATATATTTCGAAAAGCATACCTCCAATTCCGTTGAAATTTTACTCTAATATAATCGACAGCGAAAACCCGAAGACTCGGTTTCACTCTTTACAGATATGTATTCTTAGAATTTTCCGAAACATAAGATATTCTTCTGAATCGACCCTGTACGACATCTACTGGTAAATAGTCGAAGCATTTACTGGATCCTAGTCACATTATGCGCGACAGCGGCGTCTGTTCACACTCTCTGCTTCATGAGGTGATTCCCTGGAAGTTTTATCGGTGCTTCCCCGTAGCGCATGAGCAGTTTATCGGAGTTGTCACTACTAAACAACAAGGTTTCAAATTTCAGCTTGATCGGATATTCGTCTTGGGAGATATTGAAGTCAATAATTAACAACTTTTCAACTCGATAAGATATTTATTTTATTTGATGAAACATATTGAGCCAAATGTTAATTTCTTACATTTCGCACTTGTTCTAGGGAACAAAAAAGTTACCGTTTCGCCCAGTGTCTATGATTTTCAAGTTTTAAGCCAAACATAGTCTTTATGGATTCAAAAAAATCTAGAAAAGCACTGACGTGAAGTCAGCAGCTTTTACGCACCTGTTCACATTGCCAAATGGTGACTTGGAAATTTCAGTGGAATTTTAATGAAATTTTCAAAAAAAATTTTATTCCGAATTTTTCCATGAATAATTCTTTTTTTTGACAATGTTCATCTTCCAAGCAAATTTCATTTCGATCAGATTGATATATTTCAAGATATTAAAAATCAAAATTTCGAATGGTTGTAGCACAAAAACCATTCGGCAGATTTGGCCCATTAACGAACATAACCGAGATTTACAGGATCTTAACCCAACCTGAAAATTTCAAGACTCTAGGTCCTTCCTTTCGAGAGTAACAGCGCAAACGGACGGACGGGCGGACGGACAGAATCAATTTTGACCTCGGATTCTTCATCAGTGAGTCCAACCTAGTCGTTTGAGACCAATTTTGGCTCAAAATTCGAAATAACAGACATCGTGACGAAATGATAACGCGCTGTTCCCCAGAACAAGCGCGTAAAAACCTGGAAAAGTACTGACGTGAGGTCAGGGCTTTTAAGCGCTTGTTCCGTCTATACAAGTATTGACCCTGCCAAATGCAGATTTTTTCATATGGTCCTCACGAAATTCGGCATAAACCTCAATCTATAATTTTCGATCAAGAACTAGATCGCAATTCGATCCCTCATTTTCAATGGGTATAACTATCTTGAGAATAATTGGCAAAATCAACCCATTAAAGAATTCGAACTTCTTAATTAAACTGAAAACCTACTCTACAAATTCATTTCCTATGTCGATTCTTCATGAAGTATTTACTTACGGCCGGCCTAACTACTGATAGTGAACAAAATAACTCCCGAAAGAATCTACTCAGTAGCAAGATAATTAAAAAAAATTAAGGAGGCCTCCTGCATTAAATGGAGAGAGTTATTTTGCTCATTCTTCTGTAGACCCCATTTGGCTGAAACTTCAAGGTGGCATTTTTCATTGAAGAACGATTCGATCTATGTTTTTGGCAATATTGGGAAACTAAAATTTTGAGAGGGAATATCTGCGGAATCATTCGATAGTTTTCCCTAATTCGCCTTCGTAATTAAACTTCAAACCAACTCTTCAATTATCAAGCTACTGAGTAGATTCTTCCGGAAGTTATTTTGTTCACTATCAGGGATTTGGCCGGCCGTAGGCACATTAACTTCAGGAAGAATCGACAAAGGAAATATCTTTGTAGAGTAGGTTTTCAGTTTAATTAAGAAGGTCGAATTCTTAAATTCGCCAATTATTCTTCAGATAGGTATACCCATTGAAAAATTTGGATCGAAATGCAATATAGTACTTGATCGAAATTTATAGCTTGAGGTTGATGCAGCATTTCGTGATGACCATCAATACTTGTAAAGTTGACCGCCTTGGCAACGGAACAAGCGCGCAAAAGCCCTGACCTCACGTTAGTGCTTCTTCAGGTTACTAAAATAAAACGACTGCAAAAATTTCCCAAAATTTGTGAATAGCTGTGTTTTATATGTAAGGGTGTTATGGTGAGTTCCGAGACGGTCTTGGAAGTCCAGTGTCTTGGAAGTGTATGATTCTCAGCACTAATGAGACCTGCTTTTATTGGAGCTGAGGATCATATAGTTCCAAGACAATGGACTTCCAAGACCGTCTCGGAACTCACCATAACATATAAAAAACTTCCAAGACCGTCTTGGAACTCATCGAAAGTCTTGGAAGTATTGAGTCAATCGCTGTTTCAGTCCTGGAAGTGATCTTTAGACATATATATATATATATATATATATATATATATATATATATAATATATATATATATAATATGCAGGGTAGGGTAGCATTAGCTATCGGGGAGTGACGACCCCGCATACCCGAGTCATCCAGAAACTCAGGTTAGCAGCCTGGGTCTCTGCAGAACATAGTGCTCCTATAACTAGAGGACAGAATCAGGGCGGTAGGGGACAGCGGGCTGGTCCTCTTCGGAACCGTCTGGAGGAAGAGCCTGATGGGGTAAGCTGTGGGGCGAGCGGCGCAGCCCCCCGAGATGGCACCGTAAGCCAGGCACTCGTCACCTCGAATGAGGACGGAACCTCCGTTATGGATGAGGGAACAACTCATCCCACGGTTGCTCCAACAAGAAGAGATAGGCGGACGCGATGGACAGAGGAAGATAATATCCTGATTTTACGCGTCCATTTCATTGCGAAAGATCTGCAAGAAAGAGACAGAGGGAACTATCGAGAAATACTAACACGAACGTGGAATGACATCAACCCACACAGACAATCCTACCCCAACCTCTTAGCAAATAGAGTGAAATGGCTCCTAGACAACAACAAATTTTCGAACACCGAACTGGACACAATAAAGAAAAGTTTTATACCAAGAGGTTCTACAGAACATGAAGTGGAGGATGAGACAGAAAATCAAAATGAGGAGAGAAATGAAAACCAAATCAACATGAAAACAACCAAACTTGAACGTAACCTCCTAAAAAACATCCTTAAATACTCAGGCCTTTCACCCAAGACTAGACCGAGGATCCCGAGAATGAAAGGCTCGAAGAAACTTTTAGAACATGTACAGAGAATGAACCTGCTAATTGGAAATCAAGTGAATACAACAACAACACTACAGAAGATGGTAGATTATGTATATGCTGGGGCAATAACGATTTGCGAGGAACTTGAATTGAAAATTGGTGAATCACATACCACCAACCAGGCCGAATCAATACCACCGTGGAAGTCAAGGCTGGAAAAAAAAATAAAAGCCATAAGAAAAAAAATAGGTATACTACATACTTACCTTAACACTGGAACACGAACTAAGAGAATCATGAAAGGCATAAAACAGATCACCAGAGAATTCAACATCAGCTCGAACTGCTCAAATGAGATCTTCATACAATCACTAGTAGTGCTATATGACAGACTGAAACAGAAAATCAAAGCGCTAGGTAATCGCATCCAACGGTATAATGATAGGGTAAAAAGGTACAAAAATAACCAGCTATACTTCAAAAACCAGAAAGAATTTTTTCGATCTCTCGACGCTGTTGAAAATTTAGAAGGGAATTATCCGACGGAAAAGGAAATGTATGGTACATGGAGGGAAATATGGGAACGAGAGGAGCAGCACGATGATGAGGCGTATTGGATAAGGGATGCTGAGGGGAGGATGAGTGAATATGGTGCGGACGAGGTTGAAATATCGGTAGAGGATGTCAGGAGGGTCATTAAGGGGTCGAGCAACTGGTCGGCGCCAGGTTCAGATAGGATACACAATTATTGGTGGAAAAACTTCGAATCAACGCATCAACAACTAGCACGACTGTTTCAGATGGCTCTTGATGATCCAACAACTGTACCGGAGACTCTAACGATGGGAATAACGCACATGATACCTAAGGAAAACAACATAAGTGACCCGAAGAAGTTCCGTCCGATTACGTGCTTGCCAACCATCTACAAATATCTAACCGGAGTATTAACGAAACACATCGGGAAACATGTTGGTAAACATAAAATACTTTCGCCCGAACAGAACGGCTGCAGGAGCGACGCCCGAGGATGCAAAGAACTCCTGACCATCGACTGTCTAGTAACGAAACAGGCAAGAAAAAAATTAAGGAATCTATCTATTGCTTGGATAGATTATAGGAAGGCGTTCGACTCGGTGCCGCACTCATGGTTGCTCAAGATCCTCAAACTGTATGGCGTATCTGGAAAAGTGGTTAACCTGCTCGATCATCTAATGAGAACGTGGAGAACTGAACTGATGTTCGGCAGTAGACAGAATACCTTCAGGACACCTGTGATAAAAATCATGTGCGGAATCTTTCAGGGTGATAAACTCAGTGCACTCTGGTTCTGTCTGGCGCTGAACTTTCTGAGCAAACTGCTGAATGAGGGAAACTATGGATATGTCATAGATAGAGTGCAGAATATACGAATAACTCACCAATTATATGTGGATGACCTGAAACTCTATGCCACAAATGAAGAACAGCTTATGCGATTACTGAGAATAGTGGCCTCATTCACGCGAACAATTAAAATGGAAATGGGACTAGACAAATGCGCCGTGATTCACGTGAAAAGAGGAAAATTAGTAAGCGGAGGCGAAATGTTCGTACAAGATGGAATAACGATCCAAAGGTTAGCACCGCAACAAACCTACAAATACCTTGGTGTCCAGCAGGCTCTTGAAATAAGAACATCTGATGCGAAAGCCTCATTCCAGCAAAAATTCCTCGACAGAGTGAAGAAAATTCTCAAGAGCAGACTGAACTCCAAAGCCATGTTCACGGCGATGAACATCTGGGCGATTCCTAGCCTTACCTACTCCTTTGGAGTTATAAAATGGTCTAACACCGATCTGAAAGCCATTGATACAAAAGTGAGGGTTCTAATGAGCAAATACGGCATCCATCATCCCCATGCATCCGTCAACAGATTATACATACCCAGGAATTGCGGAGGAAGAGGTCTACAGAATGTCGAGATAACACATCATAAGGAAGTGGCAGAACTAAGAAAATATTTTCAATCAAGTAACTTACCGTTCTTCAGAGCGATATGCAGGGAAGACAATAATATTACGGCGCTCAATCTAGGAAATACAACGGAACCTCCCCAGTTGATGACGCATGAATTACTATCAGAGGAATGGCACAGCAAGACCCTCCACGGAAGATATGCGTCAATGCTGAAAGAAAAAAGAGTTAATAAACAACATTCGCTTACTTACCTCACATCAGGTTACCTGTTCCCGGAAACAGAGGGCCGTATTGCGGCTATACAGGACCAAGTCGTGCCAACAAGAGCGTACTTAAAACACATAGCTGGAAAAAATATACCTACCGATAGATGTCGTAAGTGTGGCCAAGCTCTTGAGTCAATCCAGCATGTCACCTCATCCTGCCCCATCTTGGCTCCCAAGGAATACACGAACCGCCATAATGCGATGGCAAAAATCTTCCATCAAGCCATTGCCATCAAAACTGGCCTCATAACCACCACAAAAAAACGCACGAATACATGCCAGCAACCGTACTTCAGAACACCAAATTCAAACTGTACTGGGATAATGTGGTTGAGACAGATAGGAGGATACCACACAACAGGCCTGATATCGTCTTGTTTGACAAAGGAGAGGAAAAAGTCACCATAATAGATGTGACTGTCCCAGCAGATGACAACATAACCAAGGCATATTCCGAGAAGCTGAACAAATATCACGATCTGGCCTTTGAGTTGAAGGAGATATATAAACTGAAGTCTGTCTCAATACTACCCCTAATAATAACAACAAACGGACTTGTGGAGAGCCATTTGACGGATAACACGAGATCATTAGACCTTGATCTGAACCTCATCAGTACAGCGCAGAAGGAGGTTCTGCTTTGGACGGCTAGGATAGTCAGAATGTTCCTGACAACGACCTAGAGGAACTTTGGTCATTATTGACCCGGATCCTTTTAGTAGCCAAAACCCTATATGGTGGTAAAAAAAAAAAAAAAAAAAAAAAAAAAAAAAAAAAAAAAAAAAAAAAAAAAAAAAAAAAAAAAAAATATATATATATATATATATATATATAGTGGTCTAATCCACGCATCCGGGCCCATTACGTTATTCAGGCTACCTAACACCCACCCGATCCAAAATACTTAGACGTGTATATAGAGAAGAAATAAGCTTTTTGCAAATATAACTCATCAGGTACCTAGAGAGGGGAAAGAATTTTTTTCATCGAAAAAAGTTGCATAGTCAATATTCTTCTTCGAGCCAGAAGCTTTCCGCCATCATCTCATTCCCACATTATACAAATGAGCACTGTTCCACAACGTTTTCGGTCCCAGCGGTGTTGCCAGATCTTCGGGACTAATCACGTCGATAATATTATATAAATGGGTCCGACAAGGATGATGTAGTAGTATTTATCGTCTTTCTATATTATCTATGTCAGAAAATGCGAATGATTACTAGAAGTGTCTTCCGGTTTTCACGCGCCTGTTGTAGGGAACAGCGCGTTACCGTTCCGTCACAAAGTCTGTTATCTTTTAATTTTGAGCAGAAAAAAGACTCAAACGATTAAGTTAGACTCCCTGAAAAAGAACCCGTAGTCAAATTTTATTCTCTTCGTCCATCGGTATGTGCTCTAACTTTCGAATGAAGTTAGCGACTCGAAATTCTCAGCTCAGGATTGGAGGGCAAATATATCAATTAAGTTCGTTAATGGGAAAAATCAGCTTAATTGTTTCAGAGTTATGCCTATTTGGAATTTTTATGTTAGTTCTTTAATACCTCAAGAAGTAGGTACTGATATACGATCAGTTTGAAACTTCGGAATTAGTTGAGATAACCAACGCGCAACTTCGTGCGACATTTTTGCGCGCATATTCTGGGGAACAAAAAGCTGTGGTTTTATCCGAATGTTTGTAATTTTCAAGTTTTTTCCTGAAAATGGTCGCAAATGACTATCTTGGAGTTACTGATATCGAGTCCATTGTCAAAACTGATTCTGTCCGGCTGGCTGACGACACGATAACTGTCGAACAAAGCGAGCTAGCGACTCGAAACTTTCAGGTTGCGTCGCGCATCAGAGTTCTGCAGCTAAGTTCGTTAATGGGACAAATCGGTTGAATGGTTTCTGAGTTATTGTCATTTGAAATTTTTCAATTAAATTCCTGATATTTAAGAAACTGCTCAAACGGTTTAATTGAAACTTGACAGTTAGTTAAAGTCAGATAGGGTTTAGAGTCCAAATATGTTGGTTGAGTTCGTTGATGAGTGTAATCACCGAGATACTTTCGGAGTTAGGCCTCCTTGAATATTTGAGGTTAATTCCTCCATATCTCATGAAGTATTGACTCGATCAAATTGCAACTTCGTAGATAGTTTTGGACTACCAATGCGCAACCTAGAGCAAAATTTTGTGTTGATTCAGTTGTTCGAAAAATATTTTTATACGAAAATTTTCAAAATTTTCGTTGAAAAATTTTTTTTCTGAAAATTGACTAGATTTCGATAAAACTCAGCACGAACTTTTAAGTCAGTGTTCAACAAAAATGTTTCAAATTTCAACTCGATCCGATTTTCAATTTTAGAGATATAAGAAAAAAAAATATGCCTAATTTCGATGGTCTTTGTAATTGTAACGTTATTTCCGCAATATCTTAAGGAGTACTGATGCGAAGAGATTCAAACTCCGTTATCATTTAAAGAATACCAACACGCAACTAAGTGCTCTGATTCAATAGTTAAAAAATGAAAAAAAGATATTTTAAAATTTTCCACATTCTGTTGAAACATTTCTTTTTCAGAAACTATCGAACGATTTCTATGAATTTTGGCATATACTTCGAGGTCAGTATTAAACAAAAATATTTGAAATTTTAATGTGACTATTTTTATCGGAGATATAAAAAAAAATTTCAACTTTCGGTGTTAATTGAAATGTCAGATTTCGGTGCTGATTGGAATGTCGAGGTTATTTCCTCAATATGGCAAGATATAAAGATGCCATCAGATTGAAACTCTGAAGTTAGTTGAAGAATGCTACCTGATACAAAAATGGATATATGGATATAGTCGTAAGATTTTTCTTGAAAATCATCATTCGAAAATTTTCGTCATTTTTGTTGAAATTTTTTTTCGCGGACTATTGATAATATTTTAATGAAATTTGGTACAGACCTTGAGGTCGATATTGACCAGCAATATTTATCATTTCAATTTCATTCGATATTCATTTAGGAAAAAAAGTATGTTGAATTTTGTTGTTATTCGAATGTTGAGGTTATTTTCTCCATATCTCAAGAAGTACTGACGCGATCAGATTGACAATTCTTAACTAGATTGAAAATACTGCCGCTCAACATTACGAAAATGTCTTGAGGATCATAATTGTGCAAATTCTGTTGATAAAAATTGTTTTTGGGAAACAATGAATCAGACTACCATAAAATTTGGCACCAACTTTCAAGTCATTATTCAGCAAGAGTGCTTCAAATTACAGTTAGATAAGTTATTTGTTTTTGGAGAAGAAATATGTGGTTCTATGGAATTTTTGGGTAATTTCGTCAATAACTCAAGAACAACTAACGCGATTAGATTCAAACTCCGTAGAAAGTTTTAGAATACCAATGCGCAATTTCAGCGAAATTTTCCAGTGATCGTACAGGTAGAAAATTTTTCACGAACTATTCATCAGATTTCAGAGTGAGTTAGCGAAGACTTTGAGGTAACTCTCCAGCAACATTCTTCAAAATGTCAGTTTGATTGTATATTAATTTTCAGAACGATTTGAAGAAAGATTATTAAATTGTTTGGTTCCATCCTAAATATCATTGTTACTTTCGAAATATTTCAAGAAATGCTGATCTGATGATAATGAAACTTGGTAACTAGTTGTGAATTGCTGATCAGTAAATTTGTGCAAATTTTCGAGATGATCCTTAAATTAGACCAATAAAAAAATCCTCAAATTAGAGCAATTAAAAAAGATTTCAATATTATTTTCAATTAATTTTTAGATGGCGGCCTGGCAATTATATGGTCCTCACGAAATTCCGCATAAATTTTCAAATTGCCAAAAAAAAAATAACAACTAAAATGTGATTCTTTCTTGACTTATCCTATACACGTTGTTGTGTCTTGAAGGATCAATAAAGTATTATTATTATTATTTTGATTGAAGTATTGGTTAATAATTCTTTATGATTTGTGGTTTCGAAAATATTGGAATAATCAAATTGGCGTATTCTACCAATCCGCAAATTCGGCTTCCGTTATTAAACTCCATACCTACAATGCAAGTATCAAGTCCCCAATTAGATTCTTCCGGAAGATATTTTATTAATTATCTGTGGTTAGGGCGGTCGTAAAAACATTAAATCCCTTAAGAAACGACTTAGAGACTCGATATTCGTAGAGAAGGTTTTCTGTTACGAAGGTCGAATTAGTGGATTGTAAAATTCGCCTAATGAGTCCGTAGATTAAGGTACCCATCCATTCAAAATTTCATATTTTCACTATTTTAAAAAATTTGTGCGTTTGGCGGGGTCAATAAGTGAACAGGATTACAGGTGCTTTGGCAACGAATTTGAACAAGCTCGTAAAAGCTCCCGACCTCACGTCAGTGTTTTTCTCATTCTTTTAGGTAATAATTTCAGCTGGGCACACTTAAGGGTCTTGAGACGTCGATGTACTACATATTTCGAATCAAAATATATATCCGCGAACATTTCCGATTCTGCTTTGTCGTCGAACCATCTGGACTAAGTATTTGTATTTGTTATTCCTTCTTTCTCAACAGGTAACTCTGAGGATTGAATTGTTGGTTGGAAGTTGACTTTGAAGTACTGACACTAAGACTGATGGAAAATTTCATCAGGAATGTATAACCAGAAAAATTATGCGAATCTGAAAATTTTAGATACAGGGTGATTCCGGAGGAGACCGTCAGATTTTGGGATAAGTTTACACTAGTCAAGACAGTCTCGGAACACTGTTTGGTTTATGGTTGGGGGTCTCTGTTGAGAATATACAGGGTGATTTGTCCGATTCAACCGATTTTACTTTTATTGATAACTTTGGTATGGCTTATTCGATTTCAATGAAATTTTCAGCGTAGTACAGTAGTGTTGAACACATTCATTGGTTTTGAATTTTTTTTCAAAATAAGCGGTTGTTATTGTATTAAATCCAGATTAATTGTGCAGGTTGAAAAAACACCCTGTACATAGCGTTTCCTAAACTACGCTATCTGTTTACGATTCTACTATAATAAGCCATTATTTGAGAGTTTCTATTTTTTTTGGCACACTTCTAGTTTTTCGAGAAAATTTTTTCAAAAAATGATAATGTCGAAATTTCGTTTCAATCGATTCTACTTTTATTGAGAACTTTGGTATGGCTCATTCAATTTTAATGAAATTTGCAGTGTAGAACAATATGAATGAGTTCATTCAATAATCGCAAAAATCTCTCAAAATACAGTGTTGTAATTATGATAATTTCAGAATTTCAGATTAATTGTGCAGTTGGAGAAAAAACACCCTGTACATTGCTTTTCCAAAACTTTCTTATTCGTTGCAGATTCTACAATAATATGTCATCATCCAGAGGTTTTTAATTTCTTTGGCACACCTCCGGTTTTCCTAGAAATCATTTTTGTAGAAGAGCATTATCGAAATTAGGCTCACAAGCAGTGAGAGTATTCCGCACTAGGTAGGAAAGCTGTATCGTCCAAGATGCAAAGTTGTTCGTCACTTCTGAAATATTCTTTTCAAATTCGAAATATATTCCGAATTGAATGGTTTCATACAAAATATTAGCAATTAAATATGAATTTGAAATTTGAAAAGAATATTTTAGAACCTAAGAACTGCTTCGCATCCTTGGATAATAACGCTGTCCTACCTAGTGCGGAATACGTTCACTGCTTGTGAGCCAAATTTCGATCATGCTCGTCTTCAAAAATGTTTTCTAGGAAAACCGGAGTTGTACCAAAGAAATTAAAAACCTCTGGATGATGACATATTATTGTAGAATCTGCAACGAATAAGAAAGTTTCGGAAAAGCAATGTACAGGGTGTTTTTTTTCCAACTGCACAATTAATCTTAAATTCTGAAATTATCATAATTACAACACTGTATTTTGAGAGATTGTTGCGATTATTGAATAAACTCATTCAGTTTGTTCTACATTGCAAATTTCATTAGAATTGAATGAGCCATACCAAAGTTCTCAATAAAAGTAGAATCGATTGGAGCGAAATTTCGACATTATCATTTTTTGAAAAAATTTTCTCGGAAAACTAGAAGTGTGCCAAAAAAATTAGAAACTCTCAAATAATAACTTATTATAGTAGAATAGTAAACAGATAGCGTAGTTTAGGAAACGCTATGTACAGGGTGTTTTTTCAACCTGCACAATTAATCTGGATTTATCACAATAACAACCGCTTATTTTGAAAAAAAATTTGAAATCAATGAATGTGTTAAACACTATTGTACTACGCTGAAAATTTCATTGAAATCGAATAAGCCATACCAAAGTTATCAATAAAAGTAAAATCGGTCGAATCAGACAAATCACCATATTCTCAATAGAGACCCCCTAACCATGAACTAAACATATTTTCGAGACTGTCTAGACTAGTGTAAACTTATCCTAAAATCTGACGGTCCCCTCCGGAATCACCCTGTATAGGCTACTTTAGAATACGATGTGAATTCCGTCATTTAAAAAAAAAGTCCTATGTTCTGAAACTCTTCATTTTTTTGCTATAGGCAGTAAAATTTTGAGAAACGAATCATTCTGTCATCGTTACTCTAACATCAGAATTTAGATGAAATTTGTCACAAGGCAGAGGCCAATATATATCTGGAAAAATATTTTGTATTTTTCTGAGTATTTTCGCAATAATTTTTTTTCAAAGACAATATGGCAAAATAATAGACATAAATTACCAATTTGACTATCTTCAGGCGATACATGCGTGTCGCACGAACAGAAATTTTTTTCGTTCAATTTGAGAAAAACTTCCGCCCATATCTTCAACATCATACTCTACAGCAATGTACCAGATTTCATTTTGACACGGTCATGATTTCGGGAGATGTTGGGAAAAAATATGTAAAATTTCGTGTTTTTTTCTTGATATCGTTGTTTCCTCCGAAACAACTCAAAAAATACGAATTGTATCAGAATGAAACTTTGCAGCTAGTTTCAAAATGCTAATGGACAACTTTGTGCAGAACTTCGGAATGATCGTGTCATTGCAACTTGAAAAAAAATTTTTTTTTCCAATTCAATATTCTGTAATCTTCTCATCACATTATCCTCATTAAATTCTGCATAAACCTTCGAGTTGTCATTTTTCGATGAAATTCTGTATATCAAATTGATCTAATCTGTATTTCTGGAAATATTGGGAAAACAAAATATTGAATAGATTTATCTGAGGAATCGTTAAGATTTTGACCATTCACGAATGCGACCTTTGTTATTAAGGTCCAAACCTACTACACAAATATCGAGTTTCTGAGTTGTTTCTTTCGAAAGTTGATTTTTTTTATTTACTGACAGTACGATCCCGACGAAATTTCGCAAAAGTTGCGCGTTGTTATACTCCAACTATCTGCCAAGTTTCAATCTAATCGTTTCAGTTGTTTCCGGATCATTAAACAAATATCCACAAAATTTCGAAGGGCTGTAACTCCGAAACCTTTTGGCCAATCGACCTTTTGTAATGCAACCTAACCTGATAGTGTCAGGTAGATAAGATTTTTCGTACGCCCGTAATCGAGAATACGGATGGCCGAACAATCGATTTCGACACTGGATTCGACCTAGTCGTTTGAGAGTTTGAGAGAGTCGTTTTCGGCTCCAAATAAGGAAATTACGGACATTTGAACAAAACGATAGCGCGCTGATCCCCTAGAAGATGCGCGCAAGAATAACACCGCTCAACTGATCACGAAGTCTCGTGTAGATCTAAATACAAGAAAACTTCTGTTGAAAATATATTTTTCTCGGAAATTATCGATCGAATATCGAATGAATTCGGCAGGGACCTTAGAGTCAATATTCAACAAGAGTTTTTCGAATTTCGATTTGATCCCATATTTATTTTCGGATATTCATGGAAATCCATCTCAAATTTTTTTTTTTTTTGTGAATCAGAGGTTATATCTATAATATCTCGAGATGTACTGAGGCGATCAGATTGAAACTATTGAACTTGTTGACGAATAGCACCACGTTCCATAACACAAAATGTCACGTGGATTGTTATGGTGAAAAATTACTTCGTTCCTGATAATATTTTGAGAAATCGATATTTGGGGAGGTATTTTGATTTGATACGCCTGTGAAAAAAAACAATTAAGTTCAAATGCACTGTGTTAACATGCCATTTAAGAATCATTTGGATTGAATCTGAAAATTACTTTTGAGTTAGGACTCTCAATTTTCAAGAAATACGATCAGATTAAAGCTTCGTACTTAGTTGAAGGATAAAACGCGCAACTCACTGCGAGATTTCGTGAGAATCCAATTGCTAGAAATCTAAAAATAAGTTTTATTATAGATAGGTCTTTACTTTTTGCTTTTTGAAAATTATTGAACTTACAATCCAAACTGTTCTCTCTGTCACCGTTTGTAAAAATGGAATTTTGACTTTTCAATCTTTCAACTGTCACCGTTTAAAATAATAGGATTAAATTAACTCAAAAAACGAATTAATCTTAACTTACATATTCTACTTGAATTGTCCGAAAGGAATGAGAGTTCGTGCTCTATGCACTAGGATAGAGTCTTTTGTTTTGATATTTTGCTGAGGAACAAGAAATCAGGAAAGAAAAATCAAAAGTACCTTTATGAATTATACTCAAATTTCCTCACTTACACAGCTCGAGGTGTTCATGAAAATAAAAACAAAAACATCAGTTTTATCACAAACTTACTTCAACCGATATTGCAATACAATTAAATTCATCAATTGAACGAGGGAATTCATACTATCATGCTTATAACATAACAACAGACAAATTTCTCAAATATATTTTCCGAATCAGTGTTTCTTCATTGAGGAGACATCAGTAAAACCTATCAATTTTAATAACTCACTGTATCTAACTAAAAATATAACGAAAGAAAATCGAAATACGATGGGTTAATCACATTAACATACATTTTCCGAAACGATTTCACCTTTTCCTTACTAGTAGAAAGCTTATTCCAATAGGTGTGCCTGAAGACCATACACCAACTCCGACAGTGACCTCTTTTCCATGAATACACTATTTCCGCCGTGAACTCAAACGGCCCTCCTAACAAGCATAAGACCAAAAGTTATCTCAAACTCTTACCGCGACCTATTTCCACATGTCCTTAAAATGTACTCTACAATAACCGAATCCATCGGTTCAGTACCCTCCTCAGCACACAAAAAAGACACAAGCTATTCCCGCTTGTCCCTCGCTCAGCCCCTCTAATAACCGAATCTATCGGTTCCGTACTTTTCTCAGCACAACAAAAAACTCACGAGCTAACCTCGCAAATACACTGTCACCAAAAACTCTACTCTACTAGTAAGGAATCGGATTTTTCAAATTTACTATTAACTATAATTGATCAACCCAGCCCTCGAATTTCCTAACATTATTTTGTCCCGAAGGACCGCCCGTTCTCGCGGTACGATCTACATTTTTTTTTCTAGAGCTATTTCCGCCGATCTCCGATATGCAACTGCCTTTCGAACCGAAAAAGTGAGGCTTTCACCCCTCTCAAAAATTTCTCTTAGTCAGCTTTTCGAAAGAGAACTTTACTTCTCCCAGGTAGGTTAGTCAAAAATTTAACTCCACATTTTTCTTATCTCGGGCTTTAGTTGGAAAATATACTCTTATCGCTCGATACCGGTCTGCACGAAAATTGATACTCGACCTAAGAACAATATTCTCTTTCACGACGTCCGTCCGTATGAAAAAACGAAACTATATTCGAAGCTACTTCGTCTCATTACATTGACTTCTTATCAACTCGTTCCAGACATCTCAATTCTAAAAATATTCCAGACGGATATAAAGCTCTTACATTGTTAAGATCGAAAACTTGAAAAATTTCTACCTCAGGTATTACAACAATAATCAGGTCGTTTATTCTTTCAGGAGCTATTACGTTTGCGATCGGTAGTAAGACTGGCTGTAAACATGATAACACCCAAAAGGAATGATTCAGAGACTCGATATTTATAGAGTAGGTTTGGGGCTTAATTTCAAAAGCCGAATTCGTGACTGTGTTGAATTTCCCCAATGTTTGGTAGATAGAAACATTCAAGATTTTATTTTTCCAGTAAGTATTTCCAAAAATGAATATCGAATCGGATTGGAATATATTCCTTGACTGAAAAATGATGGCTTGAAGATTCATGCAGAGTTTTGTGATTTATAACCCTATAGAATGAAGATCTCCAAATTAGTCCATGAGGAAGTAAAGCTGCGTTTGAAGGGACCAATCATCTGAATATGCAGTCGATTCTTTTTCCAACGAATTTGAACAAGTGCGTAAAAGCTCACGTCAGTGCTTCTCTAGAATTTTTAATTCTCGAACTCTAGTCATCTCGGCGAAATGAATGAAGTGGTCTGAGTCGGTGCCACAGCATAGTAGGCTCGTATGCGTTTTCTGAATCGTATTATACTGTATGTCAAGCAACTATACATTCAAATATTAAGATCTGATCGGATATTTCGAAATAAATATGTTTCACTACGACTACTGTCTACAACAGGTCTGTGAACGTCTTTCGTGAGTGCCGTATTAGGGCTTGTACACGTCTTTCGCGGATGACGTTCTGGGGTATGTATTGTGAAGGATGGAAATATACAGCTATGCAGCTGTCGAAAGGCTGCGTTGCCATATTTATGGGCTCTTGACGTTGGTGTTATAGTAAAATGATATACAAAAACTTGGTGCCGAAGGCAGCGCCCTCGCACTGGCCGATCCCTGAAACTTTCTGTATATTTTGAAGAGTATAACCGTAATTTCGGACCCGGCTGAAAATGCACCCCCTGCATCCCCCAACCTCCCTGAGTACCGTGGTATGGTCAGACGTTTTCAGACCCGGACCCGGGTCTGACAACGTCACTTTTGGCTTGAAAAGGCGGTGAGGTATAACGTTTTGGGTCTGTATGTGCGGTCAAACAAATCTATATATATATATATATATATATATAGATAGACTCATTAACCGCCTTTGGGAAGCCCAAAAACGCATACTTCACTGCTTATCGGAAGCCCGGTCCGCCTTTCGGAAGCCCGACTCCGGGCTTCCCAAAACTTTCGTGTATAAATTCGTGTGGAGACTCCCCACACTTCAGGGATCATAATATCAAATTTTAGCCCGGGCACCAAATTGACTATACACACAGCAAAACATACGCGATCGGGTTCGCGAAACGGTTGTGCAGAGAGCGCTTCGATCAATCTGTGTAAAAATTATATACTTTCTCGAGATTCCCCTGATTTTACTAGTCCCGCAGAGTTTCATCTGCGTATGGGAGGCCCGCCGATTTGGCATCACCGCAGATGATAATTCAGCTTTCGATATTCATTCTTCAGCATTTTCTCCTGCCGTTCGAGTTATTTGGATTCGAGAGATATACATTAGAATGCAAATGCCATACCCAAGGCGTATAGATTTTAATGAGCTGTATTCAATGTGTTTGATATTATAATATATGAAAGAAAATCAACCTTCTCACACCTGATTTATCATTATTTTAGAATGAAGCACGAACAGAGTTGAATATAAGGAACGAATTGCTATTTTTCTGGGAAAGTTTTGAGGAATATTGTGCTGCGATTTTGTCGGGATGCGATAATTTGTCAAATTTGAGCCAAGAAATTGATTCCAGCTATATATTTTTGAAAATGTTGAGAAAATTAAATTTCACATGTGTTTGTATCTCCAAAATCATTGAAATAATGTGAATAAAGTATCGAATGCAGGAAATATTTACAATAAGAATTTTATTCAACGGCAAGATCACAAATTCAATCGAATTGAAATCTAGTTATTGATTGTGGAAAAATGATTAAGGCAAGATTTCGTTGGGATGTGACAACTATTTCTCGAGATATTTGAATTTTCTAAAAATATATAAGTGGCACCATCCCCAAGAAATTCTTCGAAATATTCTATGTGTTTCGAATTTAAATCTTCCTTTTGAGTTTTGATCAGATCAAAAAGGTAAGTAAACACATGCAGAATTCCGTGAGGATGTTATCACCTGAAGGATCGAACGGAAAAAATTAGTGCGTCTGATATTTTATTTTCTTGTTCATAAAAGAGGGGAAATTTTGTGCGGGAACATTACCTCCATCATTTCACCGAAATGTCCATCATTACTCAATTCTATGTCAAAAAGGTATTGAAGAATTAGGTTGAAAAGGCCGATGAAGAATTTGTGGTGAGATTCATTAAGGTCCAAGGCTTGGAATTTCAACTGAGTCTTATGCTCGCAATGTGCCAGATTAATTTTTCTATCGGCATAATCAGTCATTCCTAGTGGAAGCCATCTGAAATGTTGTTTTCTCGATACATGCTCATTCGATTAAAACAAATTAATGAGAGTGTCAAATTAATTCATTGTGGCAAATTAACTCCAATATTGTTGTTTCAATTTTCGATGTGTTTAGATTTATGTATTGAAGCTAATGAATTCATCGGCATTATTATTATTTTTGCTGACCGCCCTTTGTCATGAAAAATTCCTACCGGAGCAACCTCACATCTCAGAAACTAATAGGATAAGCGGCGTATGAAAATGTAACGGCGAAGTGCATTAGTTGCCAAAATATATGAAATTAATACTAGACTTGGAAGTCAATATTTGACAACATTGTATTAAATTTCAGCTATATCCGATATTTATTTTCAGAGATATTAGGAAACATTATGTCAAATTCCGTTGTTATTTCCCCATTATCGTTGTTATTACCTCAAAAAATATCGCTTTGGCAGTAAGTTTGAATAATAGTATAAAGGGACCTGACCTTACTTCAGTGCTTTTCTTGAATTCACTTTTTGCTTTTCCTTTCAAAAAAACTCACAGAAAAGAATCATTAGAAATGGATTAAAATGGAAGTATTTCCAGAATGGAGAAAATTCCTCGAAATTATTTCGATGTAGGTAAAATCAATCATTTATATTATGAAAAATCTCATCGAACCGTTTTCATCGTTCCTTTATGTATGAAAATTTTTGAAACGAATGAAGAATATTTCGCGCCACGAACTGCAAAACTATTGCTCGCGCAAGTTGTAAAATGTTTAAATTTTCGTCTGGAAGTTTCCTTCGGTGATTGAAACTATTAAGGTTTTATTGTGTTGTTCAAAATAAGTCTAATCGAGTATTGGTCAAGTGAAAATATGGTAATTTAGGACGAATGTATTTTTGATTTTCCTTCGAATAATAATAATTGGCAGGATTCATATCTGGTGGCCTATGTATGCACTTCATCTCGCCTATCTACATATTTGGAAAGATCTGATACACAAAGTATCATTTACATTTTGCGAAAAACATACATATCGCTGGTAAGCCGTCTTTGTGAGGTCTGTGGCCTTATCAATCGATTTTTATGAAGTGAACACCAGACTTTTATTAGAAATCTGTAAGGGATTTTCGTATACGGCTGAATGTGGATTTTACCCAGCCTACTTATGGTCAGGAACTTTTTGGATTAGAAATTACCAAATATTTGGGTGGACCGCATACCTGTACCTCTAGTTCACCAGATTTCAATCCTGTCAATCATTTTATCTGGAATATTTGAAATGTTTACTGTATTCTTTTGAGACAGGAAATGACAGGTTAGGATAGTGGAGTCACCTACGATGAAACATGTAAAAATTAGGACATGAAAAAGGTGTCACTTTGAAAGATTTTCTGTAATCATTTTCAAAATTTTCATTCGTCAATTTATTCAATTGATCATTGAATTGAATTGATTTGAAACTTTCAGGGTAGGTTGCATTTTGAAATGCGACGATTGAATTCGGTAATGGGCAAAATCAGCCAAACGATTTCTTAGTAGAAGTTTTGACGTTATTTGAGTGATAATTCGGGAACAATTAAATCGAAACTTGCCAAATAGTTGGAATATAGCAACGTGCAACTTTCCGCAAAATTTTGTTGAGGTTAATAACTTCAGTATAATTTCAAAAAATATTTTTTCGAAATTTTTTTCGAAAAAAAAAATTTTTCGCGAACTGATCTTCACATTTACTTTGAGCTCCATATTTGACAGTAGTGTACCAAATTCCAATTCGGTACGGCTATCAGTTTTGGGATATTGGGAAAAAATATGTAAAATTTCTTGGTTTTATTCTCGATATCGTTGTTTTTTTCGGCATAAGTCGAAAAATACTGATTCAATCAAAATGAAACTTCGGAGCTAGTTTGAAGATACTGAAAGACCGCTTTGTGCAGAGCTTTGTGATGATCCAGTCAGAAAAAATTTAAAAAAAACTCAAATACCTTTTTCAAATTTTCAATATTCCGCGATCTTCTTATTATATTATCCACATTAGTTTCTGTATGAACCTTCGAACCGTCATTCTTCAATCACGTAATGGGTTTCAATTCGATCTTATCTGCATTTTTCGGGATATTGGAAAAATAAAAGTTTCAATGGGTATATCTGCGAAATTATTCGGTGGATTTTACCCATTCATGAATTCAGCCTTCGTAATTATGGTCCAAACTTTCTGTATAAATATCGAGAATGTTTCTTTCGGAAGTTATTGTGTTTGCGGTCTTCCGTTATTTGTAGAGTAGGTTTGGTGCTTAATTACGAAGGTGAATGGTTAAAATCCGCCCAAGGATTCCGTACATATACCTATTCAAAATTGTATTTCCTCAATGTTTCCAAAAATACAGATTAAATCGAATTGAAACCCAGTACGAAAAAAAACTTAGAAGAGCACTGTCGTGAAGGCAGCAGCTTTTGCGCCCATGTTCCAATTCGTTGCTAAAGCGGTCATTTTCATTGATCATGCGCGCAAAATCTGCTGCCTTCACGGCAGTGCTTTGCTAGGTTTTTCTAAAGGTTTTCTAGTAACAGATTACTAACGAATTCTGCATAAGCTTGCCTAACACCGACTGCGTATACACAATAACTTCCGAAAGAAACAACTTAGAAACTCGATATTTGTAGAGGAGGTTTGGACCTTAATGATGAAGGCCGAACTCGTGAATGGATAAAATCCACCAATGATTCAGCAGATATACCCATTCAAAATTTTATTTTCCCAATATACCAAAAATACAGATCAGATCGAATTAAAATCCAGTACTTCATCGGAAAATTACAGTTCGTAGGTTCATGCAGAATTTAATGAGGATGATATGATGAGAAAATTACAGAATTTTGTTTTCAAATTGTTCTAAACACACGATCATCACGAAATTTTGCATAAAGTTGCCTTTCAGCATTTTCAAACTAGCTGCGAAGTTTTATCAAGATCGTATCAGTATTTTTCGAGTTTCACCGAAAAAAGCAACGATATCGAGAAATTTGACATATTTTTTCCCGATAACTCCAAAACTTATAATCGTATTGAACTGAAATTTGGTACACTTCAGTGAAATATAAAGCTCAAAGTCCGAGTGGAATTTTTTTCTGGATATGATGAATGATTTTCGAAAAAAAAAATTTTTGGAACAAAATTTAAAAAAAATGTTTTTGAAATTACTGACAGTATGATCCTGACAAAATTTGGCTCAAAGTTGTTATAATCCACCTAATTGTCAAGTTTGAATTCAATCGCTTAAGTAGTTTCTGAAATAAAAAATAAATAACTCAGCCGCGGCATTCCAATGCGCAACCTACCCTGAAAGTTTCAAGTTGCTAGCTCACTCCGTTCGACAGTTATCGTGCCCACGGCTGGCCGGTCGTACAGAATCGATTTTGATACCGGATTCGTCATCAGTGAGCCCAATCTAGTCGTTTGAGACCATTTTCGGCTAAATCATCGAAAATTACAGACATTTGGAAAAAACGATAGCACGCTGTTCCCCTAGAACATGCGCGCAAAAGCGTATCGACTCGATCCGAAATCTAGCCCTTAGTTGAGAGCTTCGGTCAATATGAAAATTATATGCATTGTATATTGTATATATTTTCCCGATTTTACCAGGCCCGTAGAGGTTCGTGTGCCTATGGGAGGCCCGTCAATTGGCTACCCTCGTAGTTAATATTTTTTGCTAGCGATTCTTCACAGAATGGACCAACCACCCATTTTGCCGCTCAAATTTTCAGACTGAAGAGATAAGACATTAGAATGCTAATACGAGTATCTTGGTCAACCAAGTATTACGTGAGTGATCTCTGTATTCGATGCATGCGAGCTGCATTGTTATTATAGGGTTGTGAATATTGTGAATAAAATGAACCGTGCACAGCGAATTTTATCCTTCGCCCTAGAAGAAGATACAACAGGTAAGTATTATTTCCCGCTTTTCGGGCGCTTATTCCTTGATATGAAAATCTATCAATTTACCGAATGTCCTGTAAATTTGGGAGGAAAAAAGTCCTAGATACTTGAATTTGTCAAGATAAGTTTTATGTATTAATACGCGGATTGTGTGCATTCTCAAAACCCGTTCAATAGTTAGTTTATTGAGAATATTAAAATATTTTTTATAATTCAAAAAATTCAAGAGAATATTTGACGTGAAGTCAGCAGCGTTTGAGCGCATGTTCATGTTAATATTTCATGTATATTCACGTATTGACCCTGCCAAAGGCACTTTTACTTCCGCTCAGAGTACTTTAATAATTTTTATCAAAGAAACTGGCTACCCTACGGATGCCAAAATTAAGCTGATAATCCTCCAGAATGACCTGGATAGAAATATTAATTAATCAAGAAAAAAAATGGTTTCTAAAAATCTTTGGTGGGAATCGAAATCTGTCCGCATTCGGAAAATAGGGTAAAATTCGATGAACTACCGTTGCTTGGTTACGGACATCATTTTAATCAGAATAAATCCAATGTATACTCGGACTATTGTCCGTAAGTGGAGCGAGTTCGATTCCCATCTAAGATTTTTTGAAATTTTATTTTATGAATTCATTTTTCTGTTCAGGTCATTCTGGAGGCCCCATTAGCACAATTTTTGCCGCCGTTTCTTGAATAAAAATTATTTCAGTACTCCCAGCGGAATCTTTGAAGGGCTATAAAATGGAAACCAATGGATATTTTTTCATTCTGTTTTCGCAGCAGTGTTTAGAATGAAGGTTGGTCCAACCCCGAAAGATTTCAACAATTTTGGGTGAATCTTTTCTTTCACTGTAGACATGTAAAAAAAGTTGAGTTTGAATTTTGGAAAAATTTTTACACGGAAAATCTTATAAATTTGAGTACATTGAAATCATGTTTATCCAATTTTGCAATCGAAAACGAATAATTCCAACTTTGTAGGTTTTGCGCCATTTTGAAATATTTTTCCAGAATTCTACAACATAATTGAAGTGCACCAAAAAATACCAAAAACCATCTTGTCGAAGGTCAAGCATAAGTAACTACAGTTATCAGAATAGTGCTCAAAGTTGACATTGAACAGGGTGTAAGCGAGATACAGGGCGTAAGCGAGATACAGGGTGTATCTCGCTTACGCTTCGAAAACGGGGTATATGTCATAAGCCAAAAATTACTTTCACAATGTCATCTATACGGCTATATATGTTTGACTAGTTTATGATCAAACACCCTGTATACGGATAGTTATTACGATAATCAATATATATTTTTTCAGTCCCGCAGATGACATCTAATATTTGTAGACCGGTGACGATGAGTTCTGATGACTTCTTAGGTTTGGAATTAGCACCAAGTGGTGAAAATGACCTCTTTTTGCTACAATCAAGTACAAGTTCGATTGGAACTAGTGATCTTTCATTCGAACGAAATGAATTTTCGGACAATGAAAAAAAAAACGAATTCTCATTCGATTCCAGTGGTAGTTCGAAACAATGTTTTGATGATGTTTTGGAACGTTTGGATAGTCTGAATGAAAAGCAACCAGACAACTCAATTTTGACTTATCATACTTCTTTGGCTGATTCCGGAACAATTTCAGGAGGAACTGTAAGATAAAGGAAGTGTTTCAAATTGTGATTCTAACTTAATTTCTGTACTTTTCCTAGGAGTTCCCAACAGACTTCACCACAACTTTGAGCTCGCAAATAAAATGCAAAGATCATCCTATTTCAGCAATGACAGAAAATGAGAAAATTGTTACAATCAATGACATTGAAATACGAAAAGCCACAAGTACCAATGAAAAAACATTAGAAAGCAATTTGCCGGTGAGTTTAAAAGTGATTTTTGAGTTTTTAAAATGGTATTTCACTTGAATAGTTATAGTTAAATTTCATGATCATAATTTCTGAGTCATTTAAATAATTTATTTTTTTTAATTTTATCGATTTTCAGTGATACACCGGGTGTCAAAATATATATTCATGTTTCAAGTTATCGGATGGAAATTTGGGAAATCGACATTAGAGCCTATTTTTCCATATACTGAAGTGAACAAGTTTGGTCTAAGACTTTCGATTCATTCGGAAATGGCAGGGACTTGAATGAATTATTTTCAATTCAATTCGTAATGAATTCTTCGAATCAATTTTGTTTCGAATAAACTAAATCATGAAGCTTTTAAAAAAAAAGTTAACTTTGATTCCATTAATCGGATGCACTGTCGAATCACAGTATGGTGAAAAGAATCGAAAACTATTTCGGAATATGGAAAAAAAAAAATCCGAATTGTTTCAAGGTCAGAAATACATGGAATTATTTTTGCGCGCATGTTCTGGGGAACAGCGTGCTATCGTTTTGTCCGAATGTCTGTAATTTTCGAGTTTGTTCCCAAAAATGGTCTGTCCGAGCGTCCTATCGTCCGACCGAGGTTACGAACGGAGCAGGCTGTCAATCCTAAACTTTTAGGATAGGTCTCGCATGAATATGCCGCGGTTGAGTTCGTTAATGGGCAAAATAGGCTCAATGGATTCGAAGTTACAGCCAATTGTAATTTTAAGATTATTTGTCGGATATTTCAAGAAATATTACAGCGATTGAATTGAAACTTGTCAGTTAGTTGAAGCATCATGACACACAACTTTAAGCATAATTTTTTTGAGATCCTACCTTCAATACATAATTCAGAAATACATTTTTTTTCGAAAAAAATTTTTTTCTTCTACTATCTACCATATTATAGATAAGATTTGCCCATTTCTTGAACTATGTATTTCACCCATGTTTTCCTTATTTCATCTCGATTTCACTTTCGGAGATATTGGAAAAAAATAGGTCAAATTTCGTGGTTTTTCTCTCAGTATCGTTGTTTCGTTCCGTAATAAATCAAATTTGTTACAAAAGCGGTCGTCTTTTCACGTATTGAACCTGGTTAAACCGGAAGTGGTACACATTGTTCACATCTGTAGATGGAGAACAATATCTTGATGCCCGAAATTTCAATCCGATATTTTGAAGAAAATATGTGTTTGGTTGGGTGAACCTGACTGCTATGACACTCGGTATATTCAGTATAAACTTTTTGGCATATTTTGACTAAAAATTATATCATTTGTTTTGAAGGCACCTAGTCAGTATACTACAAATTCAAAACTGTCTTCAAAAGAAAGGCCAACCATATGTCCTATATGTTTCAAGGACGTAGTTACTCATTTCACTAGGCACCTCTTTAGACATCACAAAAATCATAAAGAAGTTGTTCTACTCGAAAAATTGAAACCAAGAAGTAAAGAGCGTTTGATGCTAGTATCATCCTTGAGAAAGCAGGGAAACTTCATTTTGAAAACGGAGAAAAATATTGACCGTCCGGTAAAACCGTCTAAGAAAAAAGATGTAAAATACTTTGTTTGCACCCATTGTTTGGGTCAGTATACGAAACACTTATTATTTAAACATGTTAAAGTTTGTAAAAACAAACCTCAGAACAACGAAAAAACCAAAGGAAACTGTTTGACAGTTTCCCAAACTTTCATGGCCATGATAAATTCAAAAAATACAGAGTTCTTGAAAACATCCAGATTAAAAGATGAGGTATTCAGTATAATGCGCGCTGATGATGTAAGTGCTACAGTAAAGGGTGATATACTCATTTGTTTATATGGAGAAACATTATTATCTAAGCATAAAAGAAAGCAGATAGCAAATGTTGTTTCAAACAAAATAAGAGAAATGGGACGTCTCTTAATAGAGTTAAGAAAATTGATTGAACTCAAAGGTATGTTTGATGTTTTGAAGCCGGAACAATTTCAATACATAATTTCTGCTACAAAAATTATTACTGGTTATAATTCTAGTACAAAAAGCTTCACATCCCCATCCTTAGCTTTACATATGGGTACCAACCTGAAAACACTCTGTGATGTTGCCTTGAAACTGGTAATAGAAAAAAAAAATATCCCAGGTATAAGTTGGGAAATTCAAGCTGACAAAAAAACAGAAATAAAAGATTTGAAAAAACTTATAGAAGGGCACTGGTGTAATGAACTCTCCAGCTTGGCCCTAAAAAACTTAAAGGAAAATCACTGGGAAAAACCGCTACAGTTGCCACTTACACAAGATCTCGAATTATTCAATGATCATTTACAAAAACTGGCTAGCGAGATTTATCAATCACTAAATATTGACCCAATTAACAAAAAAAATTTCAAATTGTTAACTGAATGTGTCCTAGCCAAAACAATTATTTTCAATCGGAAGAGAGTAGGGGATGTTCAATATCTCACCACTGATAATTATAATAAGGATTTCAGCACGGTGAACCAGGAAAGTTTTGAAGAAGCACTTACCCAAGTAGAAAAAATCATATGTAGAAACCATAAGAGGATTATAACCGGGGGAAAGGGGTCCAAACCAGTTCCGATACTATTTTCGAGGCAATATCAGAAATATATAAGTTTGCTATTGAAAATACGGAAAAACCATAACATCGTTCCAGCGTCAAATCCATACTTGTTTGCGAGCCCGGATTCTGAAAATCGGTGGATTTCTGGAGCGAATGCAATTCGGAAATTGGCTAAAAACTGTGGAGCCAAGCAGCCTGAACTACTGACTTCTACTAGATTCAGGAAACAAATTGCCACTACGTTGCAGCTGATGGCTTTGGACGAAGATGAAATGGAACAGATAGCAACGTTCATGGGCCACACCAAAAAAACTCATGCTGAGTTCTATAGGTAAATAATAATCTGATCGATTTATATCCCACAGCTAATATTTTCTTTACTTTCAGATTACCACAAGACATATATCAGACAGCTAAAGTGGCCAAAGTACTTTTATTGATGGAAAAGGGTAAAGGGGCTGAATTCCGTGGAAAAAGTCTCGACGAAATTGATGTTGGAGATGAAGCATACCGCAGTTCAGATTCCGAAGATGACGGGGAATCTTTTGTGGACAAAGTAAAAAGAAAAGTTATCCTTGACAAGAAGGATAGAGCAAGCGAAATGGAGTATGAAGAACGAATTGCGGAGGAATATGTGGATATTAACCCAGTCGATGATGAGCCGCAAAGAAAAACAAAAGGTAGGCAAGAACCATGTCTCATCATGTTTTGTTGTCACATATTTACCTAATCCCAGATCTTGTTTGCTGTCATTACATAGTTGGTTTTCGTTCCCCCGTCTGAAGACCGATGAGAGGATATTTTATGTTTTTCTTGATATGTCATATTTATATTGTAGCAATTTTTTCTGGGGTTTTGACTGCTGATTAAGAACGTGAAAAATACGAGAAGTATTAATTTTGTTTTTATATAGGAAAATAATCCCTCTAAATGTGATAGGAATCCTCAATCTATGCATTCGCATTAACCTTTTTCGTGATAAAATATTGAGTGATGCTAATTCAAATTATTTGACTGTTGCAGCACGGACTGGAAGAATGAAGTGGTCAGCTGATGAAAAGAAACTAGTATTGAATCATTTCGAAAAACACATAGCAAAGAAGATAACTCCTAAAAAACATGAATGCGAACAGCTTATAGCATTACATCACTCAGTTCTGAAAGACAAAGACTGGGTGCGAGTAAAGACATTCGTATACAATACCTTCAGACTGAAAATGAACGATTGAATTGAATTTTTCGTCGTTATATTGTTTTATAATTATTTGTTGTAATCTATATTCCAAGTACCTACAATTTTTTTGAGTTTCCGATATCTTTTAATTTTTATATTTTTTAAAGTTTCGATATTGTTTTGTACAAATCAAAAATAAATGGCATTGACAAGCATAATTATTATATTTCGAACCCTTTTTCCCAATTCTCATAATTATGGTCTTCATCAGAGTTACTCAGATATTCCGAAAATTTTCCTTTCGCCATCTGAAGTTAATCTGCTCACACACTCAATATTTTTGTTGTCGAGCACAATTTGGAAAATATCACTTGAGCATTTTCATCTTTAGCGTTTGTACTTTTCCTACATTAAATCCATTTTACCTCACTTTCAAATCTCGAAGATGGTTATCTGAAGATTAAAGACATTCAGATATCGGTTCAGCGTGTAGTTTATCAGAGAAAAATCACAAGTTTTATGTATTCTACTCACGTTGCAGATTATTATTTGAATGACTCTAATATTGAAAGATCTTCATTAGCCCGCAAATAATAGAAAAAAATCAGCTTGGGAATATTTCAAGGTTTAAATACAGTTTTCCCATTTAATATTTGACTAATTAATTCTACCTGCACTTCTGTTGATAAAGTGACGCAAACAAAATATAACTTTCAGTTCACAGTGCGGTCTGACCTAGTTCATTTTGCGATACTTCGTCAGAATCAGATCACCATACATAATTGAAACCCGATTATCCTCAATAGGAATAACACGGTGATCTGAAAATTTCCTGATTGTTTGAAGGCATATTACAGAGATCCTCTCATAGAATGGAAACAAATCCGCTATATGATACCGGAAATTTATCAACTTCTAAATTTTAGAATTAACTAAATAGATTATCATTGTGTTCACGATTGGCCGTTAGACAGACCGAAGGCATAGCTACTTCCGGAAAAACTACTTGGAGACTTCATATTTTCAGCGTAGGTTTTGAGCCTAGTTACGGAGGTCGAATTCGGGAATTTGTAAAATAGGCCGAATGATTAAGTTAGATATATCCATTTGTAATTTTATTCTCCCAATATTTTCGAGAATACAGATGTGGTCAAGTTGAGTTTCAGTTCTTGGTTGAAAATGACGGCGTGAAGATTAATGCAAAATTTCAGGAGGAAAGGGATTCAAATTTTAACAAGTCGGCCTAACGACCGACCGTAAACAAAATAAATTCCGAAAGAAACAACTTATGAACTCGATATTTGTATAGAAGGTTTGGACCTCAATTACGAAGGACCAATCCCTCCAATGATTTTTCAGATATACCCATTCAAAATTTTGTTTTCCCAATATTTCCAGAAATTTACGTTAGATAGAATTGGAATCCAGTACTTCATCAAAAAAGACAGTCCAAACTGTTCTGTACGAACCTCCAAAGGTTCGTACAGAACTTAATGAGGATATTATGATGGGGAGATCACAGAATTTTGAAAAAAAAATTGAATTTTTTGTTTCAAATTGTTTTAAGGACACGATCATCATGAATTTGCCCAATGCTGTCCTTCGGCTTTTTTAACTTGCTGTGAAGTTTTATGACGATTGAAGCAGTGTTACTTGAGTTATACCGAAAAAAACAACGATATCGCGAAGAAAAGAACGAAATTCTACATATTTTTACCCAATAACTCCAAAACTAATAGCCGTATCGAATTGAAGATTGGTACACCGCTGTGAAATATGAAGCTCAAGGTCTAACCGAAATTGTTCTCAAATATGAACAATGGTTTCGAAAAAAAAATTTTTTAATCGAGTGACAATACGATTTCAACTGAATTTTTCTCATAACTGCGCTTCGTTATGCTTCAACTAACTGCGTAGTTTCAATCAAATCACTCCAGTATATTCTGAAATATGAGGAAAATAATCTCAAAATTTCAAATGGCTATAACTCCCAAATTATTTGGCTGAGTTGGCCCATTAACAAACTTAACCGCGGCATTCCAATGCTCGAACTACCCTACAAGTTTCAAGTTGCTATCTGGCTCCGTTCGACAGTTTTCGGGTCCACTGCCGGCCGGGCGGGCGGACAGAATCGATTTTGACACCGGATGTGTTATCAGTTATTCCAATCTAGTCGTTTGAAACCATTCTCGGCTCAAAATTCGAAAATTAAAAACATTTGAGCAAAACGAAAGCACGCTGTTCCTCTAGAATATGCGCGAAAAATTGCACAAATGCTAACTGATAAGTCTCAATTCGATCAGAAATAATATTGGAAAGGAATAACAAATATCAGCCGAGAATCAAATCTGAATTTTTGCAAATGTACATACCATTGATATTTCATTTTCACAATAATCCCGATAAATTATCCAATTCCTGCAATGTTCGAACGAAATTTGTTCGTTGTTTTCTGAAAGGCAAAATATTTGAAATTTATTTCAAGTGATACCCTCGCGAAAATTTGGACGATAGCGCGCTTTGACATTTCATACCTTATCGATTAGTTTCGTTTCAATCGAATCATTAGTTTTCGAGATATTGAAATATTTCAGAGAAACCCTGAGTAGATTATCTACATTGAAAGTATCTAAATGTATGAAAATATTGCGAAACTATCGGACTATAATGAATAGTAAAGCCCCAGAATCGTTATCGGAATAAATATGCGTAATGACACCGCAGAATGTATCACACGGCCAAGGTTGTATATAAATCGATGAAAATCATAAAAACCACCTGAGCTGAGCCCTTGAGTTACTGGCAACACTGCTGGGCCTCGCATAATCCTACCTGCGACTACATTATACACCAAGGGTATCATATCAACCGCCAAACGTGCAGGGGTTCCAAAAATGTAAAAAATATATCCACTTTTGTATAAAGATAGAAAATTACCCCTCTGCAGATGCTGATTAAGATTGAATGGATTTGAATGTTTTCACGAAAAATACACTCTCCTAAACCGATTAGGAAGGGCGGGCCTCCGGTTGCCTGTGAAACGTACCGGGCTTGGCATAATGCGGTTAATGAGTATATATATATATATATATATATATATATGCAGGGTAGCGAAAGTTATCGGGGAGTGACGACCCCGCATACCCGAGTCAACCGGCTTTCCAGGTTGGCAGCCTTGAAAGCCGATGAAACTAAAGCTCCCGTTATCCCAGTATGAATCAGGGCGGTAGGGGGCAGCGGGCTGGCCCTCTTCGGAACCGTCCAGAGGAAGAGCCCGATGGGGCAAGCTGTGGTGCGAGCGGCGCAGCCCCCCAAGATGGCACCGTAAGCCCAAACTCGGATCCGCCAACCGGAGAAAGGAACTCAAGTTTGGACGGAACACAGTTCCGTCCCGCTGAAGCTCCAAGAAGAGGAGATGGGAGAGTCCGCTGGACCGAGGAGGAGAATATCCTCATTATGCTAACTCCTTTTATTGCTCAAGAACTGCAACAAACGACTACCAGAACATACCGCGAGATACTGACCACCATCTGGAACGACATCAATCCGCAGAGACAATCATATCCTAACCTTCTCTCAAACAGAATCAGACGGATGCTTGGGAGAGAAAAATTCTCGAGTGTTGAACTTGATAACATCCAAAGGAGCACAAGACCATATGCCCCAGTTGCTGAGGATGAGGACATAAACACTGAACAAACTCCATCAGAAACGGTACCATCCCATATCACAACCTCAAACAATGAGAGAAGCCCAACAGCAAGCAAAACCGAAAAAATCTTCGAGAAAAATCTGCAGATGTACATGAGAATCTGTCCTCAAGAAAGACCTAAGATACCAAGATTAAAGGGCTCACAAAACATCCTGGAAAGTGTCCAAAAGGTAAACAAGATTATAAGTACCCACCTCAACGACCAATCCAATTGGAGGAAACCTTTGACTTTGTCTACGCCGGAGCAATCACAGTATGTGAGGAAAATAAGATCCAACTTAGAGGTGGAGAACCAATGCAAAGAAGAGAGGAAACACCACCATGGAAAAAGCGTCTGGAAACAAAAATAAAAAATATAAGGAAAAAAATCGGTGTCCTGCATACTTACCTGCAAACCAATTCTCCAACAAGAAAACTGCTAAAATCCATCCGCCGAATAACATCGGAACTCCACATTCAGGACAGAAATGAAGATCTCAAGCAAAACTGCATATAGTCTGCGACACACTAAAACAGAGAACAAAAGCGTTAGGAAATCGAATACAACGTTATAACGAAAGGTTAAAAAGATTCAAAAACAACCAGCTGTATTATAAAAATCCAAAACAATTCTTCAGATCCCTTGAGAACACCATCGAAGCAGAAGAAGAACCACCAACGGCTGAGAACATGCACAAAACCTGGAAAGAAATTTGGGAGTCTGAGGAACAACATGATGATACCGCCTTCTGGATAAGGGACGCTGAACAGGAAGCTGAAAAGTACGTGATGGAAGAAATAGACATTACGGAGGACGACATCGAAACCATACTGAGGAAAACGAACAACTGGTCTGCCCCGGGCCCAGATGGTATACACAACTACTGGTGGAAGTATTTCGACTGCACGCACTTGACCTTGGCGAAGATATTCCAAAGGGCACTAGTAAACCCATCTATTCTACCGGAGTTCCTCACTATTGGGATAACCCACATGCTACCAAAAGGAAAAGCCAGCGGAAACCCGAAAGACTACCGGCCAATAACATGCCTATCGTCAGTATACAAAATACTAACCGGAGTACTGACACTCTACATCTCAAGGCACATAGGGAACAACCAAATATTAGCACGAGAACAAAATGGATGCCGCAAGGACGCACGGGGCTGTAAAGAGCTGCTATCATAGACACTCTCATCACGAAGCAGGCAAAAAGGAAGCAACGAAATATTTCAATGGCATGGGTGGATTATAAAATAGCCTTCGACTCGATACCGCATTCATGGCTGCTTGAAACCTTGCAACTTTACGGAGTATCGAAAACTGTAATCCACCTACTCAAATACCTAATGACATCGTGGCGGACGAGGTTACACGTGAACATCAAAGGAGGCACATACACGACAGGAGAATTGGGGTATCTTCCAGGGAGACAAACTTAGTACCCTCTCGTTCTGTCTGGCAATCAATTACTTAAGTAAGCTGCTAAATAAAAACAACTATGGGTACATAATAGAAAAGAGGCAAAACACCAGAATAAATCACCAACTATATGTTGACGACCTCGAACTTTACGCTGCAAATGGGGACCAACTGTTGAGGCAGCTCAAAGTGGTAGCATCCTTCACCGAATCGATCAAAATGGAGATGGGACTGGACAAATGTGCTGTGGTGCATATAAAAAGAGGCAAACTTACACAGGGAGAAGGAATGATGGTGCAGGAAAACATCGAGATCCAAAGACTGGACCCAGAACCGAAATATAAGTACCTCGGCATAAAACAAGGCTTCGAGATAAATACAGCTGAGACTAGAACCACGTTCAGTAGAACATTTCTGAATAGAGTAGACAAGATCCTGCGAAGCAAACTGAATGCCAAGGCAATGGTAACATCGATTAATACTTGGGCGATGCCTTGCTTGACTTACTCCTTCGGAGTTGTTAAATGGTCCACCACAGAGCTTAAGGCCATTGACGTAAAAGTGAGAGGACTCCTAACGAGGCATGGAATACACCATCCCCATGCCTCCGTTAACAGGCTCTACATACCGAGAAAGGATGGGGGAAGAGGTCTACAAAGCGTCGAAACAGCACACCACAAAGCTGTCAGGGAAATGAGAGGATACTTCCTCAATAGAAACTCACCATTCTTCAGAACTCTGTGTAACGAAGATCAGAACGTCACTGCATTGAACCTTGCTTCCAGTAGCGAATTAGCTGCACCTCCAACAACTGAGACACTATCAGAAGTATGGCACGGCAAAGCTCTCCATGGCAAATATCCGACAGCCCTGAAAAGAAAAACAATAAATAAAGATAAATCAGTATCCTACCTTAAAACTGGTTACCTTTTTGCTGAAACGGAAGGCAGGTTAACAGCCATCCAAGATCAGGTAATACCAACAAGAGCCTACCTGAAAAATATAATAGGGAAAAACATACCAAGCGATAGGTGTCGAAAGTGTGCACTGTTACCTGAAACTATACAACACGTCACTTCATCATGTCCGGTAATGGCTCCCAGAGAGTACACAGACAGACACAATGCCATGGCCAAGGTGTACCACCAGGCCATTGCCATCCAAGCGGGGCTGAAGAAACACGAAAAAGGTGCACGAATATGTGAGGGGATTAAGATATATTGGGATTCACCACTTATCATGGACAAGCCTATCCCACACAATCGGCCCGACATTGTCATATTTAACAAAACGCAGAAGAAGGTAACAATCATCGACGTCACCGTTTCAGCGGATGATAACGTCGAGAGGGCGTACACTGAAAAAAAAGTTAAATATCATGATCTTGCATTCGAATTGAAAGAAATGTATAAACTCACCAGTACCACGATACTTCCTCTCATCATCAGCACTAATGGACTGGTTGAAGAACATCTTCCTGAGAACACTAACCGTCTTGGATTGGAGGATGGATTAATCGCGGATGCACAGAGAGAGGTTATCCTGTGGACGACTAGGATTGTGCGCGGATTTCTGATCAGTGGGTGAGGATGTCTTGGTTGACCGATGCCCGGCATTCTCACTATCATAGCTAAACCCTATCAAGGTGAAAAAAAAAAAATTATGAGAAGACAGAACATAACATACAATAGACATTTTCATAGAATAAGGAACAACAACATTGAGAAAATAAATAATTTAGAGGAAGAAACAAAGCTTACATGGCGTAACCAAGAAAAATGGTTCAAAAATATTTCATCAACACAAATACCTCCAGACGTAGAAGATTTCTTATCACTTGGGTCGAAATTTAGCATTGCCGTACCAGTCAAACAGATATCTATGGACAGTCTTATCACAGATGTCGAAGATATTATACAGAAAACACCTGAAGAGAATAGAGACCTGTAAAGAACAAAAATTTCTAGCATTATTGCTGGTTATATTCATAGAAATAAGGATATCACATATCGTACAGATAAACCATATAGAACAGCAAGGGAATTTCTCAAAACCAATGAGAATTTGATTATTTTGAACAGCGACAAAGGTTCGGTCACAGTAGCCATGGACAGAGATGACTATATTCAGAAAATGTATACGTTGATAAATTCAGAAAATTTTAAACAGATACCAAGGGATCCTACTTCAACATTACAGACTAAATGCAATAATTTTATATCTAGACTTTTTAAATCAAATGCAATAAGTAAGGAACCAGAAAAAGCAATGAAATGTTATAATTCAGTGTGCCCAAAAATTTATGGAAATCCCAAATTACACAAGACAGGATATCCATTAAGACCCATAGTAGCTAGTATACAAAGCCCAATGTCAACGCTGGCTGAGTTCATGGCCAGGTTTCTATCTGATGCTTACAATCTAAATAATGAATATTATATAAAAGATTCGTTTGAATTTGCAACATACATGAACAACCTTGTTATCCCACAAGAATATGAGGTGGCCTCATTGGACGTTGTGAACCTTTTCGGCAACATATATAAGGAACTAGTGGTGGAGGTGATTGAGATCAAATGACATACTATCGAAGAACATTGCAACATACCGAAAACACTCTTTATGGAGATCTTAGATTTTATTCTTACCAACAACTACTTCACATTTCAGGGTGAATATTATGTAGAAACGTTTGGTTGTGCTATGGGTTCTAAACTGAGTCCGGTTTTGTCACTCTATGTCATGGATCATGCGTTGGATATTTCCATTCCAAAACTTTCATTTAGGCTGTTTTTCTTGAAGAAGTTTGTTGACGATTTGTTGATAGCAATACCGAATACTGGCTTCGACGAGATACTAAATGTATTCAACAGCTTCGACTCACATATTCAGTTTACAATCGAAAGAGAAGATGAGAACAAGTCTGCCCCCTTCCTAGATACAAGGGTCTGTAGAATAAATGGTTAAAGTCTGTTCTGATGATGATAATGTCATTATTGCTAGGGCTCTTATAGATCAGGGTTCTCAAACTTCTTTTATTTCTGAAAGTTTGTATCAAAAACTCAACTTAAAATATCAACCAGTTAACTTGCAAATTTCTGGTGTTGGAGGAAGAAAGCATTACACTTGCCGGAAGTTGGTTAATTTTCCTCTGAAACCTAGGTTCAACTCAGAATTTAGTTGTTCAGTACAAGCATTTGTTATTCCAAGAATAACTTCTTATGCACCTAACCTACAAAATGGTGAAATTGCTTTTCCTCACTTAAGACATCTTGTTCTAGCTGATCCTTATTTTGCTAATAAGGAGCAGATAGAAATACTCTTGGGATATTCTGTACATGCTAAAATTATTGATGGTGAAATTGTTCGTGGTGAACCTAATGAGCCAGTAGCTATGAAAACAGCTCTTGGATGGATATATATATATATATATATATATATATATATATATATATATATTCTTTTGAGATGAGCATTTACATTTTTTTTATATCAAACAATTTGTGTCATAACAGTATTAGCTGAGGAAATGTCAACGGGGTACCATACATTTTTACGTATGATACAAGAGCACAGATAAAAACCTCAGGAAAAACTCTGTCTCCCCGTATTAGTGTAATGAAATTGTTGTTTTTTATTGAAGGGCTTCTTTTTCATTGACAAAATTTCCTCCTTCCTATGCGATGCAGGTTGAAATCTTGGAAACATACCTGAAAACAAAAAAGGAGACGAAAGAACTAATATGAACTAGTAAATGATTTAGTACTCATCAAATTAATTTGAAGTTCGCAATCCATCTCAAAAAAGAATCAGACACCGAATGAATTGCCTCGAAACCATCGTCAAATTTATATATTGAACAAGTATTTACTAAATGTTCTATTGTTTCCTCTTCTTCTCCGCACTCGCACCTTGGACTTTCGACCGAATTCCATTTGAAGAGGAAACTATTACTGAAGGATCGCTGATCAAACCTTTGTTAAAAACATTACACGAATTCCATTCCGAACGCCAAATTTCTTTGTCACTTTTATTGGTGTAAAGAACATCGTTGATCCATAAAGGTTTACGAGATTTCAATCTAGCAATTTTAGAATCCGGAATATAAGACATGATTGGGAATAAATTCGGAAAGGAACGATATTTATCCCAAGACTTTATCACTGCAACCTGTCTACGAATATGGGGCGGTACAATATTTGAGAGAACTGGTAACCACTGTAAAGGAGTAGATCTTATGGTCCCACTAATAATTCTCATAGCAGCATTAAGCTGTACATCTATTTTACTCACATGAGCGCTATTAAACCAAACCGAACAACAATATTCAGCAGCAAAAAAAACCAAAGCTAAAGCTGCGGTACGAAGAGTTGTAGGGTCAGCCCCCCATGAAGAACCATGGATGGATGGTTTCTGGAAACACTCCAAGTTCATATTACGAATATTCGCCTTCGGTCTTGCAGGTGTATGATGATCAGACGTTGGTGAGTGATCTTTTATCTAAATTTTTCGCACTGGAAGACTTCATCGATGTTGAAAGACATCTCACACCTGATGAAATTGCTGCTGAGAATTTTTTTGCTGATACTTGCTCCCGCGCACCAAATGGTCGTTATATAGTACATTTGCCATTTAAGGTAGATGATAAATTTGTTTTGAGCTTTCCTGGTATTTATGACATTGCTAAAAAATCTTTGGAAAGAATGGAGAACAAGTTCGAGAAGAATCCTGAATTCGGTCGTCTTTACCGTGAATTCATGCAAAACTATATCGATTCCAATCATATGAAAAGGGTGAGTGACCACGATCTTGCTAATGTTCGTTATCTGTTGCCTCACCACGGAATTCTAAAACAAATTGGATCTGTTGCTAAGCTGCGAACGGTGTTCAATGGCTCTGCTAAAGCCTTGAATGATTGTTCAATAAATGACTATCTGCGTTGTGGTTCTAATCTACTGCCTGACTTAACGTCTTTAATTCTGCGTTGGAGATAATACCAATTCGTATTCGTTACAGATATCCAACAAATGTTTCGCCAAATATTGGTCCATCCTAGCGATCAAGTCTTTCAGTGTATACTTTGGAGATTCAGCTGTGATGAACCAATACGAATTTGGCAGCTTCAAACGGTGACATATGGAATGGTTTCTAGCCCTTTTTTGGCCATTAGGGTAACCAGACATCTCGCCAATGATGAACAACATCTATTCCCATTAGGTGCTAGTATTTTGCGAGAAGAGACTTACATGGATGACACCCTTTCAGGAGGTTATACTCTGGAGGAAGCTTTACTGAAACAGGAGCAACTTGTTAAGATTTGTAGCTCTGGTGGCTTTGCTTTACATAAATGGCTAGCTAACAACAATAACCTCTTAAATAATATATCCGATAGTGAGGGTGCGAACACTCAATCTTATGATTTTACTGATGATAGTATATTCAGTATTCTCGGCCTAGGTTGGAGCCCAGAAACTGATAGTTTTATATTCAGAGTCAGAAGCACCTCTGATTGTAACGATAAAACTCTTACTAAGAGAGTTATTCTCCCTAAAATAGCCAAGCTATTTGATCCTCTAGGGTGGCTTTCACCTGTGATTATCACTGCAAAGATTCTTATGCAACTTCTTCGGGTCAACAAAATAGATTGGGATGACGAATTAGATTCTGATATGACCAGACAATGGTTGTGTTGGTACAAGGATCTTTCTGTTCTTAACGGTCTCAAACTCAATCGCTGGTTGGGTTATAACCCTGATGCTAATATCTGCGAAATCCATGGGTTTGCTGATGCTTCAAAATTTGCTTATGGAGCCGTGGTGTATCTTCGCATTATTCATGGAGATGAGATTGTGGTAAATTTACTTCAAGCCAAAACAAAAGTGTCACCTATAAAACCCTTGCTCACTATTCCAAGGCTGGAGTTATCCGCTGCAACCTTGTTGGCTAAACTTACTCGAAAAATTTTTGATGCTTTACAAATAAAAAACTGCAAGATACATCTGTGGTCCGATTCCACTGACGTCTTGTTTTGGTTGAAAAACCATCCCTCACGATAGCCTACATTAATTGCAAATAGGTGCTCCAAAATTCACACTTTGATTCCTGATGCTTCTTGGAGACATGTCAGAGGAATTGAAAATCCAACTGACTGTATTACTCGAGGTCTGAAGCCAAGTGACTTGTTGAGCTATCAATTATGGTGGCAGGGTCCTAAATGGCTGACAAGTAATACTGATCCATATGCCGCGACCTCTAAAAGTTTTACCGATGCTTGCACCTTATCGGTGGTTACTAATTGCTATTTCACTTTAAATTTGCTAACAGAGGGACATCCCTACCTAATTTGGGATCTACTTGAAAGATTCTCGAATGTACAAAAACTTTTAAAAGTTACTGCTCATATTTTGAGATTTCTCGGTAAGTTGTTTAATAAAGTAGACGAATCTCGTAGACTGAATTTGTTTTCGTTCAGTTGGTTTATGAACGTTCCAATTCCTGATACAATAGAGTTGAATACTCATGAACTGAACAGAGCCCGTCTAACATGGGTTTACTTGGTGCAAAAATCTCCTTATTCAAAAGAGATTAAATTTTTAAATGAAAATCGTTCATTACCAAAAAGTAGCAAACTTTTAAAATTGGATCCCTTTCTGTATGATAAATTGATCAGAGTGGGTGGTAGACTACAGAACTCTTTTCTCGAATTCGAAGAAATGCATCCACTAATTTTGCCTTATGAATCGCCACTTTCTTCACTTCTAGTAAAGTTTTATCATTTAAAAACTTTACATGGTGGTGTCAAATTAACACTTGCCACGCTACGAAGAGATTTCTGGATAGTACGGGGACGACAGCTAGTAAAGAGCGTAATTCATAAATGTAGTTCTTGCTTGAGGTACAGAAAAAGCGCTATGTATCAAAAATTAGGTAATTTACCGGATTTCAGAACTCGACCTAGCCGTCCTTTTCTCAAGACTGGCGTGGACTATGCGGGGCCTTACGGTATTAGAGCTTCCCCAGGTCGTGGTCAAAAGACTTATAAAGGTTATATTGCCTTGTTCATTTGCTTGAGCACACGTTCAGTACACCTAGAATTGGTCTCTGGTTACTCATCCAAAGAGTTTATTGCTGCTTTTAGAAGGTTCACTTCTAGACGTGGATTTTGCTCCGATCTTTATAGTGATCGTGGAACAACTTTTATTGGAGCTGATAAGGAGCTCAGGCAATTATTCCAGAAATATACTGGCTCTATTAATGAGATTTCAGGAAATCTTATTGCTGAGGGCACCAACTGGCATTTCAATCCACCTGCTGCTCCTCAGTTTGGAGGAATATGGGAGGCTGCCGTCAAATCTGCCAAGCATCATCTAAGACGAGTTTTAGCCTCTCATACTCTAACATTCGAGGAATTTTATACTCTGCTGACGCAGGTTGAGGCCTGCTTAAACTCGAGACCTTTAATGAGTTTGCACGATGATATTAGTGATATACAGCCACTTACTCCTGCTCATTTTTTGATTAATTCACTCTCTTTCATTGTTCCTGAGCCTTCTTGTTTAGATGTTAAAATTTCTCCTAATGAAAGATGGAGGATTATACAGCGAATGCTTGCTCATTGGTGGAAGCAATGGTCGCGAGAGTATCTTCAGTCGCTACAAGTCAGGAATAAATGGCAGTCAAATCAACCTTCCCTCCGATCGAACGATCTTGTTTTGATTACTGCTGAAAACACCCCTCCTGCTAAGTGACCTTTAGCCAGAGTAGTTGAGGTGTTTTGCGGAAAAGATAGCCTGGTTCGTGTAGTAAAATTACGAACTGCTACCACCGGTTTAGAACGTCCTGTTAATAAGTTGATTTTGTAGTCAAAAGCAGTGCCTGAATGCGACGCCTCTTAGTTGATTTGTTCGTTGATGTACCCATGTATCTATATAGTTATAGCTATTTTCCTCAGTGAATTTATAATGACTCACTTAAATTGTGTATATACCTGTTATGCAATGTTGAACAAAATGTTCTTTTTTTTTTCGTGTGCGTATATCGACTGACGAATATAGATTCTATTGGTTAATGATCGGGTAGACCTTTTTTGTATCTTGAGGACCGACCAGCTTGAGAATACTACTCGCATCTTGAACGACCAAAACATCCACATTAAGTTCACTTATGAGGTTGAATCTGATTCTGCCCTCCCATACTTGGATTTGCTGTTGATACAGAGTAGTAACGGGAAGATTTCCACAGATTGGTACCAGAAACCAACCTCCTCAGGACGATACCTCAACTACAAATCCTCCCACGAATACAAGCAGAAGGTCAACCTCATTATAGGAATGAAGGGCCGTTTGGAGAAACTTGTCTCCCCCATGTACCTACAAGACAGCCTCCACAGACTGGTCAACCTACTCATAAGTAATTCTTATCCTAGGAGACTGATCAATAAGATCCTTCTCAATACCCCAGGTCATGCCACCGAAACCCAAGCTGAGAACTCACACAGCATCCGCCAGACCGTTGATAACACGACACCAGTTATCCCCAGATTCTTCTCCCTACCATACCACCCTGCAATCACACCCTCTATCATTAGAACTTTGAGAAGCCACGCTGCGGACAACAGTAGACTCTTCATCGCCAAACGCATGCCTAATACCCTCGGCAAACAGGTTTTTTCCAAAGTGAAGGATAAGACACCTATCGAAAAAAAGGCAGGAATAGTCTATTCAATAGATTGCTCAGACTGCGATAGGACATATATCGGCCAGACGGGAAGAAATTTCAAAACTCGGATCAGGGAACACATTAGAGATAGCACGCTGATCAAACAAACGACTGGTCTGTCGAAACACTGTTTTGAGACGAAGCACAACATGAACTTTCGAGAAGCCCAGATCTTGAAGTCCGAATCGAACAAGTACAAACGAGAATTCCTTGAAGCAGTCGAGATAATGAGTCGAAACAACAACCTAAACATCAATACCGACTTCAATGGCATTAATTCGATTCACTGCAATATTGTCGATCTAGTCAACAAGGACGCCGCCGTTTCCATCACAGACCCCATCCCACCCTGAACCGTGACGCCACTGTGTAGTGATCCGTCAGTCTGTCCTCTGGGGTTTCCGTCATGTTTTGTGTCGTCTTTCTGTGGTTTCCGTTTTGACATTGCTGGCATAAACATTTGTTGATGGTTCTTAACCTAGAAGTAAATATAGTCCATACGAATTTCTTCTAATTGATTGCTTTATGTTGCCATCTGCTGTTTGCGGCATTTTTCAAGTCAGTTATTCCGCGGATTATGGTGTTTCGGTGCTGCTGCACTGTCTGAACGTATGCGTCCTGTATTTTCGTTTCGTATTGTGATCTCACATTGTTGTAAGTGTCCTTTTTATCATGTATATATTTTTCATTGCTGATTACTTTGTAACTTTTAGTAGTCCTGAAGAAGGACATGTAAATTTCCGAAAGCTAGGCCAATACAATAGAGAGACATTGATGTATTTTCATTGACTGCCTACCCGATCATAACCAATAAAATGTTCTTTATTTTGATAGTATTTTTCATTTACTGCTTGGCTTTATCATTTTACCTTTATAAAATGAAGTGGGTGGAATGTTAAGGATTGAAAATGAGTATGTTTCAGTTACCCACTCTGTATCTCTTCAATATTATCTTTTCATGTTTTCTTGACGTACGATAGGATCGGAATTATCTCACCATATGTGTTTTCCGCGATTCAGATATGAAGAATGAGACAGATTGTAATAAACTGCTGTACAATAAACATATAATTAGAAAACTTGCTTACTTCGAAAGAATATAAAACCTAATACAGTTCACAGCTCTAATATTGGACAGATTAAGTCCTAAGCTAACACCTGCAAACTATAGATGAGGAACTCATACATATTTCCAAAATATGTGTGCTTTGCTATGTATGAGTCATGTTCAACGAGATTTGCGAAAGTTTTAGTATATCTTGTGATATTATCTTCTTTTCTAGCTAGGAATAAAATTGAGCTCTGGCTGAGCCTGTACTGTACAACTACAGCGTTCTAATGAGTAACGAATTTGTGGGCCAGTAAGACACTAAAAGTACATACTCACAAATTCCTTTTTTGCTTGATCATTTCGGTCAATTCTCTTATCAAATCAAGAATTATATCTTAACGCAATCTTCGAACAGCACGGACAATCAACTGTTCCTCGATACCAAGCAGAGCTTCTATTGTCCGTTAATCCTTACTTTTCAAACTATCCAATAGGATTCCTCTTTATACAATGGTGCAACTCTCCTCTAAACATGCCTCCACCAAAATTCGATAATATTACCGAACCTCCACCAAAACTCAATATCTGTAGGTCCATCTAGCGGCCAGTAACTGAACTAACTATTTGGTGGAGGTCTGTAAACAAGTTGAGGACGATTGGTCCATCTAGTGGTCAATATGGGTAAGCAGCGGTTAATGGCCGTAACCAAGCGTTGATGAAAGAGTGAATTCTACATTGAAGGGATAAACATTCTGGAGTTTGATATAAAACTAGAGAGAAAAACGATCAAAGTTACAGGAAATTATGGTTTACCGAAAGCATGTCGAAAAAAATTTAATAGGGATTTATTTGAATACATTCAAGAAATGTGTAAATGGGATTACCACATTGTTGTGGGTGACATGAACGTTGACCTTTTATCTAGCAGTGAGCTTGTTGAGGAGTATAAGAATTTATTCAGTTCCCTCGGGTATCTTATATAAATTGTGTAACTAGAACATCCAGTAATAGCTGTCTGGATCACTTTTTTCCTGGATGTCGAAATCCCGCCGAAGAAAAGAATAATGCTTTCATTGTTCGTTCGGATATAACAGATCACTATGCAATAATATTATGCCTTGATATTGAAAAAATAAAAAAATACAAAAAAACTCAAAGATATAAGAGTTATGTTGACTACGAGGGATTGAAAAATGATCTTAGAGAGATAGATTGGGACGACATGATTGAAAATAAAAACTTTAACCCTTTTGCAGAAGCTTTCATCAATTCCCTAACTTATACAGAAAAGAACACTACAACAATAAAATTAACTTATAGAAAATCTGGGAAAGAGGACTGGATTACACCTAGCCTTTTGATAGCTATTAATAGGAAAAATAACTTATACAAGGAAAGACTCAGGAAATGGTAAACTAAAGTTAATTTATACAAGATACCGAAATGTATTACAGAAGTTGATGAAGAATGCGAAAAAAGATCAAATGAATGGCTTTATAAGTCAGAATATTTCGAAAACGAGATCCATCTGGTTGTATGTCGATGATCTCTGCGGAAAATCTAGGCCTGAAATAGAAATAGATTCGGTTAGACATTCTGAAGGAAAAGTACTCACTTCAAAGGGAGAGGTCGTGGAGTCATTCGGGAGATATTTCGCGGAGATAGGAAGGCGACTAGCGGAGAGCATAGATGAAGTTCCGGAATTGAAGGAGGGAGTACGTTATTGTAAAAGCACACTATTTCTGTTTCCATCATCTATAGACGAAGTTCGAGAGATGATAAAAGACCTAAAAGATGGTGGAGCTCCTGGAGAGGATGGTATCAGGACGGAACTTCTGAAAAATATTTAAGACGTAATAGTTGAACCTCTGATGTTGCTGGCGAACCTTTGTTTTGAAACTGCTGAATTTCCGGAGGTCTTCAAGATGGGTGTCATCAAGCCTTTGTTCAAGTCTGGAGATGAAACTAGCTTGTCGAATTATAGACCGATATGTTTGACATCAAATCTGTCCAAAATAATAGAAAAGCTACTAAAGATTCGAATTGTTAAATTTCTAGAGAAGAATAAAATTTTGTCTGAAAACGATACGGGTTCAGGAAGGGAAAATCTACAGAATATGCAATTAAACAACTAGTTAAAAGAAAATATACTTATATATATAGAAAAATATACGAATGGATGGATGGAAAAAATGTGGGCTTGTGCGTATTTGTAGACCTCGCGAAAGCCTTTGATACCGTTTCACATGAAAAACTCCTACGAAAACTTTACCTCAATGGCTTTCGAGGAAAAGCGTACAAATTAATGGAAAGCTATTTATTAAATAGGAGACAATTCGTGCGAATAAATGAGCATTCAACTGAAACGAAAAATTTATTGGTACCCATTCTGTTTATTATTTATGTGAACAGCTTATCACTAATGAAAAGAAAAGGGGAAATTATTAGTTTTGCAGATGATACTGTCGTAATGTACGAGAATAATAATTGGGAGGAGCTAAAACATGAAACAGAGGAAGATCTCATTGTTATAAAGAAGTGGTTCATGGAGAATAAATTAACGATGAATTTGCAGAAAACAGGATACTTATCATTTGCTGCTTATGAGTCAGGACTTCCACATTTGGGCAATTTGGAAAATGACAACGAAACATCAATCCCTGAAGCTGAAAGCATAAGATATCTGGGTATTACGATTGACCGACATCTAAGATGGGATAAACATATAGATATTTTGGTGGCCAAACTGAGATGCCAACTTACTAAGTTTAAATATCTCAAAAAGTACCTAGATTTGACAAACTTGAAGATGATATACTCTGCTTTATTTCAGTCCCAGGTAAGATATGGTATAATAGGTTGGGGCAGGTGCATATATTTCTTATATGAAGAGAGTTGAAGTAGTCCAGAAATGGTTGCTCCGTGTCATTTATGAGAAGCCTCTCAAGTTTCCATCGGATGATTTATATGCTGGAGGATTCAAAATTATATAGGTGTGGTACAAAATTATTCACCTAGTTTGTTCAAATCTCATTTTCGGTTAGTATTGCCTCTTTTATATCTGTCCTGTATGAATACCACCTTTTCAAGTATATAAATTATGCATTACCTCATAGATACATTCTAACTTCATTTGTAGTGTCTTACCTGATACATTTCATCATTTGTTAACAATTTAGAAAACTGAGCTACACGAGGAAGTAGATCCAGCTGGTAGACCTGAATATCCTTTAGATTATCAATTGCTTATTGCCCTGTGGTACATGGCAACACCTGATTCATATAGGTGAAACTATAATTGGTTGTACCTATATATTATTTAAATTAGGTATCACTGGATATTGTAGATCAATATGTGAAAAATTCAATGTGGGAAAAGCCACTGCTTTTCGTACAGTCAGAAGAGTTGTGACTGCTCTTTGTAAATTGGCTCCAAAAATTATTACATGGCCGGAAGGTGAAGAAGTTGATTCAATCTGGAATGGCTTTCGAAGTAAAGCACCAATAAGTAAAATTCTAGGTGCAATAGACGGATGTCATATTGAAATATAATAAGAAAACCTTCCGAAGATGGTGATTCATTCATGAATAGACATCATAAGTATTCTATACAGTTACAGGTGAAATCATTATCTTAAGAGGTTACTGTATTGGATATTATTCAATTCTAATAATTGTAGGGTGTCTGTGACCACCGTTCTTGATTTACTCATGTGTATGTGGGCAATTGTGGATCAGTGCATGATCAAAGAGTTTTTAGACTTTCTGAAGTAAATGGCTATTTATCAAATCCAGAGAGGTATTTTCCACAGAATTCTCATCTTATAGGAGACTGTCAGAAGTAGTTCAGATATTTTAGATTTATAACATTACACAGTTGGTAAGAGAGCCAACACAGAATAGGAAACATAGAGTTAAGAGAGAGCTACGAGTAGTAGAGGATGGCGTGCAACACTACAATGTAGAACTGTTGAGTCGAGTTATGCTTCAATAAACTTATAAAAGCAAATGATTATTAAACTCTTATATTATTACCTCATAATCAAGAGTTGACATGGCGCAGTCGGTTTAAAAAATAAGCCGGGATAATCTATTCAGAGAGGACTGGCTGGAGAACTGAAAAAGAGGTTAGGCACGTGCAGCAAATTCATAAATTAAGAAGTTAATAAAAATGGAAAACCTCAATCTTAGACAACCCAAGGAATTGGTGCTTGAAGGAGATGTCGGGGAGAACTATAAAAGGTGGAGGCAAAACTTCGAAATTTACATGGTGGCTTCAGGTATAAGTACGAGAGAAACTGCCTCAAGAGAAGTTAAAGTTGCTTTATTACTGCATGTCATTGGTGAAGAGGCTGCAGATATTTACAGAACATTGGATATTTCCGAAGAGGACAAAAAAGACTACAAGAAAGTGTTGGATCATTTGGAAAGGCATTTTATACCCAAATCAAACGAAACAGTTTGTAGGCATATTTTCTTCACAAGAACCCAGAAGGGAGGAGAAAAAATAGATAATTTTGTCACAGACTTGAGGAAATTGAGTCAGGATTGTAAATTCGGAGACTTAAGAGATAGTCTTATTAGAGACAGAATTATATGTGGTATTCAAGATGTGAAAGTGAACGATAGGCTATTGAGAGAATCAGACCTTTCCTTGAATAAATGTATTCAAATTTGTAAAGCTGCTGAATTGGCAGAAAGCCAAACAAAGAAGCTACAGGAAGATGGAGCGTTAACTGAAGCAGTTATTCAGAAGAAGAATTTTAAGAAAAAGCAGGAATAATACAAAGAAGGGAGATCAGAGGAATCTTCACGAAGTTTTTTATGTAAGTTTTGTGGTACAAAACATGAAGCAAAGAAATGCCCAGCATATAAAAAGAAATGTAATAAATGCAAGCGTTACAACCATTGGGCAAAGATGTGCAAGTCAAAAAACATGGATATGGTTGAGGAAATGAAGGAAAATGAATTTTTTGTGGGAACAATCAATAATGGCCAAGCAGACGAATGGTATGAAGAAATTACGATTGAAGATCAACAAATAAAGTGCAAAATTGACACTGGGGCACAAGTTAATGTTCTCAGTCAGAATGACGTAAAAAAGTTAGGGTTACAAATGAAAACTAGTAACACCAAACTTCAGAACTATGATGGTAGTAAAATTGAAGTTTTAGGCCAAGTTGAAACAACTTGTAAATACAAAGGACAATCATCCAACATTTTGTTTCAAGTAGTGAAAGCTTCGAGCAGTGTATTGGGTTTTCCTACAATCAAAAAACTCGAAATATTGAATAACATAAGCTGTGTTAATAAAAATGAAGATTTATTTGGAGGCATAGGATCATTAGACTATGTTTATCAAATTAAACTCAGTGAGGATGCAGTATCAGTGGCAGAACCACCAAGAAAGATACCATTTAAATTACAGGACAGTGTTAAGGCTGAATTGGACAGGATGGAGGAGTTAGGTGTAATAAGAAAAGTGTCGGAACCAACAGAGTGGGTTAGTAGCATGGTAATTGCTAGAAAAAATGATGGATCATTAAGGATTTGTTTAGATCCTAGAAACCTGAATAAATACATAATTAGAAAAAGACATAAAATACCTACCTTTGAGGAACTTACAGCCAAAATGACAAATGCAAAATATTTCTCAATTTTGGATTTGAATAAAGGTTTCTACCACATAAAACTTGCTGAGGAAACTCAACTACTAACAACGTTCAATGCAGGAAATTATGGTCGATACTGTTATATCAGATTACCATTTGGAATACGTTCTGCACCAGAAGTGTTCCAAAAGTGTTCGACAAAAGCTTTTCTAGGTCTGGAAGGAGTAGAAGTGTATATCGATGATGTGATAGTGTGGGGCGAAACGAAAGAGCAGCATGACATTCGTCTAAAAAAGGTGTTCGAAAGGGCAAGAAAGTGCAATGTAAAATTTAATGAGAAAAAGTGTAGGTTCGGATTAAAACAAGTGAACTACGTAGGTCTATGCTAAGTGAGGATGGCATAAAAATGGACCCCAAAAAAGTGAGGGCAATAATGGAAATGGAAACTCCAAAGACTAAAAAAGAATTGCAAGTTTTTCTTGGTATAATTACATATGTAAGTAAATTCTTACCTAATGTTTCAACAATGACTGATAAGATGAGACAATTATTGAAAAAGAATGTGGAATTCATTTGGAATGAAAATTTAGACAATGAATTTAGAAAGCTTAAAGATCTGTTAACTACACCTGTACTCAAATATTATGATGTAAATAAGCCTGTAGTATTATCTGTAGATAGTAGTAGTGTAGGTTTAGGAGCAGTTATTTTACAAGATAACTTGCCTATTGCATATGCTTCAAAGGCTTTGACAAAAACACAACAACTATGGGTCCAGATAGAAAAAGAGCTCCTAGCTATTGTATTTGGGTGTGAAAAGTTCCACCAATACATTTATGGAAAAACAGTAATTGTCGAAAGTGATCACAAGCCACTAGAGTTTATTTTCAAAAAAGCTTTAGGTGATATACCTATGAGATTGCAAAGATTAATGCTTAAATTGCAACCTGATAGCATTATAGTAAAATATAAACCTGGAAGAGAGTTATTAATTGCTGATGCACTCTCTCGATCATTTTTGAAAGATGATAATACTTTATCAGAAATAGACAAAGAAATACATGTCCACATTTGCATGATAGAGCATAATTTGTCATTCTCCAAAGAGAAATTAGAGAAATTTAAACAGGAAACTAAAAGAGATGAAGAACTACAAACTGTCATCTCATATGTCAAATCAAATTGGCCAAATTGTGCTAAGCTACCGAATAATATAAGTAGTTATTATAGTTTAAGAGATGATCTCACAGTGGTTGATGGTTTACTGTTCAAGGACACTGCGGTGGTGGTCCCAACAAATTTAAGAAAAGAAATGCTTAAACTAATTCACTATGACCATTTAGGAGTAGAAAAATGTAAAAATAGAGTGAGAGGCATTTTGTATTGGCCTCATATGAATAGAGAAATTCATGATATTGTCATTAATTGTAATACATGTCTTAAATTTCAGAGGAAACATTCTCATGAACCATTAATTTTAAGAAGTGTACCTTCACATCCTTGGGAAGTGGTAGGAACTGATCTATTTGAATTCAACAATCAACAATACCTCTTGGTAGTTGATTACTATAGTAAATTTATTGAATTCACGAAATTAAGAGATCAGACTAGTGAATCAGTTATTCTTGCACTGAAATAAAATTTTGCCAGATATGGTATTCCCGAAACTGTCTATGGCGACAATGGACCTTCATTTTCTAGCGTAAAATTCAAAGAATTTGCGAAAAAGTGGTCATTTAGTCATAAAACTTCCAGTCCATACTATCCTAGATCGAATGGTATGGCTGAGAGATACGTTCAAATAGTTAAAAAAATGTTAAAAAAGACTACTTTGGAAAGCAAAGATCCATATATAGCTTTAATTGAGTATAGAAATACTCCCATAGATAATATTATCAATAAATCTCCAAATGAATTAATGTTCGGAAGACAAATTCACTCTTTTTTGCCTTCTTATATCATGAAATCGTCTAATGTTTGTGATAAATTAATACGAAAACAAAAAGCATATAAAAAATATCATGATATGAAGTATAAGAAACAGATTACTGATTTTAAGCAAGGAGATAATGTTTTTGTAAAAGATAGCAAACATGATATGTGCCAGCACAAATTATGAGTAAAAATGATAATCCAAGATCATTCAAAATTCAGTTAGAGAATGGAGAAGTTGTAGATAGAAATAAATTCAATATTTATAGAGCATCTCCAGTCGAAAACTTTCAGGTCAAAAACGATAACAATCTGGAGTTGGAACAAATTGAATCAACTGAAATTCAATCAGATCAGAAGAATAAAGATGAAATTGTGACTGAGAATCATATCATGAGTGAGTCTAAAAGAAGTACCAGATCAGGTCGGACTATCAATAGACCAGCCTATCTAACCGATTATGTGTAAATTAAATTTAATTTTTTTTTAAGAAAGGGAGATGTCAGAAGTAGTTCAGATATTTTAGATTTATAACATTATATAGTTGGTAAGAGAGCCAACACAGAATAGGAAACATAGAGTTAAGAGAGAGCTACGAGTAGTAGAGGATGGCGTGCAACACTACAATGTAGATTTGTTGAGTCGAGTTATGCTTCAATAAACTTATAAAAGTAAATGATTATTAAACTCTTATATTATTAACTCATAATCAAGAGTTGACAGAGACAGTGCTTACAACATTCATCAACACGTTATGGTTCCCTACAGAGATAAAGGGCATTTAACTCCACAGCAAATCTACTTCAACAAACATCTTTCGTCTGTTAGAAGCATCATTGAAAGAATATTCGGATTGTTGAAAAATAGATTTCAGACTTTACTCTATTGCTGTCCACTAGCAGATGTCCAATTTATACCAAAATTCATAATGGCTTGTTGTGTTATTCACAATATTTGTCAAATGAGAGGTGATTTTATAGATCTAGATTTGAATAATCCAAAACATCATGCAGATGAAAGTGATGTTGATACAGCAGAATAATCCACATACAGCAATTGGGATAAACAAAAGGCTTCAAATAACCCGAGACATCTGGCCAGGTGAAATATGAAAGCTGTATTTGTTTACTTTGTACATACATTTTTTGTCAAAAGTCAGTTCTTATATCAAAATGATCTGTTGAGAAAAATTGTTTTGTTAAATGTTACATAACTACGAAGGCGTAGAAAGGCCACTCTTTGTCGACAAAAATTTTTCCACCTAATTCCGACTTTAATCTCGGAATTAGACTAATTCCGACTTTGAACTCGGAATTATAGACTAATTCCGACTTCAAACTCGGAATTATACATAATTCCGACTTTGAACTCGGAATTATACTAATTCCGAGTTTGAAGTCGGAATTATAGACTAATTCCGACTTTAAACTCGGAATTATAGACTAATTCCGACTTTGAACTCGGAATTATACTAATTCCGAGTTTGAAGTCGGAATTATACTAATTCCGAGTTTGAAGTCGGAATTATAGACTAATTCCGACTTTAAACTCGGAATTATAGACTATAATTCCGAGTTTAAAGTCGGAATTAGTCTATAATTCCGACTTCAAACTCGGAATTAGTATAATTCCGAATTCAAAGTCGGAATTATATATAATTCCGAGTTTGAAGTCGGAATTAGTCTATAATTCCGAGTTCAAAGTCGGAATTAGTCTAATTCCGAGATTAAAGTCGGAATTAGGTGGAAAAATTTTTGTCGACAAAGAGTGGCCCTTCTACGCCTTGGTACATAACTGAAATAATATAAACGAAAGAAATATTTGTATTTATTTGTATCTACACTTCATTCTCTTTCAGGTGATTTTTTGGCATTCTGATGAGTTCTTCTCTCTGTGCCATTTTTTCTCTGTGCCTTTTCTCTCTTCTTGCTTCCCTTTCTTCCCTTCTTCTTGATTTTTCTCCCATTTCCTTTTTTCTTTCTTCATTTATAATCTGTTGTTCCGCTCGGAACTCTTTTATTAATGCCGAAACTTTCTCCTCAGTTTTTTTCTTAGCAGCAGGTGTTTTAGAGAACCCTAAAGTTATAATATTCTCTTGAGCAAGAGTAATATAAATTCTTGAACATTGAACAATCTAGCATGTGTTAAGAAATCACAGTAAAAGCTGAGGAAATGTAAACAGGCACCACACATTTCTACATATGATACAAAAGAACAGATGTACAAACTTCAGCAATACCCCTCCTTCTGGTAGTCAGGTAAAAACTGTCTCCACCAATACATGTAGTGATCTCTCCTCGTAAAAGTGTAGTAATGTTATCCAGTGTGAGTGTAGTGATATTGGATTTGTTGAAATGAGACGCTGAAATAGTCATAATGAAGGGCCACCTATTTCAGAACAAAATTTTTTCTTCCTTCTCTTTTAGATTGACGAGAAATCTTGGAATTACATCTGAAAACAGAAAAAAGACGAAAAACCGGAAGAAAAACTATCTACTTTATTAATGTAATATATGATATAAAATTGTTGACCAATGTCTTTCTTTACTCTTTAGCGCAAGCTTATCTCACATGTGTGACAATGTGTGTTAATTTGTTTCGTATAGCAGTTGAGATAAAAGATTGGAGAAAAGTGAACGAGTTTGATTTGTAGTTATATTCATATTGATATATTCCCGAATATTATATTCTGTATCCTCAAATTAGCGATACCCGAATATATTACAGTGGCGACGAGTAATTTAGTGTAGTATACAAACAGTAAAATGACTGAAAAGCAGTATACAGGTCACATTCAAGAGTTTGTGCCGTCTGTGTCCGATTGGTCCATTTATAAAAAACGGCTATACAATTACTTCACGGCAAATGCGATTACAGATGGTGATCGTCAACGTGCAGTTCTTTTGAGTTTTCTCAATGAAGAAGCTTACAAATTATTACATAATATGTGTATTCCTGATGAACCCGAGTCTAAGTCTTATGCAGACATAATCAAGTTGTTGGATGGACATTTCAAGCCGGCGACATCGGTGTTTTCTTGTCGAGAAAAATTCTTCGAGGCGAGGAAAATGGCGAACGAATCACCGAAGAAATGGGCAGCTCGACTACGCAGCTTAGTTTCAATGTGCAATTTCGCGGGTGCCGATGAAATCGATCGTGCATAAGTGAATATTTTTGTGATCGGTTATGAAAAAGGACCGGTCAAGGATCGATTGTTCGAAGAAAAAGGCGATGTTTCGTTTTCTAGTGTTGTGGAATTGGCTGCTTCAAAATCGGCCAGTAAGCCATTTTCTTCGTTAGCTGTGAAAAGTGAATCAGAAGTATACTACGCATCAAGGAACCACGCGCATGCACACGCGCCTGCTCGACCTACCACTTCAACAGTATCCCGGAGCGGCAGTAGCGGCAGTTCCCTGGTCAACCGAGAGGGAAAACGTAAACAAAGAATTTATTCTGATGGATCGTCACAAACGAAATGTTTTGTTTGTGGTCGACGCAATCATCATTCAGATAAGTGCTCGTTTAGAGATTGTTACTGTTATTCTTGTAAAAAGAAAGGGCATCTTGCCCCAGTATGTCCTAATAGGAAAAATATAAATAAACAATCGAAGTTTAGCAAAAATAACTTCTTAGAATCTGAAGAATATTCATTGTATAACATCAATTGCAGAACAGATCCAATTAGTATCGAAGTAGTTATTGAAAATAAATTGTTAACGTTCAATCTCGATACTGGTGCAAGTTATAGTGTTATATCTGAACCATTTTATGATCAATATTTCAAAAACAAAACACTAAAATTGACTGATAAAATTTTTAGTTTTTATAATGGCGATAAGGTTAAACCTTTAGGTTATATTGATTGTCATGTTATGTTTAGAGGAAAACATGCAAATTTACCATTTTTGCGCGCATGTTCTAGGGGAACAGCGTGCTATCGTTTTGTCCAAATGTCTGTAATTTTGGATGATTGAGCCGAAAATGGTCTTAATCGACTAGGTTGGACTCACTGATGACGAATCCGGTGTCAAAATTGATTCTGTCCGGCCGGCCGGCCGGCCGTCCGTAGACACGATAACTGTCGACAAAAGCAAGCTAGCTACTTGAAACTTTCAGGATAGGTTGCGCATCAGAATGCCGCGGTTAAGTTCGTTAATGGGCCAAATCGGTCGAATAGTTTCGGAGTTATAGGCACTTGAAGTTATTTATTGTTTATTTCAGAAACTACTCAAGCGATTGGATTCAAACTTGGCAGTTTGGTGGAGTATAACAACGCGCAACTTTGAGCCGAATTTCGTCAAGATCATATTGTCAGTAAATTTAAAAAAAAATTTTTTTCGAAATTTGTTTACAAAAAAATTTTTTTTTCGGTAACCATTAATCATATCCAAAAAAAATTACACTCACACTTTGACCTTCTAATTTCACAGCAGTGTACTAAATTTCAGTTCGATACGGTCATAAGTTTTAGAGATATCGGGAAAAAATATGTAAAATTTCGAGGTTTTCTTCTCGATATCGTTGATTTTTTCGGTATTACTCGAGAAATACTGATTCAGTCCTGATTAAACTTCACAGCTAGTTTTAAGATGCTGAAAGACAACTTAATGCAAAATTTCGTGATAATCGTGTTATTAGAACAATTTGAAAAAAAAAATTTCTATGATTTTCTCATCATATCATCCTCATTAAATTCTGTATGAAACTTCGAACTGTTATTTTCGATGAAGTACTGGATTTCAATTCGATCTGATCTGTATTTTTGGAAATATTGGAAAAATAAAATTTTGATTGGGTATATCTACGGAATCATTGGGTGGATTTTACCCATTCACGAATTCGGCCTTCGTAATTAAGGTCCAAACCTTCTCTACAAATATCGAGTTCCTAAGTTGTTTCTTTCGGAAGTTATCGTGTTTACGCAGTCGGCCGTCAGGCTGACCGTAAACACAATAACTTCCGGAAGAAACGACTTAGAAACTCGATATTTGTAGAGTAGGTTTGGGGCTTAATTACGAAGGTCGAATTCGTGAATGGGTAAAATCCGCCCAATGATTCCGTAGATATACCCATACAAAATTTTATTTTTACAATATGTCCAAAAATACAGATATGATCGAATTGAAATCCAGTAATTTATCAGAAAAAAATGTTAAAAAGCACTGCCGTGAAGGCAGCAGCTTTTGCGCGCACGTTCAAATTCGTTGCTGAAGCGGTCAACTACATTGAACATGCGCGCAAAAGTTGCTGCCTTCACGGCAGTGCTTTTTGAAATTTTTCATAATAAAAAATGGGGGAACCACTGCTGGGACGCGATTTCTTTAATCTATTTGAATTGTCTATCTATAATATGAACACAGGTGATCTTCCTAAAAATTGGGATTTTCTTCTTCGTAAATTCGATAAACTTTTTTCGCCAGGTTTAGGAAATTTTAATTAAGGGACGATGTCAATAAATATTAAATCCGGATTATGTAATCCTTAATTTTGTAGAGCCCGACCATTACCATTCGCAATGCGAAAAAAGGTAGAAATAGAATTAAATCGTTTATGTAGATTGGGTATTATCGAACCTGTTGATTTTTCGGATTGGGCTACACCAATTGTTCCCGTTTTGGAAAAAGACGGTTCCGTTCGAATTTGCGGCGATTTCAAGGTTACGGTGAATCCAGTTATAGAAATTGATGCTTACCCTCTACCTAAAATAGAAGATTTATTTGTTAAATTACAAGGTGGGGTACTATTCACAAAATCAGATCTTTCAAATGCTTATCAACAAGTAAGGCTAGATGAAAAATCAAAAGAGTTGATGACCATTTCTACGCACAAGGGGTTGTTTCGATATAATAGAGCACCGTTCGGAATTGCTAGTATCCCTGCTAAATTCCAGAAAATTTTAGAAACTATTTTACAAGATTTAGATGGAGTTGTTAGTTTTCTAGATGATATACTAGTTACTGGAAAAGATAAAGAGGAACATTTAGCTAGATTAGAAGTAGTTTTATCCAGACTTCAAAATGCGGGTTTAAAATTAGCCATAGAAAAATGTGAATTTTTGAGGTCGAAATTAACATATTTAGGATATGATATTGACAGGGAAGGACTTCATACGTCGAATACAAAAATTGTAGCTATTCTGAATGCCAGCAGGCCTACAAACCTAACCTCTTTGAGGGCATTTTTAGGGTTAATTAACTATTACGGAAAATTTGTTCCTAACTTGTCTACATTGTTGTATCCGCTGTATGATCTCCTTAAAGAAAATAAAAGATGGACTTGGTCAGTATCATGTGAATCCGCATTTGAAAAAGTTAAAAAAATTTTAGCTTCAGCCCCGGTTTTGGTTCATTACAATCCGAATTTACCATTACGTTTGATTACTGATGCGAGTGACTGCGGCGTAGGAGCATTAGTAGCACACATTAGGCCCGATGGTATGGAAAAGGTAATTGCCTATGCGTCGAGAACATTGCTCGATAGAGAAAAAAAATATTGTTCCTTAGAAAAAGAAGCTTTGGCGGTAATTTTTGGTCTATCTAATTTTCATAATTATTTGTGGGGTAGACATTTCACTTTAGTTATAGATAATAAGCCGTTGTCATATATCTTCAATCCTGGTAAATCTATTCCACAATTTTCAGCAAATCGTTTGCGAAGGTGGGCACTCATACTTTCTGGTTACCAATACAATGTAGAGGTAGTAAAATAAAATCAGAATAAGGCAGATATTTTATCTCGTCTTCCACAACAGGTCGACGAAGAATCTATAGAAAATGTTGAATTTAAATATGTTGATTATTTTAATAATTTGGAAGATTTTCAAATCGATTTCAAAAAAATTGCGGAGTTTACGAAAAAAGATAAAATTTTGAATGAGGTTATTAAATATGCCAGAAAAAGTTGGAATAATTATAAAATTTCGGAAAAACGGTTACAAAATTTTTATGATATCAGAAATGACTTGACAATTGAGTCTAATTGTTTGATGTGGAACAATCGTATTGTCATTCCTTCAATTTTGAGAGAAGATATGTTGAAAAGTCTTCATTCCTCTCACATGGGCGTCATTAAGATGAAATCTCTAGCTCGGTCTTATTTTTGGTGGCCCGGTTTAGATCGTGATATAGAGGAAATTTCAAAAAGATGTGAAAATTGTTTATTGAATAAAAAAAGTCCAGACAAGGCAATACTGTCTAGTTGGCCCTGGCCTTCCAAGCCATGGAGCAGAATTCATTTGGATTTTATGGGTCCATTTTTAAACACTCAATTTTTAATTATTATAGATGCTCGCAGTAAATGGATTGAATCTTTTCCAATGAAGTCAATTACGTCTACCATGACAATTGAAATTTTAAGATCATGTTTCGCTCGTTACGGAATACCAGATCAGATCGTGACAGATAACGGAACATCTTTTTGTTCAGATGAATTTGAACATTTCTTGAGCAAAAATCGTATAGTTCACATGACTAGTCCACCGTTTCATCCTTCATCAAATGGAGCTGCAGAAAATGCAGTGAAAACAGTAAAAAATGCTCTCAGAAATGCTTAAGGTCATCGTGCAAATGGAAATATAAATTTCGTATTCGATTATCGGACTACTCCTCATTGTACGACAAAGGAGACTCCAGCAGAATTATTTTTAGGTCGTGAGTTGCGGACTCGTTTCGATTTTTTAATGCCAACAGATCGGGTAGATTTGGGGAATCGAGTCTCAGCAGCTCAAAAGCAACAAAAGTTGTATCATGGTGGAAAAAGATCTTTAACTTTTGAAATTGATGAAGAAGTTACTGTACGTGACTATCGAAAACAGAATAGCAGGAAGTGGATTAAAGCGATAGTAAAGAAAAAAATTGGCTCTTTCATTTACTTGGTAAGAGTACCAGAGTTAAATAATGTAGAATGGAAACGTCATCTTAATCAGATGAAGAAATATAATTTCATTCCGTCTTCACTTCCTGATATGTCTGACAACATTATTTTGGACTCTGATAATACAGAACCAAATATTAATGTAAGGGATGAGAACTTGGTTGTAAGCAGACCTAAACGAGTGGTTAAACCACCAGAACGCTTGAATTATAATTAAATAATATTGTTAATATGCTTGGAAAATTTTTCTTTTGTTTAATTTTAAGGGGGGAGATCTAATATATGATATAAAATTGTTGACCAATGTCTTTCTTTTCTCTTTAGCGCAAGCTTATCTCACATGTGTGACAATGTGTGTGTTAATTTGTTTCGTATAGCAGTTGAGATAAAAGATTGGAGAAAAGTGAACGAGTTTGATTTGTAGTTATATTCATATTGATATATTCCCGAATATTATATTCTGTATCCTCAAATTAGCGATACCCGAATATATTACAATTAATTTTTTTGAAGCTAACGAACCATCTCCTGTGACATGAATGGAATATCATTCAAAGAACTTCGTCAGATACAAATCTCTATGAATAATCTATATGGTTATCTTCCAAATCATACCCGGAGTAGATACCACACATTTCCATGTATGATACCAGAGAACAGATGTAGAAACTTCAGCATTTCCCTTCCTTCTGGTAGTCAGGTAAAGACTGTCTCTTCGAAGAAGTGTAGTGATGTCTCTTCGAAGAAGTGTAGTGATATCTTCCAGTGTAAGTGTTGTGATATTAGAATTGTTGAAAGAATATGCTGAAATATTTATGTTGGCCACCTTCCTTTTAATTTGAATCGATGAGGAATTTTGAAATTATATCTAAAAAAAAGACAAAAAAGCAGAAGGAAAATTGTCTTCTGTATTACATTTGTTTGAAGTCAACAACTCATCTCAAAATGAATCAGGAAACGTTTTTAAAGGAGTTAAAATTTGACGGAAATGGCTGATTATGAATATCATTCAAAGAATTCACTCTTGCAAATACCAATTACCACAAATAATCTATATTTTTATGGATATTTTCCAAAACGTACCCGGTTTAGGAACATCCATTTCGGATTGAATATCTCGTGCAGCTGTGGAGGAAAGTGCTCCTTCCAGAAGCTTTGCCCATTTTTTAAATCCAAAAATTTCTTCTAGTATCTGAATTATAATGAAAATAAGTTGGTCACTAAATAGGTAACAACACTTTATCAACTCACAAAATAATATTCCCATGTTATAGGAGATGAGCCTGTTGATTTTTCATTATCTTTAATTGTTTTATACCTCCTTTTTAGGGTGTCCATTTTGGTTTATTATTTGATGAAATCAAATAATAAACCTTAGTGATCGACCAACAAAAAAAAATGTTTACCCCCCCTGAAAATTTCACAGTTTACGTTTTGGAGTATGTAGATTTGAATGAACGAATAAAAAAAAATCCGTCCGTCCGCCGTCCGTTGTCCAGAGCTTTTCTCGGAAAGTACTGAACCGAAATCCGTGAAACTTGATAGAAAAATCATGTGTCGCTCGGGATTGATCCTCCAAGCTTTTCAGCAGGATTGGTGTACCCTAAGGGCTTAAAATTGGGGGTTTGAGGGAAAAAAATTATTTCTCGGAAACTTACCACCTAATTTTTGTGAAATTCTCAACGTTGATTACTGTTGCATAACTCAACCTAAAAATTTTTACCCGGATGATATCCGACCAGTAGTCTCCGAGTTATAAAGAAAAATGCTGCAAATTTCCAATAATCCCGAGAATGAATCATCGCATTCGGTTCTAAGATTGGAATTCAGTGAAATAATCAGTTAACTTTTCATCCAGAATCATATATCTGGAAGTAGATGAAAAGATTGTTACCAAATTTTCAACATATATTGAGAAATTTCGAACGGATTCGTTAATTATTTTATAAACAAAATGTGCAAAAGCCCTATCGATGTTCTCGACAATTTCATAATCGTTAGTAGTTCAAATTAAATATTTTTGGGGTTTCTCTCCTAATATCTGAAACATACCTACAAAAACTCGGATAACAATTATTATTTATAGATATCACCCTGCGAATTACGGGATGAAACATTAAATTTCTTCATGGAGCTCAATTATATCTTAAATAAAACTTATATATTATTCATAAATCATTGGTTTTTCACAACCCGAAAACTGATTCCATGAAAAAATTCATTTGAAACATTGAAATCTCAATAAATACTCTTGTGTAACTGAATAACCCATTCACATGCAGAACGCGAATTAAGAAGCGTTATTTAAAATAATGAATATTTCCAAAATATTCGGTCGATCGGAGGTTTCCATCAATTTTGGATTGCTTAGAACAATTATCGTCAACATGTGGATATCGGCTACTGGTTTCAATCGAAATCCAATATTTTTCGTACTGCGACTTTGAAATAGGGGTGAATATAAAAGATAATGAGCATGTATATGATAAAACAAATTGGAGGATATATGCAAACAAATCAATTAACAAACCGGAAATCTCATCAATTGTCGAGAATCTAATACTTAGGGTACTGGGGACCGTAGACAAGAATACTCCGCATGTTTCAACATCTGGTGGTCCGCAAACTACTTGTTTGAATTGAAGGTTTTTACATTTAACAGACGTTGGGATTTGGCACCCTCTTAGTTGAGTGTATCTGACAACTATACGGAACGAAATTTCTCTTTTAGAATTATTCAGTCGAATTCAACCTTGAGAGGTTCACGATAGATTTGATTTTTACAGAAAAGTTATTGAAAATAACTTTAGGTCTGCAGTTTGTGTATTAGATATTTTGTGAATCAAGTGAACTCTTATCGGATATATGCACTGTGGAAAATTTTTTTTCAGATAAGTTGCACAGGACGGGTGAGTTTTTTTCATTTCATTGATATTTTTCGGAACAAAGTTGAATCCTAGTAGGAATCACATCCACACATTTAATATTAGCGGAAAATCTTGAATTTTGTTTTACGTATTTGTTATTTATTTGAGAGTTTAAGTTAATTTTCCCGAAAGTTTCTCAAGAAATACTAACGCGATCAAATTGAAACATCATATCTAGTTGTGAAATATCGACGCTCAATTTAATGCATGATTTTGTGAGAATTGTATTGGGAAAAAATTGAATTTTTTCTAAAAATTTTTTTCGGAAGCTATTCATTAAAGTTCAATATAATTTGGTACAGGTTTTAGTCAACATTTTGAAACCATATTTATTTGCAGAGATATTGGCGGAAAATTTTGTGGCCATTTTAAATTTTGAGGTTATTTCCCTTATATGTCAAAAGGCGCAAACGCTTTCTGATTTGAATTTCATTTCTATTTGTGTAATACCGACACGCAATTTAATAAGTAATATCGTGAAGATCGTACTGGCAAAATATTAGTCAAAAATATTTTTCGGAAATTTAACTTAACTTTAACGAAAGAAACAACATAGGGACTTGACCTTTGTAAAGTAGTTTTTTAAGAAACTCAACACCAAGATAATTTTCTCTTCTACTCGAATATTTCATAGGAAATGTGATTTGGAATGAAAAATATTTGAGATTTTTATGAATAACATCCTCTAGGCTTAATTATAAAGGGATTCTTTCACTTTATTCCAGCAAAATTTTCGTTATATGTTGATACCTTAGTGAATAGGTTTATCTACCATATTTCGGGAATATATTTAGATGAGACAGACAACATGGATACGGTAATTGATTATATCGGTGACAGGACTGATAATTCTGATGATCAGTCGGACATAAAAACTCCATCTCATTGTCGTAACTCGACAGATTTGTCCCCAGATAATTAGGGAATACGGCCCTGTGCGGCCACCTGCATTGGTCTCACTTTTCGAGCGAGCTAAGGCGGTTCGCCCTTCAAGTGATTTTGTGCGTTATTATAAACATAGACATATTTAGGCATGTAAGATTTATCCTTGGGGATATTTGAAAATTCCAGACATAAGTCAGTCGGGATCGGAATTGGAAGCATAAGCTTGAGGTCGAAAACGCCGAGGCTCGGCTCAAATATTTAAAATAGGTTTTTTACGTTTTTGTTCATATTTTAACACGATCGATTATTTCGTATCGGCACTAATCTAGTATATTCATTTTACAACTAGGAATCGAATTAAAGTGTGTTTTCTTTTAACCGTTTAGTTTGATTTTGAAAACTTTCGAACCTCCTAGACGCCAGATCCTAACGGTGTGTAGGACTTCGGCGGGGAATTCACAACACTCATAGTAATACTACGGAATCACAAAAAACACGAAGAAAGTTGCTAAAAATCTTCTTCAGGTATCTTCATTTTACTGACTGATGGAATGTAGTACAACAAGGTTTAAATATGGTCCGGAACGTGCCTAAATAATTATACAAAAGCGTAAAAGTGAGAGTAGGTATAAATTGGGGTTTGCCACAGAGTTTTTAGGTTACAGAAAAATATTCAGTAGTAGAGAGCTATTCACATCTGTTTGTTCATTCAATAGGATTTTGCGGGTGGTGTACCTATTGATTTCTAACGACTCTAGGAGTTATGTAGGTACTTTTGGTTTTGACGTGGATAATTTTGTAGTTACTATTGAATTTAAATATTTCACATGAATTTCTTCATGGAATTGATTTTCGTTTGGTGAAAAACCAATGAGTTATAAATAATATATACGATTGATTTGAGATATCAATGGTATTGGGTTATTAAACTGAGAAAATAATAAACCCTTGTGTAAAATTTGCAGCGTTTTTACTTGGCATTGCTGCCAGGTGAATTGATTACCTCTCTCATTCATTTGGGAGGTAACTATCTGCCATGCAACCTTATGGTTCCCATTTTTGAATATTTCTTTGTTATCTTTGTACGTTTCAAGCAGAACCATAATAGAATTATGTCCCCACTTGAAACTTTCTGTTTCTGAAAGAAATAATAATCAATGGATTATTTTAGATTAACTATCTTACAAAATTACTTTTTGTTACGCTAGTACTGATGGAAGCAGACTGTGATTCTTGGTTTATTTCCACCATTTCAGGAACTCTTTCTGGTTCCGAATATGAGAACTGTGTTCTGAGCATATTTAGGTAGCTTTCTGCATATGTTGTATCTGAATTGAAATAGATTCACATTTTAAAATTGAGTAAATTCCATTTTAATAAAACAAACCTGTTCCTATATTTTCAGCAGTTTCTGCATCCGCCTCAAATTCGAATTCTCCTAAAGAAATTCTGAACATTATCGTTCCTTATTTGGATACTCACGCAATAATTGGAATCCCTAAAACAAGTCAACATCACCAAACACAAACATCGCTGGACTCGATCACTCGATGGAAAAATCATATCATCATTTAATTCAATTCTATTCTGCGAATCAAATCAAAACATTCACGTAACCTCACTTTTTATGACGTACTGGCGCTCACACGTCCTTTTACTGGCAGTAGTCAACAGTAGATTTATAGCCTCGCACAGGGTACTTTGACAGATGGCGGGGAAACGATGCCAGTAGATTTCAGTAATTTCGGAACTGGTCGAATTACTGGCCAGTACTGATTGGGAATTTCGGAACGCGACTAATATGTGTGTGGTAACATTGAAACAAAAAGTTGATTAGAAATAAAATGGTGGAAGAGTTAGCCAAATAAATGTAAAACGTTCAATTGTAGTTATTCCACGTTGCGAATTAAACTTTAATTTTTGAATATTTAACAGATTAAACAGCCCAAACCTTTCTGAAATAACAGAATCTACTGTTGGCTACTGCCAGTAAAAGGACGTGTGAGCGCCAGTACGTCATAAAAGTGAGGTTACGTAAATGATTCACAGAACACATATGAATTGAATGATGATATGGTTTCATTATTCCATCGAGTGATCGAGTCCAGCGATGTTTGTATTTGGTGACGTTGACTTGTTTTTGGGATTCCAATTATTACATGAGTATCAAATAAATAACAATAATGTTCAGAATTTCTTTGGGAGAATTCGAATTTGAGGCGGATGCAGAAACTGCTGAAAATATAGGAAAAGGTTTGTTTTATTAACATGGATTTTTACTCAATTTTAAAATGTGAATCTATTTAAATTCAGATACAGCATACGCTGAAAGTTACGTGAATATGCTAGGAACACAGTTCTCTTGCTCGGAAACAGAAAGAGTTCTTCCTGAAATGGTAGAAATTAAGCAAGAAGCACATTATGTTAAAGAAAAAGATTCCCTAAAGGGGCGTTTTGTGCGAGGGAGATTCGGGTATTTGGGTAATCAGGAATTCATCCTATTGGTCGAGAGATTCTTCCTATTGGCTGACGACGATCACGTGATTGTCGTCGGCCAATAGGAGAGAATCTCCGATTACCCAAATACCCCAATCTCCCCCGCACAAAAGGCCCCTTTAGAGTTATTTTCTGTTCGACAGTTGGTATTATTGTTTTTATGACACTTGTCACCTGTGAGCGCAATATGCGTAATGTTGAATAACAACGAACTGCAGAGAAGTGTGCATGATTTTTCAATTTTTGTTTTCTCACAATACATAATACGATAGAATCCCTTTTATTTGATCCAAATCACCTCAAGACATTACCAGTAACAAAAAGTAATTTTGTAAGATAGTTAATCTAAAATAATCCAACGATTCTTATTTCTTCCAGGAACACTAAGTTTCAACTGCGGACATAATTCCATTATGCTTCTGTTTGAAACCTACAGAGATTTCAAAGAAATATTTTAAAATGGGAACCATGAGGTTGCATGGTAGAGAATTGCCTCATATATGAACGAAAGAGGTAACCAGTTCACCTGGCAGCAATGCCAAGTAAAAATGGACACCCTAAAGCGGAGGTAAAAGACTTAAAGATGAAGAAAAATCAACAGGCTCATCTCCTATAGCATGGGAGTATTCTGTGAGTTGATAAAGTGTTGTAACCTATTTAGTGACCAACTTATTTTCATCATCATTCAGATACTTGAAGAAATTTTTGGATATAAAAAATGGGCAAAGCCTCTGGAAGGAGCACTTTCCCCTACATCTGGACAAGGTATCCAATCAGAAATAGATGTTCTTAAATCGGGTACGTTTTGGAAAATATCCATAAAAATATAGATTATTTGTGGTAATTAGTATTTGCAAGAGTCAATTCTTCGAATGATATGCATAATCATCCATTTTCATCAAATTTCAACTCCTCTAAAAACGTCTCCTGATTCATTTTGAGATGAGTTTTCAGCTTCAAGCAAATGTAATACAGAAGATAATTTTCCTTCTGCTTTTTCACTTTTTTTTTTAGATATAATTACAAAATTCCTCATCGATTGAAATGAAATGGAAGGTGGCCAACATAAATATTTCAGCATATTCTTTCAACAATTCTAATATCACTACACGCACACCGTAAGACATCACTACACTTCTACCGGAAGACAACACTACACTTCTACGAAGAGGCATCACTGCATCTATACATTGAGACAGTCACTGACTACCAGAAGGAAGGGAATTGCTGAAGTTTTTACATCTGTTCTCTTGTATCATACATAGAAATGTGTGGTATCTACACCAGGTATGATTTGAAAGATAAATATACTGATTATTTATGGAGATTTGTATCAGACGAAGTAACTTCTTTGAATGATATTCCTAATATTCCATTCATTCCGAATGAGATGGGTCGTTAGCTTCAAAAAAATTTAATAAAGTAGAAAATTTTTTCTTCTGGTTTTTGGTCTTTTTTTGTTTTCAGATATAATTCCAAGATTTGTCGTCAATATAAATGAGAAGGAAGAAAAAATTTTGTTCTGAAATAGGTGGCTCTTCATTATGAATATTTCAGCGTCTTCTTTCAACAAATCCAATATCACTACACTCACACTGGATAACATAACTACACTCTCACGAGAAGAGATCACTACATTTATTTATTGTTTTTACCTGATTACCAGAAGGAGGGGTATTGCTGAAGTTTGTACATCTGTTATTTTGTAACATATGTAGAAATGTGTGGTGCCTGTTTACATTTTCTCAGCTTATACTGTGATTTCTTAACACATGGTACATTGTTCAATGTTCAAGAATTTGTATTACTCTTGCTCAAGAGAATATTATAACCTAAGGATTTTCTAAAACACCTGCGGCGAAAAAGAAAACTGAAGAGAACATTTTTGCATTGATAACAGAGTTCCGTGCGCAACAACAAATTTTGAATGAACAAAGAAAAAAAGAAATGGAGGAAAAATCAAGAAGCAAAGAAGAAAGGAAAGCGTGAAAAGGCACAGGGAAAAAATGGCACAAAGAGAGGAACTCATCAGAATGCTGAAAATCATCTGAAAGAAAATTGACTGTAGAGACCAATAAATAAAAATATTTCTTTCGTTTATATTATTTCAGTTATGTAACATTTAACAAAACAATTTTCCCCAACAGATCATTTTGATGTAAGAACTGAATTCTTTGACAAATATTATGAATAACACAACAAGCCATTATGAATTTCGATATAAATTGGACATCTGTTAGTGGACAGCAATAGAGTGAACTCTGAAATCTATTTTTCAACAATCCGAATGTTCTTTCAATGATGCTTTTAACAGGCGAAAGATGTTTGTTGAAGTAGATTTGCTGTGGAGTTGAATGCCCATTATCTCTGTAGGGAACCATAACGTGTTCATGAATGTTGTAAGCACTGTCTCCCATAAGATGAGAATTCTGTGGAGAATACCTCTCTGGATTTGATAAATAGCCATTTACTTCAGAAGGTCTAAAAACTCTTTGATCATGCATTGATCCACAATTTCCCACATACACATGAGTAAATCGACAACGGTGGTCACAGACACCCTACAATTAGAATTGAATAATATGCAATACCATAACCTCTCAAGACAATGAATCACCATCTTCGGGAGGCTTTCTTATTTCAATATGACATCCGTCTATTACACCTAGAATTTTACTTATTGGTCCTTTACTTCGAAAGCCATTCCAGATTGAACCAACTTCTTCACCTTCCTTAATAATTTTTGGAGCCAATTCATGAAGAGCAGTCACAACTCTTCTGACTGTACGAAAAGCAGTGGCTTTCCCCACATAAACTTTTTTACATATCGCTCTACAATATCCAGTGATACCTAATTGAAATAATATATAGGCACAACCAATTATAGTTTCACCCATATGACTCAGGTGTTGCCATTCACCATAGGGCAATAAGCAATTGATGATCTAAAGGATATTCAGGTATACCAGCTGAATCTACTTCCTCATGTAGCTCAGTTTTCAAAATTGTTAACAAACGATGAAATGTATCAGGTAAGACACTACAAATGAAGTTAGAATGAAATCTATAAGGTAATGCATCCGTTATTTCCGTTTAAAGTACTGACTGTCAACAGTACTGGCTGGGAATTTCGGAACGCGACAATTGTCTGATGTCAATATAGTTCTGACAGACAGTTGCCGTGACGACCGGTCTTAATTCCCAAATAGCGCTAACTCAAGTGGAAAAAACGAATTCTAGCGATTTCCCCAGAATAGGTCTCTTGCATGTTTTTTTTTATTATTGGAATCGATTATTCTATCCATAAAAATACTGAAAAAGTTCAACCGCCGTCAAAAATTTCAATTGTCTACGAAAAAACTATCTTTCAAATTTGGCTCCGCACATTGGTTGTTGAAACAGACGAAAGTTCGCGGTTTTCGTGCCGTTATATCAACTGTCTCTCTTTTCTCGTGTCCGTTTCATTCTTCCCTTCACTATACCAAGCAAATGGACTCGACGAGGGAACATTTACCCATATTATTTCGATGCTTCGCGTTTGGAACATAAAATAAATGAACTGACAGTTTAGAAACATGGTTATCATCAACAAGCGAACTTTATTGCAATAACTATAAGTGAATCTAATTAATTCTGCAATACATTTAGTGAACATTTGAATAAATTAGCAATGGAACCTCAAACTATGGAATATAGGTGGTGCGTGGTTCCAACGTGTGGAAATACATCGATATCTTCCCCTGGAAAAATATTTTTCAGTGTGGCCAGAAATGATTACTTTCGGACGAAGTGGTGTGAAGCCATGAGGAGAGACGAATTCAGGAGTAATAAACTATCTCCAAACTCTGTCTTATTCTGCTGTGAAGATCACTTTAACGTACGTTTCTTTGTTTTGATATACTTCAATGGTATGATCAAAAGCAGTTACTCATTAATAAGCCTATATCAAACTATTCCAACTACTTTTATTTTTCATTTTCAGTTAGAAAAAGATACAGAGAACTTCATGAGATACAAGATAATGTTTAAACAACAAGGGGTACCTGTGTTTTTACGATTAAGAGAAGGTATTGTGCCCCATGAGTTTCATTGTCAAGAAGAAAAAAACTCGACACCCGAGGAAAAGAATGCTCTCAGTAGGCCAAAATTGAGAATGATTCAAGAATCTCCAACCACTCAAGAAATAACCAATCTGTGTGAAGCTGGACCTAGTTCAATTTCACACAGCATTTCCCCATCGAATCGAAAGCATCGGAAGAGATACATGCTGCTCGAAAGAAACCAAGATTGAGTTTGGAGCAAGAAGTTATTACAGATGAAGTTACAGAACTCTATGTAGGAAGTGCCGCTAGTCCAAGTTCTTCTCCACATGACGTTTTACCTTCAGACGATGAAAATGTTTGTGGCAGGGGTGTTCAAGTAGATATTAAGAAAAAAACAAAATTCAGAAGCAAAGCTGTAAATGTTTCTGTTAAAACGAAAAAGATTGCATTATCAACATTTAAGAAACAATTAATAGACGCTGCCACTTCACCTTTTAAGAGCGCCTTAGTTTCCACTTCTACATCTTTATCTAGTGAGAATGAACCAGAAAGAGTACCATCTGAAGCGAGTTGGTAAACAGAAGTCCAAGAAGATGAATTCAAAAATGTTATGCGAACTGCAACATTGCTTTCTATAGAAAATGAACCCACAATGATGTTGGGACTGCCTAAAGAAAGTTATTATTTCATAGATTTATTGAGTGAATCTATTCCAGTTCCCACAATTAATAATCTCAATGCGCTGAAAAAATAAAACTAAATGAGTCATTTGATATATTAGCGATATAATTTGGGTATGCAGTCAGCACAATATCGAGAATATTTTCTAAAACAACGGAAACAATGTCTGAAAAAATGAAGGTATTAATCGAGTGGCGTGAATCATCTCTTATATTCGAAAATTTGCCAATCTCCTTCAGAGCGAGATATTCTAAAGTGGTTTCAATTATAGATTGCTTAGAAATAGAGATAGAAAAACCATCTAACGCTGTCCATCAATCTATGACATGGTCACAATATAAAAAATGCAATACTCTGAAGTACCTCATTTCCTGTACTCCAGATGGATTAGTGAATTTTATTTCTGAAGGATATGGTGGTAGGGCATATGATATCCTTATTGTCGAAAATTGTGGTTATTTAAATAATTTACCACCAAACAAAGCTGTTATGCTAGATAGAGGGTTTAAAGATTTAACACACCTTTTGCAACAAAAAAAAAATGCACACTTATAAGACCTCCTTCAGTTTCGATATTTGCAACGAGTACGGAGGATGAAGTGAAAGAATCAAAAAAAATAGCAGCATTGCGAATTCATGTAGAGAATTAGACTGAGAGAATTCCACATCATACTTCCCCATGAATGCGTACATCATAACTTGGTGCCTGTAATAGATAAAGTTATTGTTGTAGCATGTGGCATAATCAATATGCAACATGCATTAATAAAACATTAGATTTGAATATTTTAATTTTTCCCAACATAAAATTTTCGTTCAAGTATTAAATGGTTTTGATAATGATTATCACCTCATTATTACTGGTATGCTTTTCTCAAAATGGGAAAAATGGCCCTGCTCCAGAACAAGGTGCTTTGTTCCAGTAAATTTTTGCAGAAGTCCTCATCATAATTAACACTGAAAATGTCAACTTCCTTTGATGTTTCGAAGTCATGATGCGCAACACAGAAGAGCCCTTTTTGTTTATTGGAGAAAAACATCTGCATTTGCACATGTCCCATATGTTTTGTGGAAATCTTGTTATCTCTTGTAAAGTATCTACTCATGACTTTCTCAGGTAATGGACATTTAATTTCTATAGAATATTCAGTACTCACCATCACCATCAGGAGATGCACCAAATATGGGGTAATTAGGGTTTAAAATCAAACCACACTCATTAATTTTTATTTTCATCTTCTTCTCTACTTCTTTCAACACCAGTTTCTCCAATAAACGTCCCCTCTTCATTGCATCTGTATCCTTGATTTTACTAGCCCCCATAATAACCTCATTCAAGGTGCCTTCCAGAACTTTACAATGTGCTGATTCATGCGTTTTTGAAGCAGTAATTCTGGCATACCGCAGCTCATACCACAAAGGACAGTTACTCTGCTGAACTGTGGCTCGACGTGCTTCATTGCAAGTCAATATGTCCATTGAGCTCCTACAGAAATTTATGAACTCAGTTGCATCGTCGAGTTTCTTTGGCATTTTATCCAACAGATAGTGTATGGACAATTTTTCTACACTGTCCTATTTCATTAATTGGCAGTTCATATTATTATTCATTCTACTGCGACTTATGAGAGCTGTCAGAAATCCTTGATTATCAGTTGTAGTACTTAGTTGATTCTGTTTGGAAGTACTCCATAATTCATTCGATTTGATGAACTTTAAGGTAGTGCCTATCGAAGACAATTTCGATTTCTTCCAATAGCATTCTACACTGGTAGGAGGGAGGTCTTCACTGCACCTATGTAGCCACGCTATAAATGCTATCGCATGCTTACATCCACCAAAAAATGCTACAATATTTGAAATGGCTATTTGTTAAAGAAAAAGATTCCCTTAATAATATTTGGTTATTTTATTAGTAACTAGTTTTAAGTTGGCAGTATGTTTCTCTGACAATTGAAACTGACACTTGATATAGAGTTAGTCTTACAGTTCAATACTTAACAGCCGTTACTGTTGTGAAGAATCTAATGTACCTTTTTTCTTTTCATTATACATTTTGCAATAGAACTGCTTCTTAATCGATCCAGACAACCTCAACAGGTTATGGGCCCAGGTCGACGTTAAAATTTCGAAGAGTTCTCAGAAAATTGTAATTGTACCGAAGTGAAAAGTAACAAAATGGCCGACGTCAGCGTGGGAAGCGGGTTACAAATAAACAAATTTACTGGTGAAAACTACAGCCAGTGGAAATTTCAGATAAAATGTGCACTTCGCGCAAAAGGTTTGCTCAGCATAGCTACGGAAGAGACACCTAAACCAACTACTGACGAGAAGAAAATCGAAAAATGGAACAGGGACGACGCCACAGCCATGTGCCTAATAACGTCCGCTTTGGATCTAAAACAAATATGCCTTATTGAAAATTGTCAAACTGCAAAGGAGGTATTCGACAAACTAGACGCCATTTATGAACAAAAATCAGAAACCAATAAAATATTAGTCCATGAGAAGTTCTACGCATATAAAATGGAACCCACTGACTCAGTAGCTCAGTTCATCTCAAAAGTAGAGAGTCTTGCTCAACAAATTAAAAACTCAGGGGATACAGTAAGCGAGACAGCCATCGTTACTAAAATACTCTCCTCATTGCCTCCGAAATTCATCACATTTCGACAAGCTTGGCTATCGATGGAAGCATCGAAACAAACATTGGCTAACCTCACTGCCAGGTTGATCGATGAAGAAGCCAGTCTGACGAGCAAAGAAACGGAAGAAAAAGCATTCTTAGCCAGAAGCAAGAATTTATCGAAGAAAAATCCTGCAGTCTGATGCTTCAACTGTAATAAAAATGGACATTTCGCTAGAGAATGTCGTGCTCCTAGGAAAACAAAACCTAAGTCAGAGCACAAGTCTGATCCCCATGGAAGTGCCTTTATTACAGAGATTAATGAAGAAGTAGAAGCATTAATAATGAACATTGACACTACATGGATTTTAGATAGCGGTGCATCACGACACATGACACCCAACAGAGAGTTCTTCGCAACATTCAAGGAAACAAATGGTGCAACGGTAAAGCTTGGAAACAATGAGACACTGCAAGTTGAAGGAGTTGGAACTATACATATTGACAAGTGGGTCAACGGAAAATGGTACAGCAGTTCCTTAGAAGATGTATGGTACATCCCAGGTTTAAGAAGAAATTTGTTCTCCGAAGGTGCTGTAACAAAGAGAGGATTTTCCATCTACAAAAGTGACACCAAAGCAAAAATTACAAAGAACAATGAAATAGTGGGACTTGCCATCCGTGATGACAACAATCTATATAAGTTACTGATCCGAGTGAAATCATCTGACCAAGAAGTGAACTCAGTGACAACCGGTACGTTAAAAGAGTGGCATGAAAGACTTGGACATTTAAACATTAAATCATTAAGGGAGTTACTTTTGAAAAATTCTTTGGACGACGTGAAATTAACGAAAAATGAAGACTTTTTCTGTGAAGCATGCGTGTATGCCAAACAACACAAGTTGAAATTCGCGCCAATAACCTCTCGTGACGTGAAACCGGGCGAACTGATATACAGTGACGTATGTGGACCTATGAGCACAGAATCGATTGGCAGTTCATTGTACTTTGTTCTGTTCAAGGATCACAGAACCGGTTTTTGTGAGGTTAGATTCATGAAGCATAAATCAGATGTTTACGATCGTTTTCGTGAATACGTCAACATGTGTGAGAAGAAGTTTAATCATAAAATAAAGACAGTTCGAACGGATAATGGAACCGAATATGTTAATAAAAGGCTGATAGAATATTTTCACTCAAAAGGAATTATCACTGAACACACAGGTATTTATACACCCGAGCAGAATGGGACGTGTGAAAGGGAAAACAGAACCATAGTTGAAAGCGCTAGGGCTCTTTTGTTCACAAAAGATCTACCAAAACAATTGTGGGCAGAAGCTGTGAACACAGCAGTTTATTTGAAAAATAGGACACCAAACAATGAAGGTACAACTCCATTTGAACTATGGACTGGTAAGAAACCAACACTTAATCATCTAAGAGTTTTTGGTTCCGAAGCTTACTTGTTGATTGATGGTAACTCTAGAAGAAAATTAGACAAAAAAAGTGAGAAACTGGTTCTCATCGGTTATGAAAGAAACTCAACAAACTACAGGCTTTACAACCCAGATACGAATAAAGTGAAAGTCTCACGTCATGTGATCTTCAACGAAAATACTAATATACAACTCAGAAAGAATTTTGTTCTGCATAACATAAACAGTAATAATGATTCAATTGTAGATGTTCCAGACCAGAAAACAGAACAAGAACGTCTCAACAATAACACAAACATGGAAGTTGCAGATGAAAACAATCCTGAAGATGAGGAAACGCATGATGAAGTAAGGTATAACCTACGAAGAAGAGAAACAATCAAGAAGCCTGCGAAGCTAGATGAATTCGACGTAAATGAGGTGAATTACACAGAAGTCAACACACCCAACTCGTATGAAGAAGCGATGGAGGGCAACGAGAAAGAAAAGTGGAAAACTGCAATTCAAGAAGAATTAGAAAGTTTGGAATCAAACAAAACATGGGAGTATGTGCACCTGCCGAATAACAGGAAAACTATTGGCTCCAAATGGGTTTTCAAGATCAAGCCTCCATCAAAGGAAAAACCAATTGTATTCAAGGCAAGACTATGTGCTAAAGGTTTTGCACAATTGAAAGGAATTGACTATAAAGAAACTTTCTCTCCGACAACAAGGTATGACAGCATAAGATTGTTATTGGCCCTCGCTGCAAGACACAAAATGGAAATATCACAATTTGACGTAAAGACTGCTTTTCTATATGGTGACTTGGAAGAGGAAATATACATGGATCCTCCAACAGGTGTAAACGCTAAAGGACTAGTATGTAAACTAAACCGATCACTCTATGGACTAAAGCAATCTCCTAGGTGCTGGAACTCAAAGTTCAATGAATACCTTAAAGGAATTGGCCTCGAACAATGCGAATCTGACAGATGCATATATGTGGGAGAGATAGACAATGAGAGAATTATTCTTGTCCTATATGTCGACGATGGACTTATTCTTTCCAAGAGCGAGTCTGTACTGACGAAAGTACTGAAAATATTGGAGTGCAGATTCAAGATAACATATCACAAGCCAGACATCTTCGTTGGACTAGAAATTGAAAGAGACAACAACTCTTCAATCTCAATAAATGTGAGTACTTTTATTCATCATACTATTAAACGTTTTGGGCTTGCGGATGCAAATGGACTGAAGATCCCAGCAGACCCAAATGTATGCCTAACAGATCCCCAACACGAACCAAGTGAAGAAATGGTTCCCTACAGAGAATTAATTGGATCTCTTATCTTCATTTCCACTACTTGCCGACCAGATATTTCGTATATTACCAATGTACTTAGTAGATATATGAATAATTATGGAAAAATTCATTGGAGCGCAGCTAAAAGGGTTGTCAGATACCTCAAGGAGACAGCCAACCTAGGTATCTTATACAATTCATCCGAAATGACAATTATTACCGGATACTCAGACTCTGATTTTGCCAGTGATTTACAGAGTCGAAGATCCACAACTGGATATATATTTACTCTAAAAGGAAGTGTTATCACATGGAAGTCTCAACGACAAAAGAACGTGACAACATCTACCACAGAAGCAGAGTACGTAGCTGCCTCGGAAGCCTGCAAGGAGGCTGTGTGGTTGAAACAGTTACTAGGTGAACTAAAAGAAAGTGTCGGTGAAATCAAGTTGTGCGTGGACAATCAGAGTGCTATAAAACTAATTAAAAACCCAGTATTTCATCATCGTACAAAACATGTAGACTTACGTTACCATTTCATTCGCGAAAAGTATGAGAGTGGAATGCTTGCAGTTGATTATGTTCATAGCAAAATGCAACTAGCCGATATTTGTACAAAGGCTTTGCCTTTCTCTTCTTTCAAAAATTTAATTGAATCAATGAACTTGAAATTGACGAATCAGAAAATTTAGTAGTAAGGAAATCTTTCATGGGAGTGTTAAAGAAAAAGATTCCCTTAATCATATTTGGTTATTTTATTAGTAACTAGTTTTAAGTTGGCAGTATGTTTCTCTGACAATTGAAACTGACACTTGATATAGAGTTAGTCTTACAGTTCAATACTTAACAGCCGTTACTGTTGTGAAGAATCTATTGTACCATTTTACTTTTCATTATACATTTTGCAATAGAACTGCTTCTTAATCGATCCAGACAACCTCAACACTATTCAATACGTGTATACAGAACCCGATTCGAAACTTTCGTCGAAAATTACATAGCATATATAGCTTAAACCTACCTAAATGCGCGGCACAATCTTCGCATTGTGCAGAGATAATTTTTTCCTCAGCTTCGTCACATAGAACCTTCACGGAGTAAGATTTCTTTTTGACATTATGCTCGGGCGTGATAAGAGCCTTCACAATACATATACTGGCTTCTCTTTTAACTTGGACATATCCAATAGCTGAATCGCCATAAGAGTCCCTTTCAGATCTGGAAAAATCAAACAAATATTGATTGGTACGTGTTGGCCAAATGGTATTATAAACTACTTATATAATATGATTCTTTACTTCAAAATGAAATAAATATCAAAGCGCACGATGGACACTCATCTTACCTCGCATCTTTTACGCCTCTAATTTTGACAGACGTGAAATTAGGATGGTTTACGAAGAAATTCGTCATCATGAAGGCATCAATTCTCGGCAAATTGTCGGATTGACCCATCACAAACCCAGCTTCAGTCATTTTATCTATTTAATATAATATATTTTATGTATAACGGAAAATTAGACACAAACAAAACGCATGGAATGGAAGTGACAATGGCACTTGACAAGATGAAGTACCGCTATCAGCAGTTGAAAGATCATAGAATAAGAATCGTATCTGCTGTTTCGATGACGTATGCCGTTATGGCAACGATTCTACCAATCAGATGCGTTTCACCTAATTTGAATTTGCCTCTTGATTTTCCGATTTTTAATACCGAAATATTCAAAATGTATGAATTATGCGAGTGTATGAGAGCATACATGATGATTTGGTATTGATGGAGATTCAGAAAAACATATACCTACATATGATATTTCGCGTTACATGCAAGAGACCCATTTGTGAAACAAAACAGCATCTTTGAATTCACCTCATTTCCATGCATCATAGGTATGACGTAGAAGAACCGACAATAGCCGCGGTCCTTTTTGGTTAAGCCGTTGGTTTTGTCCCTTTCGTCCTCGAATGTGTTATAAATATTCTAAGTTAGTAAGTAAGAAGAAGAATTACAATACAACTATATTCTGTGATTGAACAATATGACATTAGTGTCTATGTTAAGATAAACAATATAAGAAAATGGTGTAAGAACGTGATGTGTAAAACGAAGAGCTGAAGTAATAAATAGTGTTAAAGAAATCCGTTGTTTTATAACAATAAAATAACAGATACAAATCAACCCCCCAAATTACTGTAAAAGGTTATAGGCCCAGATTACGTAAGTAATCTACAACAAATAAGATAAAATTTGGAAGAAAGGAGATAAGTTGGAAAAATGGCGTCCACCCTCGTGCATTTGCCACAGTTGACTTCCTCCAGCAATTTTAATAACTGGAAATTCAGAGTGCGAATACTATTAGAAGAAAAGCAGATATCTGAAACACTGGAGAAAACAGTAGAGGAATTTCCAGACGAGGCGTCGAGAAATGACTTCCGATTAAAAGACTCTAAAGCCAAGAGTATCATGGTACAATGTCTTACAGACAAACACTTAGACCTAGTCAAGGATGCGAAAACTTCCAAAGAGATGTTGAAAGCTCTACAAGATGTCTTCGAGAGAAAAAGTGTGTTCACAAAATTAACACTCAAAAAGAAACTGCTAACGTTGAAACATAAGAGAAATGAAAAACTGGAAGATCATTTCTTAAATTTCGACACTCTGTTACGTGAATTAGAAAGTATAGGAGCCAAATTGGAAGAAGAAGACAAGGTTTGTCACCTTTTATTATCACTTAATGATGAGTTTGAGTCTGTAATAACTGCAATCGAAACAATGAGTTCAACTGCTGTATCAATGGACTTCGTCAAATCAAGACTCTTAGATGAAGAATTAAAAATCAAATCAAAATGTAGATCCAGCAATGAAAACTCTGAAGTGTCATTTACAGCAGGTCCATATACGTGTTTTAAGTGTGGCAAAAAAGGCCATAAAATTGCAGAATGTCGGCAGAACCAATTGAGAGGAAACTACAGAGGAAGAAGAGGCTACAACAGAGGTGCCTATCACAGTAGCAGAGGACAGGGCTCAACTCCAAACGGCAGTCACAATCAGGCAAATAAGGCTGACGAAGTATCATTCATTACGTCGAAGGGTTCAACAGAATCAAGGAGAGATATCAACAAATTCATTCTAGATTCAGGATGTACGCAACATATGGTGATGGAAGAACTGGAAGAATATATGACAGAAATCAAGGTGCTGAAACAGGAGGTGAAAATTGGAACGGCAAAGAACAATGAGATTCTATATGCTAGAAAACAAGGAATAATTAGAGGTATACGTCAGGGAAAAGAAATTAAAATAGAAGCATTGATAGTCAAAGGTATGTCTCATAATTTAATTTCAGTTTCTAAATTATTGAAGAATAATTTTAAAGTAACATTTACTAACGATAAGTCAGGTAAAAAACAAGCTATTTTGTCAAAATCAAATGTAATATTTAATTGTAAGGCATTTGACGATCTATTCTCTTTGAAAGTAGACTTTGATATCAAAAAATACAATTGTAGTGCAAACAATGATAACTGTGATTTTAACTATTTAACAGGTGAAGTTACCGATGAAAATATTTGGCATAAAAGGTTAGGTCATTTAAATAGACAGAGCTTAAGGCAACTAGGTTTACCTTTCAGTAATGATATTTGTAATACCTGTGTTGAGGGAAAAAGCACAAGAAAACCTTTCCGTAAATGTATAAAGAAAACTACTAAGATTGGTGAATTAATCCATTCGGATATAGCAGGTCCTATTGCTATTCCAACTCCAGAGGGTCATAAGTATTTTCAAGTATTGATTGATGACTATTCTCATTTTTTAATTGTTAAACTCTTAAAACAAAAAAATGAAGCGGAACAAAATTTAATTGACTTCATCAAATTGATTAAGACACAGCATGGCTTAAAGACAAAGAAAATTAGAGTAGATAATGGTGGGGAATTTGTAACGGGTTATTTTAAAAATTTTTGCAGAAATAAAGGTATTGAGCTCGAGTATACGCTGCCATATACTCCGCAAGAAAATGGAAAAGCTGAACGGATGAATAGAACACTTTTGGATAAGGTACGCACAAAATTTTCAGAAACAAATTTGCCAAGGAAGCTATGGGGAGAAGCTGTCTTGTGTTCGGCTTATGAGTTGAATAGAGCTCCCACTCAAGCCAATAACGGAGAAACTCCAGCTCAAAGGTGGTACAAGAATAACGACTTATCTAAATTACGAATTTTTGGATGTCAAGCTTGGGCTGTTATTTTACCTAGGCAGAACAAACTTGAAAAAAGAACACAGCCATGTATAATGGTAGGATACATGAAAGCTGGATATAGACTATGGAATTACGAGAAAGACGAAATAATATCCTCAAGAGATGTGAGATTTAATGAAAAATGTACAAATTATGACGAAATTACAAGAAGTATGGAAGATGAAAATAAACAAAAAATTATATCAATTCAAGATTTTACAGAAGAGCCAGTTCATGAAGATGAAGTAGGAGAAAACGATCAAGATGATGTAGCAGATATCAGTTCAGAAAGCTCAGAGGAAGGAACACCAGAATTAAATGAAACAAGAAGGGGAAGGAAAATAAAACCACCAAAACACTTGAATGAATATGAAATTTACACAGCCTATTGCTTAATATCTAAACAAAATATTGATAGGTTAGAGTATGAAGACGCTGTAAAAGATAAATTATGGAAGGAAGCAATTAATAAAGAACTCAATTCACATCAAAAATTAAATACATGGATAGAAACGAAGTTACCACAAGGGAAAAAACCAATACAAACAAAATGGGTTTTCAAAATAAAAGATGACGGAACAAGAAAGGCAAGACTGGTAGCTAAGGGGTATCAGATTAAAGAAAATCTCAACCCTTTTGAACCAACCTATTCTCCTGTTGCAAGGTTATCCACGATAAGATTGCTCTTGTCAATAGCTATAAAAAAGGAGTGGAATACAAAACAATTAGATATTCCTACAGCCTTTTTAAATGGCAAATTAGAAAACGAAGTATACATTTATACACCAGCCGGCGTAGAAACGAAATCACCGATACTTAAACTAAATAGAGCTTTATATGGCTTAAAGGAATCACCAAAGGTATGGAACGACACTTTCAGTAACTTTGCAAGTGAGAATAACTTCAAAAGACCAAGACATGACTGCTGTCTGTATTGTGGTAACAATGTATGGATTTTACTTAATGTTGATGACATTATTGTAGTTGGAAAAGAGGAATCTGTTGAGCAAACAGTTAAATTACTAAAACAATATTTCCAAGCAAAAGATTTGGGAGAAGTCGAGAAATTTCTGGGAATGAGGATAATACGAACAGAAGATAAAATCAAAATTAATCAAACTGACTACATAGAGAAACTTTTGATAACATTCAATATGGAACACTGTAAACCCCAAAAAACCCCCATGGAAAAAAGCTTTCAATATAATCACGAGAATGAAATACTTGACAATGTACCGTTTCGTCAACTGATAGGAGGATTAATGTATTTATCTACTAGTACTAGACCAGATATAACATTTTCAGTTTCATATTTGAGTAGATTTCTAGATAGACCAACAGTGGAAACATGGAATGCAGGCAAACGAATATTACGATATCTTCAAGGTACTAAAGAGATTGGACTTACATTCCATAAAGACTCTGACAATAATTCAATATTAGCAGGGTATTCGGATGCAGATTGGGGAACAGACAAACAAGATCGCAAGAGTGTGAGTGGCTGCATAACATTATATGGAAACGATCCAATATTATGGTTTTCAAAAAAACAAACTTGCGTGGCATTATCCACAGCTGAGGCTGAGTATGTGGCTGCGGCTACTTGTGCTCAAGACTTGATTAATATAAAACGAATATAAAATGATTTTAAACTTATTAATGAGGCAATTCTTTATTGTGACAACAAAGGTTCAATATTAATTTCTAAAAGCAATGAAAATTCAAAAAGGGCAAAGCACATAGATATAAAATATCATTATTTGAAGGATTTAGTATCTAGAAAGGAATTGGATATTAAACATATTTCAACTGAGGAAAATTTAGCTGATATGTTTACTAAACCTTTAGGAAAAGAAATTTTTGTAGATCTTAGAAGTAAGGTAAACGTTTCTTAATTATTACGATTCTTATGTTTTTTCTCCTTTAATAATAACTAAAAGAAAAAAAAAAAAAACATTTCAAATCGAGGAGGTGTGTTATAAATATTCTAAGTTAGTAAGTAAGAAGAATAATTACAATACAACTATATTCTGTGATTGAACAATATGACATTAGTGTCTATGTTAAGATAAACAATATAAGAAAATGGTGTAAGAACGTGATGTGTAAAACGAAGAGCTGAAGTAATAAATAGTGTTAAAGAAATCCGTTGTTTTATAACAATAAAATAACAGATACAAATCAACCCCCCAAATTACTGTAAAAGAATGCATAACCAGAGATAACCGCTGATCGCCCCTTGAATGAGCTGTCATCCCTTTATGGTTATATCATTGTTAAAAGTTTTAACCTTTTAACAAACGGTTATATCTAGTTTGATTCAAAAAATAATAATTTTGATTTGATTGAAAATGAATGCTTTGTTGAATGAAGAGACACTCGTTGTGTTTGCTGATGAAATTTTATTCGATTCGGATTTTCACTTTCTCATCTCGCAAATGCATTTCAAAACAAAATTTGATTTTGAAATGTAAATGTTTTTCAAGTTTAACCCCATGCATCCCAGAATGTTCTTGATTGAAACATGGATTCAGCATTTTCAGAATGTCCCGATTGACCAAACAAAGTTTTGTGGATCTGACAGAGGAAATTGGAAGCTCAGATGAACGGAAGATATTGAAGAAAAAATATAGGAGGACATACACTAGATTTAAATTCACAAGTGTTGATATCATTGTGGTATTTGGCTACAGGTGATACCTTACTTCTTATAGGTGACAGATTCAACATTTCACCCACTACAGTGATGAATACTGTCAACAAAATATTATATTTCTTGTTGAAACTTAAGAAGAGATATATAATATTTCCGAACAAGCAAGAACTGTCAACTGTAGAACAAGGCTTTTCTCACTATCCAGGTAAAGAAATAAAATTTTGCTATATTCTATCGATAATACTTGCCGTATTATGAGTGAAATATAATTTTTTTCTTATATTTTAAGTAGTCGGAGCAATAGACGGCAGTTTTTTGTCAGTGGAAAATGGAAAGAGCCCAACAAGACAGTTATATCGACAGATGTAGACGATAATCAATAAATTTGATCGCTATTCGAGATTCTAATCGTTCTTCAACATACGTGTTTGTTGGATTTCCAGGATCAGCCCATGACTCTCGAGTATGAACAGCATTACATAATAATTTTTTGATAATATGAATATTCTGAACTAGGAAGGTAATAATTCAAATATTTTCTTCAGGTTTTTCAAAATTCATCACTGGACCGTCAAATTCAGTCACATGGTTCTCAAGCGTTTTTTGAAGAAAATTTTCATTTCAGTGCCTTTGTACTCAAATGTTGACTTATGACACCTTACAAGGGAAACAATCTCAGAAGGAAACGAAAAAAACATAACCATATGTTGAGTGTAGACAGAGTGGTGATCGAACATGCCTTTGGCTGATTGAAGGGGAGATGGAGACAACTGCAATATATTAATGTGTATAACATTTGTAAGGCAACCGAAATTGCAATTGCATGCTGTGTTCTCCATAACTTTTGTCTTATCAATAATGACCTATGGAAGAAAGAGGTTCCCATAGGTCATGCTGATAAAGAAGTAAATTATCATGAGGACGACCATCAAGCGGGTAGAATTGAAAGAGATTCAATTTCAAAAATTTTTATGTGAAAACTTGAAACTTTCATTATCTTTCTCACATAAAATAAACATTTATTATATTACAATCATGCATTTTCGAACCTTAATGCTGAAAAAATCAACAAAACTTAATCACTTATCACAAATGTTTGAGTAATATTTTATATACTGTTTGAAAAAATACATATATATTTTTTATAAAGAATGATATTTGAATATAAAATGATTCGAAAATATTTTTCCTTCTGATTACCAATTTTTCACTAGCCAATCTAACTGCATCGATAAATTGATTAATCGATTCCTTATTGCTATCTTAACCTGGCAATAAGGAGGCAGTAGTAATCAAATACAATTTCTTACCCATGCTACTATATCTCTATTACAAGAGAGAAAAAAATTGTTGAAATTGAATTAGTAGTTTTTGCTCGAGAAAATTTGGTTGCGGCTAAAGCCTAACTTAATTATCATTCACGTAATTCCTTGAATTAAAATCCGTTGAATTCATCGGATAATTACTAATGGATAAAAAAAATTACGAATGCAATAGAATCCTTAACAAAAAAATATCATTTTATCACAAAAGATTGAAAGTCTTACTGGTTTTTCCACTCGAATCACTTTCATGGTTTCGACGGTTTCTCTGAAGGAACATCCATGTGATATTTCATCAGTCAGTCAGTCGTATGTCAGACTAAACAGTCTGTATAATTATTACGTGAAGACTAACAAGGTCCAGAGAACCTCGCATCATCCATAAAACGTGCTTAGATGGATTACTTGCTGATATTGAATTCCCACGTCTGTTATCATAATATGCTTGTAAACACCTTGACAAAACATATATAATATTTTGTTATTGTATCATGAAGGGAGTGAATGAGAACAATGAAGTCGGGCGTTCATTGATGTGTCATGCCGTAGTAAATTACCCATAGTAATTAAACCCTCTAACGAGTTCTTCGAGTGTTATTTCCAACCCTCTCCTGTACAAACCAACTAGACGAACCAACCCCAACCGGGGTACACCACATAGCGATCCTGAGAGTCAACTGAAACACCACATGGCGATCCTGCTAGTTGACTGAATGTCAGAAGATATCCAGAATTAAGTGAGAGGGCCAGATGATTTTTTTCCTCGATGGTATGTGATTCCAACATATTTCCATTCTATGGTACCATGGGTTCCAGCCATCCCCAGCCAGAAGATGAAGATGGTTGTCCTGGGAATGATCGTGTTCCTTGATTGGTGTAGAAGAAGAACAAGGCGTGACTGGGAATCAGAAGATGCCATAATGACTGGTGAAATATCACATAAATGTTCCTTCAGGGAAGCCGTAAAAGCCATGAAAATGATTAAGGTGGAAAAAACCAGTAAGACTTTCAATCTTTTGTGATAAAATGATAATTTTTGTTGTTGCGGATTCTATTGCTATCATAAGTTTTTTTATCCATTAGTAATTATCTGATGAATTCAAGGGATTTTAATTCAACGAATTAAGTGAATGATAATTAAGTTAGGCATTAGCCGTAACCAAATTTTCTTCAGCAAAAATTACTAATTCAATTTCAACAATTTTTTTTCTCTCTTGTAATAGAGATATAGTAAGCATGGGTAAGAAATTGTATTTGATGACTACTGCCTCCTTATTGCCAGGTGAAGACAGCAATGAGGAATCGATAGATCAATTCATCGATGCAGTTAGACTGTCCAGTGAAAAATTGGTAATCGAAAAGGAAAATATTTTCGGATAATTTTTTTTTCGAAATTAAATCGAACTCAAATGTGAAATTCATATTGAAAAAGGGTAACCAGAGAATTGAAGATAAATTTGCCAAAGATAAATAATCCAAACGGTAAATATCCCAAACACGAGGTCGTCACCTCAAAGAGAATTTCAATAGGAAGCAAAATTTCGAATCAGCGAAATTAAATCAAGTGCAAGGTCAACGTCGGTTCATCGCAGTATTTTAGAATAATTGTACTTATTAAAGCTAGCTAGCAATATGAATTAATGAATATGTTGTCAAATTATAAGAACGAAATCTTAGGAATGTCCCAATTTGAATAATCAACATTCAGTTCAGTACAATGAGAATGTGAATATGTGAATTCACAAGTTATTTTTATTAACCAGAATATCCGATCAGCGTACGACTTAGGTACATCGTTGAGGAAACTGGAAAAATTATGCGCAGAAAATAACATTTTAGAATAATTGTACTTATTAAAGCTAGCTAGCAATATGAATTTATGAATATGTTGTCAAATTATAAGAACGAAATCTTAGGAATGTCCCTCAAAGACGAACATTACTGAAGACGTGAAACGAGTGATAGGTTAAAAATTGAGACAGTTAATTTTCTTTCAAAATTTAGTAATGAGATATAGTTTACTGACCAAGGCAAATAATTTTTATCAAAAATTTTTTGTGAATCGTGTAGGTTCAGCTGAAGAAAGTAATACTTGAAGTAATTGTATTCTTTATCAGGACTTCTCAGATAGCAATACGGTGATCTCTTTAACTCTCTATTCCTCTTATGAACTTTTTTTTTGGTAAACCAAGTAGAATTCACATCGAAACATCCAGGTTGATCCAATTTACAATTTCGATATTAGCTACCCTATTGAATTCAAGTTTAGATAACAGAATGCATGGAAGGATGCTGAAGAAAAATTGGTAAAGGCAAAAAATTAAAACCTTCAAAAAACTACATAAATATCAACTATGAAGAAGTTGATTTGAATTGTATAATTTTAGGATTCAGTAAAAAGGTGTAAATATAGTATTGTAGCGAATTCATCCACTTCAAGAAAAAGGGAAAAAAGGGCAGAGTCGAAACACGAAATTCAAATCTCCGAAAAATCGTATAAATATATTTCGCTCCGCTCTCAAAAATCACTCAACTCTCTCCAACCCATCTGCATTCACCGCTAAGAAGATATTCTATCTGTACGCTGCATTCCTGACCGACATCTGCATTTCATCTTTATCCGTGTCAAGGCGAAGAAATTCAATAAGGTCCAACGCACCGACATCTGGTTTACCCCCTCGACGACGGAAGCCCGGCGCCAGCGAGGACTACCTACCTATCAGCACCCAAGAAGATTTACAACCTGAATTGTTAGCCTGTGTTTTTCCAACCAAAAGAATTTTGTTGCCTTTCGAATTCACTTTTGTTGTAACACTCGAGAGTAAAATAAACAGGCTAATCCCTTTTCTTTATTGCGTGTTTGATTTTACAGGACACACGACCCCACAGTATTAGGAATATGTAAATAGATAAAGATAAGGTGAAAAGTTGGATAAAATATAATCAAATTTTAGATTTAACATCAAATAAGTTATGATATTTATATAAGTTATATTAGATAATAATCAGTAATGCATAATTATATATTTGAGAGAATTTGAGACTGATGTAATTATGTAATTTGTGAGATGGACGTCCATCAAAAAATTTTTTAGCTTACGTAGAAAAATTTTTTTCTCAAAGAGGGAAGGTGTAACGCATGTCAGACTAAACAGTCTGTATAATTATTACGTGAAGACTAACATCATCCATAAAACGTGCTCAGATGGATTACCTACTGATATTGAATTCCCACGTCTGTTATCATAATATGCTTGTAAACACCTTGACAAAACATATATAATATTTTGTTATTGTATCATGAAGGGAGTGAATGAGAACAATGAAGCGGAGCGTTCATTGATGTGTCATGCCGTAGTAAATTACCCATAGTAATTAAACCCTCTAACGAGTTCTTCGAGTGTTATTTCCAACCCTCTCCTGTACAAACCAACTGGACGAACCAACCCCAACCGGGGTACATCACATGGCGATCCTGCCAGTTAACTGAAACACCACAGTAAAGGTATTTTTTAATGATGTACTTATATTGAAGAGTGCCATTTTTGGTGCCATTTTGGGATAAAATGACATACTTCCATATGAAAACCAGCATATCATTAAAGAACACCTCACTATATATTTGACTAACAACTAATGGCTAGAAAAAAAACTTAGAAACTCTAGGAACCATAATACCGCAGAATAATAATATAAAAACGTCAAAATATATATTTTTAACAAGTTGGAAATAATAATTCAGTTGGCTCCCTCTTTGTCTTTCCAGAAAAAAATCTTTCTAGAAGTTCCAAAAAGCTCGCAGACATCTTCAATTAATGATTCTTCAGAAATATTGAATATTTGTTCAATGTTTTTGGAAGTTTATTTCATGGAGCTGGTAAAACTTGCATTTGCTCATGAGCATCATATGATAATTGCAGTACAATAGGCGGTTTCGGAAACTTGATCGGATCAACACGGGTAACTTATTCGGGTCACTCAAATGACAGATGTTGAACGCTTTATCCGTCATTTGAGTGTTAATCCGATGAAGTTTCCGAAACCACCTTATGATATATTGTTAGGAACTCCATACCACCGGTTTCCGCCTATGAGACAGTTCATCCCATAGCAACGATCCGCTCTTCCAAGAATTTGATTATGCGAACTATTCATTTTCTTTCTTTTCTTTTGAAGTGAATATGTAAGAGATAGTTAGTTCTAATCTGACCATTGTAAAGCTTATTAGGGCTCACAAAATAAACACCTCCTTCCGTAGTGTATTCTTTTCATTTAGCTTTCAATGAAGTTGTGATTAAGAAACCTAGAAACATAAACTCTTTTTAAAAACGGACTTTCGGAGACGTGTAACATAATTGGTGCTGCGAACAGGATATTGCAATGGGGTCTTAGTTCGAAAAAACCGAAATCAGTTTCCATTGTGAATACGAACTGTGACCGGATCGTGTTCGAGGAACTCCCGTTGAGTTTTAACTCTTAGTGCGATATCAAACCATCGACACTCAAGCCAGAAGAAAGACGATTCCACAACCAACCACTTCGATCCAGAAGGAAGACCTGGACACTTTTGGATGAATATCTTGGTGTTGTAAGTCCATCAATCCATTCCTCAAACCCATCAATTAAATTCAAATGACAGATATCAGTGAATCTCAATACGAATGGGAGATAGTTGCTGAGAATCAAAAAGCATAAGAATCAATCGAATTTATTGACGATAATCAATTAATTAGAAAAAGGAGATTTCAACCCTATCCAAGAAGAAATTTTATTTATTTATTTTATTTATATAATTCCGCTTCGACAACTAGGTCATTAGCGGCTTTGGTACAGTTGTTTTTATAAGTATAATTTCATTCAGTCAATCAATTTACATTTCATTTACAATTATCAGAAATACATGGCTTTTAAATCTTAATGTCAATTGCTTTGAGATATTGTAGTGTGTTTAGGCACTCGAGTCTCTTGATGTCGAGGGCTTCATCCAATTTGTTGCTAACTCTGTAGAACTTTCTTTGGATTTCATAGAGTGTACATTCAATAATGAGGTGCTTGAAATATATTTGGGTGTTGCAAGTGTGACACCATGGAGGAGGTTCCTTATTCAGTAGGTAGGAGTGTGTATAATATATATGTCCTATTCGAAGTCTTCTTACGGTTATGAGAGCGTTCCTTCTCTGAATGATGGGAGGTGAGATCGTGTTCAATATGGGAGAGTTTTGATCCGCGTTGGTGGAATAAAAGAGTCCATTTTACTTTTATGTCGTTCCTGTGTTTAGAAATTAGGTCATAACTTGTCAATATCTCTATTAGTTCTCCTTCAGATATGGCTTTTTTGCGGCTGTATCAACTCTTTCATTTCCGTCTATTCCAGTATGGGAGGATATCCACATTAAGGTTATTTTTATTGGCTCCTGGTTGTGGTTGATCAGATCTGAGATGTTGATGACTATTGGATTTTTAGAATATAAATTTTGAATTGCCTGAATTGAGCTCAATGAATCGGAACATATGATTGTATCTGGAATGTTCTGGGCGATAGCATATTCTATCGCTTTTGTATTGCTATTAGTTCAGCGGTGAAGATGCTACTGTTTTCCGGTAGTTTATACATCTGAACTGTTGTGGAAGAAAGGAAAGCGCATCCAACCCCATCCGACGACTTGGGTGCATCTGTGTATGTTATTTCTACGTGTTCGTAATGAGAAACCACTTCTCTGAAATGTTGTTGTATAACTTCTCTTGGGGTTTCCATTTTGTTGTATTTTATGAGTTTTATGTTGACGTTGGGTTTCTTATTAGTCCAGGGTGGATTAGAGGGTTCTTTATGCATGATTGTAGTTGGAATAGATGGGCTCGATGAATTAGAGACCAGGTAATACAACGGAGGCTTGAGGTTATCATTGTTTTGGTATTTTTGCTTATATTTTTGGGTACATATCTGGTTTTGGCATGGATTTTGCGTGTCACTAGAAATTCTTGCAGCGTATTTTAGCTGTTGCATTTGTCGTCGTAGTGATAAGGGCAGTTCACCTGCTTCCTTGCACAGGCTATCTGTTGGGCTAGTAATGTGGGCACCTAATGCTAGCCGAAGGGCGGTGTTCTGTATTACATCGAGCCTCTTTAGTGATGTTTTGCTTGCCGTAGCGTATAAGACAGATCCATAATCAAGTTTGGATCTAATTAATGTTCTATAAATTCTTAATAGGGTTTTCTCTTCTGCTCCCCAGTGTATATTTGATAAAACCTTCATTAAATTTAACCTTCGCATGCAGTCTGATTTTAGCTCCGTGAGATGTTCGTTCCATGTGAGTCTGGTATCAAAGATTAGTCCGAGGAAGGTGTGGAATCTCACGTTTTCCAGTGGGGTACCCATGAGTTTAAGTAGACATGGTTTGTAATTTCTTTTTGTGAACTTTATAACTTTGGTTTTGGTTTGTGAAAAGGTGAACCCAGAGGTACTAGACCATGTCTCCAATTTATTTATGCAGGCCTGTATTATGCTTACAGTTGTGTTCGAGTTTTGCCCACGGCACATTATGACAAAGTCGTCGGCATAAAGTGTTGGTTTTATAGGTGCTTCTATTGAGGAAACAATGTTGTCAAAAGCTATCAGGAATAGTGTTGTGCTGATCACGGAAACTTGTGGTAAACCGTTTTGTAGTGTGTATGTTCTTGATTTGTTATTGCCCATTTTGACCTTGAACGTTCTACCACTTAGGAAGTTTTGAATAAACTGTAACATTTTCCCGTCTATATTCATCTTTTGGAGCTTCTGTAGAAGTATGTGCTTCCAGGTAGTGTCAAAGGCTTTTACGATATCGAAAAAGACTGCAATAAATTCTTCCTTATTCGCGAAGGCGTCCAGAATTTCGTTGTGTAATTGTACTAGGTTGTCTGTTTTTGATCTATTTTTGAGAAATCCAATTTGATATTTGCTCATTAATTCTTTACTTTCTAGGATGTAGCATAATCTTTTATTTATTATCATTATTATTTATTATTTTATTTTATTATTATTTTCTCCATGAGTTTGCACATTGAGTTAGTCAATGATATAGGACGATAACTTTTATGCTCCATTTTTGGACTTTTCGGTTTGAGTATGGGTATGATGAATGCTCCTCTCCATTTACTCACAAATACGTACTCGTTGAAAATTTTTAGGAGAATCAAGAAGCCTGATTGAGGCAGATGTTTAAGGAAGATTGCCGGAATTTGATCCGGTCCTGGTGAGCTATTTTTACTGGTGTCAATGGCGTGTTTCAGTTCTTCTGGGGTAATTGGCGCATTGATTGGATTTGTGTTATCTTTATTTATCTTAATTGGTTCTGGAAGTTCTTTATGTTAATTATATTGCAGAAAATCAGAAGTGTAGTTTGCGTCTGATGAATTGGATTGAAAATTTTCAGCGAGTATTTCGACAATGTTGGTTTTGTTTGTGATAATGTTCAGATTTCTGTCTTTGAGAGCTGTTATTTCCTGCGTCCTCCTTTTGCCTTAAATAGCGTTTATTTTATGCCAAAGTTCCTTGATATTAGAGTTTGTGTTCAACTGAGATACATAATCTTGCCAAGATCGTTTTTTAGGGAGTTTCAGGATCCGTCGTGTGATTGCTCTCTGTTTCTTAAAATTTTCGAGGTTTTCAGGAGTGTTTTGCTTTTTCAGCTTGTATAACAGGTGTTTCGTCTGTTTAACGGTATTTCGGCAATCATTATTCCACCATGGAGTGTAATTTTTCCTCAAAGTGTTCTTTTTTTCCCTACAAAAAGCTCGGCAGCATTAAGGATTAGCCTAGTGAAATTGTCAGTAAGGGTGTTGATGTCATGATTCAATTCGAAATCCTGGAATTCACCATCTAAAAAGTCACTGAATGAGGTCCAGTTTGGTGAGTGATTTTAATAGGAAAGTGATTACTTCCATATAAACTATCCAGAACTTCTTGAAGATTGTGTTTGGGAGGAATATTAGTATTGCATACCGAGATTTTTTTAGGAATGTTTATAGATATTGTTATGGTTTCTAGGTTGGTTTGTGTATTTATGAAAATTGCTACCCCACCGCTGGCTTCTGTTGCATGTGTGCGATTATAAAAGTAACCATCATAGTTTTTTATGATTGGTGTATTGCCTTCCTTTATGTTAGTTTCTTGTATACACAACATGCCAGGATCATACTTGTTCAGGATTTCATGTATTCGTTCAAGATGGTTATAGAAGCCGCGGCAATTCCATTGGATGATATTGAATTTTGAATTATTGTTGCTTATTTGTTAGGGATTCATTTCCATCTGATAAATCGACCGGTTCTTGTGAATTTATACTTATACTACTGGACATTTCGTGCTCTTCGAGTTTCAGTTGGGCTCGTAACTTATTTAATATTTTGGTGATCTTTGTTTTGGTAGTTTAACTAGGTAAGTGTGGGTATATACTTTCGATTGTGTGTATAATCAAGTTGACGTTCTCAGTCATATTGTATGCATTGCTGAGTGGGTTTTTATTTACGATGCTAAGTTCAAGGAACTTTTTGAAATCTTGGAATTCGAAGGGAAATTGTGTAGGGTCGGCTTGAAAAATTGTTTCAATTTCATCGAGGTTTAGACTGAGTTGGGGAAGTTGTGAGGTTTTATGCTTTTTGTTTCTGTATATTTTTGATGGATTGGGCGTAGGTGCCACAAAAGTTTCTTCCGGTTTTTCAGCATAAGAACCAGATAATGGTTCTCCTAGAGGGTTATTAGTTCCTTCCAAATTTGGTGAATTTGGAATACTGGTTGAGGCATGCCGTTTTTTTGGATTCTCAGATTCTTCAGTAGTGGGATATTCTTGTTCCATCTGTTGATTTTCCTTGAAAGTCTCTGTATTACTCCGGTTATTATGAGTGGGCTCAGGAGGCCCAAGTGCACTGGTTGTTGTGGCTTGTGGTGTATTTGGCCAGGTGGTTGCTATGTGTCTTTGTTCCTTGCAGTTATAACAAACTAATGTATCAGAAGACAAAAAAATTCTGTAATTGGTTTGTTCGTATGTTAGGAGGAAAGATGATGGGAAACTGTTTTCTTCGTCTTCCGGTGGACTAATGAACACTTGTCTCTTGAAGCTTAGTATGTGTGAATACTCATCTTCCTCTATTCCAGCTCTCAGAAAGTTTGTACTCGAGACTAGTGTAAGACCAAGATCTTTCAGCTTCGCCTCAATGATTGCGTGGGGAATAGAAGGACATGCATTTGAAATGATGATTCTTTTCGCTGGAGTTATAAATCTTCGGATATGAATATCTAAACCTCCTATGTTGATTCTAGATCGGTTTTTTAATAGTTTGTCGACTGTTTTTACTTCATCTAAGAATATACAGACTCTCTGGTTAGAAAGGCGTGATATGAATCTAATACATTCTAGTCCAGTTAAGTTTCCGATAGCTTTAATGTAGTCAGAGTTACGGAGATCTCCAATTGCATTCAGTATGATGGCTTGCTCCTTTTTTGGGAAACTTGGTGTCGGAGCTGATCTAATTGCATTTGCGTATGATGTTTTAGGTGAGTTATTTGATTGCGAGGTGGATGGTTCGTGTATGATTGTACGTATCAGAGGTAACACGTGTGTACTCACCAACTGGTTGTACGGGACAAAAGAAGAAATTTGATACACTCAGAAATGAATAACCAAACTTCTTCCAACCCAACCATTCTAGAAAATATGTTCAGACAAGACATTCAAGTTCATTTAAATTCTATGCCAGAATATTCTCCTGGTGACAATTTGTCAATTTTCATAAACGAAATAGATTATTTAGTGTCTCATCTTCAGAGAAGATTAAGCCCAGACTTGACCTATGCTTTGAATTTTGCTATCAGATCAAAAATTAAAGGTGAAGCTAGGGATTTCATTGCTGTTCTGTGGATTACTTCTTCCGACTCTATGATATCTGTTCTGTGGTTAAGGTTATGTTAGAATGGTTAGATTAAGAGGTTGAGATGAAGACATGCTCATGTTAGAGCGAAACTGAATATTTTATATTTTGTAAGAATAAAAATATAGTTTCGATTACTCTGCATATATTATTCCAGCATGGTAGCAGAGGTCCGTGGTTGAATATTCATCAGGCTGGATAGCATAAAAGCGGATTGAAAAATGGATACACATATTCCTATACCCAATTTCAAATCAGGTTCAGAACCGTATGATACATGGCGATACAAATTTCTCTTGGTACTGGAAATTGAAAACTGTAAGGAAACAATTGATCATGATGAAAAACCAAATTCAATCGCAACTGATTCAGAATGGAATAAGACGCAGACTAAGACTAAATTGCTCTTTGCATCGGCTGTGGATGTTGAAATCATTATGGAATGCAAGACAGCCAAACAGATGATGAATAAGTTGGATAACTTATATTTGAAGAAAAGTGAACTAAGGCAAGCATTGATCGACAGAAAATTGAGCAGACTTATATTTAATGAAAGTGAAGATCCTGAAAAATTCTTCGGTATTTCGAACGTTTAATAAAAGATCTTCAAAATGCTGGTGCTACTGTTGATAGGAAAAGAAAGTTAACTTCATTAATTATAACCCTACCAGAAAGTCTAGACTATCTGACAGACCAGACCAAACAAATACTACTGTTTCTGAAAACAAACATGATGCTCCTGTATTCAAAACAATGGTGAAATCTGATGAAAAAATATGTTTTTCATGCAACGAAAGAGGCCACGTTGCACAATTTTGTCCAAAAAGGGGTAATCATGTGAGAAATAATACAAGAAGAAATTTTCATGGTCAAGGACGAGGCAATCAATGTGGAGGTTATTATCAGAGAGGAGAATACCGTGGTGGAAGAGTTAAAGACCATTAACTCATTTAATATGGAGATCAACACTAGTGAGGTGGAAGAACAAGGTAGGATACGTTGGATTTTGGATAGTGGTTCAACTAATCACTTGATTAATAATGATCTTTATCTTGATAAAAGTTTTACGCTTAAGAAGCCAGTAAATATTAAAGTAGGAAATGGAAATAATGAAATAGCTACCAAAATTGGTAATATTAAATGTAACTTTGGTGGAATTATTGTTGATATCAAGAATGTTTACTATTCAAATAATATTAATAGTAATTTGCTAAGTGCTTCTTGTATTCTTAAAGCTGGTAATTCAATTTTGTGTAAAAACTCCACAGCTGAAATTTATAATTTGAAGAATTTATCATTGACCACTGCTGTTTTGAAAAATGGACTTTTTGAAGTTGAAAGTAATACAGTCGATATTAATAATACAGAAAGAGTAGTAGAAATACAAACAAGGAATAGGGAACTAGAGAAAGAACGTTTGCATCGTTTATTAGGCCATATTAACCATAATGATTTATATAAAATGTGTAAGTATAATATTATTGAGGGCTTACCAGATAACCTGAATTCTATCAGAATAAATTGCGAAATATGTGTATCGTGCAAGATGGTTGTTTTGACCTGAATTGGTTTATTCAGGTGTATTGGGGGGTTTCAATAGTAGAGACCCCGCTTGGTTGAATTAATCGCACTTGATTAATTCTGTTTTTATTAAAATGAAGACACGACCGACGAATATTTCTGATGTTTATCAGAGATGTTGATGCTTTTAAAATAAGCAGATAATTGAAGAACTTATTGACCAGTTGTTCAATATCGTTGCACTGATGAGCCGAAACTGGTGTTGAGGTGTATTAAAAACGCACTTTTAACACGTAACAAAAATGTATTTGCTTGTATCTGTATTAGATAACAAGACCGAAATGGTATACAAGTTATACACTAGAATCTTCCTTCTATATCTTATTCGATAGCAAGGTCGAAGCGACTTTCAAATGAGAAGTTACGAATTTTTACAACACAAGAATTAACGTATAATCTTGTTTGTAAATTCGAAGGCGAATTGTTGTGTACTGTACAACGGTCAAATGAAGAGTGTTTAAAACTAACTAAAACCCAATTTAAGAAAATTCCCTTCTTCACATTTTAGAGGGAGAATATAAATTTTGATTGGATTTTTGAATTAAGCGACGCCCTTCTAAGATCCGAAAAAACACCTCGGATTGGCTGGTGCGAAAGAGAGAGCATAAAAGTGTGAAGGAAATTTCCCTAATGGTCTGGGACGATAAATTCTATAAAATGTCATATGTGATGTCTGGATTCTTTGAGTACCACCCATAAAGCTACGATTCCTGGAATACTAAGAGCTTGAATTTCATCTGCGTGTTTTCTGTCATGCAAGATATTACTTTTTGTTGGCTTGAGATAAGATGCTCTTAGAGCCGGTGTTAATTGATTTAAACCAAAAAATATTGAATTTCGGGCATATTGCTGGAAACCAAAGAATTCAGACTGCGACGTTGAAAAATCAAGAAAAGACAATATATCATAAAATGATGGGTCCGGGATACGGGACACAACATACTCCCGCGCCTTGAACCATCAGGTTCAATATAATTGGATTGATATCTTCGAACAAATGAATAGTTAACAGAATATTTACAAACGAAAGAATTGAAAACTTAGATCAATTACTATGATTAGAATGATATCTTCTAACGGATGAATTAATAGTACATAATATTCACAAATGAGAAAATTAAAAATATAGATCAGTTACTATAATTAGATGATGTCTTCCAACAAATGAATAGTTAACATAATATTCACAAACAAAAGAATTAAAAATATAGATCTAATACTATAATTAGAATGATGTCTTCCAACAAGTGAATAGTACATAATATTCACAAACGTAAAAATTAAAAATTTGGATCAAATATAGCATATGATACGAATTAATGTAATATTCACAAATACATCAATCATGAAACCTGAACCGAATATATATACGCATGAACTGCAACCCATAAATAATAAGTTTATAGACTCATCAATCATAAAAAAAAATCTGGAATACATAGCATGCAAACAATCGAATTGGTAGAACTACATTTCAAAATATTGCTAGGTAAACTGAATTAACTAATATGATTGAGTCAACAAGCTACTAGCAAGAACAACCTTAACAAGGTGCAAAATTCCAAACAAGAAATAGGTGTTGAAGTAATACGATCGAAAAAACACAGCCTTTTTTCCTATAAGAGATCGCTTGCCATAGTACCACCAATGAGGAAAATGAGAGGTGTAAGGAATTACTTCATTTACGTCAGATGCCATGAATGATAGGATAGAGAGGTAAAAAATCGGTTCTATATGGTTACTAATGCTAGTAACAGCGTTTCGATGAAAGTAAACAATATTCGTAACATTAAACTCCACATTATAATCATATGTGGAGCTATTTTCAAGTTTTATATTAAACGAAAATGATGAAACGCTTAGAATGCCTGGTAAAGGTACGTAGTTTTCATAGGCCAACAAGCAGTAATATACAGTATAATAGACTGATTCCAAAAGTGACAAGACAATATGTTTCATGGTAGACACAACAGATTTAGAATAACCCTCCTTGTTTCTTGATACATCGATCGGGCTAGCATGAATGACAAAAGCGAAATATGTATTTTTGATTGAGCCGGGAACTGCATAATACTTCGTACGGCTATTACTAATCGAAAATATTTGATGACCTACATGTCCAGGAGGTGCGCGGATATGATGGTATGTTTTTGCAATAAGTGTCAAAATAAGGGATTCTACATATTCCGCATAATTTATGACCTTTTCCATCATCACCAGATAAATAAACTTATAATTCGAATTAACATACTCATGTACACCTATGACTAAAATATATAAATATAATTGGTCAGGCTCCGAGAATTTTAGTACAGCACCGTTGATAACGGGTGCATGAGTTTTATGATCGTTCCGTTTTTTATTGAGATGAAGAAGTGCCTTACACTTTTCGAGACACCCTCTGTATTTGCCGGCGGAACAATGAAACGAGTCGCGATATTTAAACGAAAAATAGATATTTAAAGAAGCCTTTCTTGAACGTTTACAAATTGTACGATTTCGACCGGACATTCGATCTATGTATGCGGTGAAATTACCCAAAGGCGAACGAAAACGAGGGATGAGAGAGGTCGACTCATTTTGAATATTTTGACCTGCTATTAGGGACTCGTTCAAGGAGATTACCGAGGAGGTAGCGAAAGTATCTACTTGTATTGCAGCTGGGCAATAAAATTGTTGATGAACATCGGTTTCTTCAAAACTCGAGAGGTCTTTGAAATTGAAAGGTTCCGAACACAAATTCGGATTCCTTTCGAAAGGGTCGCACACTTCGAAGTTTGATTTATTGCCTCCCAAGTGTGGCCGACCAACAAGGCTGTCATTAGGCTCATTTCGGTTATCGAAATTATCTTCGCACCGAGTTTCTTCAGATAGCTGCGTTTCATTTGATGCTTCAATAATTGCATCAGAGAATTTAGAATTCATGCTATTAATGCAAGGCATATTCTTGGTTTGCCAGATTAATTTCTGTGAGCATGAATTTGAATCAAATTGAGCACTGAGTGAAGTGCGTTGGTTCAACAGATTGATAGCTATCGTATATAATTCTATCCACTTTTCCTCAAATTTATTTTGATAAATTTCTATTTCGTCTAATTCGGTTTCATCTGAGATTAATTGTAATTCTAAATGAATTTCTTCGGAGGTAGTGCGCGCGGCATCTACTTCATTAAGATATTTTTCTAAGAGAGGATAGTGCTTAGTTGCATCGAACTGGTTCAGGAATTTTTCGAATTGTTTGAGTTTAGTCCTGGCATTTTCGCGTTTGATTTTCAATATTTTTATTTCGTTTGACGACATTTTTTCGATAAAGCAATTCAAATAATCAATTGATCAACATAAAGAATACAAGAATGAGGAATTCGAACAAAGGGAAATAACTTGGTGGGTCAATGACTTACAACTTACAAGCTGGACAATTCCTCACAATATGCAGAAACACAATTATTTCGCACTTAACACAATTCGCGAACTTTTCTATATCGCGGCACAAAAACTCATCAGCGAACTTTCACTCCAAGGGTTGGTTTGGGATCCGTTGAACCTGGGTTGACAAGGATCTTCGAAGGATGGACTGTATGATTGTATGTGAATAATATCCGTGGTTCGATGAGATCAATTGCTTCTTGGATATTATATTCGAATGGGACCAAAGTTTCCGTGAATGATATCCGGTTCGCTAGGACCAATGTTTTGAACTGAACGATATCCGGCCCGAAGGACCAATGTTTTGACCTGAATTGGTTTATTCAGGTGTATTGGGGGGTTTCAATAGTAGAGACCCCGCTTGGTTGAATTAATCGCACTTGATTAATTCTGTTTTTATTAAAATGAAGACACGACCGACGAATATTTCTGATGTTTATCAGAGATGTTGATGCTTTTAAAATAAGCAGATAATTGAATAACTTATTGACCAGTTGTTCAATATCGTTGCACTGATGAGCCGAAACTGGTGTTGAGGTGTATTAAAAACGCACTTTTAACACGTAACAAAAATGTATTTGCTTGTATCTGTATTAGATAACAAGACCGAAATGGTATACAAGTTATACACTAGAATCTTCCTTCTATATCTTATTCGATAGCAAGGTCGAAGCGACTTTCAAATGAGAAGTTACGAATTTTTACAACACAAGAATTAACGTATAATCTTGTTTGTAAATTCGAAGGCGAATTGTTGTGTACTGTACAACGGTCAAATGAAGAGTGTTTAAAACTAACTAAAACCCAAATTAAGAAAATTCCCTTCTTCACATTTTAGAGGGAGAATATAAATTTTGATTGGATTTTTGAATTAAGCGACGCCCTTCTAAGATCCGAAAAAACACCTCGGATTGGCTGGTGCGAAAGAGAGAGCATAAAAGTGTGAAGGAAATTTCCCTAATGGTCTGGGACGATAAATTCTATAAAATGTCATATGTGATGTCTGGATTCTTTGAGTACCACCCATAAAGCTACGATTCCTGGAATACTAAGAGCTTGAATTTCATCTGCGTGTTTTCTGTCATGCAAGATATTACTTTTTGTTGGCTTGAGATAAGATGCTCTTAGAGCCGGTGTTAATTGATTTAAACCAAAAAATATTGAATTTCGGGCATATTGCTGGAAACCAAAGAATTCAGACTGCGACGTTGAAAAATCAAGAAAAGACAATATATCATAAAATGATGGGTCCGGGATACGGGACACAACAATGGTTAGGAAACCTTTTGAAAATAATAGGTCAAGGGCGAAACGAATTCTAGAAATAATACACACAGATGTTAAATATTTTAATGTTGAAGGGTACGAAGGTTCTAAGTATGTTGTCTCGTTTATTGATGATTACAGTCACATTGCATCAGTTTATTGTATCAAATCCAAAGACGAAGTTCTTAATTGCTTTAAGTCCTACCGCAATTATATGATTAATTTTACAGGAAATAGGATTCGTGAAATTCGTTGTGATGGTGGTTCAGAGTACCTGAATGGAAAGTTTTATAGTTTGGCTAGAGAATTAGGTTTTCGATTACGTCCGTCCCCTTCTTATGTTCATGACTTGAATGGTGTTGCTGAACAGCTGAACGATTCAACCGAACGATGATGGATCGTACTAGGTGTTTGCGAAAAGAAGCAGGTTAGAGAAAAAGTACTGGCTTGAAATTGTTGTAGCTGCTACTTATATAGGCAACCGATTAATTTGTTCAGCAACAGGACAATTTAAGTCTCCATATGAGATTTTCTTCGGAAAGAAGCCTTCAATCAAAAACTTGCACTTGTATGGCAGTAAAGCATTTGTTCACGTCCCGGATTTGCATAGAAAAACACAAGATGATAAGGCTCGAGAAGGTATTTTGGTTGGTTTTTCAGATGTAGGTTTTCGTGTTTTGGTTAATGGAAAAGTCATTGTTGCAAGAGATTCATTGAAAAGGATAAACCTTTCATAATATTCGATAATGATGAGAGTGGTGAAGAAGGTGGTAATAGAGTAGAATTAAGTGACGTGAAATTCGTAAATCAGCTAGATCTGAGAAATTTCCTGAAAAATATGAAGACTTCGAATTATACAACTGTATAGTTGACATTCCTAAAAATGTTGAGCAAGCTTTAACTAGTGAACATTGGAAAGAGGCCATGAAAAGGGAGTATAATCATTTTGACTGAAAATGAAACATGGGAGTTGGTAAATTTTCCAAAGGATAGGAAATTGATTGGTCATAAATGGGTATTTGTTAGGAAAAATAGTGGTAGGTTTAAAGCAAGGTTGGTTGCTCTGGGGTATCAACAGCCAGTTTTATTTGAGGAAAATTTGTTTTCACCAGTTGTTAGTTACACACTTATGAAAGAAAGTCTTTTTGGTAATATCAAGCAAATTAAAATATTACGTACATCAGTTTGATGTTGTTACAGCATTTTTACATGGAGAAGTTAAAAGAGAAGTCTACATGACTCAACCTGAAGGGTTATTGGATGGTTCTAGAAAGGTATGTCTTTTGAGGAAAGCACTCTATGGTTTAAGAGAGTCCAAGGTGCTGGTTTGAATGTTTCCATAACTACGTTTTGAAAATTGGATTTCAGGTTTTGCCAGGAAATTGTCCTTATGTTTTGAGAAATAAGTTAGGTGTAGCATTTTTGGCATTATATGTTGATGATTTACTAGTTTCTGGAAGTTCTCTAGAAATAATAGGAGAAATAAAAGATTTATTGTTTATTCGTTTTCGCATGAAACATTTAGGTGAAGTTAAAACCTACTTGGGAATAAATATTTCTTATAATCGTGCCAATGAAATTGTTAAACTTGATCAGAAATCATATATTGAACAGTTAACTAAATATAGAATTGTAAATTCTCGGTCCTTCAAGACACCAATGGAACAAAATTTGAAATTAGAGTCTGATGTCAAGGTGTCTGTGAATACAGAATATTGTACTCTTATTGGGGCTCTTCTATACTTGAGTATGAGAACTAGGCCAGATATTTTTTTTTCGGTCAATTATTTGAGTCGATTTCAGGATTATTCTAATGAGGTTCACTTTAAATATGCGATGCGTGTGTTGGCTTATGTGTTTCACACTAGAGATCTATGTTTGAGTTTTTCCACTCACAGGGAAGAAATTGTAGCATATAGTGATGCTGATTGGGGATGTGACCCAATTGATAGAAAATCTGTGTCGGGGATTGTGGTAAAATTGGTCGGTTGCCCAGTCTTCTGCTCATCTAAGCAGCAAAGAGTTGTAACCAGGTCTTCTTGCTTTGCAGAGTGTCATGCTCTAGCGGACACCATAGATGAAGTCAAGTTTATACGCGGTTTGTTAATTGAAATGGGCTTAGGTAGTGAAGAACCAGCAATTATTTATGAAGACAATAGTAGTACACTTAGTTTGGCTAATAATTGTAATTTTACAAAACGGAGCAAACATTTAGATATCAACATTCAATATAACATTGATTCTAAAGAGATAATTGTTGAGAAAATTGATTCAAATGATAATTTGGCTGATGTATTTACAAAGGCACTAGGTAGAGAAAAATTTTGTATCTTTAGGGGGATGTTATGTTTAGAATAATTTGTATTAAACATTTAAGTATTTTTATATAGGTAATTTCTATGTTTGTAAAAACCTAAAAATTAAGGAGGAGTGTTCTGCGGATTACTTCTTCTGACTCTATGATATCTCTTCTGTGCTTAAGGTTATGTTAGAATGGTTAGATTAAGAGGTTAAGATGAAGTCATGCTCATGTTAGAGCGACTCTGAATATTTTATATTTTGTTAGAATAAAAATATAGTTTAGATTACTCTGCATATATTATTCCAACAATTGCTTTTCAAAACGCCCTAGATTGGATTTCTATTAGGGGTGCATTATTACAGAGATATGGTGATCAACGAAACGAAGATTTATTAGTATCATCACTAACTCAATGCGTTCAGAGAAAAACTGAAAGTTCTCTAGATTTTTACAGTAGAATATCGAAAAGTTTGAACGATGTTTTACAACATATGACTTTAAAACTTCAGGAACAAAATTATTTACAGTATAAAAAACATGGCATGAATAAATTGGCTTAGAAAACATTTCAAATTGGACTTTTAGAACCCTATAGAACATTAGCAATTTTGAAATAAACTCCTTAGAAGAATGTATAAATAAATGCCAACATTATGATAACCGAAAACAAGAATGGGAATACTGTTAATTTTTCAGGAAATCACAAGATGTAAATGAAAACCAATTTTCCTCCCTCCTCCCAACAACCAATATAGAAATAATCAGGAGTATCGAAAACCGATTATTCAAAATCAACATCAGGCGACAAATCCAACTCAAGGTTTTCCGTATCCTATAAATAAACCAATTTCGAAAAATCAAAATTTCCCAACCAACCGACAAGTTTTTGGAATCAACCGAAACCTACTCCAATGTCAATTTCGACACGGAATACATTCAGACAACCCTGCATACCTATGTCTGTTTCTACGAAACAATTTTCACAAAATCAACCACAACCAAATTTCATGTCACAGGAACTGTTTAACGTACAATCCGAAAATGAAAATCTTTATGATCTAGAACCTGAAATTTGCGAATATGACGAAATCGCTGATTTTTCAGAAAATTCGGAAAATTATAATGAAGAAGACGAGAATTTTCAAACAGTAGCTTCGAAATTCGAAAAAAACATAGATTTGAATTGCGTAAAAATCAAATCAAAACTGCCCTATATTTATCTTCCAAATATTGATTTGAGAATTCTTATCGATTCAGGTGCTACAAATTCTGTTGTAAATCGAAAACCCGCATTTGAAAAATTTTCATAATTTTTATTTAAAGAAGAGTTTAGCGTATCAGGTTAAGGAAATACAATACAGGCGAAAGATAATCTCAATTTCCCAATTTTATACGAACTATGAATTTTTGAGAATACTCATTTACATATGGTAGCTTGGCATAAGAAATTCGATGCTTTATTAGGAACATCTGATCTGCAAAAATTGATTACTAAACTCATACATTAGAAATCAATGATTTGAAAATACCTTTTACTCCTGAATATACTACTAAAATAAAACCACGCAAACTTACCGCGGAAAATTTCGTAAAAGTACCTGTCACTATAGAAAACGGTGATGTTCTATTACCCATAATAAATTTTCAACAATTTTCGACACCTGAATGCATTGCTCACGCGAAAAATTTATTTTGTTACATTCCGATTGCCCAACCAATCGAAAATGAAGTACAAATCAATTTTTCCGAAAGAATACAGGTAAAATCTATTTTAGAAACTGAAATATCTAACCCTCTGCTAGAAACTCAGAATTTTAAACTCGCGAAAAATATCAGAACCACCCACATGAATTCTGAAGAAAAAAGAGAAATTTTAAAGCTTTGTAGCAAATTCAAAAATATCTTTTATAATGAAAACTGCGATCTCTCATTCAGTAACACAGTCAAACACAAGATTAGAACCAAAGACGAGGAACCCGTTTATATCAAATCTTTTAGACACCCTCATCACATGAGAAAAATTATCCAAAAACAGATCCAAAAACTGCTTGATGACAAAATCATACGTCCATCAATTTCACCCTACAGTTTGGATTGTAGACAAGAAAAAAGATGCGTCCAGAGAAAAGAAATATCGAATGTTCATAGATTGCCGACGCCTCAATGAAAAAACTGTTGAAGATAATTATCCCCTCCCACGAATTGAAGAAATTTTGGAAAACCTTGGAAAAAGCTGCTATTTGTCAACAATTGACATGGCTAAAGCATTTCACTAAATTGAAATCTATCGAGAAAACTGCTTTTACAGTTAACAACGGTCATTATGAATACCTTCGTATGCCCTACGGACTGAAAAACGGCCCAAGCACATTTCGACGTGTTATGGATGACGTATTAAAAAAATATCTTCATATATTTTGTTTTGTATACATGGACGACATTGTCACTTTTTCTAAATCATTGCAAGAACACATTTACCATTTGAAATTCATATTTCAGAAAATCAAAGAATTCAATTTCAAAATCGAACTCGATAAATGTGAATTTTTAAGTAAAAAGTAGAATTTTGGGACCTGTCATAACTTCCGAAGGAGTATCCTTCAAAATTAAAAACCATAGAAAATTACTCCATTTCACGTACTGCGAAAGAAATAAAATCATTTTAAGGTTTGGTAGGTTATTACCGCCGATTCATACAAAATTTCGCACATATTGTTTCACCATTCACTAAATGCCTGAAAAAAGGTGCAAACATAAAACCTGACGATCCTGAATATTTACACGCATTTCAATCATGTAAAGAGATATTAACAAATGCCCCAATTTTGGTCTACCAGATTTTGAAAAACCTTTCAAATTAACTACCGACGCTTCAGATATAGCCATTGGAAGTGTTCTTTCACCATCAAATCGTCCTGTAGCTTACTATTCAAGAACTTTAAATTCAGCCGACAAAAATTATTCCACAATTGAAAAGGAATTACTGGCAATCCTAGATTCCACTAAACATTTCAGACCATACCTTTTTGGACAAAAATTCACCATTGAAACCGATCATAATCCCCTTGTATGGCTCTATAAAATTAAAGAATCCAATTCTAGACTGATACGTTGGAAATTGAAATTAGAAGAATTTGATTTTGACATAATTTATACCAAAGGCAAAGAAAACAAAGTTGCTGAAGCACTTTCTCATGTTGAAATTAATAATCGAGAAAACGACGATAATTCATTACTGACAGACAACGACCTTAATGTCAATTTAGCTTCAATTTTACCAAACACTGATGAAATATCAGTATTAGAAAATGACGAAGTAGAAAAAATTCTAAATTCAGAAAACAACCAATATCTAATTAAACAACCTGAAGATCAAAACCAAGATAATAACTCCGATGCTATTATTCATTCCACCCAAGAAGATAACGGAAAAGTTATACCAATCACCGAATCATCTGTGAACATTTACCCAAACAGAAATATTTTGAATATAGGGGAGCAATATAACTTGAAATATACGAAAACTTTCGGGAAAAAACTTACAATGTATCAATAAGACAAAATCGAATGGAAACAGACTTTTCCATCCTTTTCAAAGAAATCTTCAGACCGAATGAAACCTATGGAATTTACTTTAGAGATAATAAGTTACGACTACCATTTGTTCGATTCTGTAAAGAGTCATTTAATTATTCAGTGAAACATTTTATCAGTAAAATTTATTTATTGAATGTCAATTGCGACGAAAATCAAAAAGAGATCGTTTCCGAATATCATGATAAAAATCATAACAGTATCTCAGAAACCTACAATCACTTATCAAAAAAGTACTACTGACCTAAAATGATACAATCAATTACCCAAATTATCAATCAATGTGAATTATGCCTCAATCTAAATACGAAATGCATCCTTATAAATTAAAATTTTCTGGTCCCCTTTTTGCCAAAAGACCTTTTGAAGTAACTTCACATGGATACCTTTCCTTTTGAAAATTCTAAGTTTTTAACAATTATCGATTTATTCTCTAAGTACGCCCAATCGTACCTTGTGAAAGATGGTACTGGTCTAACTATTTTGAATAAATTACGACATTTCTTTGCTCATCATAAAATCCCTCAGAAAATTGTGTGTGACGAAGGGAAAGAATTCCATAATAAAACATTCATCGAATGTTGCAAACTCAACAAAATAAATTTACATTTCACCACTGTAAATAATCCAAGCTCTAACTCTCCAATCATTCAAAGGGTCATTTAAGAGCTTTAGTTAAACCAAGCGTCTTTGAGAACTGCGCTGTGATAAGAGAAATTTATGGGGAACGTCGTCAGACTACAGAGTCGCATTGTACGGAAAGGTTGCGATTTTGACAGGTTACTTTGGAAATTCTCAGTATCGTAGCGATAAGAAAACGACACGTTGAATTCGACAGGCTAAAATCGATGGGAAAATTTTAGCTTGAGAAGAGCAAAAAATGCGTAGGTGTTTTCCGTTGAAGTGAGAGGCACAAGAGAGAAAAACTCAAATTAGGGTTAACGTTTTGAAGGGGGGAAGTTAAGAAAAAGTTGCTAGCTAGACGTCGGGAATAGCCTGTCGGGGGTTTGTTTTGGGGGTACCAAGAAAAGTGGTACGGAACTTAAAGTTCGGAGGTTAGGGTCTTTGATAGGGACAGATAGTGATAGCTCGAGGTAGAAGATTGCCGTTAGATAATCGAAAGCAGATTTTTAGAGTCGACGATATTGAGCGCGAATTCGTGGCGGGAGTGCCGGAAAACAGTGTTAATTTTCGAAGCGTGTGAATTTTCTTTCAGGAACGCCGTGGGTAAACTGGGTTGCTAGAGTCTGAAAGGTAGGAAAGGTTGCGATTACGTATTAACCCTTATTGTCTATTGTAAAATATTACTAGGGTATTCTCCGATATTGCTGACAGCTCTCGACCCCAAATTGATTTGATGTGTTTAAATTTGTAAAATCTGTGTAAATTCATTGGAGAATTGAGTGTTCGGACCTCTTCGGTCGATCACTGTATGTGATAGTTGAAATTAGGTTGGTAGTTTTATTTTCATGAGTTCATGTGAACAGTCGGTATATTTTTATTTTTTATTTTTGTTTATCGTGACCCCCTCGTATACCATAAATGAATTGCCGAGGTTGATTTGAGTTAAATTGATTAAGATTACGACTTTGTAGAGTCTTATAAGGATTATGTGAATATAGAAATCCCAATCATATGCGCGTAACCTGTCATTTAATTTAAATATAGTTTTAATGTGCTTAGAATTTGATTTTCTTTCCTGTTGTCTCATCACTCAGAAAAATATCAAAACAAAAGACTCTATCCTCGTGCATCGAGAACGAACTTTCATCCCTTTCGGACAATTAGAGTAGAATAATGTTAGATGAGATGAATTAGTTTTTGATTGAAATTTAATCCTATTATTTTGAATGGTGACAGTTGAGAAATTGAGTAGCTATTTGGTATTCTAGTTAGTTTTACAAGTGAAATCAAAATTCTACTTTTATAAATGGTGACAGAGATTAAAGTTTGGATTGTAAGTTCAATAATTTTCAAAAATCAAAACGATAATGACCTATCTACTATTACATTGCCGAACAATTCTAATCGACAATGATTTCAAAATTATCCATGTTTTAAAGAATAAACATCTACTGACTGCCATGATATCATAATAAAGAAGCCTATTGTAGTGGTATGAGTTAGGGTAATTAATATTAAGACCATACTAGTCCATTCGTTGAACGTTTATTGATTTATTCCATAGAAATTATAACTTACAATGGAAGCGCTGAGGGAAAGAGAAACGTGTTGTCTAGAGAAAGATAGAGCTAGGAGTGGCAAGAAGCACGCCAAATCGCATTTATTAGAAGCGTGGAGCGTCTTATTTTATGCTTTTTGTTAAATTTTTCGTTACAAAACATGATGAAAACTTGATCAGCCGTAAAACTACATAAACAGGTCGTAATAAGGCCAAAATATCAATATGTCACAAGTAAGATGACATCTATCTCATCTGGGTTTTTATTCAATTAAAACTGATTTGTTTTATTTTTTTCCTTATTTCTGAATAAGAGATAAGACTTTCTGTATATTATAGATTTTCAAAGGACAATGTCCTGAGGAAAAGATGGTTAGTGGCGGTACGAAGAAAAACTTTGTTTCCACGGACACCTCTTTAATTTGCAGCAAGCATTTTGTTTAAAATTATTATTAACATTGGCATAAATGAAATTTTGTTCAAATAAATCAAGTTATTAAATCTCAAATGTTAATAAATGTTGAATAATTCTTCCAGTGAATTTTGGATTGATTGAAAGTTTATTTAATAAATCATCACAGCGATATCAATCGGCATTTTGCGCGCATGTTCTTATTAGGGGAACAGGGTGCTATCGTTTTGTCCAAATGTCTGTAATTTTGAGCCGAAAATGGTTCTCAAACTACTAGGTTGGACTCACTGATGACGAATCCGGTGTCAAAATTGATTCTGCCGTCCGATCGTGGACACGATAACTGTCGAACAAAGCAAACTAGCGGCTAGAAACTTCCAGGGTAAGTCGCGTATCGGAATGCAGTGGTTCAGTTCGTTAATGGGCTGAATCGGTGTAACGGTTCCGAAGCTTTAGCTGTTTGAAATTTTGAAGTTATTTCCCTGATATTTCAAAAACTGATGAAGCGATTGGATTGAAACTTTGCAGTGAGTTGGAGTGAAATAACGCGCAAATTTTGCAAAAAATTTTTTCAGATCGTACTATCAGTAGATAAACAAAAATTTTCGAAATTTTTTCCGAACATTTTTTTTTCTGGAAACTTCATCATATTCCAAAATAATGTGCTCTGACCTTGACCTTCATACTTCACATCTGTGTACCAAATTTCAATTCGATACAATTAAAATTTTCGGAGATATTGGGAAAAAATATGTCAAATTTCGTGGTTAATTATTCCCTCGGTATCGTTGTTTTTCCGGAATAATTTCCAGAATAGCTCGAAATAAACTAGACAAGCAATGAACTGAAGTCAGCAGCTTTTGCGCGTGTTCCCTTTATAGTGTTTTATTTTTCGAACATGCGCGCAAAAGCTGCTGACTTCACGTTAGTGCTTCTAAAAATAGGTTTTTATTTTTCTTCCCGCGAATGTCCTTGAAATTTTAAGTAAGAAGAACAACATGAACCAAATTTTGAGAATAATTTATTAGAAATGATAGATTTGGAAAAAGATATTAAAACAAAATAGTTTTCTTGTAATGTGTATAGAATGAAAAAAGTATGAATTCAAGAAAAGGTATATAAAGGTGGTCTCAACTCCATTTTTTCATGTAGCTTATTTAGATTTTCTGAAATACTCAATATCCCTGAATCAAGAAACGAATAAAATATAATTTCGACCTTTTAAGTCAACATTTTTCGTCAGCAATATTTTTACCTACTAATTATCATTGATGTCAATTATAATACTTCTATTTCATAAAACAGTCTTCCATTTTAATGCTCCTTCATTGTAAATTTTTAGTTCTCCTTATGAAGGAATAATAATGGATTACTGGAAATAGCAGGAATTAGATATAAATGATTGATGTATAGGTACTTTTTTCTTGGCGCAAGCTTTCGAGATTTTAAAATCTTGCGCCAAGAAAAAAGTACCTATACATCAATCATTTATATCTAATTCCTGCTATTTCCAGTAATCCATTTTTGTAGCTATACAAACAAATAATCCTTGAGCCAATGTAAAAGCTTATTATTTTCATATTTGCTCCGAAAATTCTCAGGAAAAACGCATGAAAAATAGAATTTCCATACGCATTTAATGCATTTTAAATGGAATACGCGGGCTTTCTGCCACCACTAGCTCTATCTCTCTCGGCAACATATGATTACACAGTGCAAGCTGACAGGCCTCATCCATGGTTTGTTATATCTATGATTGATTCTAATATATTCGATCTGTGAATAGGAAACCTTCTAATTAGAAGGTTTCCTATTCACAGGTCGAATATATCGCCTCACCGGTGGAACATCGACGTAACTGCAAATTTTCATTTTTTTCGGTTATCACGCCAGATATATCAAAATGTATCAATCTTTTCAATGAAACAATGTCATAATTGTAGTGCAAGAAATGGCCGCATGAGACCGCTTGCGTCGTTGTTCCATTCTCGCGTTTTTCGAATCGGTGCCGGGGGAAAAACAACCTTAATGTTCAGTTACGATTCGTCGGTCAAAGCTGATTCTACACCTGCGGTACTAAAAAGACGTAAATGTTGAATGAGATATTCTGTGTTATTTTTTCGTCTAGCTTCAGTAGTGAAAACGACGTAATTGTAAGGTAAGTTATTATTGATTCAGAATTGTGCGTAATTTGAACAAAAGCTAAAGGAATATCGTCGTAAGTGTCAATAGCGTCAATGTTGCTCCGAAATATTTGTCTTCAGCAAGGACTTAATTATCCTTTATGACGATGTTGCGTCGACCGCTTACACCCATTTCTGCATTAATATAGTTTTAACACAATCATATTCGAATAGGATGTGACCGTACAATATTTTTTGGTTTCAGAAGGCTAATATAACGCATAAATTATGAGGCGATCCAAATTAATGGTACATTTGGTTACCAGCGGTTCTTTTCCAAGTAGGTATTTCTAAATAAAGTATGATTGATTGAATCAGTTGGGTATACGAAACGTGATCATAATAACTCGAAAGTGTGAACCGTAAAGTTAGATACACTATCTAAAATGAAATTGTTCGACAACAACTGTCTCCTTTAAATAATTTTTCAGTGTTGTATTCCAAATTTTTTCCAGTTCGAACCGAAGATGAATCAAAGAAGGAGTAAAATAATATTTCTAAGAAAGAAAATTCAGACCAGGTTACTGAGGTCTCAAACCATTCAATTACCCATGAAACTATCATACACAATACACAGACAATAACTCCACCTAAAGTTTTGCAACCAACTGAAGATCCACCTTTGCCCAGCCAATATTGTTACAGTGTTATTAATCCGGAATGCTCTACGAAAATGAGGTTTCGAAAAGAAACAAAACCTGCATACACTGAGGAAAAGTAATTCTGAATTTTCGCATGAATCAGAAATGGAAGACACTTCGGTAAAATCGCCTCCATCAACGCCTAAAAAGGGAAGAAAAAGACAAAGACATCCTGAAAATTGGAAAAAAACACAGGCTAAATTATTGAAAAATAGTGGTAAGAGCTATAAGACAAAAAGTGGTTATATTGTAAAGGAAAGAGTAATGGAACCACCTTGTTCTAATCGATGTGTATTGAAATGTTCTTGGAAATTTAGCGATCAACTGCGAAATCAGTTTTTTGCCGACTATTGGAGATTGGTCACGCTTCAAAGACAAAAGGATTTTCTTGCTTCTTGTGTAGCTCCATTGGAATTGAAATATCGACGTGTAGGATCTGACAAGCCTAGAAAGCCAAAGTGTGAATTTTATTTATGGGAAAATGGAAAAAAAATTCGAGTATGTAAAACATTTCTGATAAACACTTTTGGAATAACAGAACGAACAATGCGAACTGTAATTCAGGCACGAGCAACAAATGCCGGGATCATACCTGAAGACAAACGTGGTCGTCATGGTAATCATAAAAAAATGGACGACAAAATCATTGAATCAGTCAGAAAACATATAAATTCAATACCTCGAGTTGAGAGCCATTATCAAAGGCAAAATACATCAAGAGAATTCATTCCAGGCGAGTTGACTATCTCTGAAATGCATAGAAACTATACCAAAGAACGCACCGAAATGGGAAAACCATCCGCAAATTATGATTTTTATTCTAGAATATTTAACAAAGACTTCAATATAGGTTTTTTTTTCCAAGAAAAGATATGTGTGATTTATGCGAAGGATATAAGAATGCCACTGGTGACGAAAAAAAAAGGCTAGAAAATGCCCACATAGAACATCAAGAAGAAAAGAAACTAAGTAGGATTGAAAAAGATGCAGACAAAAAAAGGTCCAAGGGTGAAGCATCAAAAATGGTTTATGGGGTCTATGACTTACAAGCAGTTCTACCAATTCCAATGGGACAATCATCGGCATTTTTCACAAATCTAGGCTGAACTGCTATAACTTTACGGTAAGGGCATTGATATGAACGCGTCATTTTTTTTATCGTTGTTCTTTTTATAAGTAACTGATATAACTAATGATAAGACAGTATGGTACTTCTGGCACGAGGGTCTTGGACATAGAGGATCTGTTGAAATTGGTTCGTGTGTCCTGAAGTTCATTGAGGAAATTGCCATAAGAACTACTGGTGCCTATATAGTTTTCTACTCAGATAACTGTGGTGGCCAACAAAAGAAAAGGTAGTTGTCCGTTTTTGTTGAGATATGTTTTGATATAATTTTTTCAGATTCGTCTTTGCTATGTACCTTTACGCTGTTCAAACTCTTCCAATTAATTCCATTACTCACAAATACCTCATAAGAGGTCATACCCAAAACGAAGGAGACGCGGTACATGGTGTTATGGAAAAATCAGTCAAGAGAGCAAAGAAAGCGGGACCCATTTACGTGCCAGATCAACTGATTACACTTATAAGAACTTCAAAAAAAAGGGCAATCCCTTGGATGTCAAAGAATTGAGTTTTACCGATTTCATTGACCTAAAGCAATTAACCAATGAAATATACTTCAATAGCCAGAAGAATTGTGATGGACAAGAAATAAAGATTTCAGAAATGAAGATGATACGCTTTGTGAAAGACAGTGATGTTTATTCTTACAAAACTAGTTATAAGGAAACTGAATGGAGACAAGCGAAAAATAGGAACATTGGATCAAGAAGATCCGGAGCAAAAAATTTGGAAAGTGTCCTCAAACATCAAGCTTACAATGTAGAGATTCCAATTGCTGTTTTTAAAAAAATGGATCCGGAAGCTAATATTATACCAAAATACTATGAACCCTTTTTCAAGAACTTGACATAAATATCTTTTTTTTCCAATATTTTTAAATAAAAATTGGTATGTTATCTCTGTATTAAATGATGATAGTTACAAGACACCTACGTACGTTTGCTTTCCTTTTCTCAGAATTTTTTAGTTGTTTTTTTTTTCAATAAATCAGTTGTTAAGGAATGCTTCAGAATGTATGTTTCCTAACCTGCATCTTTGAATTCGAAATATTTTGAAGTAATATTGTTTTTATTTAAATTCGGCGAGAAAAATTGTCAAAATTGTTACATGAAACTAATCATGGGGTGGAAAAACGACGTAACTGGAAGGGGATATCAATAAAAAGAAGAAAAATATTTAGGTCTTTCGAAAATTCTGGATTTTATTTCACTTAATTCCAAGTTACTTTTCATTCCAAAAGGAAAATTTAATTTTAACATTATTGTGCCATTCCATAACATGCTATTCAATATTATTGTAAACGAAAAATTAAGATCCTCGTTTACTCGAAACTTCAATAATCGCACTTAGGTCGATATTCCACCGGGAAGGCGATATTAGAATCAATCAATAAACGTTTAACGAATCGACTAGTATAGCCTTAATATTAATTACCTTAACTCATACCACTACATGGCGATCCTGCTATAGACCGAAATATTTCGAGTAAAAAAAAAAAGGTGAAATATAATTGAATAAAAGTACAGTGTCCAAGAAAATGGGAAGTTTCAGTTCAAAAGATCCAAACCAGAAAGTTATCGAAAATGGGTCAGTTAATTCGAACTTCATCGTTCAAGAGAGCGAATACAATATTTCTAAGGATATGAAAATAGTGCTGTACCTCGTTTTAGGCTGTATGCTAATGGACTTATTGTTAAAAGTATACATAAAGCAGAGGAAGAATATGGTGAGACGAGTCCGAAGAGATGTCAACCAATCCATGGCTTCAGTCAGGGAAGTGTGAAGTGCGAAAACTAGACAAGTGATGTGAAAAAAACGCAAACATTGGTGAGAATTGAAACTGTACCTAGGTTATAAGTAAAATTATCATTCCGTTAATGCCAAGTGAAGATATAGACGAAGTGAAACTCAAGTTGACAAATGTCAATATTTCATTGAATAATCAAGCTAAAAGAATCTTAAAAAGAAATACCCCTAAAAATCAATCTGTTCTTATAAACATTCGAGATAATTTGGTGACCCTGTTCAATGAATTTATAGATATTTTAACTGATTCGTGGGAAAAATTTGATGATCTTGACAAACAGACTCACCAGAAACAATTTCATTACAATCGAGATAAAATAGTAAGGTGTTTCCAAACCCTTCAAGTGAGATATAAAGTTCCCTTTCACATAAGAAAATTGACCCACACATATTGGAGAAAAATATTCACGATAGCGAAAGTGAATCAGAATCAAGCAAAATGGCTTTAACTTCAGTAGAATTTTTCAACTTTGCACGCAAAATATTGCCCAACCAGTTTGATGGTAAAACAGAAAATCTCCAATCATTTTTGGATTCATTAGAGTTATTAAGGGCCGTATTTATAGTTGTTCCTTGAGGCTTCCTTGAGTTTGCTTTTCTATGGTCTGAAATTTTGCCTTCCTTGAGGAACACTTGAGTAAGGATAACATTTGACAGCGTTGGACCACAGAATCTGTGTAATTTTAGATTTAAGCCTCGAGTTAGAAGATATGTCAACAAAATAGGGAAAGAAAATGCATTTTCCTTGGCGTTTGTGTATTTTCACGAGTGTTTTTACTGGGAAAAAGCAAACTCAAATATCCCTTCCGATAGATTTCCATAGCCCGGTAAAAAAATATCGAGTTTTGTTAAAAAGAACTTCCTCTAAGAAAACGGGCCTGAAAGTGTTGAAGAATCAATGTAAATCTTGGCCACTTGGAACTCAATATTGGTAAACCAACAAACAATATTAATGAGAGTCTGTAACCTGCATTTTACAGATGATTATGTTTATAGAGGTAAGCACGAATTGCTCATGAAATATTAGATAACATTCATGGAGACAATTGATTACAGGCCCCTAATCCGAGCAGAGAAAGTTACTTAAGAGAAATGCTATGCCTTTCAGAAATATTCCTGTTGAATTGATCATAAAGGAACAATGTAAGGAATAACTGGTGATGAATACCCTATGAAAATGATTCTGTCGATGAAATCGAAGCAGCACAAGCTTTATTACAGTTCCTTCAAGAACAATCTTATGAGCGTAGGAAGGATTCATTTCTCAACCCATAATGAATTAAGCTTTCACGGTACCAGTAGAATCAGTTTTATATAAATATATTCAATTTATTCACAAGATTTTGTGTATATTGAGTCTTTCCCTATTTAAATAGAGAAGTTGTTATGAGTATTTGTCTTTTTTGTCTATTATTCAAAAAGAGTATTTTATTTAATATTCTCTGTTATATAATATTTTGAGCAGTAAAGTTGAGTGGGGTATGTGAACAATGATCAATTCGGGTAAGTAGAAAGGTTAAAATTGTTTATCGTTTTGCAAATAACATGCAACATAATATCACATGCATCCTCCTGATCACTTCTAGAATTATCTGTGCCTTCAAGATACTCCAAATAATTTTAGATCAATCTCGCCATTAAAAGTTGAAATAAGTTCATATTAAAATACTTTTGACAGTAATTGTAGCATTACTACTCTGAATGCTGTCATCTGATTTCGAATTTTGATTCAATTCTTGTTGTGTATTGCTAGCCATGGAGGATTTTTTTGAGTTTGTTGAGGAGGTGGAGAATATGGAGGATATTCACATTCGAAGGATAAACAAGCGATATATAAGAGATGATGAGAGTCCATTTGATTTTTATAGTGAGACTCAATTTGAAAAACGATACAGGTTCTCCAAAGTTACAGTGATGGACTTGATATTACCATTAATTGACAATGGTCTAAGAAAAATTGACAATAGAGGTTTACCAATTCCTACAATTCACCAACTTTTAATAGCACTGAGATTTTATGCAACGGGTAATTTCCAGGTAAAAAATTGATATTAATTTTTAGATGTTCCATACAAAAAAAATCAGTTGTGCAAAGATGAAACATTTTCACTCACTGCATATTGGAGTATGATCATTTTATTATTGAACTTTCAGACTGTCACTGGTGACCTCCGAGGAGTATCACAGTCAACGGTATCCTTATTAATCAAAAGAGTCTCTGAGTTGTTGGCAAGTCATGCGAAAGATATCATAAAGTTTCCAGATAATCTTCAAGGATCCCAGTGGAACATCGAGAAATTCTTTGAAATGGCAAATTTTCCTGGTATCTCTTCTTGTGTGGATGGTACACACATTGTAATAAAAAATCCTGGAGGAGACACGGGGGAAGTTTTCAGAAACAGAAAGGGAAAATTGTCTCTAAATGTTCAGAAAGTATTATACAGGGTCTTAATAAATAATTGTAACATGAAATGAGAGTAGTTCAAAGCCAATATCTGATTAGTTACATGATCCATACTTTTCAGGTTACTTGTGGACCATCAATGGAAATATTGGATATTGTCGCAAGATTCCCTGGTTCAACCCACGATAATGTGATATTCGATAGAAGCCCATTGAAAGTGCGATATGAAAATGAGAGTATACCTGGTGAATCTCCTTTTTTTAAAGTTTTTTCGAAACTATAATTTTAATCTAAGTCATTTATATTGAAATTTGTATTTGCATATTTTTTGAAGAATTAATACTTAAAATTTCATTTCAGGAAAAATACTAGGTGATAACGGATATGGTTGCAGACGTTATCTCCTTACTCCTGTTCTTAATCCTTTTTCAATAGCTGAAAGGAGGTATAACTATGCACACAGGAAGACAAGAAATGTTGTGGAGAGCTGTTTCGGCATATGGAAACAAAGATTTCCTTGTTTGCAACGAGGTTTATCAACCAAATTGAAAACATCTGTAGCAGTCATTTGTGCTACTGCTGTTTTGCACAATATGGCAAGACCAATTATAGACTGAATTGGAATCACTTATGTTGGAATGCATTCCATATTCGAACAGGCATACCTCTGAAAGTAGAGAATATCCGAGGGGCTCTACTCATGTGGCTCACGGACTCTTTGCGAGGGCGGCTATTCGAGTTGAGAGTGGGGGAATGGGTTTATAAGATCTTATATCTTATAAAGAGGTCATTTCCAACTTGCTCCCTAAAAACATGTAAGCTATTCTATACATCGTATGTTCTCCCTATTCTGGAGTATGGTGGTCCTGTTTGGTGTCCCACCCTGAGGAGAGATGAGCTGCTTCTGGAAAGTGTTCAAGGAAGTGCTACGAGAATTCCGTAAGGTTTTCGAAGACCCCCATACGAGGAACGATTGAGTTTATTCGGTCTTACCACGTTAGGGAGCGGAGGGTGTGCGGTCATCTTATCATTGTGTTTCGTGCGTGGTCTCTTCGGCAGTGACTTGAGTGGACTTTTTGGCCTGAACTCCAACAACTTGCGGGGTCCTCCATTCAAGCTCCGTCGAGAACGCTTTAGAACGTAGCAAAGGGAAATTTTCATCAGCAATCGCGTGTTCTCGAAATGGAACTCACACCCTGCTCAAGTGGTGTCCACGACGAGTGTAAACCACTTCAAGAACTTACTCGATAGGACTCAGAATTGATTTTATTTCTTATTTATTTCCTTATTATAATATTTTATGGAATTTTTGTTGATTTCTAACTGCTTACATATTATCTATTTTGTTAATTGAAAATATCATAGGCTTTGCCTCTCCTCTCATACTGTTGAAATAATACAGGATTGGGACATTGCCTCCAAAGTTGTGGCTGCAAAAACAGACAATGCCAATAAAATCAAAGCGGCTATAAGAATTAACAATTGGACGCAAATTTCGTGTTTTAGAAACACGTTGAATATAATTGTGCAACCAAGCCTTGAAAAGCTGAAAACTTTTGTTCGAGAAATTCAAAATTTTGTGGAGCTTCAATAAAAGTCCCTTCTGGACGGAGAGACTTTGGACCGTGCAGAGAAAATTAGGAGAGCCCGAAATGAAAATTGAACAGGACGTTTCTACAAGGTGAAATTTCACATAAGATATGATGCATAGAATACTATAGATCAAAACCACCATAATTTCCACTCCGGTAATCGATTATTCAGAGAATTTCAGTAGCGAGGACTGGAGCTACACAAATGCTCTTAGTATTCAAGGAATCACGAAAGAGATGAGCTCGGAGGAATGCAGAACCATTTCACAAATAAGTATTTTTTTATATTCTGGCCAAACGCAGCGTTGGATTTGTATCAAAATCTCAGAAAACTGACTGGAAAAATTTAGTTGCACAGTGTAAAAGTAGACTATGAATTCCGGTATTCTTTGTCCATTCAGGTATATTTCCAAATTATTGTTTTTCCTTGATAAATTTTAGATTGTGCGCAATCTTAATATAATAGTACATACGTTTTATTGAATTCAATTAAGATTCTTACTTGAACGAAACTTTTAATGGATTGAGAAAAAACAAATTATTCTTTCTGTTCAAGATGACAAAACTTAAAGTGTTATATTTGGACTCTTCTCGTATCAGAGAAGAAGACGGATCTTTGTCAACCAGTTGGAACATGAAACATTCAAATTCCGGACGAGTAATGAATTTTCAATCGGACACATTGCGATCGTACAAAGTTAGTACACCTTAAAAATGATGAAATTAATTAAAATTCCACGAAATAAATCTAAATGAAATCAAGGATATTTTGAATAAGAACAACTTTACAAAATCTTTCGTGGACACAATTATAAATGAGTAAAACCTGGTGGCCAGCAACGAGTTACACCGCTCGGATGAACCAGTAGACAGATATTTCAGGTTCGCCTATATCCAGTTCATCAGCCACAATGTGTCTAATACCTTGAAAGAAAAATCGCCACACACTTAATTATCCTTTTACATTATCAAGAGAACACGTTGTCTACTTTCGAATTAGAAGGATCTCACTCCCCTTCATAATAGGTCCAACGTGGTTTATAAAATACCTTGTATAGGATGTTCACAATGGACAATATTGGACAAAGGATACAACTTTTTGAATATGATTATGATGAAAGATTCAGAGATAAGGAAAATAGAACACCTCTTGCAGAACATCATTCCTCAGAGAGCCATACGTTTGATTTCGACAACACTGAAATTGTGAGACGAATGGCAGAAGAAGGAATATAAGCCAGATGATTACCCTTAATTACAGGTCTGACGCGTAGGATCTGAGCCAGGTGTATTCGAATCTGCTGGCAAGATATCAGGAATTTCACATCCCGTTGGTACATAAACAAGAGGAATATGAAAATCGATAAAAGAAAAGAAAACACAAGAACTGTAGCTGTGGTGTTCCAAACAGTTGACGTTGACCCCATGTACCGGAGTTGCTGTTTTTCAATTATGTTTTATGTACTTTACAAAATGTTACAATTCGAACTCTCTGTGTCCGTCTGTGTTCTCATCAATGTTCAACTGAGTGAACTTGGTAAGAAGTTGTACAGAATTTCATTAATTTCAAACCTGATCATATTTATACATATACTCTTACTTTTATTTTTGGTAGCCTAGATAAAGTTTAAATAAATAGACGAAACGTCGGCTTAGTTCAAGTTGGTTTTTATTTGGTTGTTCCCATTCCTGAAAACTACCTCCCATTATATACCACTTTGATATAAATTTAATTGTTTCAATTGTTGAACCAGTCTGTATTGTGAAAAACTGTATTTTCTCAATATAATCACTGTCTCAACCAAGTTGATGGCGATATTGACGTCTGAATCGGTTTGCAAAAGTTATATTTTTCGGGTTATACTCATCGCAAAGGCCCTTAAGAAAAAGTGTGATATGTTCCTCTCTACGGGCACACATTCAGCATGTATTAACAATATGGCGGAAGTTCTAGAGAATGGCCCATAAGATTCTCCCAAATAGAGGAGAACTGTATATTTGTACAAAGCACACAACTGGCATATATAAGGAAATGCACCAATCTGAAAACTAAAGAGGGAGATGACGCAACCAATTCTCCATCTTTTGCAGCCATTTCAGGTGCTAGAGCGGACATTTTCAAATGATTGGTATGTACTTGTTGAAAGAAGGAATAGATTAAGTGGCAATAAAGTATTTCAAATACTTCATTTAAATTCTAATTTGTAGTTCTCTTTATCTGCGGTTTTTTAGTCAATGAATAATTTTCGGGATGTCTGATTGGTAATTGTGTTTGCATAATTTGTCCTGCATATCACATCTCCTTTCTACATTACATATCCACAAAAAATCTAGAAAAGCACTGACGTGAAATCAGCAGCTTTTACGCGCTTGTTCACATTGTGAAATGGTGACTCGGAAATTTCAGCGAATTTTCAATGAAATATGAAAATTTTCCAAAAAAAAACTTTTTTTTCGAATTTTTCCATGGATAATTCTTCCTTTCGACACTGTTCATCTTCCAACCAAGTTTCATTTAGATCGGATGAATATTTTTCGAGTTATTGAAAAATCAAAATTTCAAATGGCTGTAGCACAAAAACCATCCGGCAGATTTGGCCCATTAACGAACTCAACCGAGATATTCAGAATCTCAACCTAACCTGAAAGTTTCAAGACTCTAGGTCCTTTCTTACGAGAGTTACAGCGCACACGGCCGAACGGACATAATCAATTTTAATTACGGACTCTTCATCAGTGAGTCCAACCTATTCGTTTGCGACCAATTTCGGCTCAAAATTCGAAAATTACAGACATCGTGACGAAATGATAACGCGCTGTTTCCTAGAACAAGCGCGTAAAAACACCAAATTATAGTATATTATTATATCAATCACCATGAGATGTCCAATTACTCGACTGTACTCAAATCTCTCTATGTAGCTATGAAATTTCAATACAAATTCATCCATTCATTGGGTTGATTCGGGCTATGCATACATTCATAAATTTTCCAGAAATTCTATATCGCATTAAGTTCATATGTCATCATTTCAGACCAATTCATTTATTCTTTTATTTCAACATGATATACTTCAAACCAACTTCAAGGTTAAACCGAGTGGAATATTCCCAGAAAAACGAAAATGTTTTTTTGAAAATCTTTACTTTTTGCCATGCTTTCGAATATGAATTTATAAAATCCGAGAAATTTGAAGGAATTTTACCTCGATATTTAATAGTTATGATCGATTGTCCATAATCATAGACGAACTAGACTGATAACTAATCCATATCCATGATTCCATAGCCATTTTCAATCATTCAAAGTTTTTACTGTTTTCAGTATTCATTTAATGATGGGATTCTGTTATCAGTGTAATGTAATCTGTCATCTTTAATGTCAATAAAGTTCATAAGTCATGCCATTGATCTGACGACATTGCGAGTAATTCCATTCAATCACACGTATTAATAGAATACTTTTGAAGCATTGAATCGCTTGTAAGTGGCATCTTACTCAAATGTAGATGTCACAACAATGTGCCGTCAGGTTCAAAATTATCCGGCTGAATAAACGACTTCGGTCCAAGTTGCCAACCCACAGATTTCGTCCAAATTTACTCTCACTGGGAAACGGGAATTTCAGGACAAATTCGACATGATAAGGTTCGCGTTATTTATAAATATCCGTAAAAGATGCCTCGGCTCCTCAAACAAGATAATTCCTTCCAAATATAGGGTTTTGTTGAGATCATTTCTGATTGGCTGAAATTTAAGTTGGGATTCCTGATTTTATGTCAATAGTGTCCGTTTTTAATAGGATATGTTCCGCAAATCAACTTGGTTATTTCGCTTGCCGGTTTTCGGTTCCGTAAACATGAAATATTCAGTTGGTTCCTGAAAAGAAGGTTAATTACGGGATTTGATTGATGGAAAAGCAATCTTTCTGCCACCAGAACGAAAGTCACATGGTAACATATCCATGGCATAGAACATTCTATATTTACCCATGATGTAAGTAAAACATGATGTGCTCATCTGTGATCCATGATGACGTCACTTTTTTCATTCAAATTCAAAGCACAGAATATACAGGGTCTTTCACGAGGAACCTCACCCATATTTATACGGGTATGGTGGTCCTGTTTGGTGTCCCACCCTGAGGAGAGATGAGCTGCTTCTGGAAAGTGTTCAAGGAAGTGCTACGAGAATTCCGTAAGGTTTTCGAAGACCCCCATACGAGGAACGATTGAGTTTATTCGGTCTTACCACGTTAGGGAGCGGAGGGTGTGCGGTCATCTTATCATTGTGTTTCGTGCGTGGTCTCTTCGGCAGTGACTTGAGTGGACTTTTAGGCCTGAACTCCAACAACTTGCGGGGTCCTCCATTCAAGCTCCGTCGAGAACGCTTTAGAACGTAGCAAAGGGAAATTTTCATCAGCAATCGCGTGTTCTCGAAATGGAACTCACACCCTGCTCAAGTGGTGTCCACGACGAGTGTAAACCACTTCAAGAACTTACTCGATAGGACTCAGAATTGATTTTATTTCTTATTTATTTCCTTATTATGATATTTTATGGAATTTTTGTTAATTTCTAACTGCTTACATATTATCTATTTTGTTAATTGAAAATATCATAGGTTTTGCCTCTCCTCTCATACTGTTGTAATAATACAGGATTGGGACATTGCCTCCAAAGTTGTGGCTGCAAAAACAGACATACCAATGAAATCAAAGCGGCTATAAGAATTAACAATTGGACGCAAATTTCGTGATTTAGAAACAAGTTGAATATAATTGTGCAACCAAGCCTTGAAAAGCTGAAAACTTTTGTTCGAGAAATTCAAAATTTTGTGGAGCTTCAATAAAAGTCCCTTCTGGACGGAGAGACTTTGGACCGTGCGGAGAAAATTAGGAGAGCCCGAAATGAAAATTGAACAGGACGTTTCTACAAGGTGAAATTTCACATAAGATATGATGCATAGAATACTATAGATCAAAACCACCATAATTTCCACTCTGGTAATCGATTATTCAGAGAATTTCAGTAGCGAGGACTGGAGCTACACAAATACTCTTAGTATTCAAGGAATCACGAAAGAGATGAGCTCGGAGAAATGCAGAACCATTTCACAAATAAGTATTTTTTTATATTCTGGCCAAACGCAGCGTTGGATTTGTATCAAAATCTCAGAAAACTGACTGGAAAAATTTAGTTGCACCTTGTTTAAGTAGACTATGAAATCCGGTATACTTTGTCCATTCAGGTATATTTCCAAATTATTGTTTTTCCTTGATAAATTTTAGATTGTGCGCAATCTTAATCTTATAGTACATATGTTTTATAGAATTCAATTAAGATTCTTACTTGAACGAAACTTTTAATGGATTGAGAAAAAACAAATTATTCTTTCTGTTCAAGATGACAAAACTTAAAGTGTTATATTTGGACTCTTCTCGTATCAGAGAAGAAGACGGATCTTTGTCAACCAGTTTGAACATGAAACATTCAAATTCCGGACGAGTAATGAATTTTCAATCGGACACATTGCGATCGTACAAAGTTAGTACACCTTAAAAATGATGAAATTAATTAAAATTCCACGAAATAAATCTAAATGAAATCAAGGATATTTTGAATAAGAACAACTTTACAAAATCTTTCGTGGACACAATTATAAATGAGTAAAACCTGGTGGCCAGCAACGAGTTACACCGCTCGGATGAACCAGTAGACAGATATTTCAGGTTCGCCTATATCCAGTTCATCAGCCACAATGTGTCTAATACCTTGAAAGAAAAATCGCCACACACTTAATTATCCTTTTACATTATCAAGAGAACACGTTGTCTACTTTCGAATTAGAAGGATCTCACTCCCCTTCATAATAGGTCCAACGTGGTTTATAAAATACCTTGTATAGGATGTTCACAATGGACAATATTGGACAAAGGATACAACTTTTTGAATATGATTATGATGAAAGATTCAGAGATAAGGAAAATAGAACACCTCTTGCAGAACATCATTCCTCAGAGAGCCATACGTTTGATTTCGACAACACTGAAATTGTGAGACGAATGGCAGAAGAAGGAATATAAGCCAGATGATTACCCTTAATTACAGGTCTGACGCGTAGGATCTGAGCCAGGTGTATTCGAATCTGCTGGCAAGATATCAGGAATTTCACATCCCGTTGGTACATAAACAAGAGGAATATGAAAATCGATAAAAGAAAAGAAAACACAAGAACTGTAGCTGTGGTGTTCCAAACAGTTGAAGTTAACCCCATGTACCGGAGTTGCTGTTTTTCATTTAAATTCTAATTTGTAATTCTCTTTATTTGCGGTTTTTTAGTCAATGAATAATTTTGGGGATGTCTGATTGGTAATTGTGTTTGCATAATTTGTCCTGCATATCACATCTCCTTTCTACATTACATATCCACAAAAAATCTAGAAAAGCACTGACGTGAAATCAGCAGCTTTTACGCGCTTGTTCACATTGTGAAATGGCGACTCGGAAATTTCAGCGAATTTTCAATGAAATATGAAAATTTTCCAAAAAAAAACTTTTTTTTCGAATTTCTCCATGGATAATTCTTCCTTTTGACACTGTTCATCTTCCAACCAAGTTTCATTTAGATCGGATGAATATTTTTCGAGTTATTGAAAAATCAAAATTTCAAATGGCTGTAGCACAAAAACCATCCGGCAGATTTGGCCCATTAACGAACTTAACCGAGATATTCAGAATCTCAACCTCACCTGAAAGTTTCAAGACTCTAGGTCCTTTCTTTCGAGAGTTACAGCGCACACGGCCGAACGGACATAATCAATTTTGATTACGGACTCTTCATCAGTGAGTCCAACCTATTCGTTTGCGACCAATTTCGGCTCAAAATTCGAAAATTACAGACATCGTGACGAAATGATAACGCGCTGTTCCCTAGAACAAGCGCGTAAAAACACCAAATTATAGTATATTATTATATCAATCACCATGAGATGTCCAATTACTCGACTGTACTCAAATCTCTCTATGTAGCTATGAAATTTCAATACAGATTCATCCATTCATTGGGTTTTTTCGGGCTATGCATACATTCATAAATTTTCCAGAAATTCTATATCGCATTAAGTTCATATGTCATCATTTCAGACCAATTCATTTATTCTTTTATTTCAACATGATATACTTCAAACCAACTTCAAGGTTAAACCGAGTGGAATTTTCCCAGAAAAACGAAAATGTTTTTTTGAAAATCTTTACTTTTTGCCATGCTTTCGAATATGAATTTATAAAATCCGAGAAATTTGAAGGAATTTTACCTCGATATTTAATAGTTATGATCGATTGTCCATAATCATAGACGAACTAGACTGATAACTAATCCATATCCATGATTCCATAGCCATTTTCAATCATTCAAAGTTTTTACTGTTTTCAGTATTCATTTAATGATGGGATTCTGTTATCAGTGTAATGTAATCTGTCATCTTTAATGTCAATAAAGTTCATAAGTCATGCCATTGATCTGACGACATTGCGAGTAATTCCATTCAATCACACGTATTAATAGAATAATTTTGAAGCATTGAATCGCTTGTAAGTGACATCCTACTCAAATGTAGATGTCACAACAATGTGCCGTCAGGTTCAAAATTATCCGGCTGAATAAACGACTTCGGTCCAAGTTGCCAACCCACAGATTTCGTCCAAATTTACTCTCACTGGGAAACGGGAATTTCAGGACAAATTCGACATGATAAGGTTCGCGTTATTTATAAATATCCGTAAAAGATGCCTCGGCTCCTCAAACAAGATAATTCTTTCCAAATATAGGGTTTTGTTGAGATCATTTCTGATTGGCTGAAATTTAAGTTGGGATTCCTGATTTTATGTCAATAGTGTCCGTTTTTAATAGGATATGTTCCGCAAATCAACTTGGTTATTTCGCTTGCCGGTTTTCGGTTCCGTAAACATGAAATATTCAGTTGGTTCCTGAAAAGAAGGTTAATTACGGGATTTGATTGATGGAAAAGCAATCTTTCTGCCACCAGAACGAAAGTCAATGTTCCATGGTAACATATCCATGGCATAGAACATTCTATATTTACCCATGATGTAAGTAAAACATGATGTGCTCATCTGTGATCCATGATGACGTCACTTTTTTCATTCAAATTCAAAGCACAGAATATACAGGGTCTTTCACGAGGAACCTCACCCATATTTATACGGGAAACTACTGAAAGTATTTTCATGAAATTCAGCACTTATAAGTATTTCACGATGCTGATGAAATCTAAAATATTTTCAAGGCATGAGCACCTCCGGTTTTTCCGGAAATGACGTCAACTTCCGTTATTCAAATTAGAACACCATTTTTTTATTGCAGAAATAGATTCCTTAGAAAATTTCAATTTATTTTGATGTAACATTTTTCAGTTTTGGTTGGAAAATTCTCTCTGAGCGGGAAAATTCGAAAAAAAAATCGAAAATAGAGCTCCGCTGAAACAAGAATAACTTCGAGGTTTTTGGATGGAAAATTTTCATTTTTGGGATTTTTCAAGATGTACCTGCGACCTTAAGGTCTATTGTGCCTTGAAAATATTTTAGATTTCATCAGCATCGTGAAATACTTATAAGTGCTGAATTTCATGAAAATACGTTCAGTAGTTTCCCGTATAAATATGGGTGAGGTTCCTCGTGAAAGACCCTGTATATTTCCTCGTATTTTAATCTTGCTGACGTCACTATTTTTTTCAGCTGAGCACACCATGTTTTTTACATCATGTATCTGATGATCCGTAGACCTTACATAATAATTTTTTCATAGTTGATTGTTGTCTCTTCTATGTTCTCTACATTTGTGGGTTGGCGACTTGGGCCGAAGTCGTCTATCGAACCGGCTCAGCTCGCCAATTGAGCCACTATTGAAAAAGTCATTTTGAAGTCTTGTCCTACCCAACACTATTTCATGGCCCTTCTGTACTCGACGTTGATTGGTGTAATTCAACAGCATTCGCTATGGTTATTTGTTCCTCTGAGGGTTGTGGCTAGCCATGCCTTGAAGCCGCGAATTCTGCGCACCCGAGATACATTTTTGATATCCCCACGGTCAATAACGACGTATTCTGTTGGGAGCGGATTGACAGATCGTGAGAAAAAAATTGATATTTGTGTGCTTAGTTGGAATATCTACTAAATGTTGTTTCATAATGGAATATTAATTGTTTTGAAAATAATTAAATAATTCTTACGTCGTACGACTATTTATGAAATGAGTGATGCAGAATTTCAACAACATTTTTGGATGACGAGGACAGCTCATAATAATTAATTCAAATCAAAATCAAGTTGCCCATTTATTGTAAATTTCAAAGAAAATATATGGATCCGAAATTACAGCGTCTGTCTAGTATTTGGATTGTGAGCATTCCAGATAGCTATAGGTATAGCTAAATAAAGGACTATATGAAATGTTCTAAATGTTATTCTTGCAGAAGCATCGCAAGCAGATTTTATAAGGCAGAATCTTCTCTTTTTGTGTCATTTGAAATAATTATTGATTGAAATCGATAATTTCAATTGCAGACGTATTGAAGTATCCAACACTAGAGAAAAGAACTCAAATTGAGCTATACTAATAACAATTTATCCATTCCATGATTGTGTTGGAGCCATTGATGGAACGTACATTACTATCAAAGCACATCGTGAAAATCCAGAGACATACAGATATAGGAATGTGTTTATGGAATAACACTACAAGCCAATTGCAATAAAGAAAGAAGGTTTTTAGACATATTGTGTGGTTATCCCAATACTGTCAGTGATATTATAATTTTTAGGAAATCAAATATAGCCGAGAACATCCTACCACAAAACATCAATATTTTCAACTTGGCACATTCATTTTTGGAGACAAAGAGTATCCAGTTTATGATTGGTGTCTAGCACTTTATAAAGATAGAGGAAATCTCAGTCACCACAGATTCGATTCAATAGCCAAGTGGCAAGATGCAGACAGGTTATTGAAAAAGCCTGTGCATTGTTATTCGGATAATTAAGAAGGCTGAATTGCTCATTTATAAATCGTTCAGAATTAATTACGCATGTTATCCTCGCAGCTTGTATCGATTAAAGATTATTTTTCCATGAAATGGGAGCAGAAATAAACCGAAGCCAGAATATTTGGGAAAAACAAATTGAAGGAACTAGAATAAAAGAAGAAATCGCGATGGCTTTCAATTAGTTTGATTTCTTTTTGGTTGAATAGAGCAGTTCCAGCTCTCTATGGTTCATCAAGATGAATCAGCTGATGGGGGGGGGACACAAACCACAAACCGATTTCCATAAGAGTTAATGTTGATGTTATTAAGAATAGTTTGCATTTTTTTAGTTAATGTCGATCGGGTATTCAGAATAGTTTGCAGGAGCGATTTGAATAGAGATTTTCCAGTTTAGATTAACCGACTCCTATTCGTTAAATAGATTGACATTTCTCCTTTTTTCAAATTAAATTAGAATATGAAATGTTGTGCTGTTGTGGGCTGTGACCATCGGTCCACTAGTGATAAGGAAATAAAATTTTTCAGATTTCCGTCCGTGCAAACCAGGCATAGGCAGATAGAACCTGCTAGGGTAGAGGGACGATCACGCTGGATTGCATCTCTCCATAGAAGTGATTTCCCTGAATCAAAAATTAAGAATTCCTTCATATGTTCTTCTCATTTTGTAACAGGTAATGGTCTAACAAAGTCTGCTGTCTGCGAATAACTCCAAACTCGCAAAATGCAAAATACAAAATACACATTACACAAAACTTTGCTGCACAGATAACTAATGTCAGTTTTCACAAATGCCATTCTTCGGTCACAGAACAGATACCTCTCTATTCTGTGCTTTGGCCGTCTCCCCATCGGCCATGTTGTGACGTCAGCTGGAACTGCTCTATTGCATAGTTTCAGCTCAATCATTTTGGTTGTGCAGTGAATCATTGAATTTTATTTCTCATTTTTTATCACAAAAATCGTTGTCCATTTCTGCTTCGATTTTTATTTTTCTAATCTTTTAGGTCGCATTTTTGTTAAATACCTATTTCATAATATGCATCATCTAAGTAACACATACTTATCAAAAATATTTTCTATGCGATAAGTATCACAACAGTCTGCCATAACATTATTGAATTAATAATCAGTCTTATGTATCGAAAAAATGCTTTTAGTGTTGTTATGAGAACTTGAAATAATAAAAATATGTATTGAAATTTTGTGCTGAATTTTGGCGAACCTATCTTTCAAACATTTTTCTTGTCCTTTGAACTTTTCATATTTTAGCGTCACAATAGAGACGTCACACACAACCATTTTTGAAAACAGTTCACAAATTCGAAAGAATAGTTGGATTACAGTCAAATCTTTCATAACTAGTATTTTAGCATCGTAGCGGTGACGTCAAACACAATTCTTCATATTTCAAACACTGACGAATGTCATTGACAGAATTAGCTGTTTGAATATAACGAGGTTATAATTGTTATTTTCTACAGATGTTTACATCTGCATAATACTTAATAAGTCGAAGGTATGACATTTAGATTTGCGTTGTAAATATCTGTTGGAGGAAGGTAATAAAAAACATGTCGATTGTTGTATATTTTCGGCACATTCAGGTAAAAATGAGTTACTGGTTCATCATTCTGAATTCTGTTGGTAATAAAAGCAGTGCGAAGAAAAATTCTAGCTCAATTTTTTCACTTATTTCAATATTCATGAATGGAGTAAAAATTGGAGAACAATTAGTCGAGGTGGATGAAAAAACCTTGGGACAATCGCAAAGTAATTTTCGTTATTATTCAACATTTCCCTACATATTTCTCAAGATTTTGTTTTAACATTTTCTTCTGTTTTCGTTTTAGATCCGTCGTTTCTTGCTAACTTCGAGAGGGCTCTTAGAGTACCAGACAATAAACAGGTACCAGAACATACTCGTGAAAGTACTATTTGGAAGAACTCTAAGTGCCCAACTGAGTAGGATAACTGCGCAACTCTTGAGCTATTGTGTCTGCGTTCAGAGATGGCGGACAGATTCGATGACAAGAGGACGTCGAAAAAACAACTTTGGTCTGAAATAGCTGCATAAATTAATCTAGGGGAATTCGTTATCGGAGAGGTACAGCCGCAGTTGAAAAGGTTCGTCAGAAATTTTATAATCTCCAGTCCAGTTACATTAAATATAAGGACTTCCAAGGCAAATTGAAAGTTCCAAAATATTTCGATGAGCTGGACAAAATCCTTGGAGATAAGCATGAAACTAAGGCAGTCCTCATTACCGATTCAGCCGCAGTTGTCCCTGCGTTTTGTTGGTACTGGACCATCTTCAAATTACCTATATTGAAGATGTTGCTGAACCATCTTCAGTGTATCCTCAATATGCTGGAAATGCTTTACGAGGATCTTCCATATATTCTGGAGGTGTTGAGGATTATCTTCAATAATTGATTCTACAGAAGATGCCGAAGCAACACGAACAACTGTGAGGCCGTAAAAGCTTGACAAGCGTGAATTGTGGTAAGATTTCATGAGCTTTCAGAGGGAGCAGTGTTCTCAAATGCTGGAATTATCCAAGCGAATCAGTGTAATCCTCAAGATAGGACTTGGTTCATCAAGAGATAATGTGCGCCCCACTCAACATAGGACTTGATTTTTTATGTTTCTATATTTCTTTTCCATTTCAGTTTTCATTTTCAGATATCGTTGGGCAACATTGTTTCGGAAAAAAACTTCTTACAAGTATAGGAAATTTTTTAATGCAGAAGCAATTTCAAAAAACAAACATCTTTCAATTGATACATTCTGTTTCAGTTCAGTTCGAAGAACTGTGAGGCCAAAAAATCTTGACAAGCATGAAATGTGTCAAGATTTCATGAGCCTTCAGAGGATGCAGTTTTTTCAAATGATAGAATTATTTAAACAACAGAGTGATGAACGCAGATATCAAATAGCTCAATTGATTGAAGTGATGCGAGAAAAAAAACATCGAAGAAGAGGAAGTGGTCAACGGATAGTGACGATTAATTCTTCATTATGAAATCCTATAGTTCGAATTTTTCATCTCGTGCTTTGGATGAAATGACACCTCCAACGTTATTCATTATCAAGTTCATCGAGAACTTGATGTACAGGTTCAGACTGCTCATCCATATTATAAAAGGTCATTGGCAATTCCTCAACAATGAGCCCATTCATCAATAGTTTCTGCTCACCTCAGCATTAATCAAAATATTATAAAAGTTGCAACACAACGCCATTGGTTCAGTTCAGCCAGGTCTTCCAGATAACTCACATCGTCATTTAATAAGTCAAATAATTTATTCAAATGACATTTCGTATTCATTGTGATATTTGATGATAACTAAATGATTTCTCCTTAAAGCATAATTCTTTCAAGTAATAACTTAAAATCGATTGCTATTGTGCCTTTCAATTGCGAATTCATCCACATCAAGAAAAACAGAAAAGGGCGGTTTCGAAACACGAAATTCCAATTTTTGAAAAATCGTATAATTATGTTTCGCTCCACTCCCAAAATGTCTTCAATCATTGATTCATTCGAAAGCGAGCAGTCAAGCAGTGAAGACATATCCGAAGAAGCCTGAGTTAGCAGCCCAAGCATCGACGGTGTACCAGCTTTGTTTACCGCATTGACGGATGAATGTTTTTGTTAGAACATAGTTCTGAATAAGCCTGAATTGTGATTTTCACCGCATCCCCAAAAAGTTTTGTATTAGCTGGATTTTGGTGACACCGCCATGGGGGAACCGAACACGGCAACCGTCATGGCTATGTAAGCCGAAACTATTCTCGCACTGAAGTACCAAGTAGACCAGCTCATGAAGATTATCAGCGAGCTCCAGAAGGAACTAGCAGACAGCCGCGCCAGGAGGTCTGAAAGGAAGAGGAAGCGAAAAGCCAAGAACAACAGCAGCCGGGAGAGTTCCGACATGAACGGAACAGCTGAAGACTCGGATGCTGAGGAAGAAATGTTGCCCCCAAGCAAGCCCCGAACATGGTCGAGCTTGTTGAAAGGTGTTGAAGCCATGGACTCATCGGACATCACACCGACTGCCCCGACCGTTAAAATCAACTTCTAGAAAAAATGACAAGAACGAAGTTATTGATTGTCATGTTGATGCAGATTAGGCAGTTAATCATATAGATAGGAAATCTACAACAGGATATGCAATTCGATTATTTCGTAATAATGTTTACTGGAAATCTAGGAAACAAAAATCGGGAAGTGAAGCTTCACATATGCAGAATATATAGCGTTGTCGGAGGCTGTTAGCGAATTAATATTTGTCAAAGAATTATTGAAAACATTTAATACAATATCGAAAACCCAATATAAATTTATGAGGAAAATAATTCTGGTGCAATGAGCATTGCTAAATATAGAAATTTCACCAAAAATTGTTAGATTAAAAATAAAAATGTTACCAGAATGAGAATGTTATTAGAATAAGAAGTTTTCTTGAATGCAAATATAAGGAGGCGTGTTGAGAAGTATATTCATATTCCAACGTGTTAATGCGCAGACATAGTGGACAAGGAGCGCAAGTGCGTGAAAAGTGAATTCCTACGCCAACGAGGCTGAGGACAAAGGAGTTACTTGTAGAAATTCATGTCACGAATATAGTTAGTTTTTAATGCACCTTCTCTGTAGAACTATAATAGCAGAGCTATTATAGATACATGTAAAAGCGGTGTCTAATCCATATAAATCCACACCTTCACAGGTCCATTTCAGTTGAGCAATAAACTTAATGCCCCAACTTCGGGTACAAATCGCAACGTCACCTTTGACAATTGGTTTACCAGTTTCGAGATAATGCTACAGCTTCTAGAAGATCATAAAATAACTTTTGTTGGGACAGTAAGAAAAGAGGCAAATTCCTGAAAATTTCAAAGTTTTAAAAGGCAGACCACAGTATTCCTCCAAATATTCCTTTGAGAAAGATATTACCTTGGTTTCGAATACTCCCAAAAAAAAAACAAAATAGTTCTATTTTATCTACTTCACATCATACGCCAGATATAGATGGAAGTACCGGCGAAAAGACGAAGCCCGAAGTAATCACATTCTATAGTGCTACAAAAAGTGGCGTAGATGACGAATTATCGGCATCTTACAATGTATCCCGAAATAGTAAAAAATTGGCATTGACAATATTTTATGGCCTCCTTAATTATGTTGGTATAAACGCAAGGGTGATTTTTCAGCTTAATAATAACAAAATCAAGATGAAAACAATGCAATTTTTTGAAAACGCTAGCTATTCAGCTGCTGACACAATATAAGGAAATATGATGAGCAACCAACACTAAAATTCCAAGGGAATTTCAAGCGCCTAGAAGAGAAGATCAAAGAGATAATGGAAAACCACCTGGAAGAAGGCATGGAATGTCTGCCAGATGTAGAATTTGCCCAAGAAAAAAGGATAGAGAAACACATTATAACTGCGCAAATTGCCGAAAAGCAATTTGTCTTGAACTGTAACTTTCCAAATAATAAATGAAATTAGTTCTGATTTTTTGTATATTATTATTTCATCTCTTTTCTGCAGAAAAGCTTTATTTTTGGTTTGATCTGATCTCAAAATGTTCCAAAAGTAAAAAAATGTTTTCCGTTTTTTTGCAGTCGGGGTATGTTATACCCCACCACACATGTCCTGTGTGAAAAATATAGCCTTCTAACCACTATGGAGGAAAGCATCCATTATCTCGATGCCTTGAACCAAAACCCAAAGCAATGGGACTGCTCACTCGTGCATCTCGTTGTGTGACAAATGGATCGACCTACGCAAGAAAGATGGGAGTCCTGCCTGGGTTCGTCCACTAATTATCCAACCTTTAATGAACTTATGGAATTCCTCCACTCCAAAACTCGTTTTCTAGAATGGCTCGAGGCCCAGCCTTCGACTTCCTCCGACTAGCCACCTGCCAGATCGGCCTTGAGAGGACGTGGGTTGGCTACCGATCAAAAACCGATCGGATATTCCTGTGATGATTGTGAAGGTAATCGATGAAGTTCAGCGTCAGAATGAAGCATATTGTAGGCGAAAAGTTGTATACTCAACTGTACGAAGGGTATGAATTATTCAACAATGTGGATCATTTTACAAATAATTCTCCACTGATTGCACTAACATTTGTACACTCAATATTGATCTAAAATTTTTAATTCAATTTTCTAAACTCCATGCCCAATAAGATCTCTTCGCATTTAATTTCTGTTGGCTGTGATTTTATTTTAATCATACTCATTATGGTCAGAGCATCTCATATAGTTATTGATTAAATGATTGCTTCAATTGTTAGTTCATTTTTCTGCTCAAGTTATGTTCTGAAAATTTGTTGATTCGTTATCACTTATTCATCTTTCATGATTGTTATATGTAAACATTATCGAAGGCAGTAACTTTTCTTTTTAGTTAATGAAAATACAGTTTCATATGCATATGCATATCGCATGGATGCATTCATTGATAAAAATCAATTATTATCGAAGAATCAATTTGGATTTCGCAAGGGTATGTCAACGGAAGATGCGATACAAAAAGTAACTGATATTATTTACAATAATATTGATAAAAGCATTCCTTCTTTGTCAGTCGTAATAGATTTGGCAAAGGCGTTTGACACCATAAACCACGAGAAATTACTTGAAAAACTCAAGAATTGTGGATTCCGTGGAAAGATAAACGATCTTATTCAGAATTACTTATCTGATCGCAATCAAATTGTAACTTCAAACGGAAACTACAGTAGAAAAAGCCAACTCACCTATGGAATACCACAGGGCACTGTTCTCGGACCCCTATTGTTCAATCTATATATAAACGGCATACTTGAGATGGATAATAGAGGTGAAATTATAGGTTTCGCAGATGACACCATTCTTATATACAAAGATGAAACATGGGAAGATCTGAAACGGAAAGCAACAGAGGATTTGGGGATACTGACGAAATGGTTTCAATTGAATGAACTTACATTGAACTGCGGGAAGACAAAATACTTGACTTTTTCTTCTAACAAATTAGGACAACCAAGATTGGGAGATCTAGAAATTAATGATAAATTGCATATTCCAGCAACGCAATCTACCAAATATCTTGGTGTTTACATTGATGAGAACCTTAAATGGGATATACATGTGTCCTATCTAACAAGAAAACTTGGAGGTATCCTCTGTAAATTTAGGTATATAAAAAAAAGCATAAGTTCAGAAAAACACATGCATATACTGTACAGCGCATTGGTACAATCGCAACTTTCATATGGGATAATAGGTTGGGGAGGTATTTTGGACGTTCACAAGAGAAGCTTGGATATTCTACAAAAATGTATTTTGAAAGTAATGTATGCAAAAAGAATGACATTCCCGAGTTATAGAATATACGAAATTTCCAAGGTACTCGATATAAGACAAATATATGCTCAAAAAATCATTATAAACATCTACCAGAATAAAATACCGATCATACTGAAAGAACATAAACATAATACTAGAGCAAGGCTAGATAATTACGAAAGGATAAGAGCAGAAAAAAAAATTGGCCAGCGTTGCTGTACATATATAGCATCTAGAATATACCCGATTGTACCAACCATAATCAAAGAAATAAAAAACGAAAACAAGTTTAAAAAAGAAATAAAAAAATGGCTTATTGAGGGGGATCGATCAACAATCCACAGAATTATCAATTCTATTTGGGGTTATGAAAATTATAAACTCATAACTGGACTTAAATCACCTAAATGCGGAAGATATTTTCAAAATCAAGACATGACATAAACCTCCCGAACAAGTAAGATTCCACCTATGAAGACAATACCACAGATGAGACAATACCACCGATGAGAGAAGAAGAGAAATACCACCGATGAAGACAATCTAGACCCGAAGAAGAGAAATACCACCGATGATGACATAGAAAATAATAATTATATTTTTTGGATTAGGATTAGGGGTAGATACATTCAATTGTTTAGTTTTTTTTATAAAATGAATTTTTGTTGAAATAGCTGTACACAGTTAGCATGAATAACTCCACAGTTTTTTTCTAGAGTCTGTTTGTAGTTTGAACCAATAAACTCCATATATATCAACTTTGTTGATTTTGATATGTGTATTCATTATCAAAACTGAGCTCATTTTTCACTCTAATGAATACTCATCGTCGCTGCATTCTTCAGAGCAAACAATATCTCGAATATAACGGGGCGTCTTCTTGAGGCAAGAGTTCGTTTTTTTCAAAAAATTTTTGGTGCAAATGGTTGGAAAAAACTGAGAGTATGCGCAATGTTGCTACTTTTTCATATTCAAGAATTTTCGGGAAAATGAAAACTTAAACGGAGTGAAAAATGAAAAAATAACTAATACTAAGCAACCTCACGAAAGAATTGAGTACATTCCAAAAAATACTCACTGACGCCTGCAGAACGATACCCCGTTTTCTCCTATAAACGTCGAGATTTTTCCGAATTCTAAGATTTCACGCGGCCATTGCTGGCAACGTTAAAACAAGTACCCCAATTCAGGTGCCTGACCTTGAGATATTCACGAGGTTCAATGAAACTTGAATGTGTAATTTAGCACCACGTGGTATTGGTTGCTCTTTACGTGAGCTAGTGTCTTAGTGTCCTTCAGTTCATCAAGTCAGGTGTACCACTTGACTTTGGGGTCTAAGTGTGGACCCCGAACCGTCCGTCGGTCATCGTGTTCATCCATTTTATTGATCATACTGATATCTAAGGGTGCTTACTTAGAGTGCTGATCTAAAACCATGGGGCTCCTCGCTTTGGGCGTTTGAGTCACACGTGAGGTAGTGCTTTAGTCCCCTTTAGTCCATTGGGTCAGGTTTATCACTTTACTTGGGGTCTAAGGGTGGGTCTCCAGTTTCATTCTTATTGAGCATCCTGAACAGTCCGTCCGTCATCGTGTTCATTCATTTTATTGATCATCTCATTCCTAAGGGTGCTTACTTAGAGTGCTGATCTCGAACCACCCACTGATGGGGCTCCTCGCTTTGGGCGTTTGTTTCAGAAGAAAATTAGTGCCTTGGTGCCCTTCAGTCCATCGGGTCAGGTTTATTACTTGACTTTGTGTCTAACGGTGGATTCCCACGATCATTTTTAGTGGGCACATCGAACCGTCCGTCCGATTTCGAGTTTGTTTATTTGGTTTATCATATCGTTTCCGAGGGAGGCCTACTTGGAATGCTGATCTCAAAATGATTTAGATGCGAGGAAGTAACAGATTCGTTTCAGAATTCCGTCCAATTAAAGGGGGCGTTCGCTTAATATAGGTTTCACTATATATCCCGTCCGTGTAACAGAAAACTGATGGGAGTGATTCATATCCAATTCCATATGTGATATGATTCGAAAGTTGACAAAATAAACAGTGATCATCGTGAAACCTCCAATATCAATTACTTTGGATCAGCTGTATATATATACGTGGGTCGGAAAACACATACGAATATAACTTTCCATTTAAAGGTAGGTGGAGGGAGATTATGAGGAACTACGACCAGCGCTTCGCCTGCAGTCGCAGCTTTAATCAACCAGTGATTCGCCTACAGTTGAAATTATTGAGAATGGTGAACGTTGGTAGGGCATCGTCAGTATCATTAGTTCTATACTATACTAATTGAATAAGGTGACGCTGGGTCAAAAATATCGTCCCACATATCAGCGATCTCCTTCGTAGCCGTTGGAGTTAGGAAAAAGCGGTAAATTCACATAGATAGATGAAATATCACCCTACTTCCCATTGAAAAAAACCATATCTCAATCGAATTGCTAATATTTTTAAAATGATCCAGAATATGGTGAACATTTCAACACCAATTCAGGTATATTCGACCAATCGGATAACTGCATTTTATGGGCGGGGTCTGAGACACGACCAAACGTCACGGACCACGGTACTGTCAGTGTCATTTGTCAAATGTCACTTCTACAGTTGCAAATTCAAGATTTCAAAGACGAATATTATGTTATTTGTGAAAATATGCATCGAAATATCTTAAATAAGTTAATCGTGAGTTTTAAACGATATGGATGCATTAATTCGATTGATAAATTGATCTGGGAAATTCAAGTTAGTCACTTAGCTTTGAAGGAAGGTAAACAAATGTGGAAGTTAGAATTTATTCTTCAGAGGTGTTTTGGAACGAATTAATCTTAGGAGGTGTATTGCAACGAATATTATAGAACAAGTCTCCAGAACCTTCATATATTGACCAACCTAAAACAACAAATTAAAACAAATTAAAAGAAAATGTCAACCGTGATTAATAATTGCAGTGTTCTGTTATTCAGAAGGAAATCCAGTGTTCAATAAGATTAACCTTTGAATTGAAATGTGTCTGAATGAAGTGAATCGTATATTTTATACAATCTGATCTAATTTATTCCATTGATAAATTGACATGGAAAATTGAAACGAATATTATAGAACAACAAGAACAAGTATCCAGGTCCTTCCTATATTGACGTACCAAAAATGAACTAGAATTAATAATTGCAGTGTTCTATTAATCAGAAGGAAATCCAGTGTTGAATAAGATTTACCTTTGTTTGGAAATGTGACTTAAATAAGTAAATCGTAAGTTCTGAACGATCTGAAAGCATCAATTAATTCCATTGATGAATTGACATGAAAAATTCAACCGAATATCGACTGTTTACTACCAATACCTCCTATCTACACTTTTTGTCAAATATGAGTTAATTACACAAATAGGTAGAAATTTAATAAATCTTTGGAACAGAAATACCTCCTAATGGCTAAGATTCATATTATCGCGCCAATTTTCAAACGGAAATATCACCAAACTACACACGCATCATACAGTGTAAGCAATATCTCCTATCTCGCATTTTGTTATGAACCATCAGTATGTGTACATCAGCTGGTAAGTTTTATTTGAATATTTGTTGTTTTGTGTGTTTTTTTTTGTTTTATCGTTAAAAAATAGTAATTTATGTCTCCTGTGATCCGTGTGTACATTGTTTTAATTCGAAAATGTAGATTTATTTGTTAAAATGTGGAAATTAAATTTTTATTGTAGATAGGAGGTATTGCCGTTCTATAAAAGTAAAATTAACTGTACCAATACCTCCTATCTCGCATTTTGTTTTAAATTTATGATGATTTTTACCTACCTGGCCGTTGCATCAAGCGGTTAGTTTTTTTTTAAATTAAAGAAAATGATAACTCGAATAAACAAATTAATAATATAAACTTAAATTAACATGTCGGGTCACCCTATACTGGTTGCCTATATTATTTCGGCAGTGGATACTTACACCGGGTTCACACTGCCGCGAACATTGTTAGCTAACAGGTTTGCGATGTTTTGAATTCGAATGTTAGCCAATAATGTTCGCGACGGCATTGTCGTATGTCGTGGTTATAACGTGGCGAATTATTATTAAAATTGTTTCAGAAAAATAAGGGTACCAGAGCGCAAAAAATTATGTCTTTGTTGAAAGAGAAGACAAACGTAAACTCCAATGTGTCAGCTCAGCAACAAGAATATCGTCCATCCTACTCTATATCAACGCCACCAGTTTCCGTCGATTTAGAATCATCATTTACCTCGTCAATTACAAAGAATACTTCAGTACAACAAGAATCTGAATTATTAGATATTATGAATCTTCAGTTTACAGACAATAATGAACTAGATTTTGTAGTGGAAGACAATGGACTTCTTTCGTATGTGAGTCCTGAATGCAATGCCGAGAATGATTCTTATACACCAATTTTCGATCCTGACTACATACCTAGTTTAGTCCCAGATATAGAGACAGAAAATAACAGCGATGACCAGGATATAAATCTACTTTTACGAAACACTCAAGATACTGACATTCAATTTGAAGCACCAACATTGGATCCAGTCTACATACCCGAAAGAGAAAACAATAACATAGTAAGTGATGGCCCTGACATAGATGCTAATGATCCTGATGAAAACTTACTTTTAAATACAACATCCGATCTAGACTAAATACCCAATAACGAAGACAACTCGGACAGCAGCAATAGTGATAACTCTGATGAAGAACAAGTAGAGGGTGAAGTCGATTTACAAAATAACGACGCTCCAGATGTCGAACAATATGGAAATATGAATGAAGGCCGAAAAAGAAGACATAGAGCATCCAACCGCGACTGAAAAAAAAAGGAACAAAAAACTTAGAATGGAGGGTAAAGAATATTTGGGATATACGAAACCGAAGGGAGAAGTAATGAAGCAGAACAAAATAAGAGAAGCTCGATCTCTTAAGCCGGCTTGTGCCTCAGCTTGTAAAAAATCAAAAAAACGAATGTGTGACAAGTTTACAGAACAAGAAAGAAAATGTATATTTGACAAGTTTTGGTCCGAACTCAACTGGGATTAAAGAAAAATTTACGTTATTTCTCATGTCAATAGAGTTGGTACACAACGTAAAACGACATTAAATGAATCTCGACGAGGAGATACATTAAATTATTCTTTAACCTTCAAGGACTGCAAGTACCCAGTGTGTCGAAAAATGTTTTTAAACACCCTTGGAATAGGTTCTTTTACAGTACAAAATTGGAAGAAGAAAGGCGACCATGCTATGCTCATTAATAAAAATTGTGATAATCTGAATCGTGTAAAGAATTGCCCATTTGCCGAAGACATCAACTATTTGAAAGATTTTTTGAAACAATTACCAAAATTACCTTCTCACTATAACAGAGCAAATTCTTGTAAGCTTTATTTGGAGCCGGTTTTTAAGTCATTAAAGCAATTGTACGACTTATACTCAGAAAGTTGTAAGAATGCAGACAAACGAAATCTTTCGAGTAACACCTTTTATAACCAATTTAATGACAGCAATTTAGCACTGTACCAGCCAAAGAAAGATCAATGTGATATTTGCGTGACTCATAATGTTGGCAATTTGAGTGATGCTAAATACACAGAGCATATTGACAGAAAAGACAGAGCACGGACTGAGAAAGCAACTGATAAAACTTTGGCACAAAGAGGAGAATGCATTGTGCTTACTATGGATCTCCAAGCAGTCAAAGTTTGTCCAGTTGTGCAAGCCAGCAGCATCTTCTTTAAAACAAAATTGTCATGCCATAACTTTACCGTTTACGACTTGGTTAGTGATCACAGTACCTGCTACTGGTTTACTGAATGTGATTGTGATCTGGTTCAGTGTTGAATCCAGGGGAGGGCACGGGAGGGTCATACCCTCCCTAAGCGTGGCCGATACACCCCCTGAGCAAAAGACTTTCCCTGATTATGAAAATTACGATTAGAAATGCAATGATGCGAAAAACGTAGTTTGAGAATATTACGTGCAACAAATGATCAAAGTCATATCGAAACGGAGCGGTACAGTATGAAAATCGGTAACAAAATTCCAATATTTGGTACTGTGTAAATTACTACGTTTACGCTACGCGTAAACGCGTTTCCAAATTGTATCCAATTAGTTCCTGCGACCTGCGACCAGACACCGAAGGCGCTGATATAGCGGGACAAGCTGTTAGTTCGTGCGTTGGACATCTAGAGAGATACTTTGTCTATGCACCCATTCGTGAATCAACATTCAACGCATTATGCTATATTGATGATCATAGGTTTCCTCGCAGGGTGATAGTTCTGATCGTGAAAGTAAGTGCGCTCGTGCAAAAAGTTCTGATTCTGATTACAACTAGCTTTATTTCACAAACGTAGTGCAAAAAACGGTAAGTTTATGTGAATGTTAAAGATTTATTTTCTGATATTAAAGTATTCCTTTCTTAGATGGCAGAAAAGAGAAAACAGGCTTTCATTCTTTCATTTGTGAAACGAATAAAAAACTCTGACGATAATCAAATATTCGAACCGGAGTCGCAATCATACCAACGTTTGGAAAAAAATACGTTAGGTACTGATGGATCCGATGAAAAAACTCCAGATTCCAACTTTCTAGCTCAAAATTACAAATATCAACAGAGCTGGGAATCTAAATTTCCATGGCTATACTTCGATGAGAAGCGGGGAGGTGCTTTTTGCAAGTATTGTGAAATGTTCTCGAAAAATGACACTTCTCTTTTACAAAAAACTGGTGGCGTATTCATAAATACGCCTTTCAAAAATTTTAAAAGGGCACTTGGTGAAAAATGCGGTAAGTTGACGAAACATAATAATTCTGATTATCATAAAAAAAACATGGCAAAAGAAAGAGAGAGGCAACTCAATTTGGAAAAACCCTTACATACTTTACTCTTCGAAAAAAACCAGAGTGATAAGGAGTTGAATCAAAAAGCAATTTCTGCCCTTTTGGAGGGTTTATATTTTCTAGTGAAAGAGGAGATTCCTCATACAACTAAGTATGAGGCTTTAGTTAAAAAAGTGCTAGTTAAAAGGGACAACACTCTGAAAGACTGGTTGAACCAACAGAGTAACAGATCAACGTATATCAGTAAAGCTATGGCAACTGAATTTTTATATGCGATAGGATCGGTACTCAAACAAAAGTTGACAAAAGATCTTGAAAACAAGTGGTTCTCGTTAATGGCCGATGAATCAACGAATATAAAAAATGAGCCAATTTTGACTATTATAATTAGATATCTTGATCAGAATTTCAAAGCAAAAGAGACATTTTATTGCGTAAAAAAATTGGAGGGAACCGATGCTGAACATATCACACAAGTTATAAGATCCTCTCTTGATGAAGGGCATTTTGATGTCAATAAACTTGTGTCAGTTGCTTTCGACGGTGCTGCAAATTTTTCGGGAAGTGCGAACGGTGTTCGTAAAAAACTATCAAATTTAGCAGGTCGAGAAATTCCCTATATACACTGCAAAGCACATGCTCTACAGTTATCAATAACAAACGCCAAAAACAAATTTGCTTGCATCAAGAGAATTTTGAATATTGCTAAAGATATCTAAAGGGTCTTTCAATAGGGACGGGTCGATGTTGGCAGCCTGTGGCGGCCATGTTGTTTTAACGTCGTCTTTCTAACCTATATTTTTTTATTCAGTTAGTAATGCCAAATCACCATGGCAATCACCTAACCGCCAAGTTTGAATCCAATCGCTCAGGTAGTTTCTGAAATAAAAAATAAATAACTTCAAAACTTCAAATGCCTATAACTCCGAAACTATTTGATCGATTTGGCCCATTAACGAACTTAACCGCGGCATTCCAATGCGCGACCTACCCTGAAAGTTTCAAGTTGCTAGCTCACTTCGTTCGACAGTTATCGTGTCTACGGCCGGCCGGCCGGCCGGCCGGCCGGACAGAATCGATTTTGACACCGGATTCGTCATCAGTGAGTCCAACCTAGTCGATTGAGACCATTTTCGGTTCAATCATCCAAAATTACAGACATTTGATTTATTTCATGTCAAAATCGACCCGTCCTTATTGAAAGACCCTTTACAAACTCTTTCATAAGTCTCACAAAAGAGAAAGGATATTGCATGATATTCAAGCGCTTCTAGAAGACCCAATTCTGAAGATACCAGAAGCAATAGATGTCCGATGGCTTAGTAATTTCAACACAATAAATGCAATAAAAAGATCATACCGAGCAATAGTTATGGCATGTGAACACATTCATAAAGATGGGGGTGATCTGGCATCTTTAGCAGGAGGACTTCTACTGGATTTGACAAAATCTAGCTTCATTTTCAATTTTGTTGCCCTTCACGAAACTTTGTTGGCAATAACAAATTTGAGTAAAACTCTACAGAAATCAGATTCAAATATTACATTTCTGCTTAAACTGATAACGTCCAGTATAAATCATCTGCAGCAAATATCAGAAGATGTTGCTAATCTAACTGGAAATAGTGAGATTTTATGTTTATATAATAAGCTGGTTGAAGATATAGAAGAAATAAGAAAAATTGAACAAGATGAGCAACCAGCGAACACTGCAAAAAAGTTTAAAAGTTTTTTAGAAGCTCTGATTGATAATATGAATAATAGATTCAATAAAAATTCAATGGAGCTAATGAATTTGAGTTCGAAATTCAGGAATGCAGGACTTTTTGTAAAATTATCTAGCGAAGAAATCGAATCTTTGTGCCGAATATTGGACATCGAATTCGAGCCTGTGTGGAATGATGTCCGCTCATTCCAATATTTTGCCAAAGAGTTAAAAAATAATGAAAATGTCATGCAGTCGATTTTTGAATCGAGCATAGGATACAAGAATCTGAAGGTACTGTGTGAAAAACTTTTATGCGTCCCAATCTCGACTGCTGGTGCCGAAAGGTCTTTCAGTGATATGAATCGCATTATGACAGATTTGAGGAATCGTATGGGACCAGAAACGCTTGATGCATGCATGCGAATCACCAGTGAAGGGCCTGATGAATTGACTGAAGATCTAATGAACGAAGTGATCGAATGTTTTGCAAGGGCAAAGGAAAGGAGAATTGCTCTCATCTAATTTCTTCAAGGGAATGATATATTGAAATTTGACAGCGATTCGATGAAATGTTCCTGATTTGAGTTTCATATAAATCGATTGTAATTTTTTTAATTTTTTTACTTATTTTATGTGAATGAGAAATGTTACTGATTTAAGATTTTCAATTATATTCTTCCCTTTAGTCTTACATTTCGGTTATTGCTTTCATTCTATGTTCGAATCTTCGTTAAGTTTTGTTGAAATAAAATAATTGAAATTCTTCAACTTTCATTTGGGTAAGTTTCAATTTTTGCTATCACGCTTGCAAATCATTTCACTTTTTTGGTTCATGGTTGATTTCCGTTTTATGGTTTTTCGAATATACAATAATATATGTACTAAACCTACACGAAGAATTAGGTAAAAAGACCCTAATATGAGGCAGCCGCCTCTCAACATTTTACATACTGTTGCGCAATAATCCAAACAAAAATCGAGATATTAACTTGCGCAGTGATTACATATCAGCAAGCAAAGAGGCCAGAACCAAACCTTTCCCATACGAGGTAATCAAACTGAGGTTTAATTTCTTCAAAGATTATTCACAGAGTAGTTTCTTGAGGTACACAACGATTCGGCCAGGGAAGAAGCCCAATGAGCCTACAGTTACGGATCTTCGTGCCTTGCGCTACAGTTTAGAAGGATCTATCGACTATAAACTAAATTTTGATGACGAATGGAAACAATTACCCTCGAGACAAAAAAAATACCAGTAGAGTTTCCGAGTTATCCCCCATTAATTAAGTCACGAATACCGATTAAAAAATCAAAATTTAAGCATTTACAAGAACTTAAAAACGTACTTCCAGAAGACTGTCGTAACTTTTACGATATGTTACCATTTAAAGATGATTAATAGAATAATAAATAAATTGATTTACTTTTTAAATTGTATTTTTTAACATAGTAAATAAAAATTCTTGTATAGACCTATTACATCATAACCTCCTATCTTACATTAAAAGTTACACCAATACCTCCTATCTTCTAATATCGAGTTCTACATGATAAACAGTTAAACAGTTTTTCGTCCCTCCTAGACATTCTTAGTTTTCGCGCTTAGGAGGTATTGGTAGTAAGCAGTCGATATGTAGAACAAGAAGAAGTCTTCAGGTCTTTCCTATATTGATGTACTAAAAATATAAAGAAATTATGAAGCAGGATTACTAATTGCAGTGTGCTTTCATTCAGAAGGAAAATACAGTGTTGAATATGATTTACCTTCGCATGGAAATGTGTCTGGAATGAGTAAATCGTGAGTTTTGAACGATCTGAAAGCATTAATTAATTCCATTGATAAATTGACATTGAAAATTTAACTGAATAATATAGAACAAGAAGAAGTCTCCAGGTCCTTCCCATATTGACGTACCAAAATAATAAGGAAACTATGAACTAGGATTAATAATGGTAGTGTTCTGTTATTCAGAAGGAAATGCAGTGTTCAAAAAGATTTACCTTTGCATCAAAATATGTCTCGAATAAGTAAATCGTAAGTTGTGAACAATCGGGATGCATTGATTGATTCCATTGATCAATTCACTTTGAATTATATTGAACAACCTAAATATAAGGAAAATTTAAACCAGGGCTAATAATTGCATTGTTCTATTATTCAGAACGAAATAATCCAGTGTTGAATAAGATTTACCGTTGAAGTGTTAAATCCAACCTGTTATTTTTTCGTATTACAATATGTGTTGTACTGAACTATACTTTGATATCATAATCAATAATCGATATACAAAAAATTGATTAAATATGCAGTATTGCATTCATCCTGAATGGAGAACATAATATACTGATTACTCAATTAACTTTAGATGTCTATTATGAATTGGTAATCTTCATTAATTAAACAGAAAATTTGAATTTTCCTAATGCATCAATGTTTTACTTACATCTGACTGAAGGAATTCATTATAATTCCTTTCATTGTGAACATAATAATTCTGACTAAATGATCGATACATACGTTAGTAAGAATACCAACTAAAAAATTCATTATTTTCATGAATATTGTATGAAATTATTCTTCACATTATATTTCTTCTGTGGATTTTATGAAATTTGAATTAGGGTGATTGTTACGATTACGTTAATAGTCATCTAAGGCATCTTAAGCGTCAAATTACCGAAAATAGAATTGTGATAAAACATTTATTAAACCAAGCTATTCAGATCTATTTAGTATTATGGGTTTGTTAGTCATTTTGATACATAAAATTGAGTTTTAATTTTTGTAATGATATTTTACACAGTACTGAGTGTTTTCATTTGATCCATGGATTTTGTGTTTGAATGTGAGCATTGTCTATCCACGAGATGGATTTCGACTCAATCGTGTCTATTTTTGTGAATACGAGATGAAGAAATTTTAAAAGCGTTCATTTACTAAACCGTTAGGCGGATGTTGTATATTCTGAACTTGACCTTTGTGTTTGAGCTTTAAATCTACCCTGAAAATTTCGAGTCTTTTAGTTATTCCTTTGCAAAATTATTGTGTTTAGAGTCGGCCGGAGACGACTAACAAAGTCATAATACCAAATAGAGAATCACATAAAGAAGCATATTTCAAGCCTATATTATATCGTTAAAATTATTTTCTTGAATAAATAATTATTTTCATCTATTCAGAAACATGGATCTATCGTCCTGCAGATCTACCACCAAGTAGATCTATCATTAAATCAGATCTGTCGCCTAGCATGATGTAAAAAACATGCTGTGCTCATCTAAAAAAAGTGACAGCAAGATTAAAACACAAGGAAATATACAGGCTCTTTCATCATAAACTTGTCAAACATATATAGCCGTATAGATGACATTGGGGAAGTAATTATTGCCTTATGACATATCCCCCGTTTTCGAAGCATAAGCGAGATACAGAGGGTGTTTAATGTCAACTTGGAGCAATATTCTGATAATTGTGGTGATTTATGCGTGACCTTTTAAAAAACATTTTTTGGTCACATCTTAGTATTTTTTGGTGGTCAATTCAATTGTTCTGTAGAATTCTGGAAAAAATTTTTCAAAATAGCAGAAAACCTACAAAATTTTTTGTTATCGATTGCCAAATTGGATAGCATTACTTCAATGTACTCAATTTTTCGTGAAAAAATTTTTCCAAAATTCCAACTAAACTTTTTTTTTACATATCTACAGTGAAACTAATCCTACTAGGCCTCCAGAATGATCTGGATAGAAATATGAACTTATCAGGAAACTCTCTCCGCATTCGGTAAATAGGGTCAAATTAGATGAACTACCGTTGCTTGGTAACGGACATCATTATAATCAGAATAAATCCAATTTATACTCGGACTATTGTCCGTGAGTAGAGCGAGTTCGATTCCCACCAAAGTTTTTCTGAATTTTTTTTTTATAAATTCATATTTCTATCCAGATAATTCTGGTGGACCATTAGCACAATTTTGGCCTCCGTAGGGATACCAATTTCTTAAACAAAAATTATTTCAGTACTCTGAGCAGAATCTTTGGAAGGCTATAAATTGAAAACCAATGGATATTTTTCATTCTGTTTTCACACCAGTGTTCAGAATGAAGGAAAGTTCAAACTTGAAAGATTTCAACAATTTTGGGTGTATTTTTTTTTCACTGTAGACATGTAAAAAAAAGAAAGTTTTTTCACGAAAAATCTTAGAAAATTGAGAACATTGAAATAATGCCATCCAATTTGGCAATCGAAAACAAAAAATTCCAACTTTGTAAGTTTTTCGCCATTTTGAAATTTTTTTCCCAGAATTCTACACTACAATTTAAGTGACCATCAAAAAATACTAAGAATTGACCCAAAACCGTTATTTCAAAGGTCACGCATAACTCAACACAGGTATCAGAATATTGCTCGAAGTTGACTTTAAACACCCGGTATCTCGCTTATGCTTCGAAAACGGGGTATATGTCATAAGGCAAAATGATTTTTCCAATGTCATCTCTACGGCTATATATGTTTGACCAGTTTATGATGAATCACCCTGTATATTCTGTGCATCGAATATGAATGGAAAAAGTGACGTCATCATTGGTAAATACGATCACAGATGATCGCAGATGTTTTACTTACATCATGGGTGTATCTATCACTAAGAGAGATCTGGGCGCACTAGTAATCGATCTAAATTTCCAAGATTACTGGGCTAGCCGAGGCAAAGTTGACTAAATGAAGAGTATAATCAATGCAAATCGCGGGCCATCCGAAGTGTCAAGCGATTCCGCATTTTTTCGGCTTCATAGTGGAATCGGGCGCCCTTGGATAGCATACTAACACTTAATCTACCCAGAATATTCCAAATCTCCGAGTTGTTTCTATAGAAATTTAAATATTTATATAGACACTGCTGTTTATCCCATTTCTCGCGATTCATCTGTCTAAAATTTTGCATGCTTCAGGCCGTCAAAATAATTTGAACTCAATCGGATTTATTTTCGGAGTTATTGGTGAAATCACATTTCAGATCGACATATCTACCTAATAATTGGACGGATTTCACTTTTTAACGAACCTTGAAACGAAGTCATTTTCTTCAAATCAAATGTAAGAAGTTTTTATTTCGCAAAATTCCGTCTCGAGAGGATAAGGATTCCATCAGATAACTTCGATGTTTTTTTCAATCGCAGGCCTACATCTGCGTCATCCTGGAATTTTTAGTCGACGCCAATAAACTGGGTGGAGATGAGAGTGAAGTAATGAGCATGCTTTCGAAATTTGGAATTGGCGGAACGTATTCGAGGGGATCATCGCACAGTTAGGAGCTGTCCGGCAGACTTCAACATGGAGCAAACCTCGAAGCAAACAAAAAATACGCAGGTTGTATCCCGGTAACAATACAACTGAATCGAAGAGAAGATGAACTTCATCTCGAGAAGTGGAAACTGGAGTCTCCTCCCACCCAGTTACAGCACATACATGAAAACAAATCTAAGATGAGCGTAACTAAAGGTTTTTTCGTTGTACCTACATGAACTACACTAACTCCACTGATACTGTTCGGTGTGTTTTGTTGTAAACTTGCACTCTGTTCGTTGCAGAAATATTGGCAGTGTAGTCACAGATTACGTGTGCAGTGCATAGAGCGAGGTTAGCTTCTGTGATGGTTATGCGTAAATATAATTCATAATCATAGACATCTGTGGTTGTCTCTGGTTCCTGTTGGACGTGTTTTGTTCTCTTTGTGTGGTTATTTTTGGACGAAATTAATTTTCATCATATCGTTATTTGAAATGGAATTTTTGTCCCTGACGACTTCAGAAAAACCTTACGACAAATCTACATCACCTCGAAGTTGCAGCGAAAATAAAAGAAGCCTAGAATTCTGTCATCTTGGGTTTGCGTAAAATCATGATGTAAAAAACATGGTGAGCTCATCTGGAAAATGAGTGACGTCAGCTAGCAGAAAATACATTGAGTTATATATTATGTGCTTTGAATTTGCATGTCAATTCAAAGTACAGAATATATAACTTTTTTTCTGCTAGCTGACGTCACTCACTTTTCAGATGAGCACACCATGTTTTTTACATCATGCGTAAAATCATCTATCATATATTTGTATTCTGTGAAAATCATAGAACTGATTGAACTACATTAAGTCCACTCATTCAGTTATCTGTGACTACACTGAGAATTGGAAGTCAGTGGAGTTGGTGTAGTTAGTATAGTTCATGCAGGTACAACGAACAAACCTTGAAAGGTAGAATTCACAGATACAAACACAGATGCTCGCCCGAGTGACATTCCTTTGAGCCCAGGTTGCCAGATCTCTTCAATGGCATAAAACCTTAATCTCCAAAGGTTTTTGCATGGAAGGCAAGTTCGAAGCTGCAAAAAATACTTACAGCTTCTACAACCCAGGAGAAATCTTATGATATCCTACTATATAAAACAGTTCAAAAGCACGTAGCCATGTCAAGCTTCTTCATCTACAAAAGCGATCGTGTAACGCCAGTCAATAAATCAAACACGCGTGTGAGGCCTGGCTAGAAATGCAAAGTTGGAGAATTATAGACACTTAAGCTACCTTTTGTGCTAGGGAAATTCGGGTATTTGGGTAATCGGAGATTCTTCCCTATTGGCCGACGACTATCATGTGATCGTCGTCAGCCAATAGGGTGTATCCCTCGGCCAATAGGATGAATCTCCGATTATCCAAATACGCGAACCTCTCTCGCCCCTTCAGGAAAACGAATAACGTTCTCGCTCCCTAGACCGATAAGATTGACACGTGTGCGATTGTCAATATGCAAGCCGATCAACGACATATGTGTCGTTCGTTTTAAAAGTGGTCTATCTCCATATTTTCAAATTAATGTTTTGCTGCTTATGAAGTCAAATTTAGTTAAAACTAGAGAAGCAACTCCAATAATTGCTGTGCTATTCCGAAGTTGAAGCTTATAGTTTATTCGGAGTAACGTGCCGGGAGCTGGAACTGCTAAATATCCATTATGAATATTGAGTAAGTACCAATTAGGGAAATATGGTCATACGCCACTTTTACAATGAACGACATTATTGATCTGGATTAATCTGAAGTGAATCGTTTGAATAGGGGAACGGTAGTCAACAGGACCTTATAAAGGAAATCCACTTTGACTATGGGTCGCCAAATTCTTGAATATTTCAAGATCTTGTTATGATTTCAAGACAAGAAGTAATTTAAGATTTCATAACAGAACAAAAAATCGTATGTCAAAACCACTTCAGAAGAAGACGAGAAATCTTGAAATATCTTGATTTAGAACAAAAACGTTAAAAAGTTTTCATTTGTGAAAAAAATAACACATGGAACCATGTATCCACTAAAAATAATTCGACAGACCTATTGTTCCGAGGAATGAAACCAAAATTTTTAATAGACAACGAATTGTGTTGAAAGGGACCATAATTATTGAAGCAAAACTCGGATTCTTGGAACTCGAATGCTTTTATAGCAAAACAGAATCTACCGGATATAAAAAAGCGCGTTGTTTCTTTTATATTAAGATTTTATAAAAGTTGTAAGGCGAAGATATGTAAGACAAAACCTTCATTCGGACTCCTGGATGTCGAAGAACAAAATTTCGCCTTGACTAAACTAATGTACATATATCAGTCCCATTATTTTGGAAATGAAATAAGAGCAACAAAATCACAAAACTCTCTTTCAAGCGGGAATATGTCCTGTTTGAACACCTTATTGATGAACACGATGTCCTATGAATTGGGGACATTTGAATAACGCTAGTTTTGAATATTAGCCTCCAAGCCTATTAGATCCACGTAGTCAATTATCCAAGCTTATTGTTAAAGAAACTCATTTGAAGCTACGACATGCCGGTTCTTTACACACCTTGTCAGTCATTCGAGAGAATTCTTGGATGATCGGAGGTCGTATTCTGGTAAGGCGTATAATCGGAAAATGCATTTCCTGCTTTAGATGGAACCCAAAGTCAATCAAACCAATAATGGCGCCCTTGCCCTTTCAGTATTTTAGGTTACAGGGGTAGATTACGCTGGCCCCATGAATATCAAAATCATATCAGGTCGTTGGGCGTAACGAAGGCGATTCATCTTGAGGAGTGAGTAAGAGAAATCCTTCAAAAATAATGATTTTAATTGGAAATTCATACCTCGTTATCCTCCCCATTTCGGTGGGTTGTGGTTGGCAAGAGGATGAGGCATCACTCGTATGAGGCGCCGTTTGGGACAAGAGTGCGTTTTCAAATATATATATTTTTGAGCCAATATATTCATTAGTTGCAGCAATATATTTACTTGGTGTGCCGATATATTTATTTTCTACGAAACACAATATATTTATGAGTTGGGTGTTGCAAATATACAAATTCGTGGTTTCCAATATTATATTAATTCGATCTATTCCAAGTTGTCACGGAGGGGGGCGCCGGCAGCGTCCAGCACATTCCGAGCATTTGGGAACATGGCGTAGCCATTAGTACAACATATCACGTAGTTATCTTCTTGAAGTGAAGTACCTACACTGGCTGATAGATGGCTTATAGATTGTCGATATTGAAAGCAGAAAACTAACTTTGTTTTTAGCATATTGTGTATGACGAAATGAGTAACCATCAATCAATCCCATTTATAATAACATAACCAAAGATATGTTTCTACGTTATCTATCCTATAGATAAGTAGATATAATATCAAGGAATCCTAATAGTAATTGGATTGTCTTTATACTAGAGTATACTTTAGTTCATTTGGATGGTAGTTTTCTACGGCAAGAAATGTTAAATCATGAATTTGTCAACGGTACTTCACGAAGTGGAATTTTACACAGTGTTATGGCCAATTGATGCATCATTCTTTCATAATCCTTATTTAACACTTCTTGCTGTAGCACAAACCAAAGAGTTAACTTAAACTTGTTATTGTTAGTTTTTGTATACAGACGTTTGAATGGGAGCGTTTTCATTTTCTTCTTCGTATCGTATCGTGGTCTTTTAATGCTATTATTTTTGAACTTGGAACCATGGAGTAGGAAAAAAGGTGATAGAACTCTGTAAGTTACATAACTTTCCCAACAACAATTAATGTACTAATAACTACGTCATGTTGCCAAAAGCTCAGAACTGTACCAAACGCTGCCGGCGCGACCTCTCGTGACGATTTGGGATAGGTCAAATTACTAAATATATTGGTTACCACGAATTTGTATATTTGTAACACCCAACTCAAAAATATATTGTGTTCCGTAAAAATATATATCGGCAGACAAAATAATTATACTGCTGCAACTAATAAATATATTGGCTCGAAAATACATATATTTGAAAACACACCGTTGTCCCAAACGTCGCCTTCAACCTCAACGCACTTTCTAATCGAACGGTCTTCATTGGCCATACAAGACGCTCATTCAACCCACTTGCCGGTCAACTGAATGTCAATGCATCAGCACCTAACACAAGTCAAATAGCATATTTGGAAAATATGTCAGCGAGCTACAGCTCGATCCCCCTAGCCCCAGAGCTTACGCCGTTCCGCTATTATAAATCCCTAATGAATCATCTTGTAACATACCTATCATATGTGAATAAGAGCTTGGTAAATTCAATGCAACCGTTCAGTTCCCTAAATCAAGAAATACAAAAAAATGCAATCGAACACAATGATTCAATTGAAAATCTAAGTGGAGCAGATACCTGGAAATTTTCCATTAAAACCTACTTGGAACACGAAGAACAATGGTGCTGTATCAAAAAGTTGACTCAAGAAAACATTTCTCTCGAGATGGATGTTAGCGACTTAACTAAGAAGGTTGGTACTTTGGAACAACAGTTGAAAACGAAAATCCCCCCAGAAATTCTCGGTGCACCGGAGAAAAGAAATAAAAATTTACAGAGCGTGTTGCGGAAGATTTCCAGGTATGTTGATTGTCCTATATCTCCCGCTGATATTGATTCTTTATTCAGAGTTAACAACACTACTGTTGATGGCAAGCCGAAACTAATCATTGTTCATTCGGTCGGAAATTCCTATCAGCATCCAAGATTAAACGGAAGTTGATCGAATCGTCACCTCCCGGACTTTGATGACGTTCCCAACCAGGTGTTAATGAATACGAACCTCATGTTGTTCTACGAACTACGAAAAGAGGTCGGAATCTTTGCACGTTCTCGTAGACTTCGCCAGAAAGTTGAAGCCACTCTACTACGTTGATATTGTCATAAAATACGAAGATTCAGACGTCTCTGGTAATTCAATTTTTTTGACCGATTAATCGAGATGGTAGCAGTGTGAGAACCTAGTTGGAAACCTGTATCACGCTTTTTTTTCAGATTCATGAAATGGCTCGAAGACCAGGATCAACCGTTCACTGCGTCGATTTCAAGATTTTTTTGAAAATACTCCGATTTCTTGGGAGAGCAAGTTCAGTTTATCTGTGAGTTCTATCTTTCAACTTCTACCTAGCGGAATCTACCTTCTGGCCAGACTTCTGGATTGCATATTTTCTCCAGGCATTCGTTTGTATAAGCGCCTACGCTGAAAGATGAATTGTTTCCATGAGTTTTCAATTTCTTCACATCAATTTCATCGACTCCAGTGGTTTCTTTAAGATATTCTAAAATGCTGTGTTCCTGCACCTCAGCTCCAGATATTCTACCCACATATATCCACTTCTTCTTGCGGGCTCCTGCTATACGACTGTTTTGAGTTGATTTCTTTGTCCCTGGACATATCAGCTGAGGGTTTTTTGTTCTTCTCCTTCGATTAACGGTTTTCCATTCATCATTATATCTTTTCTTATATTCGGTTTCCATAAGAATATTCTTCGTTCGAACTCCTTCGTTTTCTTTGTTGCCGTCGCCATCTATTATTGTGACTTGACTTTGGCTATTTATATTAGATTTCAGATTTGTAGAGGCTATAGACACATTGTTACCATACATATTCTTTATTTATACGGAAATAACTCTTCGATGAATAAATTTAATAACTAAAAGTTACACTACTTATCCAAAATGTCATCAGCACAAGCATGCACCACAGCTGCTCCAGCCACACCAGCTGAATCACCAGCTCCAATGCTATCCCCGACCACAGCCAATGGACCTCCTGCTCAGAACCTCACCAGCACGAAGAAGGCTACTCCGAATAAACATAAGACGGCAGTGCAATTTGAAATCTCTAATACGACTTCTCTTTCAGAGTTGTCTAAACGATTCAATCCAGCAAACCCTCCGCCGGAAGCCCCAACTCCAGAAGTTCACTCGTCATATTTAGAAGAGCTCGACCACGGTACGCAACATATTATTGACGTCCAACCCGACCTCAGATTCCCGTTCCAATACTTGCTTCATAACCTCTATTCTAGAGACATCGTATCGTAGAACGCCGCTAAAATTCAATAACGACCCAGCCAAGATGGACTTCTTAACGAAACTCCTCAACTGCTACGTTCCCCCTGATCTCGAACCTCTACTAAACGCGTTCGCTTCCACTTTCGATCGCCAAAGAAGGCTCCAACTATATGTTCATTCTTTTGCAGGCTTCGACTTCGAACTCGACTTAGGTAGATGTGTCCTACCGATCATATTATGCTCATTTAATTCTGTAGGAACCTTCGGACTGTCATTTTTAGATGAAGAACTGGATTTCAATTCGATCTATATGTATTTCTGGAAATATTGTAAGAATAAAATTTTGAATGGGTATATCTACGGAATCATTGGCCGATTGTACCCATTCACGAATTACGGTTGGCCTAACGGCCTACTGCGTAAACACAATAACTTTCGAAAAAAACAACTTAGAAACTCGATATTTGTAGAGAAACTTTGGACCTTAATAACGAAGGCCGAATTCGTGAATGGGTAAGATCCACTCAATGATTCCGCAAATATACCCATTCAAAATTTTATTTTCCCAATATTTCCAAAAATACAGATCAGATCGAATTAAAATCCAGTACTCCATCGAAAAATCACAGTTCTAAGGTTCATACAGAATTTAATGATAAGAAAATCACGGAAATTTTTTTCTCAGGTTGTTCTGATGACACGATCATCACGAAATTTTACATAATGTTGTCTTTCAGCGTCTCCAAACTAGCTGCGATGTTTTGTCAGGATTGAATCAGTATTTCTCGAGTTATACTGAAAAAAAACAACGATATCGAGAAGAAAACCTCGAAGTTTGAAATATTTTTTCCAGATATCTCCAAAACTTATGATCGTATCGAAATGAAATTTGGTTCCCTGCTGTGAAATATGAAGGTCAAAGTCCTAGTGGATTTTTTTCCGGATATGATGGACGATTTTCGAGGAAAAATTTTTTTGGAAAAAAAATGTTTATTTTTTGATTTACTGACAGAATAATCCTTATAAAATTCAGCTCAAAGTTGCGCGTCTTCATACCCCACCTAATTGCCAAGTTTGAATCCAATCGCCCAAGTAGTCTCTGAAATAAAAAAAAAAATAACTTCAAAATTTCAAGTGGCTATAACTCCGAAACTACCCGACCGATTTGGCCCATTAACGAACACAACCGCGGCATTCCAATGCGCGACCTACCATGAAAGTTTCAAATTACTAGCTCATTCCGTTCGACAGTTATCGTGTCCACGGCCGGTCGGACAGAATCACTTTTGACACCGGATTTTTTATCAGTGAGTCCAATCTAGTCGTTTGAGACCATTTTCGGCTCAATCATCGAAAATTACTACTACTTGTCTATCTTTTCGAAAAAAAACTTTTTACAGAGGAAAGAAGCAAGCGCTTTCTTATAGATATGTCTGTGTAATTTAGGAACTTACACTACGAACGACATCGAAGTTGCATCTTTCAAAGCAGTTGACAAGTTATGTTTTCGTAGAAAATGATATATCAACTATCAAGTTCGAAGATATCCCTCTTTCTGTTTCAGATATTGTGTCAAGATATTTTGTCTAAATGAATTCAAGATGACGAAAAAATTATTTTCCAATGAAAAAGATGCCATCCATCTTCTATAAACCAATTACTACACTTATACGGGGAGACAGAATTTTTCCTGAGGTTTTTATCTGTGCTCTTGTATCATACGCAAATAAGTATGGTACCCCGTTTACATTTCCTCTGCTAACACTGTGATATATCTTAGAATGTAATGCTCGTTCCCAAAAGAATATATATATATATATATATATATATGGAAATATTACCTCAACCTAGAATTATTAATGCCGGTGACAGAATTAAATATATATATATTTTCATATGAAATTGACATATTTGAAGGCTAGCTCTTTCAAAATGTGTTTCGATTTGTATTGTAATTAAATGCAATGAATTCATTCTGGATTATCGGAATTCAACTACAAGAAAAAAAAGTATAAACTAAATTTGAGGTCATAATTGTGACCCATGGAATTGTTTTAATACAATTTATTTCCTAAAAATGTCAATAACTGGTTTGTTTGCCTTATATCGTTGACTAGCCTCATTTTCATAAGGCAAGTTAAGCTTAAATGTCAATCAGGTTCACTCCCCAAAGAAATCTTCATTTTCAAGACATTAGATTTGAATTTTGGACGTTAAAACTGCAGATTGTTTTCCATCGACTAAGGTAAACATTTTATGGGTGAATTCATCAACTTTAATTTGTTTATTCAGAAAATGTTAAGATTCAAATAAAAATTGTAAAATATTGTCCAATGTCTATAAACAACATAATGGTTATATGTTTAATTTGATTCAATAACGAGGAAGTCAAACTTCAATTGGCTATAAGTAGGTACGGTACCTTGATTTTTTTCAGACATTTTGAATGCCCAACCTGAAAGAAAAGTCAGCAACACAACTCATGTGTCAAAAACGTCTAGATGTCGAGTATAAAAACAAAGAAAATGCTGAGGGGAGAAAGGCACATGCGATTCAGCGTGAAAATGATATCGAATTCAAACACGAAGGAAATGCTGATGGAAGAAAGGCACTTAGGAGTCGATGTGAAATTGATATCGAATTCAAAAACGAAGAATATGCTGAGAGGAGAAAAACACATGGGAATCAGAGTGAAAATGATATCGAAATCAAAAACGAAGAAAAAGCTGAAAGCAGAGGGGCACATAAGATTCAGCGTGAAATTGATATCGAATTCAAAGCAAGAGAAAATGAATGTAGAATCGAAAGTTGGAGCAACTCCGTTCAGATGATGTTTGCCGAAAATTGAAAAATTTGACAAAATCATGCTATTAAAAAGTCTAAATAGAAAAAGCCGTACTTAGATTAACAATAATGACGCTATAAAACAAATTCGATCAATTCCCGAATTTCGTAAACATGACAAAGTTCAAGATCGTGAGGACCGTCAAATCAAGACTCAGTCAATAGACATAATTCCTAGTTCAAAGGGTTCCAACTGGAAACAAATATTCAGAAAGTTTAATGCCGAAGGGAAATTAGGACCAGCAGAAATAAGTGTCTGTTGAGGGGGTTTGTGGTTCGCCAGTTCTATAAAATCCTCGAAACCGAATACTCTTCAAGATAAGGATGTATCGGATGATTTGATGAGTCAAGTTTATTACTTACATAAATAAGGAAACTTCAAAACTCTTTTTGTGGTACTTGTTATAGTGAAAAACTGTAAATTCCTCAACTTTGTTTCGGAAACGGTCTTCATTTTCCAGAAATTCCTAAGTTCTGAGAAATTTGAAGGTATTAGAAGAAATATTATGTGCTATTCACTATTACGATCAGCAGTGCAGTTTGCGGGGCAATTATATCAATGTTCCAGTATCGATTCATTCAACTGTTTCTGTTTTACCACGTACATTTGACTATAAATAATACATTAACAATCCAAGTGAACTCGAAGCGTTAACTCTCATATCAACATAATTACATGATTGAGACAATTCGACAAAATAAAGTAAGACTAGCATAGGATTATTCACTTACAACACCGCTATATACAAGGTGTCTCAGAAGAAATTTTATATTTGTTTAGTTTACTGTATGAACGCAAGTCATCTGAGGGGCGCGAAGGTTATGTTAATCGTTAGCCTGGCTCTTGGGAATTTAGTCTTTCGCGGGAGTGGACCGCGAGTTGTGCGTGCGCGAATTTTACAAAAACGGTAATTCTGGGAATATTGCGCGAAGAAATTTCTGCAATGTTCGAGGTTTAACTCACATAAATGATGCACCAAGCATTTTTCCCATTCGGAATTGGGCGAAGAAGTTTGAGGAGACTGGTTCAACACTAGGTAAACTAACATCCGGACGACCAAGGCCATCGAGAACGAAAGAGATCGTGGAAAGGACTAATCAGGTTGTTCGTGATGATCCCGACCTCTCCGTTCGAAAGCGTGCAAGTACAACAAGAAATAACAATAATTTCGAATGCTATATCGGTTTGCTCAAGCAAAAAAAACAAGGTACACGTAATCAATGCATTAACGATTTAGTTCTTCATAATGATGAATTTCGAATTTTTCAAGGTGTTCGAAGATCTGCTGCGCACTGGGAAAAAGAGAAGAAAAAATTGATGTTTATATGATTCGTCAACTTGGTATTCCAACTTTCTTCTACACCTTGTCGGCCGCAGAGTCCAAATGGGATGGACTTTCGAAAGTGTTATATAGAATCGATGAAATGTTAACGTCCATTGATATTTTAAATTTGGTCTGAAACGTTAGCGAAGGAATAAAGAAGTAATTTATTTTGGGTCCAAATTCCTGTTAAAAGTTATCCAAAGTTATATAGAATAGTTGACGACCAAGTAACCGAAAATGAAGCATTAAATGCGGATTATTCAGAAAAGGCACGTCTGATAAGAACTGATCCTATTATATGTGCACGATATTTTGATTGCAGAACACGCTGTATATTCAAAATTTGGAAATTAAAGTCTGGACTATTCGAAAATTACAATGTTTTAGATTTTATCATTCAGGTATCATCGATTTCATTGATTCTTTAGATATGTAGGTAAAAATAAATCAGTTACAGACCTGATTCATCTTCAAACGCGTCACCATACCGCCACATGTCACATTGATAAACGGCGAAATAAGAAGTGTAGATTCAATATATGGGATATTGGATATTTTTATATTGAATTATATTATTATTATATGTAAGGAAAACTTCAATGTTCTTTTTTTGGGAATAAATAAATAAATAAATAATAAATAAAAATTTCCTATCCTCCAAAGAAACAAACCGAAATTCTGTATTGTTTGCAGAATGCAAGCAAAGATGATTCCAAAAAATATGCGAATATTCGACAAAAAATATCCGATTCATCCGCTGAAACAGATTAGACGTTCGATCAATTCCTAGTCAAACTGAATATTTCATATAACGAATATATTTCATCTTATTTTCTTGAAAAGAAGACCTTTGGACTGTGTGATTTATGAATTCAACGTAAAAATTTTGTCAACGTATAGGGTAAATATGGACCTTCAGTATATTGTTGATCCTCATAGCTTAGTTCAATATATAATCAACTATATTAACAAGTCCAATCGAGGTATGTCTCAACTTTTAAGTTATACGGAGAGAGACTTCGCAGTGAACGGCTATATTTCCGCATTTATAAAGTCTGCTGAAGTCAACATTATTCGAATCATTATTTTAGCGACATGCCTCCTGGATAAAATTATATCTACATTGAATATACCAAGGACTTCAACAGAACAAATCATGTTGATTCTTCCATGGCGGTACGAAGAGAAAGAATTAATCAATGCGAACTGTCAAGAGATTTGTAAGAATAATCAACAAATCGAAGAAATCGAAAACGGGAAAAAAAATTTAATTGCTTTTCCCATGTAGGAAACATTGACGAGGAATTTGCAATTTTTGCGTTAGACCATCCTGATATTGGTTCAATAGAACAAGGTGGGGGAAAACCAGTTCGCTCCTACGACGAAACTGCACAAACTTTCCTTCTTCTCAAAGATCACTCCTTTTGAAAAATACAATCAATTATGCCGATGCCTACACCATAAACAGCGACATCTTATCTAATCTTATCTAATGACATTTTAGTGATAACTCTTTTTCGCCAGTTTGTTAGTGGTTGTGCTAGAGAGTCGGCAAAAGTCGTTTGTTCGAAGTAATCTATCAGACGTTAACGAAATATTTCAATCAGTTCGTTGGATATGATCCCTCAAAAATCAAAGTTCTGATCTATGCTCCAACCGATAAAGCCGCGTTTAATGTGAACGGCGTCAGACAACATCAACCACCCAGATTACCTGTCAATGAAGCGAGAGCTACGATATGAGTTTGCTCAATAGTGAAGTATTACACAATTTGAGTATTGAGTATTCTAATCTCAAATTATTGATAATAGACGAAATTTCAATGGTTGGAGCATGAATGTTGTCACGAATAAGTTCTCGTCTTAAGACAGACAATTTCTCAGGCATATCGCTTTTACTCGTTCGATTCCCAAATCTTCAAAGAAAATAATAAAAGGACTATGAAAAATCCATACGCTTCATTTCAATGAACACATTTATGGGATTATGCGTCGAAAAAATGATTCGCTCTTTACTGAAGCCTTAAACCATATGGCATCGTGTACGATGACCCTTCAAGATGTAGCACTTTTTCAAAGTAGGGTGGTTTCCGTTTTTCCCTCAAATAAGGACAAAACGGTTTATCTATTTTACTCTAATAATGAGGACAACAATTTTAAGGAAGTGAGTCTTTTCAATATGAATTCCGAATGTGCTGTTTCTTACGCATTCGATGTTATTTATGAAAGCGGTACAGAAGCTGCCAAAAATCAATTGAAAATTCCGTAATCGAAAAAAAACATCAGATACTTAAGGTTTGTGTTTGCGACTAACATTAACCCATTTAAACCTACCGTCCTTTTAAAAGGACATCAGAAATAGCCCCCTGTAATTCTAATACGGGTACCGCAGCATAGATGGAACTTGTAGTATACGATGACAGATACACTAATCAAGATGAAGTTTCGTTAGTTTCAGTGCCGATTGAGAATTCGTAGGTGAATCTTGAATATTTGTGAATCCGTATTTCAGAAATTTGAGCGATGAGTGATTGGAGGTGAGTTTTGGTGATTTTAAATGTATTTGAACAATTTTCTCATGATATTGCTGATCTTAAAATATGTTTGATGGTATTTTCTCCATCACATCTGGGCTGTCTCTAAAATTCATAACAATATTCATGATTTTAAAAGGACGGTAGGATTATACACTACTTTTCATACTGATTTATGTTTTGTTCATCAGGAGTACTTATTATTGGCGAAAGCCGTTAACTTTGGCTGAATTGATGGAAGAATTGGAAAATGACGATGATATTGAAGTTCCTGGCAGTATTTCAATTTTTCCTCCTGAAAATGCTAACGATGACTGCGACACAGAAGAAGATTCTGGAGACGAAAATGGAATCGAACTGAATAACTTACCAGGTTCTCAATTGAGAAGTGAAGTGAATGTTTTTTTTCAAGCTGATGAATGGGATACTGAGGACGAAAGACCGCTATCAGAATTCGTGGAACGAAAACCAAAAATGGTGAAGCAGTTCACTTACAGCCAAAATGATCTGAATTGTAACTTCTGTAGTTGGGAGAATATTTCATTTGTCCCAAATAATTTATCTCCTTTAGCATGCTTCAGATTATTTTTTGATAAAGACGTTATTGACAGCATAATTTGCTTCACCAGCAAATATGCAGAACAGAAAAATCGACCAGGTAATGTTAGAGAAGATGAGCTGCTCTGTTTTATAGCAGTATTGTTAAAATCGTGATGGTGTATGTAACAACTTGGTCAATAATGCGATTTCTCGTGATCGATTTCAGTACATTATGAGTCATATCCATTGCAATGACAATACAAAACTTGACAAGAAGGATAAATATTCCAAACTCAGACCACTGTTCGATTTATTGAACAGAAATTTTGTTGAACACGCTCCAATTGAGGAAAACCATAGTATTGATGAATGTATGGTACCATATTATGGTCGTCACACAGGAAAGCAATTCATTAGAGGAAAACCGATACGTTGGGGTTACAAAATTTGGGTAGGTGCTTTGCGATTAGGTTACATCGTGAATTTGATCCCTACCAAGGCTCGTCAACCACTCTTCCAGAAAAATATAAGCATATGGGCCTCGGAGCATCAGTGGTTTTGCAATATGCCGATGTACTGAAAAAATTTCCTCAAGTCCCATTCCATTTATATTTCGACAATTATTTCACTTCTCTTTCTTTACTGAAGGAATTGAAACTGAGAAATATAAAAGCAACTGGAACAATAAGGGAAAATCGTATTCCTCATTCACCACTTACATCTGGATCGCTTTTCAAGAAACAAGAACGTGGAAAATTTTAGTATATTTGTGCAGACGGCGAAATTATCATTGCTAAGTGGAATGACAATAGTGTTGTGACTGTAGCGTCTAATACACTGTCAGTGTTTCCTAGCAATCAGGTCAGAAGATTTTCACAGTCGGAAAAAAAACATGTACTCATTCGTCAACCAGGCCTCATAAAATTCTACAATGAGAATATGGGAGGAGTTGACAGAGCTGATGAGAACATGAGCAAATATAGAGTGTCCATAAGAGGAAAAAAATGGTATTTTCCTTTATTTTCCCACTGCCTTGACATGGCTGTTCAAAATGGGTGGCAATGGCATAAATATAATGGTGGAAAAATGGATTTATTAGACTTCCGAAGAGCAATTACTTGTGAAATATTGGAAACCCATGGTAGAACAGGTAAACGGGGCCCCTCAAAAATATCCAGAAGTCACCATGAGTTCTCCAGGTATGATAGGCTGGACCATCTAATTGAATATATTTCAAGTCAGCGGAGATGCGCGGTATGCCACAAAAAGGCAAATTTCATATGTGATGTGGGCCTTCATCCGAAGGATTGCTTCATAAAATATCACACTAAATAATTGTAATTGTTCGTTTCAAAAAATTGAATAAATAATGCAGAATATTCCGTATTTTTTCATATGATATAATAAAGTTCCTAGAGTAGTGTTTAATCCTACCGTCCTTTTAAAAGGACAGACGTTTTTGAGAAAAATAAACATTCCAGAATTTTTTTTAATATTTTTTCCTGTTGAGTAATCCTCAAATAATAAGTTATTCTCAGAAAGAAATATTATTTTGCGATAAAAATAGTTTCAGGGTTAAATGGGTTAAAAGTTGGTGCTGGTTACATGATGACTAATAATATTAATACGAGTGATGGTCTAGGGAATGGCGCTACAGGAATTCTAAGAATAAATGATAATGGAACAAATCACAAAACAGTTACTTAGATACCAATAAGAATATAGATTGAATTTGACGAATGTCGCATCGATCCTGAAGTTCGCAATGTTCAAAAACAATTGATTGAGAATCGAAAATTGACGCCAAACTTGACACCGATTGACACTCATTGTGGCACGAGGTATAACAATTCATATAAGTCATGCAGCAGCACTTATGAAAAACGAGCAACAGAAGCAGAAGGTTAATTATTAATAAATGGTGCATTTATAACTTCAAAAAGAGAATAAAAAAAAATTGATCACGATCGTATAGTTTTCGGAAAAGTTCAAAGATTACAAACAACTGCAAAATTAGATACGAGATTCGAGGGCTTGTCGGGAACAAAAATAATGTTATTATTATTTTTAAACATTGTTTAAAGTTTAGGCAAAGCCTTTAAACTCACAAAAAAAATATATGATCCAAAAAAATTGTATCATAACGTTCAAAGCATAAAGATGTTGCCTTCCAGGAACCATTCCCAAGTGAACTACAGTGTGGTTGATATGATAGTAGATCATAAAGAGAAAGTCAAAAGAGCGGCTCCTCTGAAGAGTAGTGAGATCCTCAAGAAAGGGATTGTATGCCCTAGAGTGAGGGTGCCCGACATCGTCACATTTGAAGTTTTTGAACAGATCATAGATGATAATGACCCACATCATTACATAAAGATGCTCTTAAAAATAGCTAGCAGTGAGATAGATGCTACCTATGTAGAGTGGGCACAGATCTGGTACAACATCCACTGTTACTCATTCCCTGATGCTGCGAAGAATGCAACAAAGATGTTCAGTGATGCAGGTTATAGTTTGATCTTGAATACCAGCTTGGATGATTTTTTGGCAACCTCAAGTTTTTCTGAAGTCAATATCCGGGATCTTAGTGAGCTCGAGGATCTTACTTCCCTACATATCAATGCTCCCCTTCTATTTAATTTATATTTATGTGATATTCCAGCAACTTCTTCAGAGAAATTCATCTATGCAGATGATATTGTTCTGGCTTTTCCTCACTCTGATTTCAAAGTCATTGAAAACACTCTAAATACTGATTTAGAAATTTTGAAGAATTATTTTGTTGAGTGGCGTTTATGTCCAAATTCTAATAAAACAGAAGTTTCTTGTTTTCATTTGAATAATCAACAGAAGTTTAAAACTTTGAATGTTACTTTCAATAATGCCGTTCTGAAACATAATTTCACTCCTAAATATCTTGGAGTGAAATTAGATACCTCTTTAAATTCCAAGGCCCATTTGGAAAACTTACGCATGAAGTTGAAATCTGGGAATAATATTCTTCAAAAACTAGCTGGTTCTTCATGGGGGGCTGACCCTACAACTCTTCGTACCGCAGCTTTGGCTTTGGTTTTTTCTGCTGCTGAATATTGTTGTTCGGTTTGGTTTAATAGCGCTCATGTTAGTAAAATAGATGTACAGCTTAATGTTGCTATGAGAATCATTAGTGGGGCCATAAGATCTACACCTTTACAGTGGTTACCAGTTCTCTCAAATATTGTACCGCCCCATATTCGTAGACAGGTTGCAGTGATAAAGTCTTGGGATAAATATCGTTCCTTTCCGAATTTATTCCCAATCATGTCTTATATTCCGGATTCTAAAATTGCTAGATTGAAATCTCGTAAACCTTTATGGATCAACAATTTTCTTTACACCAATAAAAGTGACAAAGAAATTTGGCGTTCGGAATGGAATTCGTGTAATGTTTTTAACAAAGGTTTGATCAGCGATCCTTCAGAAAAAGTTCGTGGTTTCAATCTTCCTAGGAAAATTTGGTGCATTTTGAATCGACTTAGAACCGGTCATGGTCGCTGTAATAGTTTCCTCTTCAAATGGAATTCGGTCGAAAGTCCAAGGTGCAAGTGCGGAGAAGAAGAGGAAACAATAGAACATTTAGTAAATACTTGTCCAATATATAAATTTGACGATGGTTTCGAGGCAATTCATTCGGTGTCTGATTCTTTTTTGAGATGGATTGCGAACTTCAAATTGATTTAATGAGTACTAAATCATTTACCTATTCATATTAGTTTTTTCGTCTCCTTTTTTGTTTTCAGGTATGTTTCCAAGATTTCAACCTGCATCGCATAGGAAGGAGGAAATTTTGTCGATGAAAAAGAAGCCCTTCAATAAAAAACAACAATTTCATTACACTTATACGGGGAGACAGAGTTTTTCCTGAGGTTTTTCTCTGTGCTCTTGTATCATACGTAAAAATGTATGGTACCCCGTTGACATTTCCTCTGCTAATACTGTTATGACACAAATTGTTTGATATAAAAAAAAATGTAATGCTCATCTCAAAAGAATATATATATATATATATAATGCTCTGATTGGCCTAATAGCAGTAATGATGGGCAGAGCATTGAACTCTAGCAACTACACAACCTGGATGGCAAGAAGACTAGATGCTTTTGCAGCTGCCCTAACTTGCAATCCGATCAACAACTCTTATGTGTTTGCCCAGCCTAGCCAGTTCTTTTGTGCGGGGTCTTACAGATTTCTAAGTGGCAATAGGATGATTAGAAGAGCTGTATTTATGGCTGTTTATGGGGTGGCACAGAGCAATGACAAAGGGTTCCTGTATCAGGCATTCAAGACTACTCTCGTCTATCTCCAAGGAGCCGAGATGTCTATGTTCATAACCATCTTGAAATACATTCTGGCTGAGAACTATATCTTGCTGGCGTGGAATGAGCTAGCGAAGCACTCAGACAAACTAATTGCCGCGCACAAAAAATGGGTGAGTTTTGTAACCATGGCTCCTTACTGCAAGCTCATCACAGAGGAGACTGAAGTAGAGGAGTTTAATCGAAGGAATCTATCTATTTTCACAGATATAGCTGTTGCTATAGCCAGAGATGCTGGGGTGACATCCATGCTGAACTATCGAGGAGCTTCTGATGATGAACAAGTTTCCCCTATTGTTAAGCATGCGTTGTACATCGTAAAACTCTTTGGCGGAGCACAGACATTTGTTACGAATGCTGTGGAACAGGCAACTCTCATACATACTGACACCTCAAACCTAGACCTGGAGGAGTCCCTGCACAGAGGCACGGAGATCATTCAACCTTATCCGAATGGAAACTCTGTTAACCCACCCATACAAGCAACAGCTCCCTTGAAAATAATTACATAGTATAGCTTTCCCTCCAGCCACTGACAGGCTAGTACAAACATCACCCACATAAACTTGCTTTCACGATAAACCCCTCTTAATAGAAGGATGGCCATAATTTCATTGAGTCTTAACATATATATTAATATTAAAGTTTACATAAACATTTGCCCGATTTACTGTGTGATCAAATCTTTACTACGGCTGATTTAGTTCTCTTGGTTGAAACTTGGACACTTCCTACAGATGTCTATAAACTACCCCATAGAAATTTTTAGAATAGATTGCAAACAAACAGGAACTGCCGGTGGTGTATTCTTCGCCGCGTGAACAAAATTAAATGGGAGAGATAGAGAAGGTTGTATGGAGTTGGTTCGATTCAATCTCGAGGATATGTCACAGTTTGTCGTTACAAGTCACCCCGAGCATCATTCAATTTGACAGGAGAAATAATTAACGAAGCTCTTAAAGACTCATTCATGCTCACAAAAAATGTTTATTGGTGATATGAACAACGATCTGAACAAAAACAATACACATTAATTTGTTCAATAATTTACGAAAAAGATTCAAACAACTAATGTGGAAATTAACATTGATTGGTGCTTTTCTAATCTTCCTAATGTACGAACAATTTTGTATCGTCCGATATTTAGTTACCACAAGCCACATTGTGAAATATTGAAGAATACAACATCCGCATCGATCAAAGATCAAAAACTAGTTGATAGTTGCAGTTTGAGTGTAAAACTCGATACAGAACAAGACTCAACACCAAGTCCATTTATAATATCGGATGAAGACATGATAATACCACAACCAATACTTAGAATCGTTGATCATAATCACATAAAATCGAACACAAATAATAATTCCAAACAAGATGAAATATGATCGTAGATAATGAGGTCGTAACTACTGGTAGAATGTTAGCAAATAACAATAATGAGGATTAATATACACATGATAGATTATCGAATATAAATGGTGTTTCATATTATGCAAATTTTCCTTTCAATCTTCGAATTCAGAAACTCAATAAATAAGAGAAATTCAGAAATAAATCAAAACATATTTCTTTTGGATAAATTAATATCAACAACAGAAATTATGAGATCCTCGGTCAATAATATGTTCATGGTTCAGGAACAACAAGATGAAGTACATGAATTTCTAGAATTTCTATTTTCGAAATAAGATCGAGATTTCATCTCCAGTATATAATTCACAATAGATGAAGATGTTATTTGTGACTATTGCAATCAACCGAACTCTATCGAAACAACTAGGAATTTCTATCTTTTGAAGTTACCAGATGTAAATAAATTACTTTTGACGAACTACTGCAATATCAAATACACTATCAATATTCGTGTAACAGACCTATGGAAAATCATAAAATTTCACAAGTAAATTTAAATGTCTTCTAAGTACTGTTGAGACAAATAACTGTCGATAAAAATTTAAAACAAAGATGAAAGAATTAGACCATAATAAGGTACAAATTGATGGTCATGAATTTAAAATCAAGGGTACAATTAAACACCTGGGTAATCATGTAGCAAGAGGAGATTATATTTCTTTAATGAGACAAAGAGACCAATGAATAGAATGTGATGATAATATAATAAGTCACCTTAGATGCCTTCGATTCCACATTAGTTGATGCATATATAGTTCTTTCAGAGAAATGCTGAGTATGTAACAAGAATCAGAAACGTAGATAAATATTGAGAAGGAAATAAGCTCACCCGTCGGTGAAAAAAGGGTTGCGGTTTGGAGTCAAGGGGGCTATATACTTCCTGGGATCATTTGGAAACTTCTAATTAGCAGTGAAAGATTGGATACAGATGCTGATTTACCACCCTCTAGGAGCTGAAGACCCCGATAAAGTATCCTAAGTATCCCACCCAAATAGAACACAATATGCATAATTACAAGCAGGATGTCTTTTTTACATCTTTCTTCAACTGTTTTCAAAATATTGGCAAATAAAATCGTCAATTTCTGTATTTGGCATTTTTTAAAATCTAAAAAGTCTTTTATCAGAAAAAATGGCTCACAAATTCCTACCCCAACTTTCCGATCTATCTTTTGACACTAATTCAAAATTAAACCACAGGGGATTAACCTTTGATTAAATCAAAAATTCTTGACAAGCAACTTTAGTCTGTATCATTTAGCCACTTGATATTCCGGACTAGGTAAAGTATTTCTGGTTTTTGTAATAATGAATTAATTCCCTTTATAGATGATATATATTGTCTGATTGAGAAAAACATTCTTCAGAAGATACCACGGAGGAAACTGATCGTCTCAGCATTCCTGATGACGGAGACCAGTGGCACCAGTGGAAGTACGGCCATCACATTGGGAAGTTCTACAAGTAGTATTGACAATGAGTCAAAGATAGTTTCCTTTACCTTAGGGTAAAGGACATAGGTAAGTAAAGACATATCTAAACAGGTAATTTTCGTGTAGCCAATTTGGTTTGTATAATTACTATTTTTTTATGTGTTGGGTTATAATCTATTCTCAGAATTAAATGTGTACTTTGATATATGTGCTGGTTGATTATTTTTCCACCCTAGTATTAACGACATTTTTGATGTTACGAATAAAGTAAATTAATAAACTATTATTCGAAAATAATATTTTATTTCAGATCATTGATAGGAAATATACTATTTTGTAGTGTTATTTATGTTTTTGACTAAAAATGTACTTCTAGTTTTTGGTTTTTTTTTTTGAAACGAGGCATAAAAACAGCTTTCATTTGAACTTTAATAATACTTCAAGAATATCTGAGTAAATGCTGTTTTTTTGTTTATCTGTTGTTGGAGAATAAAGCCTTTTTATTTATAATCTCCATGTTTTTGATTTATTGCGGAATCAAATTACCTATTGGATTTGACCTGGTGCTAAATTAACCACTCCGAAATTTCAGCACCCAATTTTGTGTAGAAATCCTCAATAATAATTGGTGTTAAATCGACCATTGAAGAGAGGTACCACTCCATCTGGTGTAAAATAATTCAGCATTTCATGGTGTAAGAGTCATCGTTTTTAATGGTTGTGTACTCTATTCAGTGTCTAAAATTGATACCCTCTATGATAAAATTAAACATTATCTGGTGAAGAAATAACACCATTAGGTGCTCTCCTTACAACAGAAAAATATATTTTTCACACTTCAGTCAAATTGTGTAAAATATATTCACCATCACATTGTCAATTGAACACTACACATATGTTGTTAAATATGCGCCAAAATGGTGTGTATGGATATAGACACCACGGGGTGTTATTTTGGTGTCAAATATACCGTGGATTTTCTTCTGTGTAGTCTGGCAAAAATCATGCGATTTTACTCGCTTGTCTATTTTTGTGGCGTCAAGAGCCTCATAGTAAAAACAAAATGAATATCGGAGCTGGTTATCAACAATTAACCTCAATATATTATTCCTTTATTAATTTTGTTTCAAGTTCAACGCCCTGAGAGGAAAAGGGGGAAGAGGAGCACCAACTGATGAAGGGGAATGGAGGACGCAAAAGTAGAGAAAAGAGAAGAGGAGGAGAGTGGCAGCAGGAGGTGTCCAGAAAAGTTAAGCCAACCTCAACAACAAAAAATTTAGAAGAAAAAAAAATATTTTGAAGAAAATATGCAGTCAAAAGTTTTTTTTTTTCATTTATACGCTTGTTTCAGTGAACAAGACTGTTGTTTCACCCAAATGTCTATGATTTTCAAGTTTTGAGCCAACAATCACTTAAAAAAATTCGAAATTCTTTCGAAGACATTGGAAAAAATATATGTTTAGGCTCAGGTGGGACAAAAAGGGCATGGCACATATGCTTGTTGGCTATAGTGAAATCATAAAAGGTTACAGATTGTTCAACCCAAGGAACAAAGAAATAACTACTAGTAGAGATGTTGTAATCTCCGAGAAACCTAAGGAAAAAGAGGTGGTCGTTTCAGTGGGAGAAGGAAAAAATGGGACAGACGAAATTTTGTCTTATCTATTGCAAGCTACATTTAAGGAGAAAAATACCAGAACACCAATGATGGAAGTGATTACATTCCAACAGAAAAAAACACTCCAAACAAAAGATAGTAAAGAAGATCATGAAGAATACTAAAGTCTAAATTGGTGTATAATTATGAAACTCATTTTACAGGTGGAATTGATATGTCAGTAGACCGGAAGAACTATCGATAGGTTATATCAAGACCTGATGGGAAATTTTGGATGGAATATATCCAGAGAGAGCTTCAATCATTCGAAAAAAATGATGCTTGGACATTGGTAGATGTTCATTGCCACAACTGCAGATAATGGCTAAAATTTCTTCAAAGCGTTTCAAGAATTTGGCCTGAAATTGAATTTTAATACCGAAATTGCAATAGATGTGACATGGACCAAATATCACATTATAGTGATAACTTTCCACTTTGTGGAGAAAAGGTTCATTTCCCAAGTCGGCTGAAATTATCACAGAATTTTTAGGTCAATGTATAAGCTATCCAGGCGCCACAATATGAAACTCACTATTTGATCCGATTCAACAAATTCTGAGACATTCAGAAGTTTTGAATGATTCGTTGATGAGATAAGGCACCATTCACCTTCACCTTCAGAGAAGTACTGCCAAATATTGGCACCCATAGTTTCTGTTTAAGATATTCCACAAGGAGAAAAAACTGCTATTATGGATATCTTCTTCCATATTTGATATCACTTAAAGTAAAGTTAATTAAAATTCAAAACAGTGTTACAGAAACTGCCGAATCCATCATTAATGTCTTCATTAGGGAACTGAATAAAACGTTTGAATCCTTTCCCAGAGCAGGGCACGATATAGATGATGCAATACTTGCAACATTTACAATAACCCAACTCAAGCTTAGATGGTATGGTGCAATAGCCCGATGAGGCTTCTAAAAAGTTAGATACCATCAAGAAAATTACTCATTACGCTATGACCGAAATTGTAAAAGTGCAGGAAAGCAAATCCACGGGAACTAACATTTCATGCAACTTCCCGGATAAATTCTACGATTTTGACCTTCCAAGGCTTAACATCACATGAAATTTCACAGCAAAGCTTCCCCCACGACTTTCCCAGTCTTCACTTCAGGAAATATATGTCTCAAGTTCTGGAATTTTCAAATATTTGGAATATCAGAAAAATGAGTGAATGAAAATACATCATGCATCCTAACCCTTACGTTGGCTACCGCGCGTCCCATATATGAGCCGCGCAAATTTTACTCGCAGACCACTGTCTCACATACGAGCCAGGGTGATGTGTTCGCTATTTACGGATTTATTTCACGTGGTCTTGCTTTAGGAGGCTGTTATTCGCAGGATAGTCTCTGGGAATGTCTGGCTCACATATGTGTCGTTTGGTTTCTGCTTGTGTTTCGAGGTTATGCAATTATGGGTTAGTTATCGTGAAAATAAATTCTTTGCTTTTGTAAGTCCGTTTTACGAAATGAATCCTCTCAAAAGGCGTTCAACAGATAAAGGAATTGAAGAAGTTAGAATAATACAGGAAGACGGTCTGTATTCTTCATGAGGAATCTGACGAAGAACCTTTCGTGGACTCTGAAAGTGAAGCATCAATTCATTCATTCTATGATACGGCAGATGAAGAAGAAAGTGCAAATAGTGATAATCGATATAGTCATGCGGATGTTGCAGATGATGCATGTGACAATAATGACGAATGGGTGGATATCGAAGATGTTGAGATATTTGATTTCAATGAGGTACCAGGTCTGAAAACGTATATTACACCAGAAAGGAATCCTTCTGATATATTTTCTCTCTTCTTTATTGGACGAATGAGAGCTCAAAATCTTAAATCAAAGGGATTACCGAGTGAATCAAATATGTGGAAGTGGAAAAATACAACTTCTAGAGAAATGAAAGAATTCCTTGCTGTATGCATTACAATGGGAAATATAAAAATGCCTAGTCTGGAAAACGAAAATCCGAAATCCTACATATTATCATCCATCTATCGGTCAAGTCATGGGCCGTAATCGATTCGAACTAATACTACTTAACTTATGTTTTTGTGACCAAAATGATGTTACTACAGATCGTTGGCATAAAATCCATCATGTCATTCAACATTTATTGCAAAACATACAGAAAGTATTAGGTGCGCAACTAAGTTCTCGCTGTTTGTCAGTAGATGGCTCTAGCAGTAAGAGCTAGTCGATTTTGACATATCCAAAACGTCATGAACCAAGCTTAGACATATGGTAAACAAACCGTCGCGACACATAAGTGATTTTGTTTTCGCATTATATACTTCTGGTTAAGTGAAAATGTCGAATTTCGTGCCAAACAATCGTCATTTGCGGGAAGTGTTGATTTTCTTTTTTCATTCGAAAAAAACGGCAGCTCAAGCGCATCGAGAGCTCCAAAAAGTGTACGGAAACGCTGCTCTAAGCGAAACAACATGCCGTGATTGGTTCCGTCGCTTCAAAGACGGTGATTTCGATGTTGACGACCGTCCACGTGAAGGAAGACCCAAAACCTTCGAAGACGCTGAATTGGAGGCATTGCTCGATGAGGATTCGTGCCAAACTCAAGAAGAGCTTGCTGCAGAATTAGGGGTTACCCGTCAAGACATTTCCAAGCGATTGCATGCATTGGGGATGATTCAGAAGCAAGGAACTTGGGTTCCTTATGAGTTGAAGCCAAGAGACGTTGAGCGTCGTTTTTTCGCCTGTGAACAACTGCTCCAGCGGCAAGAAAGGAAGGGTTTTCTTCATCGCATCGTGACGGGTGATGAAAAATGGATTCATTACAGCAACCCAAAGAGGAGAAAATCTTGGGGACTACCCGGGCATGCTTCTACGTCGTCGGCTCGGCCGAACATTCACGCTGCGAAGGTTATGCTGTGCATTTGGTGGGACCAGGTCGGTGTTATTTATTATGAGCTGTTGAAACCGAGCGAAACCATCACTGGGGAACGTTATCGAACTCAATTGATGAGATTGAGCCGAGCACTGCGCGAAAAACGGCCACAATACGAGCAAAGGCACGAAAAAGTGATTTTACTGCATGACAACGCTCGGCCTCACGTTGCCAAACCTGTTAAAACCTACTTGGGCACGCTCAAATGGGAAGTTCTACCCCACCCGCCATATTCCCCAGATATTGCGCCGTCCGATTTTTACTTGTTCCGTTCGATGGCACATGGCCTGGCTGATCAACAGTTCCACTCATATGAAGACATCAAAAAATGGCTTGATTCGTGGATAGCCTCAAAAGACGAACACTTCTGGCGTCAAGGTATTCGAGCTCTACCAGAAAGATGGGAAAAAGTTGTGTCTAGCGATGGGCAATACTTTGAATGATTCATTTGTAACCATTTTTTTATAATAAAGTTATATTTTCATCGAAAAAACAGCGAGAACTTAGTTGCGCACCTAATATATTATCCTGATCGAAATCTTTCAATTGATGAAGCCCTATTACTGTAGCGAGAGAAATATATTGAAGACAGTATATTCCCAATAAAGCTGCCAAGTATGGAATAAAATTATTCGAGTCGTGTACCCCCGATGGGTGTGTTCTAAATATTCTAATTTATTCGGGCAAAGGAACAAAGTGAAAAAATGGGACATAGTTACGGCGTTGTCGAAAAACTGATGGAGCCATATCTAAACAAAGGTCATATTATTTTTATCGATAATTTTTATACCAGTGTTCCTCTTGCCGAATCCATGTTAAAAAAAACACGTATTGTTGGCACTCCGAGGAAAAATAGAAAAGGGAATCCCAAAGATGTTGTAATGAAAAATTTAACTAGAGGAAGGACAATATGGAGAATAAAGGGTAGAGTTGTGGTAGCAAAATGACGCGATAAAAGGGACGTTCTTATGATTTCTATCTGTCATATATTTCTTAGGGTTGAAACCACGAACAGCAAAGATAACAAACTTTTGAAACCAAACATCGTAACTGACTGCAATAAATATATGTCAGGAGTAGACCGAGCGGACCAAATGTTATCATACTACACAACACCGCGCAAAACCGTAAGATGGTATTTGAAACTATTTTTTCATCTTCTCGGTATTGCTATTTGGGACAGCAACTGGATTTACAATAAGGTCTCAACAAATAAAATCAGTTATTTACAATTCAGGAATGAAATAGCATAATTTTTCACTGAAGGAGCCACACAAGCCACTTCTCGTGTCGGTTAATCGACACTAAAAACTAACAGAAACTACAGAAAAGGGTTCGATGCCATATGTGACAGAGAAGGGACAAAAAACGTGTTCAGACATGGTTCGTCTGTAATATATGTCGTGACAGTCAGAAAAAAGAAGTTGGTCTTTGTCCCGACAAATGTTTCGCAGAATATCATAATTGATATTCTGATTCAATCTATAATGCATAACTTTTTTTTTCGAGGATGGTTCATTTTCAGTTCATAAATACTGTAACGTTTTCTTAATTCATCGAAACGTTCAGAATAATTAAACCATTTATTTACACTTATTTACACACTACGGTTCCAATAACTAAACAACTTATTTTATCAAATTCTGTGCACAATTTAGTCCCTGTGCTGCTCCGCGCCCACTCCTTTATCACTCGTGGAATTTCTAGCAATTGCGAGAAGATTCGAGAGAGAGGCGGGTGACTCATAGACGTCTGGAGCTTTCTGGAATATACTAGCACAGACAGGGCCGTACTCGTCACAATACCAAAGAATTATTATTCATTATTTTATAATATAATTTTTTTCAATACACAGTCTGTTTTTCATGATATCCCATAATCACAAAATGAATAGATGGTATATTTATCCGGCTCAAATAAGAGACAAGAGGTCCAATGTTGAAAATTATTACCATAAACCACCATCACTTAGGTGAGCCACCATGAAATGAGAACAAAAAAAAGAGCTTTTTCTAGAAAAATTTAGTAAACCTGTTAGAATTGGATAATTTCTACAGTATTATGAAAAAAAAACCGAGTGGTCTTTTTTGAAGGTTGTTTTTCTCTATGGTGTTAGCGAACGTGTTAAACATTTGAGTGAATCTGGGGAAATTATTTCTTTCCGGCTTGGCAGCAGTGTGAATGCGTCAAATTAACTCAGTCGGATGTTGTGTTGTCTCACTAAACATTCGTCGGAATAAAAGGTGAGTTCATTGAGTAAGTATATAGGGTAGAATAGGGATTTCTGGAAACTTCATTATGTTCACTGTGTCCCACATATAACATTATGTAGGATTGAATAAACAAGATACGTGAAATTTCCTATCCTGCCTAATGTATATAAATGAAAGAGCCCAGGGTAATTTTAAAGTCGATAATTCTGAATCACAAGTTCTGAAATTGCCCTATAATCTCCCATTTATATTATCAATCAGGAATCAGCTCTATATTCATATATCCAAACATGAGTTCCAGGATGTGGCTCATAGTGAATTTCACCAGAGAAAATTTGGTAGAAGTAGTGCCTAGTAAATGATTAGCTAACAATGACCAATAGTACTGGCCATCATATAAAGGTTCGAAACTGAAATAGGCGATAGGTGATGAATATGAAGCGAAATACAATTGGGATATTCATCCCATCAGGATCCTAAACAGAAAAAAACTATATGGTGAGGAATTTTTGGGTTCAATCGTCATAGCATAAAAAAATTTGATGTTTACCATACAATGGTTTATTATTTCAGAACCATGTTTCAGATAATGGTTAGCTCAACCAATAATTTTTCTTTTTTTTAAGTGGGAAGTACTTGGTACACTGCTGTCAAATATGAAGCTAATTAATAGTTACGGAGAAAAATATTTTTGAGAAGAAATCTTCAAGAATTTTTTTTTTCAAATTCACTGACAGCACGATCTCAACAAAATTCTGCGAATAGGTGCAACTCTTTATGTTCCAACTAACTGCCAAGTTCCAATTCAATTGCTTCAGTAGTTCTTGAAACATCAGGGAAAAAACTCAAAACTTCGAATACCGTTCGACTGATTTTGCCCATTCAAACTTCACCTTCACATTCTGAAATGCAACTAACCCAGAAATATTCAAGTCGATAGGACTCTCCATACGCCTGTAATCGTGCCTACGGACGGCCGCACAGAATACACCGGATTCGTCATCCATGAGTCCAACCTAGACGTTTGAGACCATTTTCGGCTCAAAATTCAAAAATTACCGATAATTGGACTAAACGATAGCACGCTGTTCCTTAGATCATTCGCGCAAAAATATTGACCAGTAGCTCATCAGAAAAATCTGACGAAGGATTTCATAGATGATTGCCTGAAGTTCCAGATGGTAAACATCCTAAAATATGATGAATTTGTGCTGAGATTTTCAAATTATAGATTTCTTCAAAAGGAAGAGTATGCCCCTAAATCAAGTTGTAAGAATAATTAACCTAATTTCCTTTGAAGCTTTTCATTTCTCGAATGAAATAACAGTTATTTAGAAAATCTATATTTAAGGGCAAACTACCAGTCTATTTTTAAAGGAAAGTGTTTTCCCAAATCTTTATTTCACACGGAAAACACCAAACTAATTACGGCTCTTCAGTTTTTCAAATTCGTGAGAAATAAGTATTAAATAATGTTTTTTCACGAGTGATTATCGTTCTTTTTCTAAAATCAAAATAACATTATTCGAATTTTCCTTTTAGTTTCCTTCAGGATGTCTTTATTTTTTTTCTATTTTCCTGTTTTTCATTCTTTCCATCACGGTTTTGAGAATATTTAATGAGTTATATTCCCAAGGAAGATACCTATATCAATCTCAGCTTTGCCTTTTGCCACAGTCTTTTTGATCATTTGAAAATGTTTCCATATAATCTGAGAAGATTCTCATTATGCTTTTCTTGCAATTCCAAATGTTCAACATCGTCGTGAATAAGAACCAACTCTCGAGAATTTGAATTTCAAGATTCAAGAAGATTGACAAGGATGACCCTAAAGATCCAGGAGATATTAATCATACAAGGGAATCTTTCAATGAAAAAAATAATGAAGGAGTAGAAGAAGAATTTGAACATACCTTGGCAAAGGGAAAGAAAATGATGAATTCGTGAGTATAGAATGATAAAACATACACTATTAACCTTTTCGTCAATTAACGGGTTGTCTATTTGCAAAGAATAAGGGGACTCTGAATATGATAGCGTAAAAAGGATTTATTCCCGAATTATCAGATGATATTGCCATTGATTTCAATTGACATGGCTCGAAAGGGAAAAAGGCACAGAAAGCGTCCCTTCTTGCCAAAGGGACAGTAGGTGAGTGAAAAACAAATTCTCCCAACAAACATTTATTGAAATGAATTACAGTAGGGCCTCGGTAATCCGGACTCTCGCTTGTTCGGTGATCGCTGTAATCCGGCCGGGCAATGGGATTCGCGGGGTGGGGGCCCGGCGGCGTGTAGGTGCGGGGGCTGTCATGAGCCAATGCGCCGTCGCCCGACAGTCTTTTGTTTATCGCCTTTCGTGTAATACGTAGTGTCAATTAAGTGATCTCGCTAACATCATGGCGCCGCCACGTAAACATTCGACATTAACAATAAAAGACAAATTACGGATTATAGAAATGTTAGATAAGGGTGACAGCTACCCTGTCATTGCTCGGAAGTTTGGTATAGGCAGGTCAACTGTAGGCGACATAAAGAAAAACAAAGACAAACTCTTGAAGTTTGTTAGCCTAACAGAACGTGGTCCCGGTGTACGAAAAACACTGAAGAAATCGGAAAATCCTGTTTTAGAAGATGCTTTGTTTACGTGGTTTTTGCAACAAAGGCGATTGCATGTTCCTGTAAGTGGTGATATGATTTGTGAGAAAGCTCGAATTTTTCATCGCCAGATTACAAACTCCAATATCGGATTTAATGCAAGCCGGGGATGGTTAGACAAATTTAAAAAACGCCACGGAATAAGACGTTTAAAAATGGCCGGTGAAAAACTGTCAAATGATGAAGCCGCTATCGGACCATTCCAACTAGAGTTACAGAAAGTTATTAGAGAAAAAAAATTAACAGCGGAACAGGTTTACAATGCTGACGAATCTGGTTTGTACTGGCGATTATTGCCAGATCATACATTAGCCTCTGGCAATGAGCAGTCGGCTTCCGGAAGGAAAATGATGAAGATGAGAGTGACATTCATGCCTTGTGCAAATGCGGCTGGAACTCATAAACTTCAATTGCTTGTTGTCGGAAAATCAAAAAACCCACGGGCATTTAAATCAACAAGTCTTCCTGTTTGTTATCGTGCCCAAAAAAATGCTTGGGTTACGAAAGACTTGTTTCTTGAGTGGTTTAAAACGGAATTCGTTCCCGCGGTCCGCCGCCATCTTTTGTCTGTTAATTTGCCTCCTCAGGCACTGTTATTGTTGGATAATTGTCCTGGGCATCCATCAACAGATGAACTTGTCTCTGAAGACGGCCACATTTTTGCAATGTTCCTGCCACCTAACACCACGGCGTGTATACAACCAATGGATCAGAACGTTATACAAAATGTGAAGTTAAATTACCGCAAATCACTTTTGGTTAACTGTCTTGCATTATATTCTGAAAACCTCATGGACTCATTAAAATCGATAACTTTAAAGGACACAGTTTTTCTTTTGGCTAATTGCTGGGCCAATGTTAAGACATCGCTTATTAACAAATCATGGAAGAATTTGCACCCTGAATTTCTCACTGATAATGACGAACCAGAAGATGATGTTCCTTTAGCCCAGCTTTTTAACAGGTTGAGGGGACCCAATGATCCTCAAATAGGTGAGACAGAAGCTCAAGAATGGGCTGCTGGTGGTGCCGAAAGCGAGTTACAAAGATATGAAGTGTTAACTGATGAGGAGATTGTGCGAGCGGCTATGTGTGAGGACGATGAGGAAGATGACGACAATAGCGTTGAAATTCTAAAAAGTACAAAAGTTGGTAATTCAGAGGCAGTAGGAGCTTTAAACACTGCTTTAAAATGGGCTGAAGATAACGAATTTGATAGCCACGAAGTTATGTTTCTCCGTCGACTTAGAGACCGGGCTTTCGAAATGAAGTGCGAAAATTATAAACAGAAGAGTATTACAGACTTTTTCAAAAAGAATTAACTAATGTTTTATTATATGTTTTTTTATATGTTTACTTGATTAAAGAAACTGAGGTTAAACATGTGTTTTATTAACATTTAATATGGCATACTATAATCCGGACGCCTCGATAATCCGGAAAGGGTCTTGTTTTTACCTCTCCGGATTAACGAGGCCCTACTGTATTGCGAAAGAACTCATAATTGTTGAATTATTCATGTTATAATAAAAATATTTCAGAAGCAGTAATAAAGAATAAACTTTTCACTTGTGAATAATCCATTGAAACCACTATTAAAAGTTGGTTGAGGCATGCTCGTGACAGACCATCGAGGAAAGATATCCCAGCAGGAAAAGTTTAGAAGAGATTAAATAACTTTTTAAAATAGTCTGATCATTTCAGATCAAACAACTATATAGAATTTATTTTTGTTTAGATTATCGAACATTGTTCAATATATATTTGTAATATTTTGTTAATTCGTAATATTCTGTCTGTCTCCGGAAATCTCCACATTTGGTCCAGGATTGTCCTGTTCAGGGTCCTATGAAATCCAGAGGACAACCTCCCAACGGATTTATACATTGCCTGTAGTTATCTCGAGGACAAACCCTATTGACCTCAGTATATACCAATAATAAAGAAGAGATCACATGGAGGTTAATCCAGTGATCCAGAAAAAAGTTCCATTTCTACATTCAGGATATCCCCAGAATGGTTTTCCTATATCCCAGGGGTATTTCCAAATCCAAGGATTTCCATGGGCAGCTTTTTTCTATTCGGGCAATACCATTTGAAAGTGAACATGTGGAAAGGAATTTTGAACGAAACAGGCATAGGACCTTTGAGTTGACAGATGTCTTAGATGCTGGATGTTATTCAGATTTTTCATGAAACCTGGAGTGAGTAATACTATATAACTTCTGTTATGGAACTATAGTTAGTCCTGAGTTGTATTCAAACCTTCAGGTATTAGAAAAAACTGGCCACCTAATATGATGCCTTATAATATAATATGATAAGATTTCAATCTATTGAACGTAGCCATTGTCGAATAGGCCATGAGCAGTTTTCACCATATATGAATAGATATTCACTATATCTAGGGACTATTTCCAAAGTATTTAATATCTTATAGCAGTAAGAGCTTCACTAAATATATGGAATTTTTCGAATAAATACAATTCTTGCTAGTTGATGCCGTATTAGCATGTTGCTGGGCAGGAAATACAGTTTGAAACATTGAAACCTAAGTTTTTTAAGTAACTTTAGATATTCAATCTTGAATAATCAACAATAAACTGATGAACACTACCAAAGAGTTGTTGAAGTATTTTCATGTGAATGGTACTATCCGGATGTGGAGAGGAACTCAACTCATCTATGTTAAAAGAGAAAAATGAGAAAATTCTATTAGTTCTGAAATCATATTTTCTGAATTCATTCAATCTATAAATGAGTTTGAATACTTGGGAATTAACTCCAACTCGTCAGTTACCACGGTAAAGAACACAAGATGGAGATAAGACTCCATAATGAATAAAACTTGAATTAGATAGGATTGATTCATAACATTGATATTCAAATTGAATTTTAAGCTTATTTTTATGTTTAGTCGGGGAATATCATGTACGATGTTTTGGTAGGGCAAGCTGAACAATTCCCGGTATGAAATCTTTGAAAAATCGTAAGTTCTCAATCAGCATCTTTGAAAAATAGTAAGTTCTTAATAAGTATTTCTTTATCACTCGAACATAGCAGGATATATTCAAAATATTTCCATTCAAGTATTTAATTCAGTAAAATTTTGAGCTGATTCTCAAGTTATGTGCAGTATTATTACGGACAATGTTTTGTTTGAGTATGACGAATGATTTTAGGTAAGGAATTTTCTGAAAATCGTCAGTTTCCAATAAGCATTCCTTTGTGTTTTACGAAAAAAACGTCTAAATCCTTACTGATTGGCATTTTAGCCAAATTTGTTCACCATTGAGTCGTATTTTAGAAACAAAAACCATCCACTCTGCCAATACACTTATTCATATGTACTACACCCAGGAATACCTGACCGTGTCAAATACAAGAAAAAGTTATTAGCAGGATGATATCAAAAAATATTGTCTCAATATTTCACTTCCATATTAAAGTAACAAGGTGTCTATATAATAAACTACAACACGCACAAAGACGGCAAAGTGAACTAAGGAAAGGCTTATTTGCCTGTTTATGATATCAGTTACTAATTTCATATCAAGTACACTAAATTTATAGGTACTACCCGTATAACAATTCGTTATCGATTAGTTAAAGGTAGAATATCTGAAGGTCCGGTACGATAACGAGATATCTTTATCAAAACCAGCAACAAAACGTTGTCAAGAACCTCTACTCCTTAGATAGAGATCAAATAACGATGAACTATATTTTTGTGCTAAAGACTCATTACCGACAAACGATAACGAATGTATATCAATCAAACGGTAACGTTTGGCTGCAGAAATTCTTTATCAAGCAGATGCGTATTTTGGGAGTATGAAAAGTAACTTTGAAGTAAAGAAAATCGATATCGATTCATAAACAATAATCTATATCTGATATTTTTAAAAACTACACGGTTGAAAATGGGAACGGAGAACATAAATTAAGAAGCTTTTCTTATATTCGTGCGTTTTATTGTTCAGGTTGCTCAATTTCTAGGTTCTCTTGAAGTCTAGTTCCCATCACCATTATTTTGAGCTAACGTTTAAGTTTTTGTTCCTTCCTAGGGTTCGAACCTGCATCAACTCCATCCCTTTTCGGTTTGTCCTGTGCTTTAACCAACTCATCCAGTCACCTTGTTGTTAAGACATCAAAAGTGCGTTCAATCATTGTTGCAATGGATACAATTAAAAAAAGGACTCGATATAACTGTCGTACCGAGAGTGAAAATTCACGATTTAATCTTAGAAAAAACCGAAAAAGAAAGCTAGGCGCAATGAAGGTCATGAGAATTATGAAAATGATATTAATTACCATTATAATGACACGACGAAGGAAGATCAATGTTAGTACTTCATAAGTTACTGAATAAATAAATAAATCACATCTTATAGTCTTAGGGCCGTATTTATAGTTGCTCCTTGAGGCTTCCTTACTGAAGGCCGCCTTGAATTTGCTTTTCTATGCAAATAAATACAAGTTTATTTGCATAGATTATATATGTTATATGTTAAATTATAGAGGAACATCTGATGATGAGCAGGTTTCGCCTATAGTTAAACATGCACTTTATATAGTCAAGCTATTTGGTGGTGCACAAACATTTGTGACCAATGCAGTAGAGCAGGCAACCTTAATTCATACTGACACTTCCAATTTAGATCTGAAAGAGTCGTTACATATGGGGGCAGACATCATTTACCCCTATCCAAATGGAAACTCTGTGAATCCTCCTATTCAAGCTACGGCTCCTCTAAAAATAATAACATAAGTTTGTTTCTTCTAACTCTTAATACGGTCTAGATAGAATTCTCCGCTACCTTAAGACAAAGTTACAAGTTTATTTGCATAGAAAAGCGAATTCAAGGCGGCCTTCAGTAAGGAAGCCTCAAGGAGCAACTATAAATACGGCCCTTAAATCCTATATTCAAAAGTTACCTACTTAGGTTATAATTTACTTTAATTTATCACCACAGGTACTGAAGGCATAAAAAATAATGTTCCGTCCAGTGATGGTGATACATCAATACCGATAATATCTGATGAAGTACTGTAAAACGAGTCACCACAAGTGCCATCAGACATCTCTGAAAGACCTGATTTGAAGCTTGAATTAAGAAGATGGTACATTACGGAGGATATTGAAGTTACAAGTTTATCAAAATTATTGAAAATTCTTGAATTACATCATTTTCAACAATTTCAGGATGAATTCACAAGTTAAAATGATTTATATTAAAAGAATTGGTGAATTACTAGGCTATGTTATTGTGTCGTTCAACATAAATACACCGAGAGAAGAAGGAATACAATGGCTTTGTTTACATTGTCGAAGAGTGATTACTTGGAGATTTTAGTGATTTTATTCCTTCTACAAGTGAAATTTCAAGATAATGGATCTGATTGACTGATATTCAATCTTAGATGATATTCATTGAAAACGATATAAATGAAAATTGCAGTATTTATTCTTGTATTCTAAAGCCTTGAGTATCAACATCAGAGATAGCAGTTATTATAAGTATAACTATTGAAAATGAAACAGTAAAATATTTGGCTCACTTATTTCTGTAAATAAACAGCAGAATGAAATCTAACAAATGTATGGAATGGAAAAAACATGGTTGCCAGAGAACTTCTCAATACTATTTCAAATAACGTTTATATGTTGCAAATTATCAAATTACTACAATATTGGTTTGCAGTTGCTATGTCAGTGCTATCATAATCTTCAATTATATATTCATTATACTAAATATATGTTACAAATAAAATAATTCATATGAAATTTTTTCCTTGCACAACGATTTCAATTTATCCTCACAAAATGCTTCACAATCCATATAAAATGATTTTTTATTATACAGATGCATCATTAGGGCTATCATAAACTTTAATTGACTATAAGGTCAATTCGAAATATATTACAAACAACAAAATGTAGAACAAGTTCCATCATTGGGTAGTCGATCCACATCGGAACATGTTCGGTTGAGAACAGAGAAAGTTATCTGGTTCATTGTTATTATAAAATATATGCAAGATTTTGGGAAAACTTTCAAATCTATCACATAACTAATCGCTTCAAATGGCTTCATATATCATATAGGAATGTGAGTGGTAACCCATCAGGATGGGTTTTGTCCATTGTAACGCCAGCTATCGTAGTGTCTAGAAGATATAATTCTTGAAATGTGTAGGACAAACACGAATTATTCTTATCATAATTATCTCATCATGATTCAACTGATTAAACAAAACGAATTAAATAGATATAATATAAATATAAATCCTTCACCAGTGTGAAAATTGCTGGACCAAACTCTACCATAGTTTGTTACTTTGTCAGAACAGTTTTCTCAATTTATTGCGTGAATATAGGATGTTTTTCTTCTCTGGGATAGTTCACATAGTATTCTATTTCTTCAAATGCCAGATTGAATGTAGGGGAATGGGTCAGAAATGCAAATATTCAAATATAAAGTCTACACTACAAAATATCTGAGAAGTCGTATTCCTTTGGCTCTTGGTGTATTTATGTTGCATTTCACAACGAAACAATAACTTGGCCTAGTTATTCACTAATTCTATTAATCTAAATCATTTTAACTAGTGAATTTATCCTGAAATTGTTGAAAATGCTGTACCTCATAACATAAACAAAGCGGAAAGTTAGGTTGTTTTACCTCCAACTTATGGCAAATGTCAAACGACGTACGAAACCAATAGACCTACCGTAGATTGAAAACAGGCATGATGTTTTTGTTACATCATGACCTAAGGTATATTATTATCTTTCTGTTGAAAAATTATCTATTTTGTATCGATTTATCGTGAATTTTCTATAAAGAATTTATTCATAGGATAGTATAGAACAAGCAAAGCTTTTTGATATAGGAATAATTTCGAAAATCATTATATATTCTTTACCTAGGTATATAAAATAATCGTTAGCGATTTTCTCAGCTGAATTCGTTGCGAATAGTTATCGACTCTCGTTACAGATATTATGTGTAGGATCTTTACAAGTCTTTGTCGAATTTATATACAAGGAATCACTTTATTGTATACAGATAATCTTTAAACTTGGGTGTAGATTCGATAAAGTTGTTCTTAGCTTTAAAGGTAAGTAATTCAGTCGTCACGATCGGATAACGAAATATTCGGACGATAACGAATTGTTATACAGGTATCCTAATCGGAAAAAAGTGAATATATCAGTCCAAAATTTCCAGATGACTATGGAATCACGAGAGAAATCGCTTTTTACCATAGTAAACAATGCATTCTAGGATATTATTGGTCCTCCAGACTTTGTCAGAGCTGCTCCTGACCTATGATCAGAGAGGATGTTAAAAGTAAATCTGATTTCATTCAAGGCTCACACCACCTAAATACTTCGATTAAAAGTATTGACTCAAAACAGTAAAAATACTATTTGTACATCTGTTATAGACCCTTTGTATGAGTTATATATCTTCTGTTATGAAAATATAGTTAGTCCTAAGTTGTACTCAAACCTTCAGGTATTACAAAGAACTGGCCACCAACTATGATGCCCGATAATATAAAAATGGTACTAACAAAATATATTTTTAAGAATATACTCACTGTACTACACAGGGTTCCATATAATACTTCATTTCTTAGTATTTGTAAGTTGTTATACAAATTCCGCTTCCATGGCACTATATGTATTGTCCATAAGGATTTTTGTCAGGTTACTTATCTAAAAAAAGAAATGCACGAATGTTTTGAAGAAGTGATGGCTGAAAATAATAACTCCTTAGAACAGGCAGTAAAATTACCTTTACAAAAGCTCTGCATTGAAGATTCATCAGAACAATTCCTAGAGTCTAGGACTTTTCCTTGTACGAAATATTTGTCTCAACGATGAAACTTGGATTCTTGAACACGAATTTGAAAGTCTGAAGTAAAAAAGTCTGATCTCTAGTTTCAAAGATATGAATACACAAAATTCCATGAATTATACATAACAATTATATTTCAGGTCACTATACCAGCATGAAAACATTTCGTCAGTATCCTATATTTCACAAATCAAAGATTAAATCTTTGCAATAAATGATTTTTGCACGATAGCAGGGATTTCGCACTTTTCGAACAACAGTGACATTTTACAATTGAAGTTTGAAGTTCTGCGTTGGCGCCAAATTCTATCATTCAATCATTCATCTTTCACTCGAGGACCTCGAGTCGAGGTCATGCGAAAGAAGCATAGAAATAAGGTGAAGACGTGCTTTTATTGGGAACTTCTGCGAAGATGCCAGCGCCCTAACGGATAAATTTGGAACCTGTCCAAGCTAGTAGTTTTATGTAAACAAACCTTAGAAATGTGGTGGAGAACGAATATTTATTAAGCAGAGCTTGAAAATTTAAAGAAATTATAATTTTGTGTAAGATTTCTTGAGGAGGAACTTATCATTTGGATCACGATATAAAATCCAACTTCAAATCGTTCCTGGAGGATAATTTCGGTGTTATTTATTTAGTGTATGTTGCTTGGTGGATCAAAATGAACCAATATCTAAGTTTACTTGAATTTCTGGAAAAATAGGCACCTCAATATATTGCTTATAAGTAATTAAAGGACTCTTATTTATGTTAAGAAGTGCTGAATGCAGGCTATATTATGTGGTAAATCTAGAATTAGTCCAAATGATATGACTTGTTCTTGTTTACAAACGAGTGAATCAATAAAATGAAAACAGATTTTCTGCTTTAGTTCTTTTGCATCGTATTTCTAAAGGAAAGCAAACAGATAGACATAGAATTGATTTCATTTTCATATTACAGCAGCTCAAGATACAGATATAAAATGAAAAATGTCACAGCTGATTCAACCTACCTATATATAGAAATGAAAAGTATTAATGTATTTATATGAATAACTTCAGCTATTATCAACTCTAACAGTTGATCTAGTTTCTGTCAGGTTTTCAACCAGATCACTCTTTTGGAATATGATTTTGTGTAGTATGTGAATTAGGTAGCTGCAGAAGTGCTCTGTGGCATTTTTCTTCAAAATTCTCTTATTTTCATTTACACCTGAAAACATCATGACATGAAGTTGTTTCGAAATGAATACATTGTAGGTAATTTACCTTTATGAAAATAAATATCTTCAGAGAAATGCAGTGAACATACTTTCATGTATTTCGTGACCTGTTTTCCAATCTTCAATTTCCAAAGCTAGGCATTTCTTCTATCATTGAGTTCCCTGAAAATACTGTTTCCAAATTATAACTTTACTTTCATTTGGCTTTGGAAAAAATGAAAACTAGAGGCACTAGATGATCCTTTCTTCTTTGACCATGAATAACATTGAGTTGAGGCACACAACAATAGTTATTTCGGGAGGATGCATTTCGTATTAATAGAATCGAAAATTTTAATCGGAAAGAAAGGAATCGATTGATGAATATTACAAACATTTTCGGTATACCAAAATTTCAACTCAGAGAACAACACAAGAGCTCGAAAATGAACTCCAAAAGTAAGCAAATTACGTTAGAATAACAGGCACGTCGAAAAACTACTAGCGAGGATGTGTTCGAATTTCTATCGCCAGAGGGCGTTTCGATAAGCAGTAGTTGCGAATTAGGAAAAAAAAAATTTATCAGATTTGAAAACTCGGAATTTTCTAGTAGCATATACTGAAGAGTAGCATATTAGTAAATTTGATAAAAAACATCCCAAGCCAATAAAAAGTGTTAAAAAATTCATTAAAGAACCAAGAGAAATACAACACATTGAATATTTTAAGAATAATTTGCTTAATTGAGGGGGGTCGAGCATGTTCAAGTTCGTTGCCAATGCGGTCATCTTTGCATGTATTGACCTCGCCAAATACACCTCTGCTTTCTGATGAAAAAATTTGGTGAGTTTATTATCATATTATCCCTACAAAATTCTACAGGAATCTTCAATCTGTCATTTTAAAATCAAATTCTGGAATATTGGAAAATAATAATTTGAACTAATATATCTATGAAATTGAATTTGAATCCAGTATAAAAATAATACAGAATTTCATGAAGATAATAGGATGAGAAGATCGCAGAATATAGAATATTCGAATAAGGAAAGTTATGACACCGATCGTCACGAAATTTTGCATAAAGTTGTCCATTAGTATTTTCGAAACTAGTAACCAAGTTCCATCATGATTAAATTAGTATTTTTCGAGTTATTTCGGAAAACACAATGATAACAAGACCAAAAATCTAGGAAAGCACTGCCGTGAAGGCAGCAGCTTTTGCTCGCATATTCAATGTAGATGACCGCTTCGGCAACGAATTTGAACATGCGCTCAAAAGCTGCTGCCTCCATGGCAGTGATTTTCTAGATTTTTTTGCGATAAATCACTAGATTTCAATTCTATCGAATCCGTATTACAACTTTAGAAACTCGATATTTGTAGTGAAGGTTTGGACCTTAATAACGAAGGCCAAATTCCTAAATGGCTAAAATCCACTTAATGATTCCGCAGATATATCCATTCAAAATTTTATTTTCCCAATATTTCCAAAAATACAGATTAGTTAGAATTGAAATCCAGTACTTTATCGAAAAATAACAGTTCGAAGTTTCATACAGAATCTGATGAGGATAATATGATATGAAGATCACAGAATGTTAAAAATGTATGTGAAAGAAAAAATTTGGTTTTTTTTTCGAATTGTTCTAATTACACGATCATCACGAAATTCTGAGAAAAATTGTGTTCCGGCATCTTCAAACTAGGTGCCAAGTTTCATCATGATTGAACCAGTATTTCTTGAGTTACCGAAAAAAAACGATATCGAGTAGAAAACCACGACATTCTACATATTTTTTCCCAATACCTCCAGAACTAATATCCGTAACGAATTGAAATTTGGGACACTGCTGTGAAATATGATGTTCAAGTTATAACTTTAATTGTTCTCGAATCTGAACAATAGTTTCAGAAAAAAAAATTTTTCAATCTAAATCGCTTCGGTAATATGAAATATGAGGAAAATAACCTCAAAATTTCAAATGGCTATAACTCCAAAAGTATTCGTCCGATTTGGCCCATTAACAAACTCAGCCGCGACATTCCGATGCGCGAACTACCCTACAAGTTTCAAGTCGCTAGCTGGCTCGGTTCGACAGTTATCGTGTCCACGGCCGACCAGCCGGACTGAATCGATTTTGACACCGGATTCATCATCAGTGAGTCCAACTTAGTCGTTTGAGATCATTTTCGGCTCAATCATCGACAATTCAGACATTTGGACAATATTGACGTATTGAACGACATCATTCAACCCACAGCAAGGGGGGTAAAATGACAAGTATTCACCTATTCATTTAGAAATTTAATAAATTGACTATTGAATTCCTCCAAAGACTTATATTTTTTATGAAAATTGAAAACATTTAAATACTCAGTGCGCTAGTGACATCAATCGCAGCGTTGGCTTTGTTCTCATTTAACATTTTTCCTGGAAACTGTTCATTACTTAAATCCACATCAAAATAGGATTAACTTTTGTATACAATTCGTGAGTTATAAATGTTTATAATTTCAAAGAAATTAACCCACGAGCCCGAAGGGTTAGTGAGTTGAACTTTTTCTTCTTTAAACTGACCTCATAAATAATTATTAAACTGCATTTTAACAATAAGTAACTACGAACTTTGAAAAGTGAATTTTATCATTTGTTTCATTGAGCAGAATTACTCTAAATTGAATAATTTAGCTCAGAAATAATTTTTCATTGTGCAAGCAAAACATAGTAAAAAAACTCGATATTTTCTCAGAAATGCACATTAACATGAGTAAAAAAGATATTAAACTGTTTATTCAATCAACCAAACAGTCTGAAAGGAACGTTCGAAATGACTACGCGCAATAGCACGCTGTTCCCCTAGAACATGCGCGCATCAAAAACACGAAATTTGACATATTTTTTCTCAATATCTTCGGAAATTATAATCGTACGAAACTGAAGTTTGATAAACTGATTTCCACAATCTATTTTGTATACTAAATCTGACTGTTTAAATATCGGTGTTTTGTCTTTTAATCTTGTGTTTTTTATTCCCATTGTCGAGTGTATTATAGAATGCAGCTGTACAGTTATATTCATGAAATATTTTTTTTATCCTATATAATAAAATAGGGTAAAATACCAATTTTAAATATTTTTCAGGTGTTGTATTCTGTTGTTCTCTTGTTTCCTGTGCTACGGTGGTCATGTTTCGTACGTTCTTGTAGATGCTATTTCTGTTGAAGTTATTCACACATGTTTTAATGTAGTGTTCTGGGTAATTGTTCTTTTTGAGAATTTCCACAAATTCTCTTTTTCGTATTTGTTACTACTTATGGACACTGCTCTATTTATATCATATTCATTTCTACATTCCTATTTGTGAGATACTGTGATTGGAATGAAAATTAATGCAAATAATTAGTATTATTAGATCATTGCTCGTACCACTGCCTGACGCCAAAGTTGTCGCACCGTTGTGGTTATCAACTGGTCGCAGTGTTGCCAACCTCTAAAACGAAAAATTTTCAGGACAATCTTTGAAACTCGTCACTGGCGGCAAATTTGAAATTAAATTTGCTGCATAAATAAACGAATTTTAAAACATGTTATGAATAACAAGAACCCTTATTTTAGTAATTAATAATTTGAAATAAAGCATAAAATCAAATCACAATGTCTTATGTAAACAAAATAATAACAATATTTGAGCTTATGGCATATTTAATTGGTAAAAATTTGCACATAAAACAAATGAGTGGATAAATTTGAAATTCAAACAGAAAAAAATATATTCAAGCTTGAAACGGATCATTCGGTGAAAAACTGCACATTACAAATACTGTAAGTCAATTGTTAAGTTTTTTATATAAGTAAGTTTTCATTAAATCCAAACGTTGCTGATTTATATTATTTGATTGGAGCTTCGATCTAACTACACAAATAGAGTTCAAAAGATCTTCTCCCATCCTACTTTTTTTTATTCAACATGATTCATAATAGGCAATATGCGTTCAGCCCCCGCGTTGGAATGGGGCTGTCGATTTTCAACGTATCTTGTTTCACGGTCGCCAGGTATTAAATTACACCAAGGACTTCATCGAAATTATACTCGTTCTCGGAGAAGTAATCTGTAGTTGGGTAAAATGATAAGCACAGTAAACCGTCTAGATTCATTTCAAAACACACAGTTATATCTGATTCACAATGCACTCACTCGTAAACATGGTAGATCAACAGCCTCTGGTGTTACTAAGGAAGAGGCCCTTTCCCTTTGAATAAAGAACAACAGGAAGAAGCATAACGCTTTTCTTCTTCATATATCAGTATGACATAGGCACCCATATTGAACCTCCAAGCATGACTCATGTTAGTTTCTTCAGATAAAAACGTCTCGGAACAACGTTGTTCTCTCTTCAAAGTGAAAGGAAAGTCGGCCATATGCAACATCCATCCCGGAACCACTTTGTGAGGCCTTATGCTCCTTTCTTATGTTCTTTATTCAGAGCCCTTCCCCTTTCTGTCCGTCTCCGCTTTATTTATTTCTTTACCCCCACTCTTTTCCTCCCCTTCTCTGTAGCTCGATCCTTGCCAAACCCCTGTGATGATTCGCAAAGTTATCGATACGGACGGAGTTGCCATATTTAACAGGGGCAGGAGTTAAAACAAATTTAGTCAAGTGGGCTGTATTTATATATAAATAATAATCAACATCAAAATTTTTCATAAATATTAACTGTTATTGCAAGTAGGGAGGCCAATGCACTTTGGTTGCATAATGCTGGATCAGAAAACAATAGTGGGAAGTAGGAAACGAATAAGAATAAAAATCCACCACGAATAATGTCACAGTTGGTAACACTGACTGGTCGATATATGCTACAGACCGACAGCTGTTTTGTGGTTGCGATGTGGTACGTGTGAGTGAAGCCTTAGTACCGTCTTCAGTGTATTTGTCATTCGTAAGCGTAACTGTACTGAAAAACAGCTGATTCAGAGTGCAATGTAGATTATACTACACCAAAAAGCAGACGGAATAACCTGAATGAACACAAAGTCAGTGATGGATAACTGGAATAACGAAAAATATCTAGAAAAGCACTGAGGAGCCTCCACTTCATGATGACTCCAACTGTAACTTCGATAAACCCTCAGAGTAACAAACAACATAGAGGTAGCATACGTCACATTTAGAAGGCGATTGCTGTCCGCAACATGTGATACAAAATTTGACACTTTGACCGCAATCAAAACAAACTTGTTTACGAAGCAGTTACCAACCTGTGACACGATATTTCACCCAATTCACGGGATTCTCCACAAACAACACACTTCCCATGGTGAATTAAAGTATTGTAATAATTCAGAAAATATTGAAGTAAAAAGCTGGAACTATCTAAAAACTCGTAAGAAACTCACCAAAACAACGGATGACAAATTGACCGGTGGTATACTGTTAATGCGTCATCGTTGCCAAAGCTTGGATTTCAGCAGGTAGATACTGAAAAAGGTGAGTATTCTTCTTACCACAAAGTCGAAACTGAAGAAAAATATCGATCATGAAATGTTTAAATTTCCTTATTTAACCGAGAATTATTAAAATTAATATTTTTTATTTCATTTTATATACAATTACAATAAGATAATATCATTGCGCATCTCCAAATATATCACAATCTGTCTACGTCGACAAAAGCATGTTGCGGACACCCAAAAACTGCGTACATTTCCTCTATGTTTTTTGTTACTCTGAGGATGAACCCCCTTTTAACCTCGATGCATTCCGTCCGATTATGTTCTATTTATGTTAGATCCTAAGTGGATGATGAGATATGTAAGCCTATCACTTACATAATTAATAATTCCTTGAAGAATGGTATTTTCCCGGATGTTTTGAAGGAAGCTGTGGTAAAACCTTTGCATAAAAAGGGTGATGTCAATGAAATTACCAATTACAGGCCTATAAGTGTACTGAGCACTTTCTCCAAAATTTTTGAGATGGTTGTATGCAAACAGTTAACGGGTTTCTTTTACAGATACAATTTATTCGCTACCTCTCAACATGGTTATATGAGGGGTCGTTCTACACAGACTGCAATCTATGATTTCATCAAAGTTATTATTGATGTACTTGAATCCTCTGAGATGATTATTGGCCTTTTTTTGATTTGAGTGAGGCATTCGATAGCCTCGATCACGATTTGTTACTGAGAAAACTTCACAAATATGGAGTCAAAGGTACAGCTCTGAAATGGTTTAGGTCTTTTCTACTGAATCGTACACAAAGAGTTGTTATATCCGACCAGACCCGAGATATTAAATCAGATCCCGCTGAAATTCATTCTGGAGTACCCCAGGGCAGCATTCTGGGTACTTTGCTCTTCATCATCTTCATGATTGATCTTGAAAACATTATCATGAAACATAACATATTTATGATAAATTACGCTGATGACACTATAATCTTCTAATGAGAGCTTTGAAGTATCCTGAGATCGTACAGTTGGTCAATGAGGTTATGGTTGAAATTTTAAAGTGGTTTGCTGATAATGGACTTCCAGTTAATGCCGACAAAACTAAGGTGACTCTCTTCAAAACTAGTCATGCTGGTTTTGAGACCCATCAAGAACTTATATTGGAATCAGAGAACATCTCCTACTCCTACTTACTAATATGTGCTATTCTCTTTATGTTCTCAGTAACTACCTAGAGACTGATTCACTAAAGTCATTCTATCAAGCCGTTTTTGAATCAAGAATTAGGTATGGTGCAATGTTTAACGGCAGTTCATCTGGCCTAGAGTATGTAGCTAGATTGCAGAAGAGAGCTGTAAGAAGAATTCTAGGCCTAGGAGTGAGGGACTCATGCAGGAACAAATTCAGACAAAATGGTATTCTAATAAAAATCACTTCACTGAACTTTCTACTGGAGCTTATAACACAAGAGCAACACTACTGATGTACCCTAAACATAGAGAAAAACGCCGAGTATTGCAGCATAAGATATTTTAACAAACTTCCAGCTTACATAAGAACTGAATCCAATCTACGGTACTATAAGAAAAAAGTTTTTAAGTTGTTATTACAAATTGAACCTTATTCAGTTAGGGAATTTTTAGAATATCCTGTATGATTTCTTTTGTTGTCTTGTTGACACTATTTCTTTTCAAGGTCTTACAATGTAATATTTCATTGCCTTTATCAGAAATAAAGCTACATTATCATTACCAAATGTAACTTTATTTTTGGTCACATAGAAATTTTATATTGGCTATTCCTTTTATTTACTGTAACCTATTACAGATTAATTTCAGGCTCACGCCTCCGAGATAATAACTGTTTATTCTTGTAGTTCACAGAATAAACTATGTTTTTATAATTATTATAATGGTATTCGGAGTTACGGCCATTTGAAAATGTGAGATTTTTTCCTCAATATCTTAGAAACTACTAAGATGTGTTTGCTGAGCGGTTGAGATGTGTACTCCCCTACATCCAACTATTTGGAAACTATTTGGGTCGCTTGTCCGAAGCTGTAATTTTTTATTCCTGTTTTCAGATGCACTGAAACATAAAGAACAATGAAATAAAAAATGCCTCATTTGCAGGGAATTTGGGAAGAATGAGATTCGGTTCAGATGCTCTTCCTGTGGGCGGTGGTCCCATGCAAGCTGCTCAGGAGCAGATTGACCACACATATACATTTGAGATTTTTGCAAAGCTTTATTTTTGAACAAAAAATTAAATTCTCTTTGTAGTTGAAATAAAGTACGTGATTGGATCTCATTTATTTATTAACTTTTCTACTTACTCTTGTATATTTTCATTAACAGAGTTCATTTTATACTTAATCAATCTGGTTTTTTTGATTTGCTGTTTTTGAGCGAAATCGCACTTGCCTGACCCTATCTAGACTTGCCCGTTCATAAATAAATAAACATAGTTACAATATATATGCAATGTATATATTTCACTAAAACAGAATGAGAAAATCAGTTCTAGTTTACTAAGAATGTCAGTATTTCTTTGGTTGGGCGCCATTCACCATCTCTCCTTAATCGCTCTCAGCAGTGATTGTGAGTAGTGTTGTTCGTCTGCGAGAATGTATGTCTGCAAAGAAGTGGTTATAAAATTTTGAATCTCCTCGAAATTATTGAAAATATTTATAGGTTACCCCTCCCATACTGTTAATGTAGGGTGCCTTAAGATACTACGCCGTGTAATGTCGGGCGCATCCTAAAGCCGGCTTCCGATGGGTGTAATCCGAACAGCGAATAATTCATTCAAATGCATCGTTCGAGTTGAAAACCGAGTCCTGATGGAGCAGAACGAACGCTGCCTTGAACCATAAAAGTCTGTGTTTTATTGCATTCGCTGTTCGCATTACACTCATATGGACCCGGCTTAAGCGTTCAGATGATGGTTAGGTTGTTCAGATGTTTGGGGAAAACTTCGCCGAGCATCCAGCCTAGTCCGCACATGGGTAGGAATTGTCTCACATGCCCTCTACAGTTCATAATATCGTAAATGAGAAACTTTGGTTATGTTTATTTAAACATAACATTTAAACATGAGTTTTGTTAAAGATATTTGTATTCTGTGTTTGTTACATAGCAGCGAAAAGAGAAATTAAAAGAAGACCCACAGCTTTGTAGTTGCCATGAAGAACAAAACAACTTGATATCCAACATAAACAGTCAAATCCTTCTATTGAACGTTATTACCGCTGTGCCCCAAAAAATTTAATGCATTGTCCAAGCTGAAGAATTATTTTAACCTCAATGATTAGATGGCTCCTTCTTGTATGCAGAGGCAGCGGAAGTTTCCAAGGTGTTTGGATTTTTTTTTTGAACACGTTGGTTCAGATACCCTTGGATGTGACACAGAATCTCCTTTCAATCATTTAGATATAAGTACGCAATATTGCTTGTGAACAATTTTCAGTTGTAGGAGCAGAGATAAGAGAATGAAAGGGTTGCTCATGAAAGGTTTGTTGGATGGAGAAGAAGTGATATTTTAAGGTGAATAATTATGTAATATGCTTAAGCATTCCTTTTTACGATGTGATTGCTCTCTAGCGAATCTCAAGGATTTCCTACAAGTATCAAGGCAAGAGCATTTCTTTTATATCAGTATTGCAAACTGAATAAGCTTTGTTTCCGTACAAACGAAACTATGTTAACTATTATTATTACTTCCAGCTTCGAATTAAATTGCTTCGGAATAAATTGCGTTTTCATGAAAAAGTGATCTTAGAGACAAAAATTAAAATTATTCATATAAGAAACATTGAATCCACAACTATCCGCAACGAAGAAGTTCTGGCAAACATTTCAAAAGAAATGGTCAACTTTTCCACCGAACAATGTTGAAGGCTGCATTTCGATTATTTTAATGAATTCGGGGAGTTGTTTGCTGATGATCCCTATGTTACACATAAAGCAATTGATAGCTAATTCAAAAATATCTGTGCAGATGAAATCAATACCGATTCAGAGCCTGCAGACCATAGACATGAAGAAAAAAACAAAAGTATCTCTATTGCTCAGAATTCAACGAGTAGAGAGAAAAGGCCATACAATAAATTGAATTTGTAATGAACAATAAGAGAATAAGATTCTGAGTTTACCTATATTGACCACCCTCCTAACAATATAATGAGAACCTAAAACTTACGAAATAATGATGTAATATTAATTTTTGTTTCAATAACTTTATGAAGTAAACATTTGAGGTACCGTATGATGGGGTGTAATTGATTTTGTGGGGTGAATTTGATAGTTGGACGGAATTTCATTCTAATATTCAAACTACGCACTAAAAGTAATCCATGAACATCTAGCCAGGGTTCAGTCGAAAGTGAGAACTTCGAAAAGTGTTTTTGTGAGCTCGGCCAGTTGCAAATGAGCATTGATATATTTTTCACTGAATTCCGAATATAGTGCTTCTATTTAGTGCTAAATCTACATTGGAAAAAATGTGAGTACTATTTTGTCATTACAGAGTTTATTACCGATTTTATGCTGAGTAATTATTAGTTATCAGTAGGATAACCTCCCTTCTCGAGTATTACGTCTGATTTTTTCACATTCACATACCACGAGCATTGTCATTCAGTGGGGTCACTTTGATACTGGTTTCGGGGTGAAATTGATAGTTATTAAAGTCACCCCAAAATTTATAGATCTATTGAGATCTATCTAATGGTTCGAATAAAATAATATTTCTGATCATTACAGAGTAGATTCAACGCAGATCATGGGGCGTACTTACAAGCGTAAAGTAGGCGGCAGGCGACATAAAGATTGCAAGGAAGAAACACTTGAAGAAGCTTTAGAAAAAGTGTTCAATGAAGGATGGTCTCTAAGTAGGTCATCAAAAGAATTTCGTGTTCCTTTCGGAACATTATATAATAAATATTAAGGTATACATGGTAATAAACATGGTGGACAAACAGCTTTTACCAAAGAAGAGGAAAATGCTATCATCACGTCTGTTGTTACGTGTAGTGACTGGGGATTTCCATTGAGCATAGAAGACGTTCAGATGGCGACAAAATCATTCTTAGATTGTCAAGGGCGACAAATAACAAGATTTAAGAACAATACACCTGGACGAGATTGGGCTTACCTACTCTCCTTTGAAAAGGCATAGTAATATACTGACACAGCGTCTAGCTTCGAACATCAAACGTTCACGTGCAGGAGTATCGAAGGAAGTTATCGATGAATATTTCAGCAACCTTACTCTCAGTATCGAAGATGTACCACAATCGAACATATTCAATTATGATGAAACAAATATGGCCGATGATCCGAGAAGAAAGCGTTGGTTGTATGGGAGAGGTAAAAAATATCCAGAAAACATCATTATTCATTCGAAATCAGCAATATCCATTATGTTTTGGGGCTCTGCTTCAGGGGTATTATTATCACCTTACATTATATATGAATCAGAACACATGTGGGATAGATGGACAGAAAATGGCCCTAACGGTATTCCATGTTGTGCTGAAAGATGCTGCAGTTCCGGCTCAAGATACAATAGAACAAAAAGTGGATGGGTAGAAGCAAGTTGTTTCACTGATTGGTTCAAGAGCTCTTTCTTACCTCACGCTATAAGGCAAATCTCCTTCTGCAAGATTTGAAATTGTTAAACAGAAAAATTGGTGTTTCGATTGTCTGTATTCTGGTCATGTACTCCATTCTTGCTCTTCAAAATCTGCATGTCGTTTCTGTGCTGACAAACATCACACCATGATCCATTTGTCCTCGCATCAACCATCATCCAATGAATCCACAACTTGTTCGTCGAATTTGGTGCCTAATAACAATAATACATCCAGTTCAGCACAAGTACTTGCAAATATACAATAAGCATCCTGTTTATCTGTTCTGCTTTCAACAGCTCAAGTCGAAATAAAGGATGGGTTTGGTGGCCATCAATGTATCAGAATTTTAATGGATGCTGGTTCTCAAGCTAATTATATTACTCAAAGCTGTGTAAATCGTTTAGGATTAAAAAGTTCGTATTCACATTGTTCACTTTTTGGCATTGGAGGAAATGCTTCGTCGTCGAACCGAAGTGTTGACTGCACAATAAGACCAATAGGCCAAGTGAATCCATTCTTCACATTCGATGCGTTGGTATTAAACAAAATATGCTCAAACATGCCAAATTTCTATCTTTCTAACAAGAAATCTTGGAATTTCTTTTCTGATTTGAAGTTGGCCGATCCGAAATTCCACACTCCCGGTCCTATAGATGTGCTACTCGGTGCTGAAATGTTTCCGTTAATTCTCAAAGAACACGTTATGAAGGGCGATGTTTCGGAAACGTCCGCAATTCTGACAGTTTTTGGTTGGGTTCTCATGGGGAAGGTGAAGTTACCTTATGAGACTACAGCAAATTCGTTCCACATTAGTTTGGATAGAGATAATGGTCTGGATTCAACATTGAAAAAGTTTTGGGAAATCGAAGAAGTTCCTCAAATCAAAACAGCATCTGCTGAGGACGAATTATGCGAGCAACTTGTCGTGACAGGCGTTTCTCGCGATCCATCTGGTCGTTACATGGTGGCTTTGCCCTTCAAGGATGAGGGTACTTTCTCATTGGTGATATATACTCATTGGCACTAAGCCGTTTTACTAATTTAGAACGTCGTCTTTTAGAATCCGAAACATTATATAGAGAATATAGCGAGTTTATGCAAGATAACGAGATGAGCGGTCATATGTCTTTGGTATCCACTGAAGATTTACCTCAAAATTCATACTATATTCCTCATCATTGTGTAGTAAAACCAGAAAGTGTTTCAACAAAATCAAGAGTGGTTTTCTATGCTTCGGCCAAAGTTCCAGGATATTTTTCGCTAAATGATTGTCTTCTGACCGGTCAGCCTTTACAAAAGGACTTAATTGCTCTTTTGCTTCAATTTTGAAGTTATAGATTCGTTTTTTCGGCCGATATCAAACAAACGTATCGACAAATCTTGATGAAGCCTGAGCACAGACATTTTCAGCGGATTCTTTGGAGGTTTTCGCCGTCAGAAATCATTAAAGTATACCAATTAAATACGGTCACATATGGAATCTCTTCTGCTCCTTTTCTGGCCTTGCGAACGTTGATACAGTTAGCAAGGAATGAACAAATGAATTTTTCTCGGGCTTCTGAGGTTGTCAGAGACATCGGCAGAAATTTAGGCAACCCAACATACATATAGGGTTGGAACACCACGGGATCTCAAGATCGTACGGCTTCGACAAGCTGTCGAACCCAGGGAGAGAAACCGACGAAGTGCCAGGAACCAGTGACGCTGCCGGGGTGAGAGGAGATCAGTTCAAGCTCGACCGTCGTCACCACCGTGTATATCTGTACCCCGGGTTATACGTATTTTATTTTGTCTGGTAGATTTCAGAATTATCGTGTACGTTTTCCAACTAGTTTGGGACATAAATAGTTTATTTGATCTTTTGAGACTTATTATTTATTTCTCCATTTTGTTCAACGCCTATAAGCCGGAATTAAGAATTCCGTAATTTTATGAGTGCGTGAAAGATCTGGCGACCGTGACAGGACTTGTTGGAGAACGTTTTGTTTATACGTTAGGTTGAGGGGCGTTCTCGTAAGACGGTGAAGTGAAGTGTCGATAAAAACTGTTGATCTTCAGTTCGTGAACTAAAACCGCGTTTGATTTTAGAAATTTATTGTAACGTTTGGTGGTTTTGAACCTAGTTTACGATGTCTGGTGATCTGGAAATTAAGAAGAAAAGCCGGAAGGTGCTTCGTGTCGCGTTCACAAGAACAGCGAAGGATTTTGATACGCTTTCGAGTATGAAATCACGTGATGAGGACTCTATTCGGGTTGTGTTCGAACTTTTATCGAAAAAATTTGACAGTTTGTGTTCAGTGAACAATGAAATATATGAACTCTGGCTAGAAAGTGCTACGGAAGAGGAATTGGAAGGAGAATTGAAGAGTTGGGATGAATACGAAAAAAGGTTCAACCTCATTAAAAATCGCTACGAGAGGATCCGTGAGGAGTCAGAATCCACGCAAAGTCGGCGAAGTCAACATACAAGTGACCCTTCCACAGAGGATAAGACAGGTATGCGAAAATTCAGATTACCTACGATTGAGTTCAAACAGTATGACGGGGAGATTAAAGATTGGCTACCATTTTGGGCCCAGTTTAAAAGGATTCATGAAGATAGCTTCATTGAAGATTGTGATAAGATTGAGTATTTGAAACAGGCGACTATTCCCAACAGTAGAGCTCGAAGACTAGTCGAAAGCTACCCCGTCATGGCTCAAAATTATCACAAAATAATTGAAAGCATGCAAAGTAGATTTGGTAGGGAAGACCTGCAGATAGAAGTATACGTCAGGGAACTGTTGAAACTTCTTCTGAGCACTTGATCTGCACAAAAGGTAGAGGTTTCTTTTTTGTATGACAGAATTGAGACTCAATTGAGAGCGCTTGACACTTTGGGTATAACCTCAGACAGAAGTGCTGCGATTTTGTTCCCATTAATTGAATCTTGTCTTCCTAATGAGCTAATGAGGGTATGGCAGCGTTCCACCTTTCATAGTTCGACTGCTAGTTTGGAAGAGCAGTTATAAAATTTGATGCTTTTCTTACAAAAGGAGGTGGAAAGTGAGCAACGGATTAGTATGGCAGCCGAAGGCTTTGGTTTGAAGAAAAAATATACCTCGATGAATTTGGATTCATCAACTGGAATGGTTAAAGAAAGATATTCACAAAAAAGAGCTGCAGACTGTCCAACGGCTCAAGGACTGATCAATAACGTTGGGACGGCTGGCTGTTTGTTTTGCAATGGTACCCATGACAGTGACAATTGTTTCAAAGCTCAGAAAATGAGCTTGTCACAAAAAAGGGATGTGCTTTTGAAGAGAAGGGCTTGCTTCAAATGTCTGAAGGTCAGGCATCAGGGAAAACGATGTAAGGGACATCTGCGATGCGTTTTGTGTAGTCGCCCTCACTCGACTCTTATGTGTCCAAACCTGCCAGTAAATGCGACTGAGAGTCAAAGTAGCGCACAAGGGACTGGTGGGAGTGGCATGGAGCTTACCAAAGATCAAGTGTTGTCTAATCAAACTGCTACTCGCATATTTCTGCAAACTTTGAAAATACCGTTGAAAGGTGCAAATAGAACCAAAGTTGTGCGAGCATTGATTGACACGGGATCACAACGCTCCTATATTTTAAAGGAAACCGCGGCGCAATTGGGTTTGAAACCGAAAAGGCAAGAGAATCTCATACACTGTTTGTTTGGAGGATCCGAGGTGGTGAATAAACACTTTTGCTACGATATATCATGTGATGGTAATTCTTCCTATACTTTCGAAGTACTCGATCAGTTGAGAATCTGCAATGATATAGCTCCGGTGATTCGAGGCCCTTGGAACGACGAATTGAAGGCGTTAGGTGTTTACCTTTCAGATGTCGATGATACTGGTCCAATAGAACTACTCGTGGGCGCAGATGCTGCTGGAGATATGTATACGGGAAGGAAGCTAGAACTTGCAGGTGGATTGTCAGCATACGATACCCACTTCGGGTGGACTATAATGGGAAAAATGCCTACCAAGGTTAGTTGCAATGCAGCCTTGACAACGATGAATCTATTATTCAATGAGGCCACAATAACTGATTTGTGGAACTTGGAAACAATTGGCATAAAGGAACCGTCTGACAAGAATAATAAAGATGAAATGGCACAAGAGGCGAAGGATTTCTTTTTGCGCAACGTGAGGATTGTCGATGGGGGGCGCTATGAAGTCCGACTTCCTTGGCTAGAAGGCCATCCCCCGATTGAATCGAATTATATCTTAGCTCAAAAAAGGCTGGGTTTAGTTGTACGAAAACTGAAAAGAGATGATATCTACGGTCAATATAAACAGGTTTTCGAAGAATGGCGAGCTGAAGGTATCATCGAGTCAGTAGAGGACAAAGGTATGGTAAAATCTCCGTGTCACTACTTACCTCACAGGCCTGTAGTAAAAAATGAGAGCACAACAAAAATCCGACCTGTGTTTGATGCTTCAGCTCATGAGAAGGACAAACCATCTCTTAATCATTGTCTGGAAAAGGGCCCCAATATGATAGAACTAATACCTTCTATTCTATCCAGGTTTCGAGAACATAGGTTTGGGGTTATCGCTGACATTCGAAAAGCATTCTTGCAAATAAGCGTACATGAGAATGACCGAGATTTTTTAAGATTCCTTTGGCAGGACTCTGAAGAAAGGGAAGTAGTTTTAAGACATGGCCGTGTTGTTTTTGGTCTAAACAGAAGTCCTTTTCTGTTAGCTATGACCTTGGAACATCATCTTAATAGATGCCTTTAAAGAAGTGATGGTTCCAAAATCTATTCTAGGGACACACTGAAAAGATTGAACAAGAGTTTTTATGTTGATAATTGTGTGACCAGTTCACCGGAAGAACAAATGTTGGAAAGGTTCATTCAAGAAGCTATCGTCATTTTGGCTGAAGGACAATTTGACCTCAGAGGATGGGAACACACAAGGTGCAATATTCGTGAAGGAAAGGAAGAGCCTTGTTTCGTCCTTGGATTGAGATGGTATCCACGAAGAGATGTCCTCACAATCAATCCCACCTTTTTTGAAAATGATGTGGATTTGGAGAACGTTCAGATCACGAAGAGAGGAATACTCTCGATGACGCAGAAGGTTTTTGATCCCATTGGTTTTTTGTGTCCTGCTCTGTTACTACCCAAGCTCATCTTACAAACCTTATGGCAAGATAAGCTGTCCTGGGACCAGCCGATCGAATAAGTAAAGGCAAAGGCGTTTAAAACGTGGGCACGAGATCTATGTCACCTGACACGTATCGAAATCCCTCGTTGGAACTTGATCGGGGACCCAGGGATACAAAGGAGGAGTTTACATACTTTCTGCGATGCAAGTCAAGACGCCTACGCTTGCGTAGTATTTTTACGATGTGAATTCCATGACAGAGTTCAGATTTCCCTCTTAGCAGCTAAAGCTAGAGTGGCTCCAATAAGAAAATCTAATTCAAAAATGACTATTACTCGTCTTGAGCTGTTGGCGGCTACAATCGGAGCAAGGATGTTTGCACATGTGAAAGAAAATTTGGAATATTACATCCAGTGTTTTTTCTGGAGTGATTCCTCTACCGTACTCTCATGGATCCAACGGAAGGAAGAATGGGGAGTATTTGTGTGGAACAGAGTCATGGAAATTCGAAAATTGACGTCAGAAAGTGACTGGAGACATTTGCCTGGTAAACTAAATCCGGCTGATTTACCTTCACGGGGTTGTTCCCCAAAGCAATTGTTCGAGTCTAGATGGTGGGAGGGTCCGAAATGGTTATGCGGACCTCAGAACACCTGGCCGTTGGGGACCCCGCTATGCAATGAAAGGGAAGTAAATTGTGAAAGAAAGAAAAAACTGGTGACATCTCTGATGAACACGAATGTGGCCGCTAACTGGCATTTGGATTACTTCGGGAAGTACGATAAGACCATAAGAATGATTGCATGGGTATTTCGCTTTGTTCACCACTGTAGAAAACCATGTGAGCGAAATTCCGGCGATTTCTCTGTTGCGGAACTGGATAAGGCGGAAATATTTGTTCTAAAACTCATACAAGCGGGAGCATTTTCTGGTGTAGACGATAAGAAGATAAGTAGCCTGAATCCATTTCAAGATGAGAATGGAGTGATTCGTCTAAAGTCCAGAGTGTCCAATCGAGAAGATACAGAAAATTTCAGATTTCCTATCGTGCTACCGAGCAAAACCCACTTGGTGGAAAAGTTGATGATGAGTACACATCTCAGGTCGCATCATGTCGGTACACAAGGGTTGCTGAGCCTACTCCGAGAGAGATTTTGGATTCTTGGAGGGAGAAGGACGGTGAAATCAGCATTAGCTAAGTGGGTGGCTTGCAGAAGGTACGACGCGAAACCTATGGAGGTTGTAACCCCACCCCTGCCACTGGATCGGGTTCGGGATGCGGTGGCTTTTGAAGTGACAGGAGTCGACTTTGCCGGTCCGCTTTTCCTGAGAAATGGTGAGAAAACTTGGATTTGTCTGTTCACTTGTGCCGTCTACCGTGCTATTCATTTGGAGCTTTGTACGTCTTTGTCGACATCGAACTTTTTCCAGGCATTTCGTCGATTCGTTTCGCGGCGTGGAAGGCCTAAAACCGTGTATAGTGACAACGGAACTAATTTCATAGGTGCCGAAAACGCATTCGCAGCGCTAGACTGGGACATAATTGTCCGAGAGTCGTCAGTACAACGAATTCAGTGGCGTTTCAACCCCCCAACAGCTTCTTGGTGGGGTGGTTTTTGGGAAAGACTCATCGGTTTACTGAAAAGGCTGTTGAGAAAATCGCTAGGACGCGCTTCATTGAACTACGAACAATTAGTAACACTTCTGTGTGAGTGCGAGGCGATAGTGAATGAAAGACCATTGACGTACCTGTCGAGGATCCGAACGACTTAGTGGCGTTAAGTCCATCCATGTTTCTCCGTGATAGAGATGAGTGCGGTTTACCGGAGTGTGACCTCGTCGACAGTGCGTCGTTAAGTCGAAAGGTGCGGAAAATTCAGACGCTCCGCGAGAATTTACGCATTCGTTTCCGGGCAGAATATCTTGGACAATTGAAACTCCTTTCCGAGAAGAAAAGGGCGCATCAAGTTAGTGTCGGAGATCTGGTACTTGTCGGTAACGACAACGGCAACAGTAAGCGTCTTGACTGGCCGATGGAGCGAGTAATCGAGGTGCTACCTGGAAAAGATGGAGAAGTCCGATTAGTCAGAGCCGAAACAAGCCGAGGATTGGTGTTGAGACCAATACAACGGCTGTATCCTTTGGAATGTTGTAACAGCCCCGAGTTCCGAGACAAGAAGCCACCGAACTCCGAAAAGAAGTACGCCCATTCCGACGCATCTACCGACGTTAAGGTGTCAGCGTTCGGCGGCCGAGAAGAGTGCGCGAGTGCGGAAAGACCTCGTCGGACGCAGGAGGTCTGCAAAGTGAAAACGACAAGATCGGGTCGCGAGAGTAAACTGCCTTCGCGTTACGATCTATGACGAGAGGTCAGTGCAAGACTTAGGACATTGTTTTAGGTTAAATGAATTTTGTAAAAATGTAAATTGATTTCACAGAGGATGTCTCTTTTGTTTTTGAGAAATCATTTTTATGTAATCCAAAATTTTCCTCAGGTGGGAGAATGTCAGAGACATCGGCAGAAATTTAGGCAACCCAACATACATATAGGGTTGGAACACCACGGGATCTCAAGATCGTACGGCTTCGACAAGCTGTCGAACCCAGGGAGAGAAACCGACGAAGTGCCAGGAACCAGGGACGCTGCCGGGGTGAGAGGAGATCAGTTCAAGCTCGACCGTCGTCACCACCGTGTATATCTGTACCCCGGGTTATACGTATTTTATTTTGTCTGGAAGATTTCAGAATTATCGTGTACGTTTTCCAACTAGTTTGGGGAATAAATAGTTTATTCGATCTTTTGAGACTTATTATTTATTTCTCCATTTTGTTCAACGCCTATAAGCCGGAATTAAAAATTCCGTAATTTTATGAGTGCGTGAAACAGAGGTGTTGAGTTCGGATGTGTACGTGGATGAAGTTCTCTCCGGTGCTCAAGATATGGTGGAGGCTTTAGAAATTCAGAGGGAGCTCATTCTTCTTTTGCAGAAAGGAGGTTTCGATCTGCGGAAGTGGAGTAGCAATTCTCCAGAGTTACTGGAAAATATTCCAGCTGAATATCAGCATCAGTCTTCGATTGAGTTCGGAGCAGATTCTGCGTTGAAGATTTTAGGTTTGAGGTGGCTGCCATCAAAGGATTGTTTTTCGTACTGTGTTGAGATAGAGCAGAGACCTGATTGCACAAAACGATCTATATTATCGGACATTTTGCGTATCTTCGATCCATTAGGATTTTTTCCCCATTCTCTCTCTTAGGTAAACACTTGGTACAACATATGTGGACTCTGGGAATCCGTTGGGATGAGCCAGTACCCATTGACGTACAGAACAAATGGATTTCATGTAAATCTGAACTTTCGGAGCTTTCCAATGTCAAGATTTCTCGTTTTATATTTCAGGAATCCTTCGTTGAATGCGAGTTACATGGATTTGCAGATAGTAGTGAACTAGGTTATACTGCTGTTATTTATTGTAGGGCAATTTCCGCTAATAAGTCCGTTAGGACTTCGTTCATTTGTGCTAAATCTAAGGTGGCACCAGTAAAAAGAATTTCGTTGCCCAGATTGGAATTTGTGCTGCTTTACTTTTGTCCAAGTTAATGTCCTTTGTGTTGAAAATTCACAGTGAAAAAATTACGATTAATAGGTTTTTCGCTTGGTCTGATTCAACAGTCGCGCTCACATGGATAAAGTCATCGCCACATCGTTCGAAAACTTTTGTTAGTAACAGGACAGCGCAAATACAAGGGTTAGTTCCTCCGGATCGTTGGTTTCACGTACGTTCCGAGGAAAATCCTGCGGATTGTGCTACTCGAGGACTCACACCAAATGAACTCAAAAATTGTTCCTTATGGTGGGCGGGACCTGCTTGGCTAGGGACTGGTGAGATATATTCTGAGGGAGAAGGTATGTTCGCCGGTACTGATAATACGTTGATTTCGGACGAGGAAAGAGTTATAACTTTGGCTTCGTTTGTGACCTCGGGAATCATTGGAGAATTAATCGAGAAATATTCATCTCTTTCCAAAATTCGAACAGTTTTAGCCTTTATTATGCGATTCATTTCTAATTCGCTAAATCCTAGTTTCAAAAGGACTGGAATATTGTGTTCTTTAGAGTTGAAGGATTCTCTTCTTCAATTGATTAAACATGTTCAATACACTGTTTTCGGTGTGGAAATCGACAATTTACATGAGAACAAACCTGTTGCTAAGCATTTCCGTAAATTAAATCCTTTCATCGATGATAAAGGAATTCTCAGAGTTGGCGGTCGGTTAACATATTCGGGTTTATCCTACGATCATAAACATCCTGCCTTATTGCCATGTAAGCATCGCCTAACCGATCTGATTATAGAACATTTCCATTAAAGTTCATTTAAACCTGGGACCTCAAACACTTCAATTTTTTCTCTCTCAGCTGGTTTGGATATTGTCTCCTAGACGTGCTATTCGACGAGTTGTTTCAAAGTGCCACGTTTGTTTTCGATACAATCCTAAACCAATTCAACCCTTGATGGGTAATCTACCCGCTGTTAGAGTCACTTCTGTGAAACCTCTTCAGTGTGTTGGTGTGGACTTTGGGGGCCCTCATTCCACTACTCACTCCAAATCTAGAGGCATCGAATCACAAAAATCTTATGTGTGTCTTTTTGTGTGCTTTACAACAAAGGCACTACATTTAGAGCTTGTTTCGTATCTTTCCTCTCTGGCCTTTCTTGCAGCGCTCGAAAGATTCATCGGTCGTGGAGGTCATAGTAGTAAAATTTTTAGTGACTGCGGTACAAACTTCAAGGGAGCTTATCGTGAACTTCTTCAACACATGAAAGAAGCTACTGAGGAAGAGAGAATTGAGTGGAATTTAAATTCTCCTTCCGCTCCCCATTTCGGTGGATTGTGGGAATCGGGAATGGAGTCAGTTAAATCTCACTTGTTTAAAGTTATTGGAGATCAAAAATTGACTTTTGAAGAATTTTATACCGTGTTGGTACAAGTAGAGGCGGTACTGAATTCTCGCCCTCTTTGTCCTATGAGTAGTGACCCTAACGATATATCTGCTCTCACTCCTGGGCATTTTTTAACTTTGGCTCCCCTTACCACCTTTTCTGAACCTGATCTTTCCGGAACTCCTATGAACCGACTAACCCAGTGGCAACTTATTACGCGCCTTCATAGAGATTTTTGGAAACGCTGGCACATTCAGTATCTTAATACTCTGCAACAGCGAAGGAAACAGATATACAGACAGGGGATGCTCAATTTTACCGGGTATGCTCGTGCTCATCAAGGATGAACAATTGCCTCTTTTACGTTGGCAGCTAGGAAGGATAGAAACCCTTCACTTCGGTGAGGACGGTAGGGTTCGTGTTTGCACTCTCCGTACATCTAGCGGTACTCTGCAAAGACCCGTGGTAAAGTTATGTCCATTACCCCAATAATGGACATAATATATTATTTTTTGTTGTTCGTTATTTGGTATATATTTTTTTTTCTCGAGGTTCTCGGGGTATTTTGAGATTGACGAAAGTTTTCGATTTCATTTTTTTTTTCTTTCGGTAACTATTTTATATTTAGGTGGGCGGTTATGTTACGGTACACCCTGTATATGCTGAAACACTCATGTCATTCAACGCGGAGTTTAATTTCGCGACACATGTCAGCTGAAAAAGGTATGTACTTTCCTATGCGGTCTGTCCGGATGAGCAAGTGTCTTCGATTTGAAACTGTGCAATTTTCCCCGAAAAGTCTGCAATTTTTTTCTGGACGATAGTTTCTAACCCAGTGAATTCACGTGAAAAGGTAGGTGGTACTGCCTTTTCAGTGACTCTTTCGATTCATTCCATTTTTTTAGTTTCGATGAAATTTAAGTTAAGTTTCCGGTTTACATTTTCATATACAATTTTTATTTTCGAATACAGTCCTTTTCACCGAAGTAACAGAAAGTGTAAATGTAAAACTGAAATACATTAGAGATTACATATGCCAACAAAGGTCATAACGAACATTTCAATATTACTTACTTACTTACTTTCTTACGATAGGCTCGGTACTTGAAGAAGTAGAAGGAAATTCCGCTACATGATGGGCTTCGCTAGTCGAACCACTTTTTGTCGACACAATACCCGCATCGTTCTTAAAGTAACTTGAGATATAACTAGTATTTTTTTTAGGTCTAATAATTTTTATTCCTGATCTTCCGAGATTGCGATCCTGATAGTTTCTTGGGCGGCATTTCAGTTGGTTGTATTAACCTAAAATTATATAAGATTATGAAAATGCATGTACGTCGAATCGGAATGTTTTGCTTGCTCGTTTATATTTATATCTGAATTGTCTCAATGCTCGACAAATGTCAGGAGGACAGAAAAAGGTTTCATGTTTCAGTGAAACTCAAGAATCATACTATTCATTTGATCGACATTTGATCCTCTATCTGTAGTACCCATAGCTAAGAAGCTGATTAATAAAATACTAGAGATACGATAAATTTATCCTATTCTTCTCAACATTTTGATGAACTTCTTATACATATGAAAACTCGTATAATAATGGTACAACGCAATTTTAATTGAATCGGTATAATTTGGGATCTCGCAAATACAATTTGAACGATAATACCGCCGAGATATTCCCAACCCAAACATAACCTTATAAATTTTGCAGTCTCTAAGTTATATCTTTCGAAAATGATGGACTCTCGTGTGCACGGTCAGAATATAATTTGACCGAGCGCGCAAAAATCCTCAACTCAAAATTGAATTATTCAAACATACCTGATTGAAATTTTTAAACTTTTTCCAGCACGAATAATTTTCCGGCGCGCTTGCACGATCACGTTATTTGCGGTATTGCACATAATATAAAGTGTAATGATAAGTTCCTGGTTCCTATTTTCTTATTGATGCCATCAACTGCGCCGCAGCATGGAAGTACCCCACATGCGAAAAAAAAGTAGTATTAATAAGACGGGTGATTTCATCAAGCCTATCGGTCGTAAACGTCTTCGAAATACATTACCCTTATCAAAGCCGGTGTGATGAACGATTCGGCGAATAATGTGGACGGTCTGAATCTCTTTGTCATGCTGTCAAGAAACCGACCCTAGACGGAGCGCTACCGCCGCTAGCTCGAACCATTAAACTCCCTCTGAACTTGCCGCTAATTGGGGTCTTCAGTGTTCGGATAACAAACATCTGGACGCAATCGAGAATCGTAGGGCGACCGACAAGAGTAAATTTATCATCTGTTAATTTATTGGTAACTATTTGTCGCCGCATATTGTACAACAGGTGCATGCACTATAGCACCGCTCTAAAATATGAATGGACTTTGAAGTGAAAAAACATCACTTCAAGAAAAAAAATCCTAATTTTGCGCCCCTAGTTGGTTGGCGCCCGTGGCAAATGCCTCCCTCGCCACGCCCTAGATCCGGCTCTGTTTTCTGCCATTAAAATCAGCATGGATATACAGACCATGCTGAAATGGAAAATGGAAAACCCAAAATTATCTTCTTTGAAAAAGGAGTTTTCAATGTTGCTGAGAGATACTTTAGATAAAATGAATGAATCAGGCAACCATGCAGGTGATGCAATAGGACAAAATTTGAGAAGCGGCTTCGAAACGACTGGTGTGCATCCATGAAATCCAGAAAAGGTATTGAATAAAATTCCAAACGAGAATAAAGAAAATGAGCCATTTTCAGCCGATTACGAAAACAATTTGGTTGCATTCCTGAAAGAGAAACGATACAATAACACTCCTGTCCGTGCCCCATCGCAAAAAAGAAGAGATTGAATATCGTTGCTGGAACAAGAGTTTCTTGTCCGGAGTCTGAATCTGAAATTGACGATGATTTGACAAATCACAGAGAGAATACGTCAGGTGAAATTTCAGTCAATAGTGCACATGATGAAGAGGTTGAATACATGTCTGTTGAACCAAATGATATTGAAGAATGGTCGTTTCTCCTTGTAAGAGTTCTCTCTGGAAAAAGAAATGCGACATGTTTTCGGTACATAGCTATTGTTGTGAAAAAACTGGAATATGATGAATACCATGTTGTGGGTTTGAAGTTCACTGATACAGAAAAACCGATTTTCAAAGAGGTTGAGAACAATAAGTTCATTATTGCTCTAACTCGTCCCATAAGATATACTTTGACAAATGATGTTGATGTTTTTGAGCGTTGAACATCACCCCAAAATTTCACTGACGTTACTTTCACTGCCATTTACTTGATTAGTTATGTTCACGATTTACGATTTGCTTATTCTATAAATTTTTCGAGACGATCTGTCAAGTGAAATTTATGTTCTTTCAATAAATATTTGTTTTGGATGTTGATATAATTGCTTTTTATTCACCAAAGAATATATTCTGTATATCCGACCAACGTAAAGTATAATGTATCAACCTAAATAATAAGGGTGACTTTGATAAGACATCCAACTAATATGGATTATCAATTTCACCCCAATGCAGTGTAGATGTGATAAAAAAAAGTTCTGCACCAAAATGGTTAAGTATGGAATTGACAACTTATTTCGATAATCCTGGAAAGAGGACGTGAAAAAATTCGCCCTATCAAAGTCACCCCAATAAAGGTGTTGGTTTGATAACGTGATTATGATTTTCTTTTTCGATTGGTTTTATCAAAAAAAGATTGCGTGATCGTGAGGTTTTATTCTTTATGGATATTCAAATCGTGTGGAATTTTTATTCTGCTGAAAATCTTTATAGGTTCAATTAAATTATTCGAAAACTTGAAAAAACTATCAATTTAACCCCATTTTACGGTACTTAGTGTAAGGCCTCCAAATATTATAATGAGAACGTAAGGTCAAAAAAATGCGAATTCAATTTTTGTTTGCAAATTTTTATGCGTAAATTTGTTGAGGTACTTAGTGGTATCTTGTATATATCGTCCTGACCTGGTCATGTCTCAGGGTGGACGAGGAGCTTGGCTTAGCTGCCCGATTCAAAGAGGAGAAACCCCTTATAAAAGCCCAAATCCCAAGGTGTTGGTAGGTGCTGAAGGGATGCATGGCCAGGGGGGGAAGTCCGGTTGCTTACTTTCTCACCACTGGACACCTGACCCAGTGGGACACATAGCCTTCTGTTTGGTATGTGCGCACTGCCATACAGGGACCCTAATGCCGACCCTTCTCGTGGGATTCACTATGTCTTATACTAACAAATCTACTTCTACGAGGGATCATGCTCCCCCTCTGTCAGCATGCGTGCCTGCTTCGCCGCACCTTCTGCTTGTTCCGATTTTCTTCCGAAGGGGTCATCGTCTACCGCTCTGCCTAAACTAGCTATGCCTCCTCCTCAGTCGGGGAGCGCAGTTTCATTTCCGACCTCTCTATCATCCTCTCCCGTAATACAATACAATACATGCCTTAGCTGACTCCGTTAGGAAGTTTCTGGAACCCAGCCTTTTTTCATCGTCTTCCATGATCCCGTAGGCTCAAAGCGAACAAGTGCTGTCCTCTTCTCGACTCGTTGAGCAACTATACTCAACAGCTAAGAATAGAATCTCCTATCTGGAGGGTGGCCTCGAGGAGAGAGCTTCTGCTTCGGCGGTCTCGACCGACGATAATGTTGCTCCTCTCAGAACATTCGCCTCCGTGACCGCTAGTTCAGCCTCTCCCGCTGATTCTTCTCCGCCGGTTCCACCCAAGAAGCACTCAATCATTATCAACTTATATGAAAATGGCGTCGAATGAGAGTGACTCTGAAGCGAGCTCCCAGAAAGATGGGAAGGAAAACGGTTTCGAGTGTGTATACTGCGGACAACCCGTTAAGAAATTTGTGAAATGTGGGAAGTGTTTCAATATTTTCCACGAATCGTGCCTAATCAAAGAGGGAAATATGAAAAATGCAAAATGCAAGCATGAGAGGTTAGGAAATTACCAGTCGTCATTAACGGAGAAGGAAGATCCAGTTGATACGAAAAATAAGATATTGGAAATCAAAAATTTATATCTCGAACAACTTATGATGGAAATGACGGAGAAAACTCAGCTCCTTATGCAGAATAATAGTCTCCTATTAGAAAAAATCAAAATATTGGAAGTTAACAAAAAAAATGAAGAGATTTCCTTTGCAGAAACAGTAAAAAACTGTAATTCATCCATCAATTCAAACGTAAACAAAACAATCTCAATTGTCAACGATCAAAAACCACCAACAAAAACATCATCGAATCACAGAAACAGCAGTGATACATCTGAACTACCACATTCCGCAACTATGGGCGCTTTCAGCAGAAAGAACAGTTACGGAACTGTTACCAAATTTCTATGCTCTTTCTGCTGAACGGGACGCTACCTGGGGAACACGTTTGGTAGCGATCGTTCTTTTTGGTAGCGTACTTGAATTGTGCTCATCTGCGGTAACGTGTTGTATTGAGTAAGTTTGACAGTTGTGCTGTGACATTAATTTGAAATTTCAAACATGGAAACTTTAACGTTTAATTTTGAACAACAAAAACAGCAGCGAAAAAGTTTATTTTTGAAAGCATACATAAATAAACTATGAAAATATAGTGTCCGGATATTGCATATATCCTCTGTATAAAGTGGGTCCGTGTTATATCTCCTTTGTTTCTTAAATATAATCTTTGGTATGTTGTTTTGGATAACTGTTAGTTTCTGTAATGAATTCCTGTACAGTATATTTAATTCTTTTTCTAGTTGACCGTACAACGTTAAAGTGGGATAGGAGTAATACCAAATTATTAATAGAGGAATATAAAAAGAGGGTGGATCAATTCAGAAACCCAAAAAAGAAAAAAAAAGAGCTTTGGTGTGCCATAAGAAATATTTTCAGAAATAATGGCTATAGCGCAACAGAAGAGGATCTGGATAGCGCCAGAGGCCGGGCCAATTCTTGAACGAGTCCGCTGAGGATATTGTTCACGATATTGTCTTGGTCGAAGAATAAGTGTAAATTATCTATGACAAAATATTTCGGAAATAATGAAACGAAACTAGTAACACGATATACCCAACTTTGCCTCTAACATAATAACGTCTACCCAAGGACAAGATACCAAACTGATTCTCTTGTCAAATCTGAACATAATCGTCCTAACCTGGAAACAGAGGTTAGCTGTCAAAAATGGTAACTACCCTATTCAGCAGCTTTGCGCTACTGATACCTACCGGTAGCGCAATCGGTAGCAACCGCTCTTGTCTGCTGAAAGCGCCCAATGACATTGAACAACAAAACCAAATATAACCTAGAAAAAAACATAAACACTAACACCACAGATTGGTCTGTGCTAACACTTCGAAAAAGCAGGTATACGAACAAGAAAATAATACTGCCCCTGAAGATACATCAGGATTTATAACTGTCAGATCGAGAAGAAATAGAAAGGGTGATGTAGGAACAGGGATTTTTGAGAATTCAAGTTTCAAGTCATCTATAGCTATCAAAGATGAGAAGGATAGAAAGTTATGGCTATTTGTATCTCGAGTACATGAGAATCTTAAAGATGAAGACATCAAAGCATATATTTTGAGTAAGGGAAAATTGGAAGAAAACCAAGTTTATGCAAGAAAATTGAATACCAGAAACCAAGAGGACCTAAACTATAAATGTGTTCTAGTTGGTGTTCCTATAACCATGAAGGAGGAAATATACAAAAGTGAATTTTGGCCATCAGGAATTAGATACTCAAGATTTGATTTCACCAGGGGACAACATTTTTTAGAGAAGCAGAAAGTATCGGTTTGAATATTAAATTTATTGAAGACGAAAAGAGGTATGACAACATCAAAATTAATCAGAAAAATTAACATTTCAGCATATTACACCAAAATGTACGTTCTTTATTAGGTAATGCAAGGAAACTATTGGAAGCAATTTTGACAGAACAGCTTGATATAAAAATAGTGAGCTTAACTGAGCACTGGAAAACCAAAGGGCAACTAGAATATCATGGAATAACGAATTTTTCGTTAAGAACTTTTTTTTGTAGAGGGAAAAATGAGCATGGAGGGGTAGCCATTTACGTAAGAAATGAAATACAGACCCAAGAGAGAGAGCAGATATTAAAGAACAGGCGAGGAGAAAGAATTGTGAATGTACTGGGATAGAATTTAAACTGGATGGAAAGAAACATGTATGTATAGCAGTTTATAATGATGGAAATATCGAAACACTGACGGAAGCAATGGAACCTATACTGCAAAAACTTATGGAGGAAAATATTACAGTCACCATAGTTGGGGACTTCAGCATAAATATGTTGGAGAACTCAAAGAAAGACAAACACTACTGGATCTTCTGAGATCATATAACTTACAACAGACAATTTATCAACCAACAAGAATAACAGCTACAACAGCCACATGTATTGATAATATTTTCACAAATGCTGGGGAAAACTGGTCAACCAATATCATACAAACACACATATCTGATCATACTGCACAGAAAATAACATTTACAGTGAACCAAAGACAAAAAAATTATACACTCAAACGTACATTTTCAAAGAAAAACATTGAATACTTCAAAGAACTGATACACTGATATGTAAGCCGATCCCACACTTCCTTTAAATTATAGAAATACCTAATATTGCACGATAGCTTCGACAAGGCATCGACCGCTATCGTTCTGCTGAATCAGCAATTAGTATATAAGACCTTATTCATATCAAATCCATCGAAGTCGATAGATATCAGTTGTGTAGAACAAATGTAACATTTTCTGAATAAAACTTCTCTTAGTATTTTTTTAAAAAGTGGTTTTTCGAAAGCAAAAACATAATTGGCGACGAGGTTGGGATATTGCTAGTATTACTTTAGAAAAGTATACGTGAATTTTTAAATCTTTGAGCATCATCCAAAAACCCGAGTTTCTGAAACTGCGACGAAAAATCCAAAGTGAAATTCCGACCAAAAAAATTAGAAGCTCAACCAGTGCAGCGATAGAAAGGCCAAGACGAGTTGCTGAATCCCTGAAGCAATTGTAAGGTGAACCAACCCTGACTAGATCTACCCTGCAGCCCTTGAGAAAATCACCCTTTGGAGTTTGGAGATAGCAGCCCAGACACAAGGTTTAAATAAGAGTAAGTTGATCTATTGCTTCCCTAGTTTTTCCTACTTCCCTAGCCCAAAGGAATAGAGTAATTTTAATCTTTATTGTTAAGAAACAAATTGACTAGAAATTTTTTTCTCTCAAAATTGATAATTTAATAAATAAATTTAATCAATTAAAAGTAAATATGACTCAACCAGCAGTTAATCAAGTCTCAGTAGATATTAATGACTTAAAATTATTCGGTGATTTATTACCAAAATTTGGAGGTAATTCTCACGAATTACAAGCATTTCTTGTAGAAATAGAAAATTACATAGAAACTTTTGGACGAACAAACGTAGCTAAGATTGATCATTACTGTTTTGCAATGATTAAGTCAAGAATTATTGGAGAAGCCCGTATAATCATAAATTCAGGACCTATCCCTAATAATTGGATAGAACTAAAACGTATTTTGATTGATAAATTCGGATTCAGAATTAATTTCGACGTTTTACAAGATACATACCAAAACATGAGAAGGTCACATAGAGAATCTCTACTTGACTTTATAGAGAGAATCAAACATACCAAATTACAGTTCGATTACCAACTGCAAATGCAAAATTTCACAAATAACCTACACAAACAATGTCCCGAACCATCAAAACCAAATTACGTATAGAAATTTTCCCAATCAAATAGAAATGAATAGACAAAATATAAATCCAGGTATTAATATGACTTTTCCAAGTCAACCCATTCAAATTCAACCTAATCAAAAATTCTTCACCAACGAACAAGTTTTTGGCAAACAAAAAAATGTTTTTGAACCGAGTCCAGATCAAAGACGAAGTAACAAACCAGAACCAATGTCAATCAAAACACGAGTGTTACCCCAAAAACGACAAAACGACTCAACAAGTATAGTCCAGAGAAAACCAAATTATCAACCACGAGAAAATCATCTCAGGCCTAAAGCTCCAACAACTTTTATTTCGGAAGAACTAACAAACACAGAAGAACAACTTGAAGTAATTGAACAAGATCAAAATTTCAGTGATGAACAAGAATTTTATTGCCAAACTGAAGATCCAATTCCCGATTTATACCACAAAGATCAAAATTTTCAACCGCAAGCCTATCAGAGACACATGACTTGAATTTTAATGACGAAAGAATAGCAACTCTTCCATTTATACAGTTAGAAAATCCACCATGTAAACTATTAGTTGATTCAGGTAGTTCCATTTCAATAATTGACCCAATGATCGCATATAACTATTTTCAAAATTCAATTTATGAAGAAGCTACTCAGTTCACAACCGCAACTGGTAAAGATTTCTGCAAAAACAAAATGTTATTTCCCTTAGACGTGTTTGGCTATAATACAACTTATCCATTTGTCGTATACAAATTTCATCCCCAATATGATGGCGTAATAGGATACAATCTAATGAAAGATTTACAACTGAATTTAGACTTGAAAAACAAAATACTTACCAATGGAATTGTCTCTCATAAACTTCACTTACAACAAGTTAAACCCAGAGAAAAATTACCGATAGATTTAGATCATTTGAATGGAAATCTTAAAAACCAATTGACCAAAATTTTACAAAGTAATAAGTCTGTTTTACAATTACCAAGACAACCTCTAAATTTAACTAATAAAATAAAACACCACATCAGAACCATTGATAATAATCCAGTTTATGTTAAGAGATATAGATACCCAGAAATTCATGAGGAAGAAGTAAAAAATCAAATTCAAGATCTTCTAGACAAAAATGTAATCAGACCAAGTATTTCTCCATGGTCTTTTCCTATTGTTATAGTTCCAAAAAAGTCAGATAAATCAGGAAAATAAAAATGGCGAATGGCAATCGATTATCGAAAACTAAATGAAAAGACTATAGATGATAAATTTCCAATCCCTAATATTGATGAAATTTTAGATAATTTGAAAGATGCAAAATATTTTAGTACCATCGATTTAGCATCAGATTATCATCAAATTGAATTAGACCAAGAATCGATTGAAAAAACAGCTTTCGCTACAGATAGTGGACACTTCGAATTTTTAAGAATGCCTTTCGGATTAAAAAACGCCCCTTCGACATTTCAAAGAATAATGAACAAAATTTTACAACCCCTTATCGGAAAAATTTGTATTGTGTACATGGATGACATTTTGATATTTTCAAAAGACCCAGATAAACATTTGGCAGATATTCAAACAGTGTTAGAATTACTCAAGAAAGAAAATTTGAAAATTCAATTAGACAAATCTTATTTTTTCAAAAACGAAGTAATGTTTCTAGGATTCAAAATTTCGAACAAAGGTGTAGAACCCAATCCAGAAAAAGTAGAAGCAGTAAAAAATTTTCCAATACCGAAGACTCCTAAAGAAATCAAATCATATTTAGGCATGATAGGATATTATCGCAAATTCATTCCAAATTTTTCTAAACTCACGAAACCATTAACACAATGCTTAAAAAAAGACTCAAAAATAAATTTGAACGACCCGGACTATCAAGAAGCTTTCAACATCAGTAAAAACATGTTATTAAATCACCCTATTCTTAGATTTCCAGATTTCAATCAACCTTTCATTCTAACCACCGATGCATCAAAATATGCAGTAGGCGCAATTTTATCACAAGGAAATCCGCCGAAAGACTTACCGATAGCTTTCGCAAGTAGAACTTTGAATAAAGCGGAAATAAATTATTCTACCATCGAGAAAGAATTACTTTCGATTGTTTGGGCAACAAAACACTTTAGACCCTATTTATTTGGTAGAAAATTCACGATCTATACAGATCATAGACCACTGACATGGTTATTTTCATTAAAAGAAACATCCTCAAGGTTAATGCGATGGAAAATAAAATTAGACGAATTCAATTTCGAAATTAAATATCGAAAAGGTGTTAATAATAATGCGGATGCCCTTTCTAGAATTAAAACGGAAGAATTCAATGTTAATGAAGAGGAAGATTCACTATCAGATCTAGAATCAATTATACCTCATATATCTCACGCCGATCTAAATTTACGAAAAGAAGATTTCGATGAACTTTTAAAAATTAATGATGACGAAAATTCAGATTCTGAAACTATTCACTCCAACAAGGAAGATCCAATATTAAAAATCCCATATACTGAGCATTCAATAAATGCTTTTCAATACCAAATTATATTCAAAAGTGGAAATCAATTTAACGTTTCCAAAATGAAATTACACAAAGCATCAAAATTCAGACTAATAGTATCCATTTCAGAAAAAACTCAATTCACAAAATTTCTGAAAGAATATATCTCTCCAGAAAAATCATATTGTGTTTTCTTTCAAAACAAAGATATGAAAAAACCATTCATTCAATACGCACAAAATTTATTCAAATCAGGAAGTTTCAAATTCAAAATCTCGAATACTTACAAGATGTAGAAGATGAAGAAGATCAAATAGAAAAAGTCAAATTATACCATGAAACTAAAACAACTCATAGAGGCATACACGAGAATGTAGAAAGCATAAAGAAAAAGTACTATTTTCCCAAAATGCTTCTTAAAGTTCAACAATTCATCAATAGCTGTGACATTTGTCAGCGTCAAAAATACGAACGAAAACCTAATAAATTAATTTTCAAACAAAATCCTATCGGTGAAAAACCTTTTGAACACTTATACGTTGACACGATAAACATTTCGAAAATTCCATGTCTCACAATAGTAGATTCATTTTCTCGACACGGACAATGTTTTATACTCAAAAGTAAAACGGCAGTTGAAATTATAGAATCACTCATACGATACTTCTCAAATCATGGTACACCGAAGAAAATTACAACCGATAATGGCACGGAATTCAAAAATATTTTATTACAGGAATTCGCTTCGACCCATAACATAGAAATCCACTATGTAACTAATTACAACCCCACTTCAAATTCTATTGTGGAAAGATTCCATTCAACCTTGATAGAACAAATAGGAGTAATAGAAGATAAAAACTTGAGTTTAAGAGAAAAACTAAATAGAGCCTTATTGAGCTATAATACTCAATTCATTCTACACTGAAATATAGTTCCTTACAAATTATTAAGTCAGATTTGAATTATAGTCTACCTGTAGAAAACACAGATAATGAAAAAGTATCAAATTATATAGAACAATACAATCAGAATTTAAAGGAAATTTCGGAAATTTTGACAAAAAACAATAAGAAAAATGAACTCAAAAGGCAGAAAGAAAATGAAAATAGAGAGGAAAATGTACCTCTAGACAAAAATCGTAAAGCATATCTGAAATTACCAGCTGACGCAAAATTAAAACCCCGATTCAAAGAGTCCAACATAAAAATCATAGATAATATACTTATTAAGGAGCCTGATAAAGGACATGTGTATCATAAAAGCAGAATAAAACAGCGAAAGAAATAATCATCATTTGTTTCAGGATGGTTACCCTTCACGTACTAATTTTCCTAATCTTTCTGAAATTCAACATTTGTCTTAAAACAACGGAAATTCGTAATAACATTATTTCATTCAATGGTCCCAAAACATATATAGTAGAAAAAGAACACATTCTTATGTATCATTATAATCTATCCCAAATGAACTCAATTTTAAATAAGCACGAAGAAATTCTAAAAAACATGACACATTTTAATGAAACCAACGAAACAATGACACACTACCTATACGAGTTGACTTTGAACCAACTACTTTCCAATAAACAGACTTTACAAGAATTGATTCCAAACAGGAATAAACGAGGACTAATAAATTTAGGAGGAAGAATTTCAAAATTTCTTTTTGGCACATTAGATGACGAAGATGAATCTCTTTATAAAGAATATTTTCAAACCTTACAGAATAATGTAAGCACCCTGAAAGTCAATCAAAATAGAGTTATTAACGTAATTAATTCATTATCTGATAAATTCCATAATCAAAGTAACATAATGATCAGTCAGATAAATAAATTCATGAAACTACAACAGGTTTTAGACAAAATAATTCTTTTACAATTTGAACGAATTAAAATTTCTAAAATGCTATCAGAACTTAATACGTCTGTCAGTTTTGCCAGACTGCATTTATTGCATGAATCAATATTACCCCTAAATTATTTCAGAAACAACATCCAAAGCAATGATTTATTAGAACATCTGATATACCTAAAATATTTCTACTCAGTCCGTTTCACTTCAGTTAAAGTTCAAAATGAACAAATAATATTTGTAATCAAAGAACCTTTGGTAAATCCAATCCCTTTTGATACCTATGAATTAAAATTCATCCCTTTCCTGAATACCTACCCAATAGATCAACCGAAATATTTATTGGTCCATCAAGAAGATGTCAAATGGTCCCTCTACGATGAATGTCAGCAGGTGGAAGAATCAATGTTATGCCCTCAGAACAGTTTAGTGCAACCGCCCCTGTGTTATAGTGAATTCGTGAAAGAAAAACGAGAAAATTGTGACAGAAAAAGTGCCCCTAATATGATAGACTTAATTTTACTACCTAATGGAAATTATTTATCTATTTTTAATGATAGAGTGAAAGAAAATTGTTCAGGACAATTATCTTACGAACACTCTCCAGGAAAAATCCTGTTAATAGAAACAAAATGTGAAATTTCAAATGGCGAAAAAACATTTCGACCATCAACAACAAACCATATTTATCACAAATTTCAATTGATTCTAACAATGTCAAAAATTAAAGAATTAACCATAAAACCTATTAATTTCTCAAATTTTAATGACTCAAATTTATACAACTGGAATTTACATCCAAACTTTATTTCCACAATTTATTTTTTAATAATAATCATTTCAATAGTAATAATCACTATTGCATTATATAAAATTTTTATAATAACTTTTAAAAAATTAATTGATCAACAGAGTTCAACCACTGGGATTGAACTCAGTTATTTAAAAGGGGGAGGTGATATGTAAGCCGATCCCACACTTCCTTTAAATTATAGAAATACCTAATATTGCACGATAGCCTCGACAAGGCATCGACCGCTATCGTTCTGCTGAATCAGCAATTAGTTTATAACAGAGCTGTGCCAAAGCCTTGTGCTTAGTGCTCGTGAAAGCACTCGAAGCACTTTTGTGCTCCTAAGCACTGTGCTCGCGAGCACTTTATTAAGCCGGTGCTTAGTGCTTGGTGCTTCGAGAATTTTTTGAAAGGGCTTAGTGCTTAGTAATTCGAAAAAGTGCTCCTAAGCACCGCAAAGTGCTCCCGAGCACCGTAGGGCTTCGAAGCACTTTTCGGGATTACTAAGCACTAAGCCCTTCATGGACTTGTCGAAACAGGAAAATGTCGGGCTATCGCGTGATTGGAGTAGACAAAGAGAACTAATATATCGGTTGTCTCTGGTGTTTGGAGACATCGGACAAGGAATACAAGGATACTCATTCGACACATTCGTGATATATGTGTTAAAGTTTAGTTTCGTGCTACTATTATATGAAAATAATAAAATGCTTTCAGAGTCAAAATGTCAAAGCGTAAGCTTTCAGCTGGGAACATCGAGATAGGATATTTCGCATTCTATCTAGATCATGGAGATATTAGAATTCCGTTCTGGAGAGTGTTAGAAAATTTAAGAAATCCACTGACGTGGAGTCACGTGGATTATACTTATTAAATTTTCGTATTCGTATGTCACACGTTCCGGTACGCATTTAAAATTTCATTATTGTTTTCTCTATGATTTCGAACCTAATGATCTGATTGAAATGATATTCTGCATTCTTTGATGTAGTATGATTGCGTGCAGCGTGGAAATTCCAAGAGTAGGTATCGCAAAATTAGAATATTTGGGAAAAATATATTTCTTGAGCTTAACTGAATCCTGGATGAGTGATTTAAGTCATTTATGGCAGATGACCAATCTCTACATTCAAATACTATAAATATCAATTGAATCAGATAATTAGTTGTATGATGGGAAAAATAGAAATGAATATTGTTTTTTGATCACCTGATTGAACGGTCATCACGAAAATTGGCTCGAAGCTGTCCATTTCAGAAGTAATGGGACAAAAATATATAATTATGCTCACTTCAATAACACTGTAACTTCCCGACCGATTACACCTATAAACGAACTTAGACGAGATATTTAGGCTCTGAACCTACCCTGCAACTTTTCAGGGCTCTAGATTTTTCGTTTGGAGAGTAATCGTGTTTACGGACGGCCGAACAGCCAAACATCGATATGGAAAACGGATTCATCATCAGGGAGTCAAACACGTCAGGTATTGGATTTCAATTTGATATTATCTGCGTTTTTTTGAGAAATATTGGAAATATAAAATTTTCAATGTATATATCCACGGAATCATTGGGCGCATTTTACCCATTTACGAATTATACCTTCGTAATATGTATACCCATTCTCAATTTCATATTCCCAGTTTTTCCAAAAATAACTATCAAATCGAATTGAATCCAGTACTTCAATGAAAAATGACATGATTCAAATATAAAATTTGTGAAAACAAAATTCTGAATTTTATTTCAATCTAACTAAATGATCATCACGAAATCGTACAAATTTGCTCATTAGCTTTCGTCAATAAGCCTAACGGCCAATAGTAAACTCAGTAACTTCCGAACAGAGCCGGATCTAAGGCGTGGCGAGGGAGGCATTTGCCACGGGCGACAACCAACTAGGGGCGCAAAATTATGATTTTTTTTTCTTGAAATGATGTTTTTTCACTTCAAAGTCCATTCATATTTTAGAGCGGTGCTATAGTGCATGCACCTGTTGTACAATATGCGGCGACAAGTAGTTACCAATAAATTAACAGATGATAAATTCACACTTGTCGGTCGCCCTACACGATTCCTGATCGCGTCCAGATGTTTGTTATTCGAACACTGAAGACCTCAATTAGCGTCAAGTTCAGAGGCAGTTTAATGTTCGAGCTAGCGGCATGACAAAGAGATTCAGTCCGTCCACATTATTCGCCGAATCGTTCATCACACCGGCTCTGATAAGGGTAAAATTTCGAAGACATTGACGACCGATAGGATTGATGAAATCACCCCAGTATTATTAATACTACTTTTTTTCTCGCATGTGGGGTACTTCCATGCAGCGGCGCAGTTGATGGCAACAATAAGAACAATAGGAACCAGGAACTTGTCATAATATTTTAAATTATGTGCAATACCGCGAATAACGTGATCGTGCAAGCGGACCGGGAAATTATTCGTGCTGGGAAAAGTTTGAAAATTTCAATCAGGTATGTTATTTAAATAATTCAATTTTGAGTTGAGGATTTTTGCGCGCTTGGTCAAATTATATTCTGTCCATGCACACGAGAGTCAATCATTTTCGAAAGTTATAACTTAGAGACTGCAAAATTTATAAGGTTATGTTTGGGTTGGGAATATGTCGGCGATATTATCGTTCGAATTTTATTTGCGAGATCCCAAATTATACCGATTCAATTAAAATTGCGTTGTACCATAATTACACGAGTTTTCATATGTATAAGAATAAGTTCAAAATGTTGAGAAGAATACGATAAATGTATCGTATCTCTAGTATTTTATTAATCAGCTTCTTAGCTATGAGTACTACAGAAAGAGGATCAAATGTCGATCAAATGAATAGTATGATTCTTGAGTTTCACTGAAACATGAACCCTTTTTCTGTCCTCCTGATATTTGTCGAGCATTGATGAGACAATTCAGATATGAACATAAACGAGCGCGCAAAACATTCCGATTCGACGTCCATGAATTTTCAGAATCTTATAAAATTTTAGGTTGATATAACCAACTGAAATGCCGCCTAAGAAACTATCAGGATCTCAATCTCGGAAGATCAGGGATAAAAATTATTAGACCTAAAAAAAGATACTGCTAATATCTCAAGTTACTTTAAGAACGATCCGGGTATTGTGTCGACAAAAGGTGGTTCCACTAGCGAAACCCATCATGTACCCGAATTTCCTTCTACTTCTTCAAGTGCCGAGCCTATCGTAAGAAAGTATTCCATTTCGGATAATTCGAACAAGTAAAATTCCTTTGACGAGGAATCAGGACTTCCCGAGGTTAAACCTGAACTAGTTGATTTTAATGACCCTACCTCATGGCGAATTACAAAAAGTGATATTAAAATGTTCGTAATTACCTTTGTTGGCATGTGTGTTCTCTAATGTATTTCAGTTTTTCATTTACACTTTCATTTATTGTTTTTTTTTTGAAGCTTTGAATGCTTGTATATTATTTTGAGAATGAATTATTCTATTCGCTTCCTTTTTGTTTTCTTCATACCCTCATTATCGTATATTAATACGTTCGTGGGTTCTCTTGACTACATTATAAGATGAGAGATTATAGTAATTTCTCTACACATATTGTTTGTTATACCTAAGAATCTGATGCTCGTTCTCGATAGAATATAATATTAAAATATCTTAGGAATAGAATAAATACTATCATTCATGAAAAGTATGTAGTCATTGAAAAAAAAAATTGAAAAGGGCACATTTCGATAACTTGCCACGGGCTCTGAAATCCTAGGTCCGGCTCTGCTTCCGAAAGACTCAACTTCGAATCTCGATATTTGTGAAGCCTCAATTACGTAGGCCGAATTCGTGACCACTCACGAATTCAAAATTTTAACACACATATTTTCAGAAATACAGATGAGATCGAATTAAAATCCAGTATTTGATTGCAAAATGACAACTTGAAGGTTCACACGGAATTTCGTGAGGATAATATGATCAGAAGGTCGCAGAATATTGAATTTTTGAAAAAAAAAAGATTTTTCTAATGACGATCATCACGAAATTCCGCACAAAGTTGCAAATCAGCATTTTCAAACTAGTTACCCAGTTTCACAATAATTGAGATTGTATTTTTTGAGTTATTCCGGAAAAAAAAAACGATACTGAGTAAAAAACCATCCAAAATTTCCTCCAAATATTTTTTCCAATATCTCTGAGAATTATGAACATATCGGACTGAAATTTGGTAATGCTATGAAATATGGAACTCAAGGTATAAGCAGATTTTCTTCGAATGAAGTGAACTGTTTCTTACAATGGAAAATTTTCTGAAAGAATATTGAAAAAATATTTTCAATCCTCCTGTTGCGTGTCATTGAGCCCCAACTAAACGCCAAATTTCAATATCAGGGAAATAATCTCCAAATTTCAAATAGCTATAACGCTGAAACCGTTGGGCCGCTTGTGCCCATCAACGAACATAACCGCGGCATTCGGATTCTCGACCTATCCTGAAAGTTTTAAGCCTCTAGTTTGCTCCGTTCGAAAGATATCAGGTCCTCGGTTGGACGGCCGGCCGAACAGAATCGAATTTGACACCGGATCAGTGGGTTCAACCTAGTCGTTTTAGACCATTTTCGGCTCAAAATTCGAAAATTACAGACAAACCAAACACCAAAACAAACGATAGCACGCTATTCCCTTGAACAAGCGCGCAAAAACGAGTTTCCGTAGGCCATGCACTCTCTGAGGCATGTCTTTATGTTTCCATTATTTCGACAGCATATTATAATAGCGAAGACTATATTTGGAAGTAATCGAATGTAGGTAAGTTTGAAATTTTAAACCGAGAATGGACTCACTAATGAAGAATCCGTAGTCAAAATCCATTCTGTCCAGTCGTAAACACGATAAATCTCAAAGGAAAAAAGCTCTGTTCGGGTTCCAAATTATGGTCGGTCCCAGAATGGTTTTCCGACTTCGAGAGACAGAAATGCCAAAATTAGAGACAATTGGCCGAAAAAGTCTTGAGGTCAAAGTTCCATATTAAAAAGTGCTCAGTGCTTGGTGCTCGTGTAAACGAATTACTTTTTGAAGGTGCTTGGTAATCGCGAGCATTTCACAAAAAATGAGTGCTTAGTGCTCGAGAATCCGGAGCACTTTTCGAAAGGGCTTAGTGCTTTGTGCTTGGAGCACTTTCCATCAGTGCTCGGCACAGCTCTGGTATATAAGACCTTATTCTTATCAAATCCATCGAAGTCGATAGATATCAGTTGTGTAGAACGTATGTAACATTTTCTGAATAAAACTTCTCTTAGTATTTTTTAAAAAGTGGTTTTTCGAGAGCAAAAACATAATTACACAAAGAAAATTGGATATCCATTTATAAATTAGCGAATAACAACGTGAATGCTCAGTTTGATGAATTCCATCGCTTATATCTAAAAAGTTTCAATGAAGCTTTTCCGCTAAAAAAGATAATGGTGCGCAGGAAACCAAAATCAATCATACCAGACATGGAAATAAAGGAAATGAAGAACAAATTAGACATACTGTTAGTAATGAGCACATATGAAAAATCGTTCAAAGTCAAATACCGTGAAACCAGAATCCAGTATGACAAATTACTAAAGCAACAAAAGATGAAAAAATATGAAAAGCTAATTGAAAATTTTAACAATAAATGCAAAACTGTATGGACATTGGTGAACTCCTTCAAAAATGTGAAGCAGAGAAAAATTGAAGTAGATGGAGATCCACAAAATATTGTAAATGAAATGAATAATCACTTCATAAAGGCAGGTAAAATTTTAACAGAAAGCATCATAAACACTAATAATGATGAAAAAATTGAAAAATTAGATAAATCCATCCGTTTGAAGAAAATTTCCCCATCAGAAATCAAAGAGGTTATAAAATCTTTAAAAAATAAACACTCCAGTGGATATGACAAAATATTAAATCACATTATTTAACAAACAGCAGAAGAAATAATTGAACCTTTGAGCCATATTATTAATAACTCTCTCAAACATGGTATTTTCCCTGATAAATTAAAGATTGCAATTGTGAAAGCAATACATAAAAAGGGCGATATAAATGACTTATAAGTATCCTGCCAGGTTTCTCCAAGATATTTGAGATGATATACTGTAGTCAATTAATGGAGTTCTTATTGAGAAATGAAATACTCAGTGATAATCAACATGGTTATACAAAAGGAAAATCTACAAAGACAGCAGTGTACAAGTTCATTAATAAAATAGTTGAAGCATTTGAAAGTGGAGACCTAGCTATGGGAATATTTCTTGACCTAACCAAGGCATATGACTGCTTGGACTGTGGAAAACTATTGGAGAAACTGGAAAGATATGGAGTTAGGGGACCTGCCTTGCAGTGGGTGAGGTCATATTTCACAATGAGAAAACAGATGGTGGAAATGGAAATGGAGGAAGAAGTTATAAGATCAAATATGGAGGAACTGCTTTTGGGTATTCCACAAGGAAGCATTGCTGGATGACTACACAGTGAGCGATGGCAGTGAAAATAATAAAATAACAACAATTAACTATGCAGACGATACCAACCTACTTATTATAGAGGATTTATATCCAGATTTGAGGAACATTTGTGAAACTAAAATGGAAGAAACAGTTGTACCAACTTGTGGAGCATACAAAGTTTTTAGGAGTTCACATGGATAGTCATCTGGACTGGAAGGAACATATTACAAATCTTTGTACAAAAATTCAGACAGCAATTTATGGGTTTAGAATAACATCGAAATACATTTGTCAACGCAACATGAAGATGGTGTATCACGCAAAAATAAAGGCCAAACTGAGATTTAGCATAATCTTCTATGGATCCAGAAACATAAAACCTCTATTTGTACTACAGAAAAAAGCAATTAGAATACTGAATAACATGGGGTATGATCAATTATGTAGAGGTTCATTCAAGAAATTGGGATTACTAACTATATATGCTATATACATTCAAGAACGTGTTATTTTCATCAAGAAGAATCCAAATTTATTTCATAAATATGAAAACCAAAAAAGTTATTATGGCACAAGGAATAACAATTATATATACCCTAGGCATAATTTAACAATAAGCCAGAAGCAAGCTGAGTACAGATGCTCAAAAATGTACAACTCTTTGCCAAAAGATATATCTATGATGTCTGATATAAAAAAAATTAAAAAGAAACTGTATAAATATTTAGTTGAGTTAGAGCCTTATGGAAATGAAGATTATTTAGCATGATAGTATATAGTTCATATTTTTCCTTTTAGACACTATTCCATTTCATTTTCATGTACTGAGCAATTTGTGATGAATATGATCTGAAATAAAACACTATTATTATTATTATCAACTCTTCTGTTTCCAACAATACCAACCTCCATCGGTTCGCGTACACAGCGTCAGAAAACTATGCAGCGGCTTTGTTATTGTTGAGGCTTGTGACGACCTTTTCTCGGTGGCGGTGTAACCTGATTATTTCAACACTCAAAACTTTGCTCGGGCGCCAGTTACAATGGGTTTTACAAGGTTGTAACGCCTTGGTTGAATCGTGCACTTACAGTATTACCTGAGTAGCTTTTAAACAGCTGGAGAAGAGTTCTGTCTAATCTGAGCTGGTAGCGATTAGTATGTAAAAGTTTTTCTCACAACAGATACTGACACTGTACAGGTATAGCAGTAAAACACACAAAGTCTATAAACAACTTTATTACAATATGAACAGGTTCATTGGAAAATCACAATTTTAAGAGCAGTATCAACACAATGGTACAGTGTCAGGAGAGTTCAGTTAAATGTGAGCACTTGAATTGTCAGAATGGTAAGACAAATAAATACACAATGTACAACACCGTGTCTGCGGCGTGTAATCAAATAACTCAATAATCGAAGCAGGTGAATATGAACAGTGATAATAATATGCAGTGAACTGAATGATTGAAGTGAACGGAGAATAAAGCGGTGCGGTTAATATGAATACAAATGAACGAAGTAAACAAAAAGAAATGTAAAATACAAGATGTTATGTAAATGTAATCAACAATGTCAAAAATGAATAATATCAAGCAGAATAAACAAACGGAAAAGTAACGTACGGAACGGCAAAGAATAGGGTAAGTATAGCAATAGTTAGCGGTGATAAAATACGGAAAGGTGAAAATAAAATACAAACGGTGACAGGTTATTACGGTAAATAAATGAGAGCACACAAAGTAATATGGTAAGACGGTAAAGCAGTGAAAAGTGTTGTCTTATAACGGAACTAACTTGTGACCGGGTCAGAAATATTAAATCCACAAATCGGTTTTTAAACTTGACAGATCTCGGAAATCCACTCTCAGCCACCGAGTCAAGCGATACACCTGACCCAATGGACTAAGGGCACTGAGACACCAACTCACGTCTGACTCAAACTCCCAAAGCGAGGAGCCCCAACGGTGGGTAGTTTGAGAACAGCACTCCAAGTAAGCGTCTCGCGGAAATGATATTGATCAGTCAAATAACAAACTCGAAAACGGACAGACGGTCCGATGTGTCCAATAAGAATGATCGTGGAGACCCACCTTTAGACCTCAAGTCAAGCTACAAACTTGTATCAATGTACTGAAAGGCACCAAGGCACCAACTTACGTCTGACTCAAACTCCCAAAGCGAGGAGCCCCAACGGTGGGTAGTTTGAGAACAGCACACCAAGTAAGTACCCTTATGAATCGGTATGATCAATGAAATAAATAAACACGACGACAAACGGACGGTTTCGGTTATTCAATAAGAATGATCGTGGGGATCCACCTTTAGACCTCGAGTCAAGCGATAAACCTGACTCAATGAACTGAAAGGCACTCAGGCACCAACTTACGTCTGACTCAAACTCCCAAAGCGAGGAGCCCCAACGGTGGGTAGTTTGAGAACAGCACACGAAGCAAGTACCCTTAGGAATCCGTAGGATCGATAAAATAAATAAGCACGATGATAAACGGACGGTTCCGGACGTTCAATAAGAATGATCGTGGAGACCCACCTTTAGACCTCAAGTCAAGCGACAAACCTGACCCAATGGACTGAAAGGCACTAAGGCACCAACTTACGTCTGACTCAAACTCCCAAAGCGAGGAGCCCAAACGGTGGGCAGTTTGAGAACAGCACACTAAGTAAGCACCCTTGGGAATCCGTGTGATCAATAAAAAAAAGGAACACGAAGTCGGAAGGACGGTTCGGGATGCCCGGTAGAAGTGACCACGGATGTCCACCCTTAGACCTCAAAGTCAAGTTGTGCACCTGACCCGACGTACTAAAGGGCACTAAGACACTCACTCACGTCTAACCTCAAATGCCCAAAGCGAGGAGCCCCAACGGTGAGCAGTTTGAGATCAGCACTCCAAGAAAGTATCCCACAGAATTAATTCGATCACTTAAACAATTTCCTACGCCCCCTGTACAGTCCCCCGGCTCGCAGTATATGTTCCCGAAGAAAATCGTCTGAAACAAGTCACACTAGACCGGCTTGATCTCGACCCGCAGTTCCCGAGCAATGCAATCCTTATCGCCCCACGTGTGAAGAGATACGATCGGAATAATTTATTTATTATGAACGGAAATATTCGGAATTTGGAAAAATATAACTGATCGGCACACAAGAGAGTTTAACAAACGGTAAATTAGACACAATCAAATAAGTTTTCTTACCCTGGTTTTCACCACTATGAGCACTACGGTAAAACTTTATTCTCTATCTCGGAACTATTGCACTTTAATCGCAGATTGAATTATAAACGGAGTTACGGTTGAAAAATAATTTAAAGGCAAACTGTAAAATAAAGTATGCTAACAAACTGAATGAAACTCGGAATAAGACGGAATTAATTTTTCAGCGGCGTACGGGACTTATATCACCTCGGTTGGAGGAGGGAGACATGTGTCAAAATTTTCGGTCATTTTCCTGAGTGGGGCTCGAAGATGCCCCCTGATTGGTTGGTTTGAAATTCTCTGGTGTTCTAGAAAGTTCTAGAAGTTTCCAGAGACGGTAACAAAAAAGAATCGTTTCACCCTTTTTTGTGCTGTTCAACATCTGAAAAACCAAAACAACAACTGGAAAAAACTGCGGATCGCGACAATCGCGAACTGCAATTGATATACGGAATGTTTTTCCACATAGGATGGATTCTTATTGAACAGCATTGATTTGGGTGAAACGAAAATTTCCCGAAATGAATTTTCACATGATTTAAACGTAACGTAAATTGCTTCGTTACACACCCCCTCCTCTTCCACAAAAAAAAACTGAAAGTTTTTTTTACAACACCCTATCACCTCTATTACCTATTCAAGCACCCTACTCTTACACTTTTACTCTTTTACGGCGGAGAAATAGCTGAGGTTGCGACGCCAGTGTCATAGGTCCCAAACCGCCGATGGATCCTCTTGGATTCCGCTGCTTGGGGTGGATAGCGACTCTGTAAGCTGCTAGGTCCACTTCTCGGTGGTATGCAGTTCCTTCCCTGGGTAGGTTTAGACGATTCCTGGTGAGCGTCCCCACCTTGGTCGTGAAGTTTCTTCCTACATTGGCCCCTGTTTGGTCGTTACGGCAATTGCGGTTTCTGACTTTCCGAAAACTACTTGATTTTAGCAATAGTTCATTCGTCAAGTTCTTACCCTTCAAAGTAGTCAACCCAATAGTCAAGGGGCTTCTAGCGGTCGGACAGCTACTTATGGTGGAGGCAGCCACAATCTCGTCTCCTCCCGGTACGGTAGAAGCACCTGCCTGGTCTTCATGAAACGGTTTCAAATCTTTGACATGAATATGTCGCAGATATTTTCCGGACATATCCTTGAGGTCATACACTACGGGGGATATTACCTTGATCACGGTATACGGGCCGGTGTATTTTGCGGCTAGCTTGGAGGCAAAGCCATCTGCAGCTGAGGACAAAGGATGTTCTCTTCGCCACACCTTGTCGCCGATCCTACAGGACCATTCCCTGCGACGCAGGTTGTAATAGTGGCTCTGTTGGTCGTATGCCCTTGCTAGTTGGACATCCACGAACTCGTGCGTTTCCCGGAGGCGTTTCAGACGGTCGGCATATCGCGCAACGCCTTGTACGGAAGGTTCCTCGGTAGTCCCCTCGGCTTCGTCTGGGCTGGACATAAACCTGCGGTTCGTTTCAGACGAGCGAATCTCTCTCCCAAAATTCAGGAAAGCCGGTGTGAATGCGGTTGATTCGTGTTTCGCTGAATTTAGGGCGAAAGTCAGTTCGCCGATGCGTTCGTCCCAATTTCGGTGGTCTCCCTCGCAGAATTGGGCAATCATGGTTTTGATCGTCCGGTTTGCTCGCTCGACGGGGTCGCACTGCGGGGAATAGACTGGGGCGAACCGATGCGGATTCCCAGGTCCTTGAGGTTTCCCTTGAATAATCTTCCGTCAAATTGGGAACCATTATCGCTGATCACGGTCTTGGGACAGCCAAACTTCAACACTACCTGGTCGTAGAAAGCTTGAAAAACTATAAGGCTGCATTTTCCCAGACGGTTTCTGTTGGCTAACCTTATACCTCTGACATTGCCGGCATCTTCGGACATATTTCGCCACTTCTCGGAACATCCCTGGCCAGTAATAATTCTGGGCCACCCTGGATATTGTCTTCGCAATGCCCATATGGCCAGCCACGGGTTCGTCATGGTTTTCTCGGAGTACGGACATACGGTTTTCGGTGGGGACACACCACTTCCATGGCATTCCCATTTCAGGCTCGGAGAAATCGTTCGAACTCCAGAAGTGACAATATAACTTGCCACCTTCAATACGGTAGTCGGAGTATAACGCCGGATCCTTCAGGACTTCCTGATATTTCTTCGCATACCATGGACAAAGCACCACATCCTCTGCCAAACATGATTCTTCTTGAGACGGTAACGGATCCCGGGACAGAGCATCTGCCACTCGGTTTAAGGCTCCTTTTCGGTACTTGATCTCGAAGTCATATTGTTGCAGAAAGACGCTCCATCGTGCGATTCTTCCGGACGGGGACTTGATAGATTGTAACCAGCGGAGACTCATATGGTCGGTCATCACGGTAAAACGGTATCCTTCCAGGTACGGTCGCATCTTGTCGATAGCCCAAACTATGGCTAAACACTCTTTTTCGGTCACTGAATAATTCTTCTCAGCATCATTCAGCGTACGGCTAGCGTAGGCTATCACACGTTCGTGACCTTCCAACACCTGAGTTAGAGCAGCTCCAAGTCCTGTCTCAGATGCGTCGGTCTGTAGTGTAAACGGTTCGGAAAAGTCTGGACAGGCTAGGACTGGTGACTCAGTGAGCTTCTTCTTCAAGGTCTCGAAGGCTTGTTGTTGGTCGGATGTCCATACCCATCGTTGCTTTTTCTTCAGCAACATGGTCAGCGGCGTTACGATTTTCGTGAAATCTTCCACGAATCGGCGGTACCAACTCGCGACTCCTAGAAATCGACGAAGTTGACGGACGGTCTTCGGTGGGGTCATGGAGTTTATGGCGGAAATCTTGTCTGGATCGGTAGCAATTCCATCTTCGGTCACCACATGCCCTAGGTAGTTGAGTGAGCTCCTAACAAACTCGCATTTCTCCGGGTTGATCTTCAGATTGGCTTTCCGGAGTCGGTGAAATACGGTTTTCAGGTTTGCTAGATGCTCCTCGAAAGTTTCGGCTAACACCACGATGTCGTCTAGGTACGCGAAGGCGATGGGGTCCATTTCCGGGCCTATCACACGGTCCAAACCTCTCTGGAACGTGGCTCCTGCGGAGTGTAAGCCAAATGGCATCACTTTAAATTGGAAGAAACCTCGTCCAGGAACTGCGAAAGCCGTCAGAGGTCTGCTTGCTTTGGAAAGTGGAACCTGCCAATATCCTTGCCTCAAATCCAGTGTTGAGATGTACTTCGCTCGTCGCAATTTATCCAGAATTCCGGCTATGTGTGGTAACGGGTATGCGTCCTTTACGGTAACGTCGTTCACGGCGCGGAAATCTATACAAAACCTCGGCTTTCCGTTGGCTTTCTTGACGATGACGACGTTGGAACTCCACGGTGACTTTGACGGTTCTATGACGCCCTCGGCCAACATTCTATCCACTTCCTGGTTAACAATCTCCTGCATTTTCGGGTTGTACGGACGGTATCTTTGTTTGATCGGTTCGGTTCCAGGTTTCAGTTTGATCTCGTGGGATATCATGTTGGTCAGTCCTCGCACTTCTTTGAATCTTCCTAGTTCTTCTTTCAGGAACTTCTCAAGGATTTGCTGTTCCTGAGACGTCAAAGCGTTGATCGTAGAGCTCCGAGTCTGCGTGGGTAGACGTGGGGGATTTTCCAGCGGCTTTCCATTGAGGAAGCACTGAGAAGTCCGGAAGTCGATCCGGAAATCATGCGAGGCCAGCAGGTCCATACCCAAAATCACGTCCACAGGCAAGGTAGGGACCAAATACAACCTTGCCTCAATGTGTTCCTCACCAATCTTCAAGCGTGGCTTGTAAGATTCCACGACGGCTACGGCATTTCCATCTGCGACGGTGGCCAACATGTCAGGGATCTTCGTTGGCAATACACTGGCATTCCTGCATTTTTCGGCGGCGGTTTTACTCAGGAATGACCTCGACGCTCCGGTGTCCAGTAAGGCTTCGACGGGTTCATCTCCAATGAACACGGTGATGATAGGGCGGTTTTCTCGGGGATACGGTTTCGGTGCTATTGGGGATGCTTCAGACGGGACCTGTCTCTTCCCCACTTGATGACAGTCCCGTTCTAGTTTCCCGAACAGCGACAGTCTCTCGACAAGGTGCCTTCCTTCCCACATCGAGAGCAGAATAATCTCGGTTTAGAGCGGCACTCACTTCTCATGTGCCCCATCTTTCCACATCGCCAACATTGCAGTCCGGTGTTGTTAAAACGCACACTTTTCGGTGGGGGTCTAGCTTCGATCGGTCTAACGGTTCCTTGGCTCGGCTTTTCCACTGGTTCGGCTACGGAAGTCTTCGGTACGGGCAACGACGGAGCGGCCGGTTCTGTTGGTTCCTAGGGTGAAGAACTCACAGAAAGACTTCGTAACGTCGTTGGATGGGGGTTTTCGTAAACCAGATGGGCTTCGTCGATCAACCCCTTCCGGCTTGGCGGAGGTACGTAGTTATCCACATGCCACTGCACCAACTCGAACACCCTTCCTTTTTCTCAGAGGTCCTTGTAGGCCGGAGTATCCTGGAAAACGAGCGCCTTCTGGAGAGACGGTAACAGACGCTTCCTCACGATGCTTACTTGTTCAGTCTCGGACGGTCTCCTCGTCGTCAGCCTCAGGAAAAGATTTTGCATCCTGGTGACAAACAACAATAGTTTTTCTCCGTTTCCTTGGGTGCGCTTCCTTATTTCATCCAGTAGTGTCTCTTCATAGTCTAGAGGCAAAAAGGCCTCACGGAGTTGGTCCTTGAAATCGCCCCAACTTTTAAAAGATCCTCGCCGAGGGATATACCAGTCCTTCGCGTCTTTTCTCAACAGCTCAAAGATAGACTCCAAAAGAGTTGTTGGTGAGTCACTTTGCGGGTTTCACATAGCTGTTCGACTTCTTCGAGGAAGGTGTTCACGCTGGATGATCCATCAAAGGTTACGTTCCACTTGTAAACGGGTATGTAGGGATGGTCAGGCGAACAAGTCGATCGGGCTGCAGTATCAGCTCTGGGACGGTTTGGCTCGATCCGGTCCTGATCCAACTTTCTCACTTCCATGGATCGTGGCTGAACCATTCGGTTGGCGGTGGTTCTGTGCTGTATGTTTTCTCTGGAGTCTGAAGCAATCGGTTCTATTGATCGGGGCATCTGACGGTGTTCGGTTCTGGTTTCTCCCAGAATTCGGTTGTCGGCGGTCTGCGGCGGTAGTGGTCTGCTCGGTACGGGGCTGGGATGAAAAGAACAGTCCGATTCTTGCGGTTCCAGGAACGGAAAGGAAATCCTTCTTGTAGATTCGGCCAATGTGCGTCCATTTCCTCGTGCTCCTCTTTGTCCCAAAGGGCTTGTGAGGTCCAGGCGTTTGCTGACGGCATCGCATGCTCTCTCTCGCAGGCGTTGGAGGAAGTCTACTGACAGTCCGGACCTCTGGCATGTCCCTGGTGGTTGAACAGGTTCGGTAAATCTAGAAAGATATTCGGTTCCTTCTTCCAGCCTAGGCATCCTTGGAGTATCACGGTGAACGGCGCCAGTAGTCTGAAGTTCTTCTATTCCACTAGCCTGACTGTGAAGCTCTGGGGAGTCTTCGAAAGAAATAAGGTCGACTAATTGTTCTGGCTGGGAACTTATTCCTGTATCTGTATGTTCGGTTCTTCTAGTGGTCTCCTCCAGTGGTTCATGCAGCGGTAGTCTCGCATCGGCCAAGATTTTAGCATCCTTCAACATTTCACCTGTTTGCCTCAGGATGCACTCCAGATCGTCCAACCTATCCTGTTGTGTCGATGTCGACGGCCTGATCTGTTCTATCCTGTGTTGTACATGCACCAAACGGCTCTTGATTCGACTTTCCTCGTTGGTGGCATTTTCTTCGTCGAATTCTCGGACTTCCTCTATCAGATTCCCCAGTATTCGATTGGCACTATCTAGTTCTTTCTCGGTGTTCCTGGGTATATTCCGGAATGGCAGATTCCGGGCCAACACCCTTCGGAGTTCTGCTCGGTTCTCGTGAACGGTTCTACCAGCTTGGCATCCACGGGCTTCAAGTTCCAAGATCAACTCTTCTGCTCTAAGTCTGTTCACTTTCATTTCGGTCCTTCCAAACTCTCCTTCTTTGCGGCTCGTTGTTGAAAGAAAAACAGGTCCCTGCTCGGGCGCCAATTTGTGACGACCTTTTCTAGGTGGCGGTGTAACCTGATTATTTCAACACTCAAAACTTTGCTCGGGCGCCAGTTACAATGGGTTTTACAAGGTTGTAACGCCTTGGTTGAATCGTGCACTTACCTGAGTAGCTTTTAAACAGCTGGAGAAGAGTTCTGTCTAATCTGAGCTGGTAGCGATTAGTATGTAAAAGTTTTTTTCACAACAGATACTGACACTGTACAGGTATAGCAGTAAAATACACAAAGTCTATATACAAATTTATTACAATATGTACAGGTTCATTGGAAAATCACAATTTTAAGAGCAGTATCAACACAATAGTACAGTGTCAGGAGAGTTCAGTTAAATGTGAGCACTTGAATTGTCAGAATGGTAAGACAAATAAATACACAATGTACAACACCGTGTCTGCGGCGTGTAATCAAATAACTCAATAATCGAAGCAGGTGAATATGAACAGTGATAATAATATGCAGTGAACTGAATGATTGAAGTGAACGGAGAATAAAGCGGTGCGGTTAATATGAATACAAATGAACGAAGTAAACAAAAAGAAATGTAAAATACAAGATGTTATGTAAATGTAATCAACAATGTCAAAAATGAATACTAGCAAGCAAAATAAACAAACGGAAAAGTAACGTCCGGAACGGCAAAGAATAGGGTGAGTATAGCAATAGTTAGCGGTGATAAAATACGGAAAGGTGAAAATAAAATACAAACGGTGACAGGTTATTACGGTAAATAAATGAGAGCACACAAAGTAATATGGTAAGATGGTAAAGCAGTGAAAAGTGTTGTCTCATAACGGAACTAACTTGTGACCGGGTCAGAAATATTAAATCCACAAATCGGTATTTAAACTTGACAGATCTCGGAAATCCACTCTCAGCCACCGAGTCAAGCGATACACCTGACCCAATGAACTAAGGGCACTGAGACACCAACTCACGTCTGACTCAAACTCCCAAAGCGAGGAGCCCCAATGGTGGGTAGTTTGAGAACAGCACTCCAAGTAAGCGTCTCGCGGAAATGATATTGATCAGTCAAATAACAAACTCGAAAACGGACAGACGGTCCGATGTGTCCAATAAGAATGATCGTGGAGACCCACCTTTAGACCTCAAGTCAAGCTACAAACTTGACTCAATGTACTGAAAGGCACCAAGGCACCAACTTACGTCTGACTCAAACTCCCAGAGCGAGGAGCCCCAACGGTGGGTAGTTTGAGAACAGCACACTGAGCAAGTACCCTTAGGAATCCGTAGGATCGATAAAATAAATAAACACGATGATAAACGGACCCTTCCGGACGTTCAATAAGAATGATCGTGGGGACCCACCTTTAGACCTCAAGTCAAGCGATAAACCTGACCCAATGGACTGAAAGGCACTAAGGCACCAACTTACGTCTGACTCAAACTCCCAAAGCGAGGAGCAAAAACGGTGGGTAGTTTGAGAACAGCACACTAAGTAAGCACCCTTAGGAAACCGTGTGATCAATAAAAAAAAGGAACACGAAGTCGGAAGGACGGTTCGGGATGCCCGGTAGAAGTGACCACGGATGTCCACCCTTAGACCTCAAAGTCAAGTTGTGCACCTGACCCGACGTACTTAAGGGCACTAAGACACTCACTCACGTCTAACCTCAAATGCCCAAAGCGAGGAGCCCCAACGGTGAGCAGTTTGAGATCAGCACTCCAAGAAAGTATCCCACAGAATTAATTCGATCACTTAAACAATTTCGTACGCCCCCTGTACAGTCTCCCGGCTCGCGGTATATGTTCCCGAAGAAAATCGTCTGAAACAAGTCACACTAGACCGGCTTGATCTCGACCCGCAGTTCCCGAGCAATGCAATCCTTATCGCCCCACGTGTGAAGAGATCAAATAAGTTTTCTTACCCTGGTTTTCACCACTATGAGCACTACGGTAAAACTTTATTCTCTATCTCGGAACTATTGCACTTTAATCGCAGATTGAATTATAAACGGAGTTACGGTTGAAAAATAATTTAAAGGCAAACTGTAAAATAAAGTATGCAGATGTTGAAGCGGAATGAAAAGCAAACAAACTGAATGAAACTCGGAATAAGACGGAATTAATTTTTCAGCGGCGTACGGGACTTATATCACCTCGGTTGGAGGAGGGAGACATGTGTCAAAATTTTCGGTCATTTTCCTGAGTGGGGCTCGAAGATGCCCCCTGATTGGTTGGTTTGAAATTCTCTGGTGTTCTAGAAAGTTCTAGAAGTTTCCAGAGACGGTAACAAAGAAGAATCGTTTCACCCTTTTTTGTGCTGTTCAACATCTGAAAAACCAAAACAACAACTGGAAAAAACTGCGGATCGCGACAATCGCGAACTGCAATTGTTATACGGAATTTTTTCCACATAGGATGGATTTTAACTTTGATTCTTAGTGAACAGCATTGATTTGGGTGAAACGAAAATTTCCCGAAATGAATTTTCACAGGATTTAAACGTAACGAAAATTGCTTCGTTACAGGCTTCATCTGAGGCCGACGTGAAAATTCGGTGTCATTTCCTGCGACCCTCAGTTTTTCTGATCCGAAGAAGATTCAGCCTCGGATTGAAGGATTCGATTTCCCCAAGATCCTCCTCGAGGAGCGCTTCTTAAACGACCTTGACGTAAAGAACGTTTATGACGAGGCTTTTAGGGCTGCAGTTCGTCCTCAGGTTAAGATCCGCCTTCGGTCCAAGTTTCCTGAAAGGGAACACTCCGTCGTCAGCGTCCCCGCCTCGCTTCGTCGCGGTATACTCGGTCGTGGTCGTGTATTTTTGGATGTGTGGTCACATTATGCGGTTGACCATTTTAATGTCATGCGATGTTTTAAATGCCACCAATTCGGTCACTTCTCCGGTTCTTGCAAAAGGCCGAAATGCTATGGCTTCTCTGCGGAATCTGGTAATTCCTTTGAGGAGTGCTCGAACAAATCTTCCCGTCCATGGTGTTCCAACTGCAAGTTCCCGGGGTAAGGTCATGCAGGTGAACGCCCAGCGTTCGGTGACTGTAACCTCCGCGGTTTTTCAGCTCGCAGGTCAATAGTCTACGGCTATACTGGCAATCTAGGAGCCGTACCACGCGTTTTGTGATCTCAGGTGTCTTGGTCTGCGCTCTTCGGTGATCTCGTCTAGAGGGGGTACCTATGTCTGCTGTCGTCGTGCTCGATCCAGCTCTGGAAGTATTCGTGCTTTCTCAACACTGCGACACGCACGTAACCACGATACTAACCACGTTCGGTCATATAAAGTTTAACTTTATTAACGTCTATTATCAATATAACCAAGCCATCGGAGGTTACCTACAAAAGCTGGATCACATCATCGCTTCGTTAAACATTTCCAACTTCATTATCTGTATGGCCTCGAACGCAAAGTCCCCTCTCTGGTTCTCCGACTGTCGTGACCCACTGGGTTCGTCCCCAGAGGATTTCATCGCATATCATCGCCTGGCAGTGATTAACGCAGAGGGCCAGCCCTCTACATTCTGGTCTCCCAACGGGGAGTCTTTTATCGACGTGACCCTGGTCACGTCTTACCTAGCTGGCGTCGTCGGCCGTTAGCGTGTTTATGATTGTCTCGGTGTCAGTGATCACCGACCGGTTATATTCAGTTTCTACCCTGGTATTCCCAGCCCTCATCACATCGTGCCGGCTGCTTGCGGACCGCGCTTCCTTCATTTCCATGCCGACTGGGAGCTCTTCGGCGCAGAGCTGGAGTTCCGGATTCGTGAATACTTCGCCTCGCCTTCCTCTCCGCAGGATGTGGAAGCTATGGCAGTTTCCATCACCTCGGCCATTTACGATTCTGTCCTTCGCTCCATTCCGGTCTCCAATCGGAGATCATTTCTGTTTGGATGGTGAACCAGAGAGCTCGCTATGGTGAAGTCCACTATAAATAGCGCTTGCAGAAATCTCCAGAGAGTGAAGTGGTAACACATCTGTCCCGGTACAAGATCTGCAAAAATTCAAATACGGTTGCCATAAGATAGGCTCAATTCGAAAACTGGTCTGATTTTGTTAAGTCAGAGATGGAATGCACTCCTTGGGGTGTCTCTTACAAAATATCACCCTGCGAACAGTCAAGACCAATGGTCTCCCACTCGGTCAGTCGCCCCGACGGAACTGTCACTGAATATGTCTCAGAATCGGTCGATGTCATCCTTGACTGTCTATTTCCTCCGGGCGATCCATCCGAGGATTCCGCGGATCAGGCCGACTTGGGTGCAGATGTGCTAATTGTACGATCTACTTCTTCGATCCTGACAGACCCGTTCACAACACACGGGTTCGAGACGGCTGTTGCCGCAACGCCTGCATGAACTTAATTACTGGTTCTGTATTTCACGGAGCCTTTTCGGTTATTCCGAACATTATGCTCTTATTGTACAATTGCTGCCTTCTAATCGGTCGTTTTCCGAGCATATGGAGGGACGCGTTTCTGTGCCTCCTCCTGAAATCCGCCGATCGACCGCTTCAGGATCCTAAATCGTACAGACCTATAAGAGCGTCCGCACACGGGTCGATCCGATGGGCTCGACGCGTTTCCAACCTCGTCTCTCTATGCGGTTTCCTAGGCAATTCAAGCTAACGCCGCACACAGGTTACACGATTCACGCGTCGGGCGTCCGCACACGGGTCGATCCGATGTACTCGACGCGATCCAGTCTCGCCTCTCGAATCGGCTTCCCAAGCAATTCAAGGTGGCACCGTACACGTCTCGTTTCGAAACGTACGTTTGAGTTCCGTTCGCATGCCTCGTTCCACGTGACTGACATGGAAGCAGAAAGTTCGAGAGGTCCGTACGTCGCTAGCTTTCCGATATAACGAAATGATATAAATATGTTTTTTTATTATTTTCAACACGATTTTGTGGCTCATGCATAATCTGTCTTGAAATTGATCATATAATTACATGTAATGATGGAATCTTACTATTGATTGCCTGATTTCGTCCTCACGGAAGAAAAATACTATGTGGGATAATACTGACTTCATAATTAAAATTGTGATTTCTTATTATCTTTACCCCCTCGAATGAATTGAAGGCTATCGCGGCACAAAAAAAAATAATTATATTATATTTTAACCTATGAAAACTAGAGAAAATCACGGCCGTTGTATGTGCTCGGACCAGTTCTTGAACAAATCGAAACTTATTATCCGAAATAACAATGATGCGTCATTTTTGAGCGCATGAACTAGGTAGCTCGATAACAGCGTGCTTATGTCCACAAATCTGGTTTCTGGAATTTTCAGCCAAAATCTTAAACGATTAATATCGACACATGTATGAAAAGTTTTGGTCAAGTCAAAATCAATTCTGTCGACCCGTCCGTCCTCTACCACGATGATTTACAAAGGAAAAATGCCAGCGATTTGAAATTTCCAGGCTAGAGAGCACATTTGAATTCTATGATTTTGCTTTGATGTCCTAAATAACTCGGGAAATAAAAAAAAATGATTCGATCAAATGAAAGTTAGAAGTTTGTTGACAAATACCTTCGTGGAAATCGTACCACAAGAAAAATGAAAAAATCAGGGATTTATATTCAAATATTCGAATCTCATTCCTAGCGATATCCCTTTATTTATATTTGATATTTGGAAACAATAGCGAAATGAAATCTCGAATGCTTATATCGCTGAAATCATTAGATGGATATTGATCAAATATTCACTGTATTCAGGATCCAACTAACGACTGATCAAACAGATAAATTGCAAATGACCGAAAATTCTTCATATGTGGGTCCTACCAAATCGTTCAAAACTATTTTCGATGCAAAATATCAGACTTCTGTGATGGAATTATTCACTCTTGTTTCCTATGATATGCACCTAAAAGCTATCATCTAATGCGTAGATGCTCACCAAATTTATAAGTCCAGCTTTATTTTCCCAATATTTTCAAAACTTATGATCGGATCGAATTTAAATATAGTATTTGATAGCAAAATGACATATTGAAGGTTCATCCAAAATTTCGTGGGAACCATATGAAAAGAAGAACGCCAAATCTTTTCATCAGAAAGTGAAGTTACAATCGGCAGGGTCAACGTAAATAAGTGACCACTTCGTTCAGGAATTTGAGCTATCACGTAACAGTTCCTGACCTCTCGTCAGTGCTTTTCTATATTATTTTCGGAACAACCTGTATATCTCATTCAAAAATCAAACCACTGTGGAGCCATGCGGAACACAGAGAAAGATAAATCATCAAAACGGATATATAAACAGGAGAATAGTTCTAATTAATATTTTGAGACATCCTGTATATCTCATTCTGAAATAATAGCACCCTGAAGCCATACTGAATGCAAACCAAGGGATATCATCAAAATATATCCATAAACAGCAGAATTGTGGAAATCAACTTCTTGGTACACCCTGTGTATTTTTCCATAAATATCCTGCCGTAGGTAGGAAATTTCCTACCAATTCATTCAATAGAAAGTTGGTGGTGCCAACGAATGAAGCAATTATGCTATTTTATGTCTCTTAAGGCTGCCCTTTATATTTTATTCTAGCAAAATAATTATTAAACTTTAAAAAACAGTTTTCTACGAATTGACAACCTTCTTTTGACGCGTTGATTTTGAAATCGGCACCATCTATGGTCAATATTGAATAAACTCGGATCTTATGACGTACGAACTTGCCGACGTCGCACTGTTCGAGTCGAGCACATCTCGTCGGCCACATCGCTTCGACCCGTGTGCGGACGCTCTCAGTCTCCTTTCGTTGTTGGGAAAAACGCTCGAGCGCCTGATGCTGTCGCGACTAAGTAAAGATCTTCTGGACCCCGGTCGGTCCTCTCCTCTTCAGTTTGGATTTAGGCCGGGCCTGTCCACTGAGGATGCGTTGCTCAAAATGATTGATTTTGCCAGGAACTGCTCGCATAAGTATACCGCGACCCTCTTCCTCGATATCGAGGGAGCGTTCGACAACCACTGGTGACCTAGCATCCTCCGTCGCACCCGTGACAGACTCAGCAGTGCGTTAGTGGTACATGAGCGGAGCTCTTCACCCCTTGCCCGTGACATCGGGATCCCTTTGGATCAGCCGCGGGGTCTCCGGAGCTATCTCTCTGACCAGTTCGTCCGCTTTTCTCGTCACTCTTTCACCCGCCGTCGTAATATTTCCAAGGGTTGTCCTAAGGGGTCCATACTGGGTCCTTCTTTGTGGAACGTGGTCTTCGACGAGCTTCTCTTGCTTCCTGCGATAGGACCTGGCCTCGCCCTCGCCTACGCAGATGACCTCGCGCTAGTGGTGAGTGCCGATAGCCGGCGTGCTCTAGAGATCGCTTGTGGACGTGATACTGGAGTGGCTCGTTCGAAACAAATTGTCCATCTCTCTGGGAAAGTCGGTGACGGTTGTGTGGATCCCTACATCCAAAACGTCCACATTTAATTCGTTCCCCCTCAGTTACCTTCGGATAGGCATCGGAGCACCGATATCTCGATGTCCTAATCGATTCAAGTCTCTCCTTCGTACCACACTCGAAAGCCTTACGCGAGAAGTCACAGGCGGTTGCCTCGAAGTTGTTTCGCCTTCGTCGCGCGCCTGGAGGCTGTCAGAATAAAACCCTCCTTCTGTTCTATAAAGCCTTTTTTCTGCCGACAATTTCTTATAGCACTTCCGCCTGGTACCATCGCGAGAGTCACACTCACGTCAGACGTGTTGTGCTCTCCACTCAGCGCCGCTTCCTCCTCATGGCGACCTTCCTTTGCCGCACCGCCGCCATTACATCCCTTCAGGTCGTGTCCGGTAGCTAACCAACTGATTATCACATCGTCCATCGCGCAGCGATGTATAGTCTCAGAAGTCTCTTATGGTGGGCTTTCCGTCTCGTCCATCTCTCCGGATGCTCCAGATAGGACGGCACAGATGTACAATCTTAACATAAGGAAAACATCGATATTAACTCTCGTATAATTATTACTCAATTTTCCATTACAACTTCAATATATCACAGCCACTGGATACTTTCCGTGCAGTTTGCTATGGAACATCCTTGGTTTCGACCAACATTTTCTCTGGCCTGCTTCATATCAGGTCACGGCCCATCCAACGGAAACCTGCATCGGTTCGGTTTAGTCGAAGACGCTTTCTGCCCCTGCAGTCGCACTCAATCCAGCGATATGTTTTGAGATAGTGCACCCTGTTTAGTGACCTAAGAGTCACTCACTTTATAGAGTACTCCTTGCTTCTTGTTGAAACAGTTCTGTTTCGTTTTCTTTCTTATCGGTTTTTGAGTATATAGTATACAACAAATATTCCATTTAAGTGTTTTGTTTGAGAGTTGAGCTTGACCCATGCATAAGAGATATCAATTTTTTACCAGTAAATATGGTTGAGTTCGATGGAGTTGAAGCATATAATGGCTCTTTTGAAATATATGACGGTTTTTTAGGATAATTCACAAGAACATCAGAAGTGTATTTAGAAATTTGGATGAGTTTAAGATATTGCTCGAGAGTATAAGTGTGCTTCCTGATTGTAAAGTCTTGTCAGAGACTTTCAGAGTGTTTGATGGGGGCTCTTTCCATATTGAGGGATACAACATGGTGTATAGTCCAAGGGAGATAAATAAACACGACTTTTTAATGATTTTTATCAGGAGGAATTTTAAATTTCAGGCTGATGCAAGCTTTATGGGACAGATTGAAGTGTTGGAGGTTGACATCCTTCTTCCGCAAAATAAGAGGTCAGTTATCATTGAAGTCTACAGACCTCCGTCCACCACTGCACCTGATTTTGTCCATTCACTTGGTGAATACCTAAAACCAAAATGAAAGTTGAGTTCTACATACTTCGAACTAGAAGGTGATATCAATTAGAGATGGGCAACTCGAGCTATCCAGCTCGAGTAACTCGAGTTACGCTATCGACGATTCAGCTCGAGTTGCTTTTGAATGAACTCGAGTCAACTCGAAAGCAATTCAGATCTAGAGTTCAGCACCCGACTCGATGCGTAGAAATCACGATTTCGTGAATCGTCGGTGCCTCCCGTCGTCGATGTCGATCGATACAGCTCGAGTTGGTTAGCGGATCGGCAGTCGCAGTCGGCAATAGTTCGATCTGCTCGATTCAGATGTATTTTGTCATTTTGTATTTCAGTTCAGTCGGGATCGATCTCAACAGGGTGTTGGTCTATTACGGATGAATTAAAATTGACTGCCTATAAACTAAAATATATTCGCGTCGTGAAGGGAGTGATTAAAGACTAGAGTTGGATTGATTGAACTCTATTCATTTATTTATTGACAATGGCCCCCTTTTCGTTATAAATATTATATTACAGTCATTTTTGAGAAGTGTGATTTTTTAAAACTTTTTTCACGATATATCCATTGTTTATTAAAGTTGGGCACTAACATTTGAACCCTTAATCTTCAATTGAATTATTCCTCATATAAGAGTAAAATGTAATTCAATACATGATATGTGAGTCAGCTGTTAGCGAGACTCATAAAAATTCCAACTTCCGAGTCCCGATTCTACAATTCTTTCAAATTTCTATTCCTACTCGACATCAGGGCATCGAGGCTCGAGCCGGCGAACGAATCAGTGTCGAGGCCCGACTCGAGGGGACCCAACTCGACTCGATACAAAGGCGAATCGCTGGCGCGGAAGCATAAGCACCGAGTCGAGTCAGCTCGAGTTGCAACTCGAGTTGGCCATCGATTCAACTCTAGTAGATCGAGTTGAGAAATAGACGACTCGTCCCATCACTAATATCAATAATAATTTTTCAAATGAAACTGACGAGTTGGTATCTACATATTTGAATATAACTAATCACATATCATCAATAAATAGAGCAACTCGAGGCAAATCTTGTTTGGACACCATGTTCTTGAAGGATGATTTATCTGACATTGACGATCTTGTATCAGCGTCAATAATTGAAACAGCCATAATAGATCACCGTACAAGAGCTATCAGTTTTCCGATATCAACGAGCAACATACAAAGAAGAGATCAAAGATGTCGCTAGGTCGTGAACAACGAGAATCTCAGGACGGAGCTTTCGATATTCAACTGGAACTTTCTTTATTCGCTGGAAAACACCCAGTCAAAGACAACGAATATATATACGAAGATAGTAGGTAAACAGATTTTTGGAAGAGAGTAATAGTACAATGAAAATCAAAAGGAGAGGAGTAGGAAGAAAAGACTGGATAACTGCGGGTATTGTCAGATCCGTCAACACCAAATATGAACTATATAAGGAATACCTGAATGAACCAAATGAGTATAGAAATGAGTTTAGGAAGAAAAATTATTTGGGTTGCCGAGTACCCAAATAATTTTTCTTCCTGAAATTTTTCGGCAACTATTTTCATTACGAAATGAGTTTATACAATACAGAAATTTTTGAACAGAATTATCAGAACAGCTATGTGCAACTTTTACAGAACAAAGATCAATAAAAATAGGAACAACACAAAAAAATATGGAAAACTCTAGATTATATGTATGGGAAAAATAAACGGAAACCATAAAGAGCGTTCGAAATGCAGATGGCTCCACTACGGAAGATGCCAGGACAATTGCTGATATTTTCAACCAACATTACATGAACGTAGGGAGAGAACTGGCCGAAAAAATAGAAATATCTGGTCCAGCACCCTAAAAGAAAAACAGAGTCCAACATTACTTCTTCGTGGGCCCAACGACTTCAAAAGAAATAAAGTCGAATTTTGAAAATCTTTAAGATAATAAACTATAGGGTATGATGCAGTCCCAAACGAGACTCTGAAAAGAATCAAAAATGAAAATAGCTGTTCCGTTCGCTTATATAATGAATGATATTATCCAATATGGTGTTTGCCCAAAAGAATCCAAGGTCTCTGTCGTGATACCGGTATATAAGAAGGGAACTAAAGAGTCACCGACCAACTATAGACTGATTTCACTGATCACTCCGTTCACGAAGGTATTTCAAAAAAAATATCCAGAGGAAATTCCAAGACTATTCGGACAAACATAAAATCATATCCAACACACATTTTGGATTACGGAAGTCAAAGTCAACTTTTGATGCGATGTCCCATCTATGCGATGCCGTGTACAGAGCTTTGGACTGCGCCGAAGTTGCTCTGTGTGTATTCCTGGACTTATCTAAGGCCTTTGATACGGTAAACCACGATCTGTTATTGGGAGTTTTGGAGGATGTGGGAGTGCGTGGTGTTTTGTTGATTTTTTTGAAAGATGGTGCGAATTGGTAACGAACTCAGTGAACCTTTGAATATACAGTGTGGTGTACCACAAGGTACGGTGTTGGGTCCGATCCTGTTCACACCGTACATTGATGATATATTGAACATAAGTTTTGTTGGGAGTATCGTCAGTTTTGCAGAAGATACGACTATTCTTTACAGAGGCCAAACCTGGAGAGATATAAGACCAAGGGTTGAAAACGATCTAAGAAATATATTGAGTGCATTCAGACATGGGTATCTTACTATAAATCTGAAAAAAACTAAGTACCTGCCTTTTTCTATTTATGCAAATATTATGCCTGATTTTGATGTTCTGTCGATCAATGATAAGAACGGATGCTTCCTGGATCCCTATTCTTGAATCGGGGATGGGAGAAAATAGTCTCGACGCTGTTGTCAAGGAAAGGCGGTGTATTTTCGATGAAACGATAGAGAACGGTCATATCATCACATTCAAGAATGGGGTCCCAGCTTTCTCCGGTTGACTCAATCAAATACTTGGGTGTTCATTGATCGGTTTTCGAGGTGTGGTTGGCACATTGAGACGTTTTCTGTACAGGTTACGTTTTCTGAGTCAAATACTGGAGACCAGGTACTTGAAAATTGTATAACATGCACTTGTGGAGTCCCGCCTGATAGGTGGAATTCTGGCCTGGGGTGGTTTGTATGATGTACACTTGAAAAGATTGCAGGTATTGCAAAATTCTTTCCTGGGGATAATCTTAAAGTAAGAGAAGTTATATTCCACAGACAGACTGTATCAAATAACAAATTCAAACGGTCTGTCGCTTGAAGGAATGAATTAGTGTCTTATTTCCGAACTATTCCAATCCTACGAATTATCCTAGATGTAATAGAAAGGAATTTCATGGCGACCGTTAAATAAGGGGTCAAGCTTATTCTCAATGTTCTTGTTGTTCAAGAGTACCTTATCTCGTACTTTATAGCTAATTCTGTTATAATTCACTTCACAAAAAACACTCTTACTCTGTATGCGTGAACCGATTCTCACGTAGTTTGATTTCATTCGAAGGCCATCAAAAGAAGACCACACAAAAATATGTTAACAACATACCGGGTGATCCAATTGAAAACTACAGTCTGTTTTAAGTCACTTCACCCTATCTGTGCGTTTTACTCGAGAATTTCGAATGCAATGCTATGATTCTAACCGACTGAGAATAAGCCAAGCATTATTACCTATTGACTTGTTAAAACCGCAGACAGATATCTTTGGTCATTTCGAAGATATTAACATTTTTGTAAATTTTGATAAGTGTTGATCAACCTTATGAAATTCAGGAAGAATTGAGTTTTTCCATCATCTAAACAATCAGACGAAAGGAAAAAACTCATCATCAAAATGTATGTCACTCACAGAACAAGCTGATGTAGATCCAGTAAGCTTTGGTATTACTGTTTATTTTCGGTTTCCATAGCTGTAAAATTTATATGGGTCGATTGCAAATTACCAGTTTATGTCTCATTATTCAAACGAAGAAGCATACGATATGCTCAGTGCTTATTTTGAATGTTTAGAAAATGCAGTAGCTGAAAGAGAATACCCGATACGATATTCTGAAAGACGTCATTCCAGAAAAGTTTTCAAAAGATTGACACGAAGAGTTCGCGAAACTGGTAACGTTCAATATGTTGGAAGAAAAAATAGAAAACGTAGAAGCCGTATTGAGGATAATATCATACAAGTTTCGGCTTATGTTTATGCTGAACCACATTTAAGCATTCGAAATATTGCAAGGGATTTGGGATTGAATTATTCGCTAGTTCAAAGGATACTAAAGGACCATAAACTGCATCCATATCATGTTGTCTTGCACCAGGAATTGAAAGAGAGAGATTTTGGTCAACGACTAGACTTTTGCATTTGGTTGAAAGGAATGTTGAACGGTGAACCTATTTTCATAGAATATTATGGACTGACGAGGCTACCTTTTCCAGCAATGGTAAAGTAAATTCACACAACAGCCACTACTGATCATATAACAACCCATATTGGTGAAGGGAAGTCAGTAATCAGAACCGCTGGAGTGTTTACATGTGGTGCGGAATCTTTGATGGAACAGTTGTCGGACTATATTTCTTCGATTGCATCTTAACGTGACAAAGGTGCTTGAAATTTTAACGGCAGATCTTCCAATTCTTTTAGAAGATATTGCTATTCAAATCAGGTTAGATATGTGGTACCAACAAGATGGTTGCCCAGCGCATTATGCTGCTAATGTTACGGAATATTTAGATACATAGAAGCAGTCGAAGGTGACTGGACCTCACTAGTCTTCTATGTACAAGAATCCGAAGGAGTAGGCCCACCGTAGCCGAGTCTAGTAGGAGGATATCTTTTTCGTTCTTGGCACTGGAGGAATCAGAACGCTCGTTTAACGCGGAAACCGAAACCGTACTTCGACCAGACACCGTCGGCAGAACCGTAGATAAGAGGGCACTGAATCGAAGGATACACAAACCCCACCAGAGCTGTTCAACAGAAGTCAGTCAGATCAACCAGATGTGTAGTGGGACCGACACCGATGCCCCAAATACCCGCCTGTCCGACCATCCGTCCGTCCCCGCCTTCAAGTGGCATATTCATTTAGATGGAACCACTAGCGTGACCACATTTCTGGAGAAGGCAGAACCTCTTGGACGATATAAGAAGACGAACACAGGGCAAGGAGGAGAAGCTGTTACAGTTTGTTACCAGGATGCAGAACTTGTTTCTGAAATTGACCACGAGACGCCCGTCCGAAGATCAGATCCTCATCATCAAGAAGCATCTGTTACCATCCCTCCAAACAGAACTGGCCTCCCAGGAAACGAAGACGTACAAACAGTTATTGGATCGTTCGAGCTAGTGCAGTGGCAGGCCAAAAATTATGTCCCACCTCCGAACCGGAAAAGATTCATCGACGAACCTCACCTGGTATATCAAGGACCTGAGACGAAATCTTCCAAAAACCGTAAATGCCGCATATCAAGCGGAAAACCCCCCCATACCGCCTCCTTTGCCTCCGTGATAGTCGCAACCTCAGGCCGTTGAACCGAAAGGGGTGAAGGAGGCAAGTTCCAATGAGGTTAGGTTTCAGGAAACTAAGTCGCCGGGACAGAAAAGGGTTCAGTTCGAGGACTCTGGAATCAAATGCTGGCGATGTATGAAAACAGACACATGAGAAGAGAATGCCAACCTTCGCCGAGACTGCAGGTGTTCAGAAAACTAGAACGGAGCTGTCTTGACCAGGGGAGTAGGCAGTTCCCCTCTCCAGTTTCTCCAGTAGAACCAAAACCGTTGACTCGATAAAACCGTCCGATAATCACCGTTTACAAAGGACTTGAACCAGTCAAAGGAATGCTGGATACCGGAGCATCAAGTTCTATTTTGAGCGAAAAGTCCGCCAGAGAGTGCCAAAGGGCAGAATATTTCCGACCCAAGTTCGTGACATATTGGCCACCGTTGCGGATCACAATTTCGTTGCTGTTAAGGAGGTCTATGGGCCCAAATTGGAAATTGGAAGTCAACTGATTGCGACACGATTGTTTCTGTTCCAACAACTCCCTATGGACCTGATCATAGGTATGGACCTTCTGTCTTCTCACGATTTCCGAATCGACTTCCGTATTACACAATGTTTTCTGGGAACCGTTATCTGGTCCTCAAACCCCGACGACTGTGCAGCAGAATTCCGTATTCAGCACCCTGACGTCTTGACAAAAACGAAACCTCGATGAGTTCTTGAAGGGAGAACTTATCAGTTTCGCAGAAATGAAAGGTCTGACGAACATGATCCAGTATGAAATTAAGATCAAACCTGGGAACCGACCAAGCGGAGGTATCGTTCGTACAACCCCAAGTTGCAACAGATTGTCGATCAGGAGGTAGATAGGATGTTGGAGGAAGGAATTATCGAATAGTCAAAGTCAACGTGGAGCTCCAACGTCGTTATCGTGAAGAAAGCCGACGGGCAACCCAGGTTTTGTATCGACTTTCGTGCCGTCAATGAGGTCACCGTGAAGGACGCCTATCCACTTCCGCACATCGCCGAAATCCTGGATGAATTGAAGCGGGCCAGATACATTTCGATGCAGAACAAGGCCATTGGCAGATGTCCCTCACCGAAGAAAGCAAACCACTCACCGCGTTTGCAGTCCCAGGAAGAGGGTTTTTTTCCAATTCAAAGTCATGCCTTTCGGCTTGCACTCCGCGGGGGTTACGTTTTCAGAGGTTTGGGCCGAATAATCGGTCCGGAAAAGGACCCGATCGCCTTCGCCTATCTGGATGACATAGTGGTGTTAGGAGAAACATTCGAGGAACACTTTTCAAACTTGCGAGCCGTGTTCCGTCGCCTCCGATAGGTCAACCTGAAAATTAACCCAGAAAAATGTGAGTTTTGCAGGGATTCACTTAAGTATCTGGACATGTGGTAACAGAGGATGGAATTGCGACAGACTCTGAGAAGGTTGCTGCCATCAATTCCATGACACCGATGAAGACCGTCTGTCAACTCAGGCGATTCCTAGGCGTCGCGAGCTGGTATCGCAGATTCGTGTAAGATTTCACTAAGATAGTGTCGTCACTAACCCTGCTGTTGAAGAAGAAGCAGAAGTGGAAGTGAGAAACCGAACAACAGCGATCTTCTGAAGCTTTGAAGGAAAGACTAACCAAATCTCCCGTGTTGGCATGCCCGGACTTCTCTAATTCATTCACCCTACAAACTGACGCATCTGAGACTAGACTCGGCGCCGCCCTCTTTCGAGTTTGGAACGGTCACGAAAGAGTGATTGCCTCTGCCAGCCGTACACTCACCGAGGCCGAGAAGAACTATTCGGTGACTGAGAAGGAGTGTCTGGCGATAGTTTGGGCCATCGACTAAATGAGGCCGTCGATAAAGTCTCCGTCAGGGAGGATAGCCAGGTGGAGCGTATTCCTACAACAGTATGACTTTGAAATCAAGTACCGAAAAGGAGCTCTGAGCCGTGTTGTAAATGCGCTGTCGCGAAATCCGTTACCTCATCAAGAAGAGTCGTGCCTGGCTGAGGATGTGGTATTGTGTCCGTGGTATGCGAGAAGGTACCGAATTTGTTCCCAGATTACCGTATTCAAGGTGGAAAGTTATACCGACATTTCTGGAGCTCAAATAACTACACAGAACCAGAAATGGGAACGCCTTGGAAACTCTGTATACCGACCTTAAAACCGTCAATCAATACTGCAGGAGAACCACGACGAGCCCGTGGCTGGTCATTTGGGGATTGCTAAAACCATTTTCAGGGTGTCCCAGAATTACTACTAAACCGGGATGTTCCGTGAAGTGGCCCAATACTTCAGGAAGTGTCAGCAGTGCCAAAAGTATAAGGTCAGTCAGCAGAAACTGTCAGGGAAGATGCAACCCTATACGATCAGCGAACAATGTAATACTGTGAGCACCGACCTGGTTGGCACACTCCCTCGTTCAAAGAAGGGTAATACCTTTCTTGTTATGTTTCAAGACCGTTTCTCCGAGTGCGAGCCTCTTCAGGCAGCCACCGGCAAAGGAGTGTTTCAGGCTTTTTACGATCAGGTAGTGCTGAAGTTTGGCTATCCCAAAACCGTAATCAGCGATAATGGATCCCAATACGATGGGAGATTGTTTAAGGGAAACCTCAAGGATAAGGGAATCCTTCATCGGTTTGCACCCGTATATTCACCGCAGTGCAACCCCGTCGAAATGGCGCACCGGACTATCAAAACGATGATAGCCAAACTTTGTAAAGGAGTTCACCGTAATTGGGAGGAACATGTTGGAGATTAGCTTTCGCCTTGAATACGGCAGAGCACGAGTCAACGGGATTAACACCAGCGTTCCTGAATTTGGAAGAAACTCCAGTCACAGGAAACAAACCGTAGGTTTTAGTCCGCAGCCGGGAGCAGTGCAGAGCCCGTTAAAGAACCCAACGTACATGGCGTAACCCAATACGCTGAACGTGCCAAGCGACTTCGGAAAACGCACGACTTCGCACGAATTCAACTGGCGGAGGAATTCAACCAGCAGAGTAGCTACTACAATCTGCGGAGGAGAGACTGGTCATGCCGGATAGGAGATAGAGTCTGGCGCCGTGAACACCCACTATCTTCGGCAGCGGACACCTTTGCATCTGAGTTGACCGCCAAATATGCCGGACCGTATACCGTTGTGAGAGTGGTGTCTCCAGTGGTTAACGACCTTAAGGACACGTCCGGAAATAACTTCCGAAATATACATGTGAAGGACTTGAAACCGTACCACGGAGATGACGGACGAGATGACCCCTTGCCGAGCGCCTTACACCCCTAAAACCATGACAATGAGAGCATACAAGACCGTCCTGACGTCCGTTATCTTTCATTTTACCATTTCTTTCAGAACATGGCAGAATCAGTCGAAGTCGTCTCTTCCACTTCCTCGCGAGGGGGTGGAAGAGTCATCCCATTCGTTCAAGATGGTTTCCTGGGGGAAGGAGCATTCGGCCGAGTCTACGAGGTGGCCTGGGAAGACGGCGGCAGAAATTTTCGCGTCCATAAGCGAACTCTCGCTCAATGAGGTGGAGCTACCACGTAAGGTCCGCCCCCCAATGTCATCGGACTGGTTACCAGTTACGGGATGGAGTCGATGGAAGACAACCTACATACCGTGGTGCAGCGTGAGGGCCCGTTGCCAGAAGGGAGAGGCCGAGAACTTAAACACCAAGACCTGGCTGGAGTGGATGCGTGCCACGAATTGCACATTGTGCATAGGGACCCGAAGTCGGAGAACATTTTGGTGAAGGATCGTCTAGTGTGCGTGGCCAACTTTGGGTTGGCTTAAGAGTTGTCGCCAGCCTAACCGACGACGACGCAGTTGGCAGGTACCGTCGCATACATGGCCCCAAAGGTAATTCGCCGACAGCCTTATAGTCCACCCGCTGATTTGTGTTCAATGGGGATGGTGGCAATTAACATGATGACTGGCCGTATCCCATTCTCGGAGGCCGACATGATGGGGATCACCAACTTGTAGCTCCAATACTGAGGTCTGCAGCTCATGAAGCTTCATCAGAGATGGAGCGAGGTAATCGGGAGGTTCTTGAGGGTGGCACCGTTCGAACGCCCCTCGTCCAGCTGGTGCGCGTCTTAATTCCGTACGGTCATCGGGAATGAGCTATCCAAAGGTTAAGCCGTCTAGGGTCCGGACCCACCCGGGTCATCATCGCGGGCTGAAGCCCGCCTCGCGAAGGCTGAAGTGGTCGGCCTGAGCTTCCAGAAAGCACTGGAACGCCAACCAAAGGAGGGATGGACCTCCAGTTTCCGGCAGCGCCTGCTACAGTACCGTCCGATAGCGAAGGGTATGCGATGATAGTGCCTTCTGCCCGATGGAATCGTGGGACGACTGCGTCTGCCCATGAGGTAACCATCCGTTAGACCGTAAGCACCCTTTGGAGTGATTAGAGGGGGCATCTCCGTAGGTAAAGAGTGGAGAATCCCGTACTTAACTGTGGCCGTTCTTTTCCAGATTGCCATATCCTGGTCCGAGTGGGAACTCATAGACGCCGGTCTGGTAGTATCGTTACCGGCAAGTGTGGACAACCTGGTGGAGGAGCAATACCGTTCCGTTGAAGACAAACGCCCGACCAAAACCGTGTCCGACGACCCAAATGGCAGCGACGAGCCCACGTTGGCGCGTCCGCCATGACACCCCTGTTGAAAAACCGTCCGGAACCAGGAGAGGCCGCCCCCGGGGCCCGAATAAGATCCGGAATTTTGCCCGGGGAAGGCGTGAACCAAAATACGTGTGGCTTACCGAAGGTGCTAGCTGGAGATGCGGCTTGACCGGGTACTCGAGGGGAGCCTGTAAAAATCGCCCGCGTATTTTCTGTTCTAGGTGCGGCCTGTTGGGAGTCTTCTCTAGAGAGTGTCGTTGTGGAACTGCAGGCACATCCGAAGTCAGACCCACCAGAAACCCCGAAGGAGAAAGAGCCCGCGCCCAAAAAAGCGGCCAGCCAAACCACAATGCGGTGGAATTCCACGGTCGATTGGAGCTCACTGTGACATCACACCGAAGCCGGTATTCCTGAGCCCGACCGCAGAACTGCCTAGGGTGTTTTTCGCAGTTTGCAAATGAAATGAAAGATGATAGAGCAGAGGCAAGAAGGTGATGCTAGAAAAGAAAAGCTTCAGTTTTCTTTTTTTAGGAGGAAAGGGGGACTGTGTAAGTGATTTTCGTTACTAAGAAATCAATCAATTCGTATCATTTATTTCAAGAGGTTTCCTAGCAGGAATGAAAGAATGATTCCATCAAATCTATTCCGATGCATTTCAAACTCCGACCTATCGTAACTAAGTGATTTTCGTCACTCAAGAATTGTTTAGTTAGTTTTATTTTGTTTCTAGAAATTCCTCTTTCGAACGGAATTATTCCATCATTATTATTTCGATGCAATTTCAGTTTCCGACCAATGTGTAAAAACCATGACGTACCCAGCGATTTATTGCTTACCGCAGGTTTTCCACATGTTTGCAGAGGTCTCGGAAATTGAATTGTACGAAAAACGGGCAAATAATTCTGTCAGAAAACAAAGGAATTTAAATGAAACAATAAGAGAACCGTAAAGCATTCTCCCCTAAGAAATTTCTTGAAATTTTGGACATGTGACATCCCCACTTTTCCGAAGTTATGAAAGGACCTATCTAGACGAAATGTACGAAGGCGTAGAAGGGCCACTGTTTGTCGACAAAAGTTTTTCCACCTAATTCCGACTTTAATATCGGAATTAGACTAATTCCGACTTTGAACTCTGAATTATAGACTAATTCCGACTTCAAACTCGGAATTATACATAATTCCGACTTCGAACTCGGAATTAGACTAATTCCGACGTTGAACTCGGAATTATAGACTAATTCCGACTTCAAACTCGGAATTAGTCCAATTCCGCGTTCACGCTTTAAGGGCAGCTAGTCAGAAGAGATACGTTGCAACAGACTAGTGAATATTGTGGCAACTGATGGATCTTTGTCCACTTTCTGAAATGGGTAAGCATCAGACTAATGTTCATTTTATAATATTACTTGTATTTCAAACGCTTATTATGTTTCTGGGTAGCTTTCTTGTATACCTTATAGGGATGTTCAAAGTGAAGAATGCAAAACCTCAATAAGATCGCTGAAACGAAGTAGAAATTAAGGATTCATCTAATGATTAGGTCGAATTTGTCCGAATCATGTCTGAAAAAATCGACACCTCGGGTTTTTCATGAAATTTGTCTCCAATGTCAAAGTGTGGTGATATTTCGATACCATTTCACATAATATTAGCCGAAATGTCAGTCCTTCTCAATTTCGAGGCTGAAATGGATTAGATTGGACTTTCTGAAGAAGAATCCGTGGTCTTATTCACATCTGTTCGGCCGTTCGTGTGTGCTCAAATTTCAAAGAAATTAACCTAGATTCTCGAAATTTCCAGGTTTGGTTTGGAACCTATATATCACGGTTGAATTCTTTAATGGCTAAAATCGGCAGAACGGTCTCAAAATAATATATAAGCATTCAAAGCTTCAAAAAAACAATAAATGAAAGTGTAAATGAAAAACTAAAATACATTAGAGAACACACATGCCAACAAAGGTCATAAGAGAATAATTGTAATAGAGAAACCATTTCAGTTGGTTATATCAATCTAAAAATATATAAGATTCTGAAAATGCATGGACGTCGAATCGGAATGTTTTGCGCACTCGATTATATTCATATCTGAATTGTCTCAATGCTCGACAAATGTCGAGAGGACAGAAAAAGGTTTTATGTTTCAGTGAAACTCAAGAATCATACTATTCATTTGATCGAACTTTGATCCTCTTTTTGTAGTACCCATAGCTAAGAAGCTGATTAATAGAATACTAGAGATACAATCAATTTCTCGTATTCTTCTCAACATTTTGATTTTTTTTAACTTCTTCTTATACATATGAAAACTCGTGTAATTATGGTACAACACAATTTTAATTGAATCGGTTCAATTTGGGATCTCGCAAATAAAATTCGAACGATAATATCGCCGAGATATTCCTAACCCAAACATAACCTTGTAAAATTTGAAGTCTCTAAGTTATATCTTTCGAAAATGATTGACTCTCGTGTGCACGGACAGAATATAATTTGACCGAGCGCGCAAAAATCCTCAACTCAAAATTGCATTATTCAAACATACCTGATTTAAACTTTTTTCAGCTCGAATAATTTCCCGGCCCCCGCTTGCACGATCACGTTATTTGCGGTATTGCACATAATATAAAATATAATGATAAGTTCCTGGTTCCTATTTTTCCTATTGATGCCATCAACTGCGCCGCTGCATGGAAGTACCCCACATGCGAGAAAATAAGAAGTATCAATAAGACTGGGGTGATTTCATCAAGCCTATCGGTCGTAAACGTCTTCGAAATACATTACCGTTATCAAAGTCGGTGTGATGAACGATTCGGCGAATAATGTGGACGGTCTGAATCTCTTTGTCATGCCATCAAGAAACCGACCCTAGACGGAGTGCTACCGCCGCTACCTTGAACCATTAAACTCCCTCTGAACTTGCCGCTAATTGAGGTCTTCAGTGTTCTAATAACAAACATCTGGACGCGATCGGGAATCGTCGGTCTCCACTCTTGAATAATGGTTTTATTACAGCTGTTTTGAAGATCTCAGGATGAATACCATCCTCTTTAACCTTATTCATGAGGTAAGTCATTGGACCTTTTATAAACTCCACAACAAGTTTCAGTTGTTCAGAACCAATCCCATTTATTCCCGGTGATTTTCTGACCTTGAGGCCGTTTATAGTTTGGAGCACCTCAACTTCATCTGTTGGTTGCATGAAAAAAGTTGTATTAGCAATTTTTCTATCTCCGATAGGAACATTAGGTGTAGTTATTCTTTTTGTCATTTTTTGTCCCACCATGGCGAAGTGCTCTTCGAAAATATTCGCAATCTCCCTCCTATCCTTAAAAACTGTGTCACCAGAAGAGATGCATTCGATCCTATCACTACGTTCCTCTCGACCAGTCATGTTTCTCACGCTATCTCACAAAGATATCCATAGTAATCTATCTTTGTCATTCTAATTAGTTCGGTGAGTTTCTTCCTATATCGTTTATACTTCCTCAAGAATTCAACATCATCTGGTCTCCGCTTCAACCTATTGAACATATCCTGTTTTACCACTGTAGACCGCATCAATCCTCCGGTTATCCATGGATTTCTCCTCCTCTCCGAGCTCCTGGCTCCTGATTTTCACCCGTCTTGATGAAGAATCAAAAGCCAGTTTCACTTTTGAGACGATACCCGCTATAGCGTCAACACCATTCAGCCGATTGAGCTCCTGCCAATCTTCATTCCGCATCCTCTCAAGAAATTCATCCGTATTCAGTAGTAAAACACCCTCTGTCGAAGCCTTAATCTTCTCCAAGTTGTCAGTGGAGTACACAACCACTGTTAGAAAATGGTCAGTGACATCAAAATGTAGAACAAAGGGCTTACAGTCCGGAAGACTTTTCATTTCCCTGATGAAAACATGTTCCAATAATGTTCTCGACACATTCTGAACCCTAGTGTAGCGATTTATCTACGAGGTGTACCCGAACTCACTCAATATGTTGAGATAATCATGGATATAATCCCTTTTCGATTTGATGTCAACATTTATGTCCCCAGCGAAAAAATATGTATGTCCCACATCTCCACAATAAGTCTCCAGATATTCAGACAGCTGTTCATTGAATTTATGTGGACACGTTGATAGACTGAGTCAATTATTATGTCCTTGTCATGACCCTTGATGACTACACGAATGACCTTCAAAATCCGAAGGCCTGAATAGAACTCTCAAAAACCAGACCCTTCCTTATGTACGCCACAACGCCATCATTCTGATTGCAGTTACCCGAGTTGTACACCACATCATATCCAGGCAGTCTGAAAATTCCAACATCACCCATACGCCACGTCTTCATTGAGATAATTATATCAAGGCATCCCTCAAATCTCTACAAAATAATCGCTTCTCTTCTAAATTCTTGCCCATGCTTCTTATATTGGCTTGAAAAATTGAAAATCCCAGCTTCGATGCCTCCCTCACCACCACATCCATTTCCTCCTCATGTGATATCTCTAATGTTGCACATTCCACAATGTTGAAGTCTTTTATATACTGGTCCATTTGGAGCCGATCGAGAAAAAAATCAAACAAACTAACAGAAAAAAACATTGAGACAAAAAAGAAAAACACACAGGAGGGTCTACTTCGCGGAATTCTTCCGAGTGTTTGGCTTGTTCCTAGTTAAAACTTTATTCAACTCTTCATTTTTCCTCGCAATACCAGGAGTTACCTGACTTCCTGAATTCTGCGGTAAAATCTGGAAATGACTCGGAAGCTGCAAGGATTCTTGGTTGTATTTGCCGGAGGAAGATTCTTTAGTAGTAAATATCACCTCTGCAGTAGGTGTTCCCGGGTCACTGAACATATTTCGAATTTCGTGCCAGTAAACAATCATCTGTTATCGACGAATTTGCACGATAGCACGATTCCGAACGATGAAATTTTCGGCAATGCCAAACTTCACTTTTTGATTGAGAGGAAGTCAGTAGAAATAGAGGTTAAGTGGTTATCCAATAATTTGGATTTTTTTCCATTAAATATTGATTATTTTTGGGAGAAAGTGTCGCTTATCGTTAGTTGAAGGTTCAAAGATGATATGTGAACAATAAAGAAGAAGTGAGTGATTGTTCTCATGGTGGAAAAAGAAACCTGAAAATGTGTAAATTTCGAATTTGGGGGCCAATATCTTCCAAACTAAGAGAGACCGCCTATGTTCGGCTTCAGATTTTTTGTTCAGGAAAATGAACCGCATTCAGTGATGTAAGAATCTTATTGATATCTTCGCGACGGAAAAACTCGCGAGTTTACCTTCATCAAAGCTTTAGTGCTGAAGGGTGGGCTGTAGGTTGCGCAATGCGAAAACAGCTCTGACGAGGGGGCACAATAGATCTTCAGGTCACAGTAGACTGTAACGCCTTACCAAACTATAACTAACTATAACTATACAACATTGTTCTTTTCAATCAAATCAGCGACTTTCTTTACAAACCTATTACTTGCCTCACGTACCCATAGACAGCTGTAGACATCTTGCCATTTGTCATTCTGTATATTCGCTTTACGTTTACGTTTACGTTTTCCGTAATTGATGAATTTCTTCATCTCGCTTCTCAAGACGAGATCAGTGTCCGAAGTACGAAGCAATATGAATATATACAATATTGTACCCCTCCAGTTCATACACATCCAAATCAACGATATTGAATGTTTCCGTTTATGAAAATGAATGAATAAATGAATAAATAACAAATTATATCGACCTTTAACCTGAACTGTCTCAAAAACAGCTGCAGTTCATCGAAGTTTTTACTTATGCTCCTTATATTGTTATAAATTGAAATTTTCAAAGAATTTTTAGAAGTCTCCGAAATTTGATTCACCAGCAAGATTAACCGCTACTTCTGTTTTTATATTCTCATCCGAAAAATCCCTCATGAAAACATCCATTCCACTCAATCAAAAAAATAAAAACAATGACAAAAAACAGATGATCTATCAAACAAGCTAAAGACGGCCAATTACAGCACATACGAAAAAATTGTTCCTTTCCACTACACAGATCTATGTCTGAGCTTCTTCTTGAGGGACTGGGATTTATGTTCAGATCAATACTTGATTCTTGAACTACACTAGCCATTTTTCTGCAAACAGCTCATTCCTATACTGATACCACAACAGATTTTTTCAGATACCTCGTGCCCAAAGTAGGGGGTTGCAGGTGTACTACTGGGTTTTTTTCGAACAGTCGATTGATTTGCTTCGAGTTCCTCAAGGGTGTTTGATCTATCACCAATGTATAGCTTATTCGCCTTACTATAGCATTGATCCATTGTATTCTGCCTAACAACAGACAATTGATCCCTCAAGTGTCTGAAACTTGCTCTCTGTGTGTTGGTGAGATCGTTGACAATAGAAGCTCCTGGCAGTTTTTTAGAATTTAAATTTTCTTGAATGTTAGGAATTCTATCTTAAGTGGACTATCTTCTTTATTCCCAAGATGATAAATATTGTTGATATTTCTCTCGTCTAAGTAAACTTCCAAATGATTTTTTATTTCCCTCAAAATCAATTCTTTCCCTCCAATTTATTTCCCTCAAAATCAAGGCTTTCTTGCATGCCTTTTCAAACCTAAAATCACCGAATTATTTTCTCTGTTGTTTTGGTCTAACTGCTCTACACATCCTTTCCGATAATGATTATCCTCCCCAAGGTTTTTTACCCTTTGTTCTTCAAGTCTTCAATCGTTAAGAGGACTCTCGTCTCGATTACACCCTTCAGCTGAGCTCTACAATTCAGTATCTCTTCGTAGACCATTTCCATTTATCCCCTGTTCTTGGAAATCTTTCATCATCTTGAATATACTATTTTAACTTTTCTAAACCAACGCAAATGAAAATCCGATGTTGAATTTTAAGTCTCAGGAATAAATCACAACGCATATGGCCGCCTAATGCGATTCAGGTGCCGAGACATCTGCTTCGAAGTTTTGTATGCTGCCGGTTTATTTAATGGTGATTTTTATGATTATTCAATGAGTTCTTCAAAATATACTCATCTGATTATACTTTAATTTGAATATGAGTTTTTTCAACCATAATATTAGACACAATTTCACTACCTCCCATTCACGTATTCAAAATCTCGTGAATGTCTGCTTGCAACAACTCGTTCTTCGAATTGCTGTTGCCTTCAGGTATAAAACATATCTTGTCATCCACATTCATGAACGGGATCTCTCCACTTCCCGGCCGAAGAACATCATTCTTCATACCCAGATAGCACAATAAGATCCTGGGGATGTTCTTTGGATTATGGAGCAGGGATATTAGTATATCCCAGAGAAATCCGAATTCGTCTATACATCATCCTCAGGATATCCTGGGGATATAGAATGTTACTAAGTGGGAATCCCCCAGGTGGTGTTTTTGTATATCCGGAGGATATACTCCACAGACCATAAGCTATCAAGAGGACATCCTGAGGATGACTTATTTAGAAAAGTGGGAACTCCCCCAGCGGTCTACGCATATATTCTAGGGATATAGTTCCAAGTTGACTATAGGACATCCCTAATTTAGACTAAAGCAATGTACGTAATTTCAATAATTTTTATTCTAAAAGAAAGCCTACAAAAAAAAGGGATACTACATATTTCTCAACTTAGCACAGGGTTCAATCATCTTTTTACATCTCTCTGGCCAGCCAGCAACAGATTTTTCCGTCTTTCTCAGTGTAGAAATTTTCGCAATTTCATCAGCGTCTGAAACAAAATATATAAATTGAAACAATAAATTAATTGCAGACTTATTTTGCTTACCATTTATCAATTTTGTAATATACAATCTCCCAAATTTCCTCTTTTTCTTCGCCAGTTAAACTGCATTGCCGTTGTCACTGATTGGGGGAGTCATTGCCCCTCCTATAAATTCATAACTATTGTGTTTCTTCCGCATTGTGCAATCTATTTGGCCTTAAATTAAAAGTCAGCAAGTTACATTAACATTATGACAAATGACATTCAGACAGTTGCAAATACTTATCAACACAAAATGTGATTTCAAGCGATGGACCAAAAGCTCCGGTTATAGATACGGTTATCCGAATTGAAAGATTATCTTTCATCTATGTCAGTTTGGATAACCGTAACTATAACCAGAGCTTTTGATCCATCGCTTGAAATTGGTTAGTTACGGTTATCCAAACTGACAGATTATCCTTTGCCTTTAAGTCAGTTTGGATAACCGAACGATAACCAGAGCTTTTGGTACATCGCCTGAGATTGATTCATGTTATCCCATTTTGACCATTTAAAAGGACATTATTCAACACATAGCATCAAGGGTAAGATGACAATCAAATACTCAGTGACCTAGCAACCATTAATCAAAGCAATACATTTAATCTTATTTCCTAAAATACTTTTTTTCTGAGAAGAAATTATCATTTAAATCTTCATCAAAATGAATTGACACTTAGGGCTCATAGGTTGAACTTTCTACTCATGAATTCATTTTAATCACTTGATGTACAAACTATTAATTGAACTCACGACTAGATGAAAAATTTGCTCATCACTTAAAAAAAAATCTTAAATGTCTCCAGATCTGAGCTATTCATTGGGAAGGTTATATCCAAAGAATCATGATAATTAGTTGATAATAATAATACCGTTCTTTATTCTTTCTGAAAAGGGCATCGACCGAAGTCCTTCAGTCTATTGGTTGATATTTCATCGTTTGCTGGTTTTTGGGCTTCCTTTAGGTTTTGTTTTATTTTCTTCACACCTTGTACAATATCCAACACAATGCTCAGGATAATGTGACACTGCATAATCAGAGTCTTAACCATACTTTGATCACCTTAAAAGTTTCACATATTATACTGTCTTATCGAACTGCACCTGATCAACTCACAAATGTTCAAATTATTTTGTGTGCAATGCTTGTTGTATACATTATTTCACATTCTCTTGGTTTGATTTCTTCCACTCACTGTATTTGATGCTGGAAATGAATAAACATATAAAATATGTATTGAATTACTCCTTTTTGTCGTTGGACCCCTATGTTATATTTGTTAGCTAGTTAATGAATTTTTTATACTTACATACCACAGGGTATAAAATATAGCACAAAATCACTGCCAAAATCCACTTTCGAAATGGACGAATGCAGAACGAGTTTACTGAAGACGACAAGTATACCATTTCATCAGTTCTTGTGTTTTGTAATGTCCATAATTAATATTACTCCAAGTCAAGAAAAGAAGCAAAAAAATAAAGAAATACCGATCAACGCAGATTCTGTCAAATGCCATGATTGACCGATCATAGATTATGAACCACAGAACATAAAGTAATCTAAACTTATAACTTCCTAATCTGTGTGATCGATAATCAATGATCTAATAATATATTATCACATTATTCACGTTGCTACATTGAAGTTTCTTATATTATCAGATTATTTCTGATTTTTTCATAATCAACAAATTCATTGATCTCAGCTTTCAGATATGCACCCAGATATATTAAAAAAGTGAATGATTCGATTTCACACCTCAAGTTGGATATTTTTCGTTATTAAATGATACAACATAGATCAAACCCATAAACATTCTGGCTCTTATTGGTATTTGAACCAGCAATTAACGCGAAGGAGTATTTCGAAAAATTTTACTTGGATAGCATCGCAGCATTCGCAGCTACTAGAGGACATAATTGGGATATACGTATCCTTAATCGTGGGGATATCCCAAGTTGTACATCCCAAGTATGTCCTCTCAATGTCGAAAATTTAATGTGGGTTGCAGTTACTCAGAGGACATACTTGGTATATACGAACCCTAAATCATAGGGATATACGCAATTGTACATCCCCCGTACATCCTCCCAATGTCCTGGGACATACGCCACGAATAGGATATTGAGAGGATATACTGGGGATATGGTGTGCTATCTGGGTATCCAGTTGGCATCCAACTTTTCTTACAAGATCCAATCCCAGGACAATTGCTTCCGTTTCAGGTAATAGATTTCCGTGTCTCGCTGTTGTGTTTACCGATTCAATGATGGAGGCGACCGATCAGTGAGTCTGTGTTTCCTATCCAGACGAAGTAAGGAGTTTGGTCATAACTTGACGAATCTCGAAAAATTCAGCTATTTCTGAACGCACAATGGTTCTGGTCGATCCAGAGTCTAGTATTTCTACATTCCGATCGTTTATCTTTCCGAGAACAACCATGCTTGATGAATCCGTGTACATCATTCCTCGGATTATAACTGATTCGAATTCCAAGTTGAAAATATAAGACTTACAAGATTTTATATTTTTATCAGAAAAGTCACATCTATGCTTACAATACCATTAATAATTTCGAGCAATATTTTATCTCCCCTCATATTCCTCGATGACGCATCAAATGAAACAGTTTCGCCAACCATGAAAATCCTATACCCAACTTACAATCCTACATAACATCTTCACCCTCGAAATCAATCGTACAAAAGGGTCTATATTTTTTCCTTGTGTCAACGTTTCAACACAAACATTTAGAGTGTTTACACCCTTCTCTTCCACACACTCTGTATCAGATGTTGAAGTCATTCGTGGGAATATAGTTACTTCCCTTTTTATTTTGGTTCTATTTAATTTTAGTGATGACGATGTCGTTTCTTCAATCTGCTATCAACGATGGAGACTCAAAGATTGAATTTAGATTGCAAATTTCGACCCTTTAAAAGTTTCGCAGGTGCTTTGCCTGTAGTGGTATATGGTGTGATTCGATGATGAAAAGGGAAATCGATTCATTGCCAAATGAAATTTTTATGAGACTAATATCCCTTTCGACAACAAATTTCCTGTCAAAACCATTCCACGTTATTTCTTTCTTGGCTATGTAGCTCGTTCCCAATTTCCACAGCCAATTGGTCCCAAGGCATAACACCCATCAATACATCATTTCTTCAGCAGCTATCGTTCAACAAATCCTCAAGCATGCTTCCATTACCACGCTCTAGAACCTATTCAAAGTGTTTCTTGCATGATCTTTCAGCATCTCCTTGTACCAAACTTCCACACCGTACATGGCGCTTGCTCTAAACAGGCCGTCATATACAACTTTCATGGCTTTCCTCCTTAGTCCCCATTATTTCCTCAGGGCGCGCCCCATGCGTCCCGCTAGTCTCACTAGCTTCGCCCTGACATCTGAAAAGTGCTCATGGAATCTGAGACCCTCCTCTACCCTTACGCCCAAGTATTTCATACCACTCGCGTACTTTGTGCCTTTCCATTCAGCCTTACATTAGATGGCCTATTAGCGGCCAACCTTTCTTTCAGCGTCATGCATTCTGTCCCCTTCAATTCCAGCTGAAGACGACCTTGCTTTTTACAATGATGAGCGATTTATCCGCGAATGCCGAAACCTCGATGTCGCCCCTACAAAAAATTATGAATAATTCATCTAGGCCTACTTTGAGCTCATGTCTACATATCACTCTTGCCTCTCTCTCTCTCCTTAAAAATCTCTACCACTGCATTATCACCATCAAATGCGCATTTCAAGTCAACAAAGATGCCCAGGACATATTTATCCTGTGTATAATCCCTTCTATCTTCGATGCAGTCGTGCCCTTCTGACATTCCTTAAGCCTTAAGGTGCGTACAGACATAGAACAAAAATTCGAATCGTAATGCCGTCTCGTAACAACTGTTTGTTACGCATAGAAGATACGGCGTGTCAACACGTGAAAAATAATTCGCGACTGCGTGCCGCACACGTCCAAACATGCTAGTTAGTGGTGCAACATCGGAGTGTATCATTTCTTCGATGTGGTGTTCAAAATCCGACAACCTACGGGACGCTCTGATGTTACTATGTAACAGTGATACGCTGTTACGCAATGCCGTGCAGACTTGTTACGCGACGCAGTTACCGTACGAAGAAATGTTCTATGTCTGTACGCACCTTAACACTACTTGCATACTTTGTGCCCTTCCCATTCAGTTTTACATCAGGCGGCCTATTAGCGGCCAACCTACCTTTTCTCAACTGCCATGAATATTTCAGATTCAATATGGCAGACTCCCCGATGCCAGCATCTATCAGCGGAAACGAAATAGAACATTTACGCTGTATTTTTGACAACGTTCGGACCGCTTGTCGGATCTGAAATATGTCAAAGAGTTGTCGGTACCATGTGTCTTTGCATCTATGACCCCTTTCGAGCTACCTTCTGGGGCGCCCCCGATGCGCCTCGTAGGCGCGCCAGCATAGAAAAGTCGTGTTCCAGTACGCGGCAGCGTCAGACCCTCGCGCTTCCCACCCTTTTCCCCTGATGTACCACCCGAATTTGCGGGGATTCACACACTCACAGCTGCGAAACGCCAAACAAGTCAAAAGTTCATCTCTCGTTCTCGAAATAGCATGGGCGTGAAGCCCCAGTGCGTCAAGCCCCCGGCTTCACGCACTTAACTGAAAAGCTACTACAGCTACCTATTGTGCGAGAGGGATTCGGGTATATGGATAATCGGAAATTCTTCCCTATTAGGGTGAATCTCCGATTACCAAATACCCGAACCTCCTTCGCACAAATGGCCCATTTATGTGTAGTCGAATTATTTCGACATGACATTTCATTAGTGCCAACCTGACTTGTTACAATAACTTGATACACCTATATCAAGGCCTTAATGAATTCATAAAAGTGAATGGAGTATAGCAATTCAACAAAATCCATTTCAAATATTCAATGGTTGCTGTTAATTTCTGAGGAAGTTGGTGCCCAGTTTGGATTTTGTGACTCACAATCAAATGATGAAGATTTTTCTGTTTTTGTTCTAGGCACTGAATAATTTGTTTGTTGTGGATGAATCGTGATGATTTGTGCATATAAAGGTTCTTATATCAAGGTGTTCACAGTATTGTAAGTTCATCATTGATTTGCCAGTTCATTAGAATTTTGTATTGGGACTTGCGTAACTCAGCGTGCACCTCACCGATCTCAGGAACATATATCATTGAATTATTTTTAACATGGAGCCTTTGAGTTTTTTACTCTGCAAGCGCAATCGATCTGTTGAAGAATGCTAATCTATCTTGAGTCTCAAGGATTGGAATTCCTCTTTTGTTATAAATTGCATAATGTAATACAATTCTGGGGCAACGCCGGACCAAATATTTCTGTGAAGTACTTCTCTGCTAGGTCTTCCTAATATCTTCTATATAATCCTTCTTTTAAATCCATTTCACTATTTCTTCGATATAAAGGGAATTTCTGAATATCGAAATTATGAATTGCATATCCTACCATCCTTCTCCTGTACCAATAAACCCCAGCACAACTCATGTTGCCAAGTTTAGACTTCAATCTTGAAACCTTAGCTTCACGAGATTTCATGTATATCAATATGCCATCATCAGAAGTAATAATTTCGAAGATATCTCTTCCGATATCGCTGTGCTTCAAATGATCCAAGGCGGTCAAGTGTCGTATCATGAAATCTACAAATACGTTATTTTATAATTGTAGGCTTCACGAAAGGCGGTCATTATACTTGAATCTCTTAAGTTTACGTTGGCTCAATTTTCGAAGAGGAAGATAGAAACACTATCATATCCATTTTCAAAAGTGAGATGAAGAGCAGTTTTTTCCATGATATTTTTGAAACATCAAATAACTGTTTTTACCATTGATTTGGCTTTTTCTACAGGTTTGAATCCAGAAAATGAATTGTGAAGGGGTTTTCATCTGTATTGATCTTGAATATTGGTATCACTCCCAAAAGCAAGCATGGGTGACAATATTTCTGCGCTAAAAGGATCGTTTTCTTTCAAAGCTAAATTCAAGGGTGTATTGCCTTGTTTGTCAATAGGTTTCATATGTGGTTTTGCCCTAAGGATTTCCTCGAGACATCTGATAAATGAACCAAATGTAGCATAATGTGGGGTGAAGCGTCCGAGATGATCTCGGGAATTAATATTCAGACCAGCCTTCAAGAATATTACCACCATTGATGTCTTTGTACTACAAACAGCATCAAGTAAATAAGATATTTCGGTTGGATCTTTTTTCATGAAATCCACTCCCATATCAAGCAGGGTCTGTACCATTTCAGAATTGCGTTTATTCAATGCGGTTACCAGAAGTTTATTTTTATAATGAACTGGTTGATTAAATCAACATCTGATATGTAGTTCAAAACAGTCGTCATCCAGTCTAGATCTGGAAACAAAATTAATGATCGATTCTTTGAAAATATAATTTGGTAGTAAAATATCAATACTCGAACAGAACACAGCAAGGAGTCCCTTTTTTAGAATCGATTTGCATTGAAGACTAATGTTAAAAACGGCAACAGGAAAAAATTGAATAGTCCCAGCGAAACGATACGATATTTTCCACAATATATAACCCATAATGAAATAAAATAAAAATAATAATAAACTATGTCGTTCTTTTCACTCTTTTTGGGTGGACAAGATTAAAAAGCACAAGACAACCTAAGTGAACATACTCTCGAGAGAAAAGTATCAAGATTCTACCATAATACAATGAAAAAGGCGCTCTCGATTTCGCTTTCAATTTAAATTTTCAGGTGCAATTTATTTTTCCTGATTGGCTGGGCTGCAGAAAACGAAAATCTCATTTGAAAATGAACCAGAACCAGAACAAAAGCTCAAAATCATCGTTTAGAAGTGCAGCAAGTGGTGGATTCAACAGCAAATGGGAGATTGCTGATTGAACCGCGCATAAGAAGGGCACCATGTGGTTTTTCCAGGATCTAGAGCAAGCGCGAAATAACAAGCGAGATATTCACCAATTTTTACAGAAGTTTTTTGCTTAGACTAATACATAATATATGAAATTCAATTTTCATTGGAATAAATTGGTGCTTGTGATTGAAATTCAATAATTACCTATGAACAAAATCTTAAGAGTGGCTTCCACACCTCAAATCTGCCACTAGGTGGAACAGGATGGTCAATGAAAAAATGTATGATTGGCATCAGTGAAGATGAAACTTAAATTTCATTTCATTTTGACCATTGGTACAGCATCGGAAATAAGGATATCATTGCTTTCAAATATGGATGCATTCTTATTTTGCACCTTCATCGTCACTGTCCTCTGATTCTTCTTCATCTGTGTCGTCACTCGAAATTATCTCTGTGTTTTCACAACTATCATGTTCATTGTCTGAAAGCAATTATAACATTATTACAATCGAACTGATACAATGATATATTTCGAAAATATGAACCTATGTTATTGGAAGTATTGTCTTCAAAAGTTTCAATAGCCTCTTAAACGGTTTGGGTCATGGAATCACCTTCACACCATTGAAAATTCATATTTTCCATCCTTGATTATTCAACCAATTCCTTCTAGTGTCAAATTTGTTGGAGTTTTGAGATGAGCTTTTCGCCGAATACTTGTTATATATTGCGTTCTCGAAAGAAGTTGATGCAATTCTGACTTGCATGGTGGCAAACAAGACGCATCATATTTCAGTAGAGTTTCTTGAAATTGATCATCTGTACTCTTTGATTTGTAGGTGAAGCGAAATTTTGGAATCTTGCGTTATTCACATCCATAACAGTTTTGTATCCATAAATCTCACAAACAGATTTTTCAAGCTCTACAGATGTCTTTTTTGCCTTTCTAGAAAAAAGAAGGATTACAAGCACATCTCGTAAGGGCATGGAATCCTGGTAAACTTGAACACACTGATGGCCCTAGCTCATTTTGCAATGATGTGATATTTATGATTTTTTTTTATTAGCCGTATTTCATATAAATATTTGAGCTGTCAGCCTTCAAATTATCCATATTTCCGAGCATTATAATCAGAATATCTGTGTCACATGATTTTATGAGTATATTTGTAAAAGACGGATTTTGAATTTGAGAAGTTTGATGGACTATCTGCTTCTTTATGGACTTCACATGATAATTCATCGTTTATAGACTGAACAATGGTATTATTTTCTACTTTGTATGAATAGCAAAGATCGTAGTTCAAATTAGCTATTGTTTCCACATTAAATGGCAACATTTCAAAATCACACCAATGGTCTGTTAAAAACCTTACAAAAGCCTGTTTGAAGTTAGTATTTTTCATCCCTCTGTTAAAATCCATAGGCCGAACTTGCAAAGGACCACTAATGATGAAATCTATGACGCTTTCTTCATTTCGTAGAGTCCGTTCACAGTCCTTGATTGACGGAGAGAAATATTGATCATATATTAACTGTATCCACTCTAGAGGCTCTAGTAGCGATCAATCTTTTCATTGTTTTTTTTATACTACTGAAAGAGGCTGGTACATCACGTAGAGTGTGTAAGAGATAGATACCATCAACCAAGTCGAATCTGTTAGGTGTGTTTCTTGGTGCATGCAGTTTTTCGAAAACTTCAACGATAGCAGATTTTATGGTTTTGCAGATAGTTCCAGCAAAATGACAAAATGAAATATAACAGAGAATGTTTTCAATATCAATCCATGGATAAGCCTTGCGTTCTCCCGAACAAATCTCGTTGCATACTGACTTCTTGGATTTTCCTGCCATTTTTCAGTTTTTTCAACGACTTCAGAAAAGAAATTGAGAATTTAACTTCTAGTTTTCGGCCTCTCAAATCTTTCTTTACATTCAAAATCTTCAGGAATAAATATATCGCATAATTCGCTACCTTTGATCCTAACATTCAATAGATTCTCTTCCACATTTTTCGAAACTGCTCTTCCATTGGAGATATTGTAAGGTTTTCTTGGTATCTCAAAACGTTCAGAATAATTCATTAACACTTATTCACACTAATAACAAATAACTCAACAACTAATTCTATCAAAAAAGTATGCACAATTTACTACCACACTATTCATTTTCACTGATCACTTTTCGCTTCGAATAACTCCACTGAATGAATCCATGTACTGCTCCGGGCCCGTCTTTATATCACTCGTGGAACTTCTACCGATCGCGAGAAGGTTCTAGTTAGGCGGATGGCGCATGGAGATCTGCTGTGGAGAAATCTGCAATCGTCACCATTTCTCCAGTAGCCTTTCCGATGCAAGTAACAGTCTACGGTTTTGCTGGGCTTTTCGTTTTGCTTCGAGTTGAAATTGCATACTTTTGCATCTGTATACCTGTTTCCTGAAAAACTACTTCAAGCATGCTTCGCACAACCGGCCAATTAAGCTGATCCAGTCCACAACCCAGTTTTGGAACAGCTAATTTCGAAATCCCAAAGCATTGAAGGTCTTCTTTCAAGCCAGGCAGTGCTGTCCATAAATTCTGGTAGGTGGGATTCTGATAGGAATACTGCTTGGTGACTATGTAATAAATGAACCGGCCCTCCGACTCGAATCTCACGCATTTTACAATTCATTGCTGCTGTATCATCCTTTCCTCTTGACGTCCAAATTCATTTCTCAACACTCTTGCTATTTCCCTACACATTCTGAAATCGGCTACTGCACAATGAGCAAAAAAGTATTCCTTGGGAAGTGTAAACAGGTCTTGATGAATTTCCTGTGTGACGCTAAACCATGTTACCCGTGTTCCCCCATAGCTATTCATGAATTTCGGGAAATCGTCGTTCTCCTTCGCCGGAACCTCAATGAGACGTACTTCTTCTTCGTCACCTTGTATTGAAGCGTACGGGGCCAATCGGTTGAAATGGACTATGACCGTATCTGGTAAATTATATCATTTTATCAGTTTATCAGTTCGAGAACGGTAAGACAGAAAATGCTGGCAAAATATTCTGGGGAACTTTAACTTTAATTTCTTGTATGTGTTTTTTTTCATCAGCAGCCGATATTTTGTTTTTGGGGTTGTAATTTCTCAAAATTCATATGATCATTATGTTGAATACTCTTTATTGATTCTTTGATATCCCCATTTTAAATTTCGAATTGTACACTTTTCTGAAATATTTTGTGAATACCTTCTTGGATGTGAAAATCACCTGTGTGTATTTTTGATCTAGTGAATAAATAAATAAATAAATGTATCTTCTTCATGACGATCCTTTGAACTTTCTCTGCAGCTTCGGTAAAAACCCCTTCTTCTTTGCGGGTTATACAACCACACCAGATCTTCTGCGTTGAACCCTCCTTCAATGGCCGATATGTCATAGCGCATTTTCATCCAATCACTTGCTTACTGCATTTGATTGCACACCTTCTCATGAATTTAATCTAGCTTGCTTCTCAGTTTGCTGACGTAGTCCTCCCCGGCTACATCTTCTCCAGGCTTACACCCAAACTCAAGGTCACAAGGTAGTCTAATTTCTCGGCCGAACATTATAATAATAATCATAATAATAATACTTTATTCATCCTTTCAGATACCACAGAGATATATAGGACATGTCAATACATACATAATGTTACAACTTAATCAGTTCAGCTCATCTGAATAGAATTCCTCCAAATCATAGTATGCCTTGGAACATAATTTTTTTTTACCTCCTTCTTAAATAGTTTCTCATTCAGTGACTTGAACCTATTAGGTAAATGATTGAATAAAGCAATACCAGCAAATTTGGGAGATGATTCGAATTTGGTAGTAGTGTGCTTTGGTATACATAAAATATTTTGGTGCCTTGTGTTATGACTATGGAAATCGGAACATTTCGCGAAACAATTAATATTTGATCGCACATATAAAAAACAATTCAGAATATATATACAGGGAAGTGTAAGTATTTCAAAACTCTTGAATATCTGCCTGCACGAATCTCTCGGTTTTAAGCTGAATATCAGACGAATGATCTTTTTCTGCGTGATGAATACTCGATTGCACTCTATCGATGCACCCCATAGGATGGTATTGTAGTAAAGGTGACTGTAAACCATAGAGTAATAAATACTCATGAGTGTTTCAGGGGAGACGGACCTCTTCAGACGATGTGGGGCGTAATAAGATTTATTGAGTGTTCGACACAAATGCTCCGCCTGAAAGTTCCACCTCAAACACCTGTCAACGCGCAGTCCCAGAAACTTGACATATTCAACAATGCCGAGAGAATTACCTGCGACAATCACCACCAGTGGATTAGAACTAACGAAATCGCGGTTTTGAAACTTAATTTTTTGAGTTTTCGCCAAGTTTACAACAAGGGAGTTCTTACGACATCACTCAATAAATCGCTGGATAAGTTCCTTACATATTCTCTTCAATTCTTCAATGCTGTTCGCCCTTATCGCTAAAGAAGCATCATCTGCAAAAAGTATTAAGATGAATACACCAAGATAGTCCGGTAAGTCATTGATAAATAACAGAAATAAGGTCTCAGAACTGATCCTTGGGGAACACCTAATTTAGTGAAGTATTTTTCAGAGAAACAATTATTAAGATCGACGAAAATTGCTCTCTTAGACAGGTAACCGAGTATCCAATCGAGAAATACACCCCGAATCCAATCTTATACAATTTGTCGATAATGAACTTGTGTTGCAAACTGTCGAATGCACGTGAGAGATCAAAAAATATTCCTGAGACGAGGTCACCTCCATCTAGTTCGAAATGAACAATTATGGATCTATGGGAGATGATTCCCCAATAAAGGGGTCTGTAGCGTTCTTCGTTTATCTGAGGATCTGAAGATCATCGCTTGGAGGACTGAACCTGGTCGAAAGACCCTCTCGGTCATGAGCAAATGTAGGTGATATTATTTACTGCTTCCTTCTGGTTTTCTGTCCCTCTTTCTGTTTCAGATATTATGTCAAGATATTTTGTCGAAATGAATTCAAGATGACGAAAAAATTATTTTCCTATGAAAAAGATGCCATCCATCTTCTATAAACAAATTACTACACTTATACGGGGAGACAGAATTTTTCCTGAGGTTTTTATCTGTGCTCTTGTATCATACGCAAATAAGTATGGTACCCCGTTTACATTTCCTCTGCTAACACTGTGATATATCTTAGAATGTGTTGCTCTTTCTCAAAATAATATATATATATATACCTCCATCCAAACAGATATGAACGGACTCGATGAATTCAGAACAGGCAGTCTGCGTTAACCTACCGATCCTGAAACCATGTTGTTGGTTGGAAAGTTCGAAAAATTTCGTGAGGAACTCGCTGATTCGCTGGTACACTATTCTCTCAAACACCTTGGACAGTTGGCTTAAGATTGATATGGGGCGGTAGTTGGCTATGTTATTTGTAGCATCTCTTTTGTGAACGGGTATCACCTTGGCGAGTTTCATTATTGATGGAAAACATCCAGAAGTAATAGATTTATTGATAAGATTTGATAAATGTTCAGCCACTAGGGGAGTGATAGATTTAAGTATCCTGGCAGAGATCATATCCGGTCCCGTACCACCACCATTTTTCAAACTTGTCACAACAAACAAGACATCATCCGCGACAACGGGAAAGAAGAAAAAGTTACAGTCCAATAATCTCTACCTTGTTCAAGAATTCGAGATTTGGCCTCCATAATAGCTAAGTAAGGATTGCTGACTGACCTCTGTGAAATATTTTCCGAATGCTTCAGCCACCATTTTAGGGCAGGTTATAAATTTGCCATCCAATTCAAGAGAAATATTTCTTTTCTCTCGCGATTGCCCCCTCAGTTCATCATTAATATACTTCCACGCCGTTTTATTAACATTTGTGGACTCCAAGAAATTTTTTTTATTATAATCGAATTTCGCAGAGCTCAGTGATCGATAATAATGGATTTTGGCGTCTTTATATTTATCTCGGGCTGTTTGAGAGTTCGTGCACTGCGCAAGCCAATGTAAGTTGCGTAAATTTGCCTTGAATTCAACAATTTGTGAATTGACCCATTTTGGTCAACATGAGTGAGAACGATTCTGCAGTTTCAAAGGACACGCCAACTCTATGGAGGACCTCAGGATATCCACAAACTCCTGAAAATTGTCCTCGACCGATTGACCGCTAAAGACTGTGACGTCCTTTCCCTCAGTGTCTCCATTTGTTGCTAACCTCTCCTCCGAAAATAGAGACCTCGGGCGCCACCTCTAGTTTATAGTGTTGAGGACACTCGGTACCGGTGGGCGGTATCCCACAGGGGTCCGGGAGCTACAATCAGAGAAGGTTATGTCCAGGGTTCGGATGTTTGTAGAAGTCGGAGTAGTCCTCTGTCTCTGAGTAGGTATGTCAAGATGTCATCCAGGAAAATAAAACACACACTAATAATAATAATAAAACTTCTATTCGGTGAATTTTTCTACATGCTGATGGTATGCAGGGTGAAAGGGTGAGCAAACGGTGCAGAAGCAGAACCGGGATGTAACATGCATTTAAAACGGTGCCTGTGTACGAACCTTTAGAAATCTACGGAATGAGAGAATGGTAAAGTAAGCAAAGTTAAGTGCGGAATCATGCGGTGGAAGCCGGAATGAAGCGAAAGTGCGTGCGGAAAAAAGATACAAAGCAATCTACAGTAATAACAAGCGGTAGGTTTAACATGGGCAAAATATACGACAATTGTAAATAAATGATCCTAAAACCTGCTGGCATAATTACGGGGATTGGTAGGCGAAGCTACGGAAAGGATTCTGCAGGGATGCATGATGCGCCGTTTCAAGCTAGCATATACATCCCTGTATATCTCGAACTCCGAAGAGTCATGCAGGCCGTTTCAAGCTACTACACAACTCTAAGGAACTCGGGCGGTCGGTCGGTAGGAAGGATACAGGATGCATGATGCGCCGTTTCAAGCTAGCATACACACCCCTGTATATCCCGAAACCCAAAGTGTCATGCAGGCCGTTTCAAGCTACTACACAACTCTAAGGAACTCGGGCGGTCGGTCGGTAGGAAGGATACAAGGATGCATGATGCGCCATTTCAAGCTAGCATACACACCCCTGTATATCCCGAAACCCAAAGTGTCATGCAGGCCGTTTCAAGCTACTACACGACTCTAAGGAACTCAGACGGTCGGTGGGTAGGAAGGATACGAGGATGCATGATGCGCCGTTTCAAGCTAGCATATACATCCCTGTATACCCAGAAATCCAAAGGGTCATGCAGGCCGTTTCAAGCTACTACACAATCCTGGGGAGTTCGGGCAGTCGGATGGTAGGAAGGATACGGGGATGCATAATGCGCCGTTTCAAGCTAGCACACACATCCCTGTATACCCTGAAATCCAAAGGGTCATGCAGGCCGTTTCAAGCTACTACACAATCCTGAGGAATTCGGGCAGTCGGATGGTAGGAAGGATACGGGGATGCATAATGCGCCGTTTCAAGCTAGCACACACATCCCTGTATACCCTGAAATCCAAAGGGTCATGCAGGCCGATTCAAGCTACTACACAATCCTGAGGAATTCGGGCGGCTGGTAGGAACGATACAAGGGTGCATGATGTGCCGTTTCAAGCTAACATACACACCCTTGCACACTCTAAGACCCCTAAAGTCATGTAGGCCCTTTCAAGCTACTACACGACCTCGAAGGCCTTGAGCAATGCAGGATAGGAAAAGGTGAGGAAGAATAGAGGCGAATAATACAATAATACCAGCAAAGAGAAAATATATGGTCTTACCTTAATACCTTGCCCATGCGGAACCTCTGGGGTTACTTACTTCTTCGGCGGTATCGGATCGGTGGTCTGGCGGTCACACTGTCGCTTCAACGACTTCCTCTTGACCTAATTACGCACGCGAATTTTTACCCGCCAGCACTGCTGAGCCTGATCACGCCCATCTGTTGACCAAAGATACTCGCGACATACCGCACATACATATGTGTCAGTATTCTTTCGATTCAGCGGAACGAAAATTAAACAAAGAATTGCTTCGTTACATCCCCCTCCTTCTTCGAGTTTCCTCTTTTCAAATACCTAAACCTTACAATGCTAAATCATCTAGAAAACATAGTCAAAATCAAAATCTTTATTCATGTTCATTATTTATGTTCCGTCGTTCTCTTCAGCGGACACCTACATTGGTCCGAACGGGTTCCCACTCGTCCAAACCTGGAGCAAAAGGTCAGCGCGGGCCTCTGGCAAGTCCTGCGGTCGTGGTCAGGATATCCACAACGCCAGCATAGCGGGAACTGGTTTACCGGGAGGTAAAGCGGATCGGACTTCTTCGGTGCGGGTTTCCCTTCGTCCTTCCTGGTACCTGGATTGGTCTGGCGGCCGTCGTCGCCCGAGGCGGTGCCTGGCTCGAGCACCACTTCTTCCTGCAGAACCAGCACGTTATCTGCCATTGTCGGATCTGTAAGACATACACGGGAGGGTTAAGACACAGAAAAAGACGGTTCGGTTTTCCTTTATATTAACAACAACAAAAGTAACAAAAAAAACAGAAATTAAATATTTTTCAGGGGGCGGCGGGGATCTTGACCCATTTCGTCTCAGGTCCGACGGTTAACTTCAATCGGAAGTATTTCTCGGGCGGCCAATCATGCGGACGGATTATTTTGGCCAAAGCCCAAACGTCCGGCGTCCAATTATCAGGGCCTGGGGGTAGCTTCTCCAACAGCTGCCCAAATCGTTCTATAAGCTCCTCTCTGGTCGGCGGCGGCGGTGGAGTCGGCGGAAGGGGGCTCATTAACCTGGCACCACGAGGTCGGGGAACAGCGGTTTCTGTTCCCTTCGCTTCGGAGGTGCCCTCATCTTTAGCGGCTTAGTCGACTTCGGCATATCGTCTGTAACATAATTGGTCGGTTCACCGTAGGGTTTGAGATCTTTAACATGTATTCTCCGGACTACTTTTCCTGCTTCATCCCGCAAATCGTACACTACTGGCGATATGACTCGGCAAACGGTAAACGGTCCGGGGTATGTGGGGGCTAACTTCGCCGCGAAATCATTAACAGCACGCGAGAGAGGATGCTTCCGTTTCATCACCCTATCACCTAGATGACAGCTCCAAGCCCGGCGACGGAGATCATAGTACCTTTTCTGTTTATTGAAGGCCTGAGCTAGTTGACGGCGTACCAAAATGAAGGTCTCCTGAAGTATTTCCAAGCGGTCGGTGCGTTCTTGCAGGGAAACTGGACACGGTTCGACATCGCTCGTTTCTGTGGGATTCTTAGTGGCCTCCCTGTAGATAGTTTTTGGCGCCTCTAATTCTCTGCCAAAGTTCAGAAAGGCGGGGGTGAAACCTGTTGACTCATGTCGAGAACTATTGATGGCGAAGGTGAGTTCATGCAGATGATGGTCCCATCGTTTGTGATTGTTTTCGCAGAACTGTGCGATCATAGTCTTCATGGTTCTGTTCGTCCTCTCGACAGGATTACACTGCGGTATATAGACAGGAGTAACTCGGTGTTGAATTCCCATTTCCTCCATCATTCCTTTAAAAACCTTGCTATCATATTGTGACCCGTTGTCGGAGATGATGGTTCTAGGGCACCCAAAACGTGTGATGATGTCCTCGTAGAGTGCTTCGGTCACAGCGGCGGCAGTTGCTCGGCGGATCGGTCGGCATGCGGTCCACTTGGTAAACCGATCATGGAACATAACTAAATAGCTATTTCCTTTAGAAGACCGGGGCAGCGGCCCTATCAAGTCGGTGCTCACAGTTTTCCATGGTTTGGAGACTGGATTCGGTTGCATCTTTCCGGGTGTTGTTGTTGCGACGGTTTGTAAGACTGGCAGACTGTACAACCTCGAACATACTTGCTGATTTCACGGTACATGTTCGGCCAATAGTAGCACCGAGCTATGCGAGCGGCGGTCTTGGCAATGCCTAAATGTCCGGCTGTGGGTACGTCGTGGTTCTCTTGTAGTACAGTTGTACGTTGGTGAGTTGGTACACATAGTTTCCAAGGATCAGTGTCCTTTTCTTCCTTGAGGTCGCTGAAGTCCCAGAAGTGTCGAAATAATTTCCCTCTACGTATGGAATAATCCGGAAAGTTCTCGGGTGTCTGTTGGACTTCTTTCATTTTCCTATTGTACCACGGACACTGGTTTCGGGTGATCGTCTCCGCCTTTCCGTCGTTGGTACACTCGGTTTGCACAGAAGCGGTTGGTTCGGGCAGCGGATCTCGGGATAAAGCATCGGCAACTTTGTTCAATACTCCTTTTCGGTATTTGATGTCGAAATCGTACTGTTGTAGGAAAACACTCAAATGGGCAATCCGTCCGGTCGGACTCTTGATAGAATGTAACCACTTCAAACTCTGATGATCGGTGATGACGGTAAAGCGGTAACCCTCCAGGTAAGGCCTCATTTTCTCTATACCCCATACGATGGCGAGACATTGTTTTTCGGTTACGGAGTAATTTCGTTCAGCAGGCTGTAATGTGCGGCTAGCGTAGGCAATTATACGGTCATGTCCATCCTGATGTTGTAGCAGAGCCGCTCCTAAGCCTTCATCCGAAGCGTCTGTTTGCAACTGAAACGGTCGGCTGAAATCGGGGCAGGCTAGTACTGGTGACTCCGTGAGGCACTTCTTGAGTTCTTGAAATGAACTTTGTTGATCGTCGGACCATGACCATTTTTTACCTTTCTTGAGTAAACTTGTCAGAGGTGCTGAGATCCTTGAGAAATTGGGTATAAATCTCCGGTACCAGGAACAAACTCCCAAAAAACGTCGTAAGGCACGGACAGTGGTCGGTGGTTTCATCTCTAAGATCGCTGCGACTTTGTCTGGATCAGTTCCAATTCCCTTGGATGTGACCTCGTGTCCCAGGTATTTAAGAGAACGTTTCCCCAATTCGCATTTCTCAGGGTTGAGTTGGAGATTGGCTGCTCGTAAACGGTGGAACACTTCCCTCAGATTATCTAAATGCTCCTCAAAAGTTTCTCCTAATACGATGATGTCATCTAAATAGGCGAATGCCTGGGGATCCATGTCTGGTCCGATAATACAGTCCAACAACCGTTGGAAAGTTGCGGCGGCGGAATGTAACCCAAAAGGCATAACTTTGAACTGGAATAGTCCACGACCGGGTACGGTGAAGGCGGTGATCGGTCGGCACTCTCTTGCCAGTGGAATCTGCTAATAGCCTTGTTTTAAGTCTACACTGGAGATGTACTTCGAGGTGCGGAGACGGTCTAGTATGGCGGAGATGTACGGTAGTGGGTATGCATCCTTACGGCTAACTTCGTTCACCTGTCGGAAGTCGATACAGAAACGGGGTTTTCCATCTTTCTTCTTAACAACGACGATCGGGCTACTCCAAGGACTATTGGAAGGTTCAATAATTCCTTCGGCTAACATTCGGTCTACCTCTTCATTGATGATTTTCTGCATCTTCGGATTTTGCGGTCGGTAGCGCTGCTTTATCGGTTCCTTCTTCAGGAGGTGAATCTTGTGCTCTACCAAAGGTGTCGTTCCTTTAATGCGTTCGAACTTGGCCAGTTCTTCCGCCAAAAATTCCTGAAGCCGTTTTTGTTCTTGCGGTGTCAGCTCCAAGTTGGGGGTTGTACACTGGTCCGTCACACTCTCTTCGGCAATCATGTTCACACCCTCGGTATGCGGCACTTTCTTGTTAAGTAGGATTTCACCCGTGGCTGGACGTAGCTGAACGTCGTTCTGAATCAGGAAATCCATTCCCAGTAAAATATCATGATTCGCTCGGGGTAGATACATGAGTGACATCTGGACTATTTCCTCCTGGATCTTCAGCGGGATATCTACGGCAAACGGTATTCTTACTATTCTCCCATCGGTCAAGAGTGCGTTCGGCATCTTCTCCTTTATTGTGGGCAGCTTCTGGATCTTACATAGGTCCCTCACGGCATCACCAAAGTAGGACTCCAGTGTCCAGCAAGGCTCGGAATTTCTTCCCCAATATCTCGACTTCCAGATGAGGGCGGCGGTCTACATAAAGTTCGGCGGTGGCACACGAGGCGGAGGGTACAAGGGTCGGGTATGGCCTCGCGACAAACCGTGCCCTTTTCAGTTTTCCGGCCTGGGACACTACTTCTTGCTGCTACCCGCCTCTCGGCATAAGCATTGCCCATCCAGCAACCACATACCCGCACGAGTCCAACCTCAATTGAGAGGCACCAAGACGGGACTCTTGTCTTGGTGGGGCTCCTCTCTCCCATGCTCCCCTTGTTATCATCTCGCGATGAAACGTTTGAAGGGTCACCGTCGCCATATGGCTCGCGCAGATCTATCTCTGACGTAATCGCCCGTTGCCCTCATTCGAGGGATAGGGTAGATCCACGTCAGTTTTTTGGGGTAGCAGTCCTGTGCTGCAACTGTTACCCGTTGTTATGTCCTACTCCAATGTATTTCTACAGCTCGTCGCTGTCGGGTATTACTTTGCTTGCCCATAGGTTGATTTTTTCTACATGATACTTGTGTGCTCTTTTCTACACTCTCAGTGTCAACTTCAGATCTTCGTATTCATTCATAATGATTTGTCTTGTTTCTCTTCTGTGACTTAGTCTGCAATTGAACATTATGTGATGGGCATCTTCACGGCCGACTCCGCATGGGCATTCTCCGTTTGTATCCTTCAATCGAAATCTATTCAGGTAGGCTAACATGTTCCCATGGTTTGTCAGCAGCTGTGTTGCCTTGAAATTTAGTTCGAGCCTATCATTGCCTATCTCCATACAATGTTCATACATATCCCTACCTGTTTCACCCCTGTTCCATATTATTTGCCATTCATCCATTATACATTGTAGGTTTAACTTTCTCCTTTCTTTAGACTCTGTCGTAACTCTGGGTAGGACCTCTAGGTGTCTTTGAGTCGGATGTCTCCTATTTATCGTTCTGGCTCTGGCATCTTGTATTTTTTGCTTGTTTGCTTGCCAGTTCTTATTGTATACCTTTGCCTCCAACCACCAAGGGGGTGTCCCTGCCATACTCTGTAATGCTAGCGTCGGCGTAGTTGAATATGCTCTATTTATAAGTAGCAGTAATGGCCTCTGTGCTGCGTTTATGTGTCTTTGTTGGTGCTTATTTTCTGCTTTTTCGCCCCATATTTCCGATGCGTACATAAACGCTGGTTTCATGACTCTTTCACCTATTGTTTTTATTAGTTCTCTATCATGTCCGTAATTTCTGCGAATCATTCCTGATATTTTAAGTGTCATCTCGTTTATTTTTGTTCTTGTTTCTTTGAGGTGGGGTATATATGTCATATTCTTGTCAATCAATAGGCCTAAGTATCTTATTTTCTCTTCACTCTGCACTATGTTGCCATTAATTCTTATTGTGGGGGGCCTTATGTTACCTTTGGCAGGTATAAACATGGTCTCGGTTTTATCATTGTTGTATATGACTCCACTGTGATTCTGCCATTCTTTGCATGTTTCCCATATACATATCCATTTCCTCTCTATTTCCTTTGCAGATTTTCCTGTTATCACGATAAATTTGTCGTCCGCAAATGCCAAAAAAGTTGCTAACTGATCAATAAACTGTAGCTCCGTATCTTTTCTTTTGGCTTCATCTCTTATCCATCTTTTGATGCATTTATTTATCATTCGGAACCAGCCCTGCATCACCAACAGCCATAATGATGGCCCAAGACTGGATCCTTGCGGACATCCTTTAGTCATGTTTGTCGTTATAGGACCACTTGTTATAGTCCTATCTTTCAGGAAGTCTTCGCATATAGCTCTCAACGCCCTTGGAACCATTGCATTCTCGAGTTCCTCTTGTATGTACGGTATCCAGGCACTGTTGAACGCATTCTTCAGATCTAATGCGACCAACAGCTGATGTTTGCCTTGTCTTTTGTTGTCTTTTATATCCTCTATCAATTTATCAATAGCGTCCATTGTCGATCTCCCCTCTCTGAAGCCATATTGTCTCATGTCGAGACCGTCATTTTGCTCCAGCCAGTGTTGGAGCCTCTTATTTATTAATCTATCCAATACTTTGCCTAAAGCTGGTAGCAGGCTTATAGGTCTGAGTGAACTGTTCTTTTTTGGAATCCACACCACCCTGGCGTGTTTCCATATTCTGGAAAAGTGACCGAATTGTAAACAACCATTATATAAGTTAATTATGATTTGTTCGGCTGCGTTGAATATATGTCGGATCGCCTCGTTTGGTATTCGATCTGTCCCTGTGCTTTTTCCCTTCTTCAGTTTCCTTATTTCACTCATTATTTCGCTTTTGTTAAATTCTGGCTCTATTGTATTATTGTATGTGGGGTTTTTATGTCTATAGTATTTCATTTCATCAGTGTCTTTTGTTAGGTCGTCTTGTGAGAAATACTTATCTAAGAGATATTGGTTTTTCTCTATTTCATCTTCTGTGTATGTTCCGTCTTCTTTAATGATGTTAGTGCTCGGCATTGTTTCGTTCTTACTGAAAAATTTCCACAATTTATCCCACGAATCTTGTTCCCCCATCTCCTTTATTCTGTTCTGCAAATGTTCTGATTTTGCCCTTCTTATGTTTCTTTTGTAATTATTTTTATGCATCTTATACTCGTCCCATGCGTTCCTGCCGTTATTCGTTTCCTGTTCCTGTTGAGCAACTCTTCTCAGCCTTCTCATTCTTTGTCTTTCCCTCTGTAATTCAATCGTCCACCAGCTGTTTTCCTCTCTGATCCTTGCTCTCTTAATATATCTTAAGCATGTTTGTTTGCATATTTCTTGTAGTCTCTCAGCTTTTTCTTCTAATTCTTCCTTGCTTGTGAACTCCCATATTTCTCCCTGTGTTCTACTTCTAAGTTTTTTCTCGAATTTTTCCCAATTTGTGTTAGCAAAGTCATATTTTATGATTTTTCTTTGCTGTTTTGTAACGTTGGTGTTGATTTCGTATGTAATGTATCTATGCAAACTGAGAGTTTCCTCTTCCATTATTTTCCATTCTTTTATTTCTACGCCCTTTGACATAGTAAGATCTATATAACTGGATCCTCTGGGTCCACAGAAAGTTGGCCCTTGTGTACTGTCGTTTTGTATATCGTATGTGTTTGCTGTGGCCCATTCTATTAGTTTTTCCCCTCGTTTGTCAGTGACATTCCCTCCCCATGCTTGATTATGTGCGTTAAAATCTCCCGCTAACACATGATTTCGTTGTTTTTGTCTGACCATTTGAGCAAATTGGTTCAATCTATGGTTCTCTTGTCCCCCAGGCTCATCATAAATTGATCACATTATTGTTTGCGTCCTTTTCGTCCGCGATCTCGATAGTTGTAAAATTTTTATTTGTGAGTTCTTGCCTGGTAATGATATTTGTTAGTGTTTTCTTTGCTATTATCTGAGTTTTTGATTCATTATTATTTCTATGTATCACGTAGTCTTCGATTTCTATATTTCTACCGTATGGTTCCTGCACTATTGCCAGATCTATGTTGTCCTCTCTTATTTTGTTATGCAGAAGGATTGTTGCCTCTCGTCCTCGGCCAACGTTTATTTGCAGTATTTTCAATTTATGTTTAAGTTTTTTGTCCATAATCTATTGTTTGTCTATTTTGTTGTTCTTTTTTTATATATATCGGGCACTTTTTGTCCCTTGCTGTGTGTCTTCTTAACTCTTGCGGTATTTTATTCATTTTGCAATTTGGACAATCAAGATTAGTTGTTGTACATTCTTTGCCGTTATGCTCTTCTCCGCATTTGTGACATTTCGGTTTTTCTAAACAGTGCTTGCTGACGTGTCCGTATCTGTGGCAGTTGTAACACAAAGCCACGTCTACCACCTCTTCTACTCTGATTCTCATCATGTCCATATAGATTGATCCTTTCTTTAACAGATGTTTTGCTATGTTAGTGTCCGTTTCAATTTTTACATTTTCTTTGAATTCGTTTCTGCATGTTTTTCTCGATAATATTCTTGTTGTCCTTCCAAAATTTTCTTTGAATAGATTCTCAATGTCCTCGTTTTCGTTTATAATTTGCTCTAGAATTTCCTCATCAGTATAACCTTTAGTTATACCGGTTATCAGTATGGAGGGTTTTCTAGTTTTTATTTCCATGACCTGAATCTCTCTATCTTTTTTCAATAAATCATTTAACTTGGTTTGTTGATCTTGGCTTTTGCACTGCAGAACCAATTTGCCACCCTTTAGTGGTATTATGTTCTGCAGTTCTTCTTTTTGCCAAGCGTCTTTGGTTACTTTTTTTATTTTTCTGATGAATTCCTTGTGACTAATTTCGTCTTTCATGCTCACCACTGTTTTATTAGTTGTTTTCCTTTCTGGTGTTTGCCAGGTTTTTGTGGTTTTTTGCTGGGTTATTTGTGCATAGGATTTTTTTCTTTTCTTGTGACTCGTTGTATTCCACTCATCATCTGTTTCTGTTTCTGTGTGTTTATCTGTGTCTGTATGATAGATCATTTCTACGTCTGATAATTGTGTGGTATCGATTATCTGTCCAATTTGTTGAGACTTATTAATACTATTTGTTTCCCTTTTTTGTTCGGCTTTTCTTTCAGATAGCCTTTTTATTTCATTTTCTTATCTTTCGACTTTTTCTGTCAGCACTCTTATCTGCTCTTCCATCCCATCCCTTTTTCCTACTTCATATGCCATGTTGATCATTATATTCGTGAGTGCGTCTATCTGTTTCTGAACAGTTAATTGTTCTTCTTTATTAAACTGAATTTTCGATCCTGAATATCTAGTTGTTGCCTTTATTATCGCGTCTTTTATCTCTATGATACTTGCGATTCTGTCGCAACTCTTCATATCATTATGTCTTATGTTATCGTCTTCGTTATTTGTGTCTTCACTATCCGCAATTTCGTTTTTTCTTTTCTTTTCTCTTAGTATCTCTCTTCTATCTTCTTCTATCATAGTTCTATCAATATCTTCGTCAGTGGACACTCCCACTGAACCAGAGCACGACGTCTTTCTCTTTTTACCATCAGGTGATCTGATGAGCGACTGTCGTCTGGGTATATGTCCCATCTCTTTTGCCTCTCTTTCCAACCTTTCCCATTTCTCCTCCGGTGTTTCCTTTGCTATCTCTATAAACCCTTCACCCCTGTGTGTTTCTATTCGTTTATTTAATTGCTTATTTTCCATTTTTGGATCCCACGAGTGTGGTGCGAATTAAATGTCACCGAGTGGCAGAGCGCCCGTACCATCAGAAGGCTAGATGTCCCACGGGGTGCGCCAGGTACCCCGTGGTAAGATAGCTAAAGACTGATCTGCCCGTCAGTCATGCATCCCCTCGGCACTTGTCTCTCCTTGGGATTCGGGGTTTTTTACAGAGGTTGTCTCCTCTTCGAGCCAGGTGTTTAAGCCAAGCTCCCCATCCACCCTAAGACATGTCTAGGTCAGGACGGTATATACAAGGTGGCAAGCCACCAGGTCCTCGGGTACCTCGGGTTTGGCGATCCCCGTACTGAACATCCGAAGATGTACAGCCCCTGGGCCTGGGACAGTCGCAATCCTTGCTCATCACTCCTTTTCTTCCACATCTGGAACAAAATATCACTGATGGATTCCGGCAGTCGCCCCTTACGTGGCCTGCTTGTCCGCATCTCCAACAAACCAAGGACCTGGTCGGGGGGGTTGATCTGACTTGATGCGCTGGCCGTGGTCGGTTAGGAGTTGCCGATCCACTCGGTGATTCATGTGATGCAGGTGTCCTATTCTGGCATCGGATTTCTACCTTTAGGGTCTCTATTTCACGGACCTTCCTCGGAACATGGATATGTCGTTGATTCCTTGACTCCATAGCATTTGCCGGTAATCGGGTAATAGGTTCCTCTGAAGCATTGACAATTTTTGTGCTTCGTCGTACACTCCGTGTCTTCTCATCATCGTATGGAGGTCCGTTGTGTACTTTGTGGTGGCTTCTCCGGGCTTCTGGCGGCGTCGGCGGATTTCTTCCTCCAAGGTTACGTAGTAGTCTGTCGGAAAATAGAACGTCTTGAAAGCTTCGATGAAAGTAGACCAGGTCGCCAAGCTTCGCTTGTTATTCCGGAACCATAGGGATGCGTCTCCGGTCAGAATCTGTGGTATTCCAGCCAGGATCTTTTGCGGGTCCAAGTGTAATTGGGTGCGGATCTCTTCCAATCCTTCCAGAAATGCGGCCGGATCTCCTGTACCGTTGAAGTGGACGCCGTACTTGCGCAGATCGATCGGTTCGGGGTGATTTGTGCTGACAGGGCTGGAGGTGTTCACGGTCAATGAAGGCACCACTGGAAATGCTGGTGGTCCTGCCTGGGTCGACGGGTTCGGTGTGGCCTGTCCACTCTTTATGAATCTGGTGAGCCTCTTCCTCTCGCTTCTACGGTCCCCTCTGGGTTGAGGCGGAACTTGTCCAATTCTGTCTCCAACTCTTCCTTCTTCAGCTTGTAGATCCAACTGGTGCTGGGTTCTGCGGTGGGTGTCGGTAGGGTTCCTTCGGCATTGCTGGTCATCTTCACGGTTCTGGTTCACTTGTAGTCGTAGGTCGGTACAGAATTTGAATCACTTGCTTCTTCTTCCTTCGCGAATTAGCTACTGTCCTCTCCTCTTCTGGACGACTCCTTATATATCATTTTCCCCTTCTGATGTCGGTGGTGGGAGTTCGCCATGATCCTGCGTATTACAACTCCTAGTCTGGTTCGGCATTTTTCATGTCCTCCTGGTCCGTTGAATCTCATTTCTGGGAAATTGCAGTCGGGTTGCGGTCGGCTCGCGGTCGGAATGCGGTCGGATTGCTGTCGGAATGCGATCGGATTGCGGTCGGAATGCGGTCGGAATGCGGTCGGATTGTGGTCGGAATTAGATCGGATCGGTAATCGGTACTCACTCATCTTCAAAGCTTCGTCCAGATGATCGGTGGTAGTTTCAGAACGGGTTGGTTCCTCGGCTCTTCTGCACTCGCTCTCCCTTCTTTTCATCCAGTCGTCAGGGATATTTCGGCGGATTTCAGCAACAATCTGGGAACAAGGGTCCCTGCTCGGGCGCCATTTGTGACGTCCTTTCCCTCAGTGTCTCCATTTGTTGCTAACCTCTCCTCCGAAAATAGAGACCTCGGGCGCCACCTCTAGTTTATAGTGTTGAGGACACTCAGTACCTGTGGGCGGTATCCCACAGGGGTCCGGGAGCTACAATCAGAGAAGGTTATGTCCAGGGTTCGAATGTTCGTAGAAGTCGGAGTAGTCCTCTGTCTCTGAGTAGGTATGTCAAGATGTCATCCAGGAAAATAAAACACACAATAATAATAATAATAAAACTTCTATTCGGTGAATTTTTCTACATGCTGATGGTATGCAGGGTGAAAGGGTGAGCAAACGGTGCAGAAGCAGAAGCGGGAAGTAACATGCATTTAAAACGGTGCCTGTGTACGAATCTTTAGAAATCTACGGAATGAGTGAGAATGGTAAAGTAAGCAAAGTTAAGTGCGGAATCATGCGGTGGAAGCCGGGATGAAGCGAAAGTGCGTGCGGAAAATAGATACAAAGCAATCTACAGTAATAACAAGCGGTAGGTTTAACATGGGCAAAATATACGACAATTGTAAATAAATGATCCTAAAACCTGCTGGCATAATTACGGGGATTGGTAGGTGAAGCTACGGAAAGGATTCTGCAGGGATGCATGATGCGCCGTTTCAAGCTAGCATATACATCCCTGTATATCTCGAACTCCGAAGAGTCATGCAGGCCGTTTCAAGCTACTACACAACTCTAAGGAGCTCGGGCGGTCGGTAGGAAGGATACAAGGACGCATGATGCGCCGTTTCAAGCTAGCATACACACCCCTGTATATCCCGAAACCCAAAGTGTCATGCAGGCCGTTTCAAGCTACTACACAACTCTAAGGAACTCGGGCGGTCGGTCGGTAGGAAGGATACAAGGATGCATGATGCGCCGTTTCAAGCTAGCATACACACCCCTGTATATCCCGAAACCCAAAGTGTCATGCAGGCCGTTTCAAGCTACTACACGACTCTAAGGAACTCGGGCGGTCGGTGGGTAGGAAGGATACGAGGATGCATGATGCGCCGTTTCAAGCTAGCATATACATCCCTGTATACCCAGAAATCCAAAGGGTCATGCAGGCCGTTTCAAGCTACTACACAATCCTGAGGAGTTCGGGCAGTCGGATGGTAGGAAGGATACGGGGATGCATAATGCGCCGTTTCAAGCTAGCACACACATCCCTGTTTACCCTGAAATCCAAAGGGTCATGCAGGCCGTTTCAAGCTACTACACAATCCTGAGGAATTCGGGCGGCTGGTAGGAACGATACAAGGGTGCATGATGTGCCGTTTCAAGCTAACATACACACCCTTGCACACTCTAAGACCCCCAAAGTCATGTAGGCCGTTTCAAGCTACTACACGACCTCGAAGGCCTTGAGCAATGCAGGATAGGAAAAGGTGAGGAAGAATAGAGGCGAATAATACAATTATACCAGCAAAGAGAAAATATATGGTCTTACCCTAATACCTTGCCCATGCGGAACCTCTGGGGTTACTTACTTCTTCGGCGGTATCGGATCGGTGGTCTGGCGGTCACACTGTCGCTTCAACGACTTCCTCTTGACCTAATTACGCACGCGAATTTATACCCGCCAGCACTGCTGAGCCTGACCACGCCCATCTGTTGACCAAAGATACTCGCGACATACCGCACATACATATGTGTCAGTATTCTTTCGATTCAGCGGAACGAAAATTAAACAAAGATTTGCTTCGTTACAAGACACTCCGAAAATAAATATCCGAGATCAGTGCAGACAGATGGTTCAAGCTGTTTCGCGTCACCGATCTCACCAAGAGAGATTGCCTACAGCTACCAACAGGTGAACTATTTGTAAGATAGTCTAGAATATTAGCCTTGTGATCACTTATGAGAGGCTCTCGAACAGAAGCTTCAGTCCTTTCATGCATAACATTTTTAGCAATATAATCCACTTTGGTAGCGGAAGTGATTCCATGCTTATTGGTAAATATTCTAGTAGGTTCGCTTGAGCTAATGGATAAGTTATAACTTATGAACAAATCATCCAAAAGCTTTTTACGAGAGTCATTGGTGAGTAAATAGTCAACATTTAAATCCCCACATAAGAACAGAACGTTAGAGATAGAGGTACAGTAGTTTAGGACATATTCCAAAATATTTAGAAAAACCCTAAAATCACCAGATGGAGGTCTGTAGACACTTAGTATACAATAAACGATATTGTCTGACCTAACTTTGATTCCACAAAGTTCGCAGTGCATCCCAACTGAGAATTTATCAACATTTAAAGGGTGAAATTCACATATAGATTTTACATATAATACACTACCACCATGGTCACGTTCGGGTCTACAGTAATGGGCAGCGATGCGGTAGCCAGTACGGTTCATGATAGAGAGGATCTCCGATGAACACCAATGTTTAACCATACTGATAAAATCTGGATTGACCGAACTCAGGAAAACTTCCATAATGTTCAGTTTGTTGACGATGCTTCGGGCGTTCACTTGAAGAATTCTTAGTTTTTTTCTGTTTTCACGAGTATTCATGCTTGTGAAGATATCATCCTTCCATCTTTTTTCTTGGCATTCGTCTGAAGGGATCGTCAAAAAAACTTGTTGACCGAGACACCCTCTGGCCAAAACTATGGTTTCATTATGAGAGATTCGAATTCAGCAGTAAATGATAGTTTGAATGAAGAGTATATATTAGGTTGTTTAGAATTTAGTTTTTCACAACACAGATTGGGAACAGTATTGCCGAGAAAATTATCAAGTTGCTCTGTAGTTGTTGTTGGACTGAGTCTTGATATAGCACAGCTGTTTTTTGGGCATACATACAAGAGCCGTAGAATTGGAAGAACCAATGATAGGTTTGGTCCTTATTATTTGGTTAGGTGTGGTGGAATTAGAAGCGGTTAATTTAGTTTTTGATGTTTGAGTTCTGCTATTGATCTTTTTCTTATTCTCTACAATTTTCCAACCTTCTTCATTGGAATTTCCCCGAGTCGGTATGCTCTCTTCGGTGGTGTTCTGGGCAACAATAGTTCCTGATACATTAGGGACAGCTATAGATAAACCAGCTGATGTGCTAGGTAGAACATTCAAAGAAACGTTTATCACGGGGTAAACATCTTCTTCAATTATCTTATCAGGGGAATTCCGTACAGATGTACGTATAGTATTGATGGAGTTTTTACCTTGCTTCAATGTTTGGATTTCACCAATAAGTATAAACATTTGTTTATTTTGTGACTTGATCATATTTTTCAATTCTGATATTTCCGAATGCAAAGGAGCTAATATCTTGTCGACTATATTATGAAAAGAAAGTGAAAAATGGATCTTCACCCTCATTCGAGGAGGTCTCTGGATTAGCCACGTTTGAAGGATATTTGTTGACCTCATTACAGTCTTCACAAATCCATTTGTTAATTTTTCCTTCCTCACGCATTTCATTGAAATATTCGATGATGATGTTCATACACTTAATATGGAAACTATTTTAGCAATTTTAACAGTTGATAGTATCATCGTATCTATTTATTTTACTCGAACACAAAGAGCACAGCAATCCGCGTACGAGCGACATGACTGTTCGATTCGTATATTGGCTGGAGTTTCTTTTGTAGATTCTTGAACCGAAGATCTATATTCATCCCATTCCCGCTGGTGATCGGAGACTACTGTGGTTAGATGTTATCCCATGGTCCTATTCATTCGTTCGACCATGCCATCTGATTGGGGATGCAGAGGTGTAGTTCTTGTCTTATTGGTCCCCAGTTTTCTTGGAATAACGTAGACTCGAAATTTCGACCAATGCAGCTCTAGAGGTATTCCAAACCTGCAGAAGAATTCATTGACCAACTTATCAGCAACAGTACTTGCCTCTTTATGAGGAATACCGTACGCTTTCGCCCAATTGGTGAAATAGTCCATCGCTACCAAAACGTACTTGTTTCCGTGTCCTGTCTCAGGAGATGGGCATGCGCTGTCGGTAGCTACTCGTTCCATGGGAGATCCGACGTTATATTGCTTCAGTGCAGCCTTTCCTTCTCCATAAGGGCCATTAGCTGCAGCATAAGCCTTACCAGCTGTACACCAGTCGTTAACGTCTTTCTTACAGTTAATCGAATAAAACCGCTCCCTGACTTTCTCACGAGCCATTTAAGAGCAGCATGATCCGTTTTCAGCCGAAATTTCCTTTCTTACAAATATTTGTAAAAGTGCTCTACGGACTTGATGACTGCCGAAAGTTCTCTTCTGGTCACGCAGTAATTCAGTTAAGGTTTCGACAAGACCTTGCTGAAATACCTTATGACTCTTTCTTGCCCATCCTGTAGTTATGATAAAACACCCCCGATGACTGTATTACTAGCCTCCGTGTGGAGCACAAACTTTCCTTCAGCTGTTGCGTAGCTCAAAACTGGGGCTGTGGCCAGAGCCTTCTTCAGCTGTGCGAAGGCTTCAGAGCAATCATAGGACCATAGGTATTATTATTATTTTTATTGTTATTATTATTTCCCATTTTTCTCTCTATATCACGGTAATGTTGTGACGACCTTTTCTCGGAGGCGGTGTTACCTGATTATATTTCAATTCTTAAAACTTTGCTCGGGCGCCAGTTACAATTGGTTTTACAAGGTTGTAACGCCTTGGTTCGATCGTGCACTTACGGTTTTACCTGAGTAGCTTTTAAACAGCTGGAGAAGAGTTCGGTCTAATCTGAGCTGATAGCGATTAGTATGCAAAGGTTTTTCTCACAACATATACTGACACTGTACAGGTATAGTAGTGAAACACACAATGTCTATATACAACTTTATTACAATATGTACAGGTTTAAAGGAAAATCAACAGTTATAAGAGCAGTATCAACACAACGGTACAGTGTCAGGAGAGTTCAAAATAAATATGAGCACTTGTATTGTCAGAATGGTAAGACGAATAAATGCACAATGTACAACACCGTGTCTGCGGTGTGTAATCAAATAACTCAACAATCAAAGCAGGTGAATATAAGCAATGGTAATAATATGCAATGAATTAGATGATTGAAGTGAACGGAGAATAAAGCGGTGCGGTTAATATGAATACAGAAGAGTGAAATGAACAAAAAGAAATGTAAAATACAAGATGTTATATGAATGAAATCAACAATGTCAAAATGAATACTAGCAAGCAAAATAAACAACCGGAAAAGTTACGTACGGAACGGCAAAGAATAGGGTGAGTATAGCAATAGTTAGCGGTGATAAATGTACGGAAAGGTGAAATAACGTGCAAGCGGTGATTGGTTATTACAGTAAATGAATGATGGTGAAGCAGTGAAGAGTGTTGTGTCCTTTTATCAAATTGACTTGCGACCGGATCAGAAATATTAAATCTACAAATCGGTATTGGAACCTGACTGATCTCGGAAATCCACTCTCAGCCACCGAGTCAAGCGATACACCTGACACAATGGACTAAAGGGTACCGAGACACCAACTCACGTCTGACTCAAACTCCCAAAGCGAGGAGCCCCAACGGTGGGTAGTTTGAGAACAGCACTCCAAGTAAGCGTCTCGCGGAAATGATATTGATCAGTCAAATAACAAACTCGGAAACGAACAGACGGTCCGATGTATCCGGTAAGAATGATCGTGGAGACCCACCTTTAGACCTCAAGTCAAGCTACAAACTTGACTCAATGGACTGAAAGGCACCAAGGCACTAACTTACGTCTGACTCAAACTCCCAAAGCGAGGAGCCCCAACGGTGGGTAGTTTGAGAACAGCACACCAAGTAAGCACCCTTAGGAATCGGTATGATCAATAAAATAAATAAACACGACGATAAACGAACGGTTCCGGGTATTCAATAAGAATGATCGTGGGGACCCACCTTTAGACCTCAAGTCAAGCTACAAACTTGACTCAATGGAATGAAAGGCACCAAGGCACTAACTTACGTCTGACTCAAACTCCCAAAGCGAGGAGCCCCAACGGTGGGTAGTTTGGGAACAGCACACCAAGTAAGCACCCTTAGGAATCGGTATGATCAATAAAATAAATAAACACGACGATAAACGAACGGTTCCGGGTATTCAATAAGAATGATCGTGGGGACCCACCTTTAGACCTCGAGTCAAGCGATAAACCTGACTCAATGAACTGAAAGGCACTCAGGCACCAACTTACGTCTGACTCAAACTCCCAAAGCGAGGAGCCCCAACGGTGGGTAGTTTGAGAACAGCACACTAAGTAAGCACCCTTAGGGATCCGTGTGATCAATAAAAAAAAAGGAACACGAAGTCGGAAGGACGGTTCGGGATGCCCGGTAGAAGTGACCACGGATGTCAACCCTTAGACCTCAAAGTCAAGTTGTGCACCTGACCCGACGTACTAAAGGGCACTAAGACACTCACTCACGTCTAACCTCAAATGCCCAAAGCGAGGAGCCCCAACGGTGAGCAGTTTGAGATCAGCACTCCAAGAAAGTATCCCACAGAATTAATTCGATCACTTGAACAATTTCGGACGCCCCCTGTACGGTCTCCCGGCTCGCGGTATTTGTTCCCGAAGAAAATCGTCTGAAATAAGTACACTAGACCGGCTTGATCTCGACCCGCGGTCCCCGACTATAACAATCTTTATCGCTCCACGCGTAAATATGCGATCGGAATAATTTATTTGTTATGAACGGATATATTCGGAATTTGGAAAAATATAACTGATCGGCACACAAGAGAATTTAACAAACGGTAAATTAGACACAATCAAATAGGTTTTCTTACCCTGGTTTTCACCACTATGAGCACTACGGTAAAACTTTATTCTCTTTCTCGGAACTATTGCACTTTAATCGCGGGTTGAATTATAAACGGAGTTACTGTTGAAAAATTATTTAAAGGCAAACTGTAAAATATAGTATGTAGATGTTGAAGCGGAATGAAAAGCTAACAAACTGAATGAAACTCGGAATAAGACGGAATCCAAAAGCTAACAAACTGAATGAAACTCGGAATAAGACGGAATTCAAAAGCTAACAAACTGAATGAAACTCGGAATAAGACGGAATTCAAAAGCTAACAAACTGAATGAAACTCGGAATAAGACGGAATTGAATTTTTCAGCGGCATACGGGACTTATATTACCTCGGTTGGAGGAGGGAGACATGTGTCAAAATTTTCGGTCATTTCTCCTGAGTGGGGCTCGAAGATGCCCCCTGATTGGTTGGTTTGAAATTCTCTGGTGTTCTAGAAAGTTCTAGAAGTTTCCAGAGACGGTAACAAGGAATAATCGTTTCACCCTTTTTTGTGCTGTTCAACATCTGAAAAACCAAAACAACAACTGGAAAAAAACTGCGGATCGCGACAATTGCGAACTGCAATTGTTATACGGAATTTTTTTTTCACATAGGATGGATTTTAAATTTGATTCTTATTGAACAGCATTTATTAAGGTGAAACGAAAATTAACTGAAATGAATTTTCACAGGATTTAAACGTAACGAAAATTGCTTCGTTACACACCCCCTCCTCTTCCACAAAAAAAAAACTGAAAGTTTTTTTTTTCTACAACACCCTATCACCTCTATTACCTATTCAAGCACCCTACTTCCTTACGTATCTACGGCGGAGAAATAGCTGACTGAGCTTGCGACGCCAGTGTCGCACTGAACGACGATGGATCTTCTTGGATTCCGCTGCTTGGGGTGGATAGCGACTCTGTTGGGTGCTAGGTCCACTTCTCGGTGGTATGCAGTTCCTTCTCTGGGTAGGTTGAGACGATTCCTGGTGAGCGTCCCCACCGTGGTCGTGAAGTTTCTTCCTACATTGGCCCCTCTTTGGTCGTTACGGAAATTGCGGTTTCTGACTTTCTGAAAACTATTTGATTTTAGCAATAGTTCATTCGTTAAAATCTTACCCTTCAAAGTGGTTAACCCAATAGTCAGGGAGCGTCTAGCGGTCGGACAGCTACTTATGGTGGAGGCAGCCACAATCCCGTCTCCTCCCGGTACGGTAGAAGGACCTGCCCGGTCTTCATGGAACGGTTTCAAATCTTTGACATGAATATGTCGCAGATACTTTCCGGACATATCCTTGAGGTCATACACTACGGGGGATATAACCTTGATCACGGTATACGGGCCGGTGTATTTTGCGGCTAGCTTGGAGGCAAAGCCATCTGCAGCTGAGGACAAAGGATGTTCTCTTCGCCACACCTTGTCGCCGATCCTACAGGACCATTCCCTGCGACGCAGGTTGTAATAGTGGCTCTGCTGGTCGTATGCCCTCGCTAGTTGGATACGCACGAACTCGTGCGTTTCCCGGAGGCGTTTCAGACGGTCGGCATATCGCACAACGCCTTGTACGGAAGGTTCCTCGGTAGTCCCCTCGGCTTCATCTGGGTTGGACATAAACCTGCGGTTCGTTTCAGGCGAGCGAATCTCTCTCCCAAAATTCAGGAAAGCCGGTGTGAATGCGGTTGATTCGTGTTTCGCTGAATTTAGGGCGAAAGTCAGTTCGCTGATGCGTTCGTCCCAATTTCTATGGTCTCCCTCGCAGAATTGGGCAATCATGGTCTTGATTGTTCGGTTTGCTCTCTCGACGGGGTTGCACTGCGGGGAATAGACTGGGGCGAACCGGTGTCGGATGCCCAGGTCCTTGAGGTTTCCCTTGAATAATCGTCCATCAAATTGGGAACCATTATCGCTGATCACGGTCTTGGGACAGCCAAACTTCAACACTACCTGGTCGTAGAAGGCTTGGAAAACTCCTTTACCAGTAGCGGTCCTGAGGGGTTTGCACTCGACCCATTTGGAAAATCGGTCTTGAAACATTACCAAGAAGGTATTACCCTTCTTAGAACGCGGTAGCGGGCCAATCAGGTCGGTGCTGACGGTATTCCACGGTTCGGTATTGGTATAAGGCTGCATTTTCCCTGACGGTTTCTGCTGGCTAACCTTATACCTCTGGCATTGCCGGCATCTTCGGACATATTTCGCTACTTCTCGGAACATCCCTGGCCAGTAATAATTCTGGGCCACCCTGGATATTGTCTTCGCAATGCCCATATGGCCAGCCACGGGTTCGTCATGGTTTTCTCGGAGTACGGACATACGGTTTTCGGTTGGAACACACCATTTCCATGGCGTTCCCATTTCAGGCCCCGTGAAATCGTTCGAACTCCAGAAGTGACGGTATAACTTGCCACCCTCAATACGGTAATCGGGGTATAACGCCGGGTCCTTCAGAACTTCCTGATATTTCTTCGCATACCACGGACAAAGCACCACATCCTCTGCCAAACACGATTCTTCTTGAGACGGTAACGGATCCCGGGACAGAGCATCTGCCACTCGGTTTAAGGCTCCTTTTCGGTACTTGATCTCGAAGTCATATTGTTGCAGAAAGACGCTCCATCGTGCGATTCTTCCGGACGGGGACTTGATGGATTGTAACCAGCGGAGACTCATATGGTCGGTCATCACGGTAAAACGGTATCCTTCTAGGTACGGTCGCATCTTGTCGATAGCCCAAACTATGGCTAAGCATTCTTTTTCGGTCACTGAATAATTCTTCTCGGCATCATTCAGCGTACGGCTAGCGTAGGCTATCACACGTTCGTGACCTTCCAACACCTGAGTTAGAGCAGCTCCAAGTCCTGTCTCTGATGCGTCGGTCTGTAGTGTAAACGGTTCGGAAAAGTCGGGACATGCTAGGACTGGTGACTCAGTGAGCTTCTTCTTCAAGGTCTCAAAGGCTTGTTGTTGGTCGGATGTCCATACCCATCGTTGTTTCTTCTTTAGCAACATTGTCAGCGGCGTTACGATCTTCGTGAAATCCTCCACGAATCGGCGGTACCAACTCGCGACTCCTAGGAATCGACGAAGTTGACGGACGGTTTTCGGTGGGGTCATGGAGTTTATGGCGGCAATCTTGTCCGGATCGGTAGCAATTCCATCTTCGGTCACCACATGCCCTAAGTATTTGAGTGAGCTCCTAACAAACTCGCATTTCTCCGGGTTGATCTTCAGATTGGCTTCCCGGAGTCGGTGAAATACGGTTTTCAGGTTGGCTAGATGCTCCTCGAAAGTTTCGGCTAATACCACGATGTCGTCTAGGTACGCGAAGGCGATGGGGTCCATTTCCGGGCCTATCACACGGTCCAAACCTCTCTGGAACGTGGCTCCTGCGGAGTGTAAACCAAATGGCATCACTTTAAATTGGAAGAAGCCTCGTCCAGGGACTGCGAAAGCCGTCAGAGGTCTGCTTGCCTTGGAAAGTGGAACCTGCCAATATCCCTGCCTCAAATCCAGCGTTGAGATGTACTTCGCTCGTCGCAATTTATCCAGAATTCCGGCTATGTGTGGTAACGGGTATGCATCCTTTACGGTGACGTCGTTCACGGCGCGAAAGTCTATACAAAACCTCGGCTTTCCGTTGGCTTTCTTGACGATGACGACGTTTGAACTCCACGGTGACTTTGACGGTTCTATGATGCCCTCTGCCAACATTCTATCCACTTCCTGGTTAACAATCTCCTGCATTTTCGGGTTGTACGGACGGTATCTCTGCTTGATCGGTTCGGTTCCAGGTTTTAGTTTGATCTCGTGGGATATCATGTTGGTCAGTCCTCGCACTTCTTCGAATCTTCCTAGTTCTTCTTCCAAGAACTTCTCTAGGATTCGCTGTTCTTGAGACGTCAAGGCGTTGATCGTAGAGCTCCGAGTCTTCGTGGGTGGACGTGTGGGATTTTCCAGCGGCTTTCCATTGAGGAAGCACTGAGAAGTCCGGAGGTCGATCCGGAAATCATGCGAGGCCAGCAGGTCCATACCCAAAATCACGTCCACTGGCAAGGTAGGGACCAAATACAACCTTGCCTCAATATGTTCCTCACCAATCTTCAAGCGTGGCTTGTAAGATTCCACGACGGCTACGGCATTTCCATCTGCGACGGTGGCTAACATGTCAGGGATCTTCGTGGGCAGTACACTGGCATTCCTGCATTTTTCGGCGGCGGTTTGACTCAGGAATGACCTCGACGCTCCGGTGTCCAGTAAGGCTTCGACGGGTTCATCTCCGATGAACACGGTGACGATAGGGCGGTTTTCTCGGGGATGCGGTTTCGGTGCTATCGGGGATGCTTCGGACGGGACCTGTCTCTTCCCCACTTGATGACGGTCCCGTTCTAGTTTCCCGAACAGCGACAGTCTCTCGACAAGGTGCCTTCCTTCCCACATCGAGAGCAGAATAATCTCGGTTTAGAGCGGCACTCACTTCTCATGTGCCCCATCTTTCCACATCGCCAACATTGCAGTCCGGTGTTGTTGAAACGCACACTTTTCGGTGGGGGCTTAGCTTCGATCGGTCTTACGGTTCCTTGGCTCGGCTTTTCCACTGGTTCGGCTACAGAAGTCTTCGGTACGGGTAATGACGGGGCGGCCGGTTCTGTTGGATCCTTGAGTGAAGAACTCACAGAAAGACTTCGTGACGTCGTGGGATGGGGGTTTTCGTAAACCAGGTGTGCTTCATCGATCAACCCCTTCCGGCTTGGTGGAGGTACGTAGTTATCCACATGCCACTGCACCAACTCGAACACCCTTCCTTTTTCTAAGAGGTCCTTGTAGGTCGGAGTATCTTGGAAAGCGAGTGCCTTCTGGAGAGACGGTAACAGACGCTTCTTCACGATGCTTACTTGTTCAGCCTCGGACGGTCTCCTCGTCGTCAGCCTCAGGAAAAGATTTTGCATCCTGGTTACAAACAACAATAGTTTTTCTCCGTTTCCTTGGGTGCGTTTCCTTATTTCATCCAGCAGTGTCTCTTCATAGTCTAGAGGCAAAAAGGCCTCACGGAGTTGGTCCTTGAAATCGCCCCAACTTTTAAAAGATCCTCGCCGAGGGATATACCAGTCCTTTGCATCTTTCCTCAACAGCTCGAAAATAGTCTCCAAGAGTTGTTGGTGAGTCACTTTGCGGGTTTCACATAGCTGTTCGACTTCTTCGAGGAAGGTGTTCACGCTGGATGATCCATCAAAGGTTACGTTCCACTTGTAAACGGGTATGTAGGGATGGTCAGGCGAACAAGCAGATCGGGCTGCGGTGTCAGCTCTGGGACGGTTTGGCTCGGTCCGGTCCTGATCCAACTTTCTCACTTCTATGGATCGTGGTTGAACCATTCGGTTGGTGGTGGTTCGGTGCTGTATATTTTCTGTAGAGTCTGAAGCAATCGCTTCTATTGATCGGGGCATCTGACGGTGTTCGGTTCTGGTTTCTCCCAGAATTCGGTTGTCGGCGATCTGCGGCGGTACTGGTCTGCTCGGTACGGGGCTGGGATGGAAAGAACAGTCCGATTCTTGCGGTTCCAGGAACGGAAAGGAAATCCTTCTTGTAGATTCGGCCACGGTGCGCCCATTTCCTCGTGCTCCTCTTTGTCCCAAAGGGCTTGTGAGGTCCAGGCGTTTGCTGACGGCATCGCATGCTCTCTCTCGCAGGCGTTGGAGGAAGTCTACTGACAGTCCGGACCTCTGGCATGTCCCTGGTGGTTGAACAGGTTCGGTAAATCTAGAAAGATATTCGGTTCCTTCTTCCAGCCTAGGCATCCTCGGAGTATCACGGTGAACGGCGCCAGTAGTCTGAAGTTCTTCTATTCCACTAGCCTGACTGTGAAGCTCTGGGGAATCTTCGAAAGAAATAAGGTCGACTAATTGTTCTGGCTGGGAACTTATTCCTGTATCTGTATGTTCGGTTCTTCTAGTGGCCTCCTCCAGTGGTTCATGCAGCGGCAGTCTCGCATCGGCCAAGATTTTAGCATCCTTCAACATTTCACCTGTTTGTCTCAGGATGCACTCCAGATCGTCCAACCTATCCTGTTGTGCCAATGTCGACGGCCTGATCTGTTCTATTCGGTTTCGGACATGCACCAGTCGGCTTCTGATTCGGATCTCTTCATTAGCGGCATTTTCTTCATCAAATTCCCGGACTTCCTCAATCAGGTATCCCAGTATTCGATTGGCACTGTCTAGTTCTTCCTCGGTGTTCCTGGGTATATTCCGGAATGGCAGATTCCGGGCCAACACCCTTCGGAGTTCTGCTCGGTTCTCGTGAACGGTCCTACCAGCTTGACATCCACGGGCTTCAAGTTCCCAGATCAACTCTCCTGCTCTAAGTCTGTTCACTTCCATTTCGGTCCTTCCAAACTCTCCTTCTTTGCGGCTCGTTGTTGAATGAAAAACAAGTCCCTGCTCGGGCGCCAATTTGTGACGACCTTTTCTCGGAGGCGGTGTTACCTGATTATATTTCAATTCTTAAAACTTTGCTCGGGCGCCAGTTACAATTGGTTTTACAAGGTTGTAACGCCTTGGTTCGATCGTGCACTTACGGTTTTACCTGAGTAGCTTTTAAACAGCTGGAGAAGAGTTCGGTCTAATCTGAGCTGATAGCGATTAGTATGCAAAGGTTTTTCTCACAACAGATACTGACACTGTACAGGTATAGTAGTGAAACACACAATGTCTATATACAACTTTATTACAATATGTACAGGTTTAAAGGAAAATCAACAGTTATAAGAGCAGTATCAACACAACGGTACAGTGTCAGGAGAGTTCAAAATAAATATGAGCACTTGTATTGTCAGAATGGTAAGACGAATAAATGCACAATGTACAACACCGTGTCTGCGGTGTGTAATCAAATAACTCAACAATCAAAGCAGGTGAATATAAGCAATGGTAATAATATGCAATGAATTAGATGATTGAAGTGAACGGAGAATAAAGCGGTGCGGTTAATATGAATACAGAAGAGTGAAATGAACAAAAAGAAATGTAAAATACAAGATGTTATATGAATGAAATCAACAATGTCAAAATGAATACTAGCAAGCAAAATAAACAACCGGAAAAGTTACGTACGGAACGGCAAAGAATAGGGTGAGTATAGCAATAGTTAGCGGTGATAAATGTACGGAAAGGTGAAATAACGTGCAAGCGGTGATTGGTTATTACAGTAAATGAATGATGGTGAAGCAGTGAAGAGTGTTGTGTCCTTTTATCAAATTGACTTGCGACCGGATCAGAAATATTAAATCTACAAATCGGTATTGGAACCTGACTGATCTCGGAAATCCACTCTCAGCCACCGAGTCAAGCGATACACCTGACACAATGGACTAAAGGGTACCGAGACACCAACTCACGTCTGACTCAAACTCCCAAAGCGAGGAGCCCCAACGGTGGGTAGTTTGAGAACAGCACTCCAAGTAAGCGTCTCGCGGAAATGATATTGATCAGTCAAATAACAAACTCGGAAACGAACAGACGGTCCGATGTATCCGGTAAGAATGATCGTGGAGACCCACCTTTAGACCTCAAGTCAAGCTACAAACTTGACTCAATGGACTGAAAGGCACCAAGGCACTAACTTACGTCTGACTCAAACTCCCAAAGCGAGGAGCCCCAACGGTGGGTAGTTTGAGAACAGCACACCAAGTAAGCACCCTTAGGAATCGGTATGATCAATAAAATAAATAAACACGACGATAAACGAACGGTTCCGGGTATTCAATAAGAATGATCGTGGGGACCCACCTTTAGACCTCAAGTCAAGCTACAAACTTGACTCAATGGAATGAAAGGCACCAAGGCACTAACTTACGTCTGACTCAAACTCCCAAAGCGAGGAGCCCCAACGGTGGGTAGTTTGGGAACAGCACACCAAGTAAGCACCCTTAGGAATCGGTATGATCAATAAAATAAATAAACACGACGATAAACGAACGGTTCCGGGTATTCAATAAGAATGATCGTGGGGACCCACCTTTAGACCTCGAGTCAAGCGATAAACCTGACTCAATGAACTGAAAGGCACTCAGGCACCAACTTACGTCTGACTCAAACTCCCAAAGCGAGGAGCCCCAACGGTGGGTAGTTTGAGAACAGCACACTAAGTAAGCACCCTTAGGGATCCGTGTGATCAATAAAAAAAAAGGAACACGAAGTCGGAAGGACGGTTCGGGATGCCCGGTAGAAGTGACCACGGATGTCAACCCTTAGACCTCAAAGTCAAGTTGTGCACCTGACCCGACGTACTAAAGGGCACTAAGACACTCACTCACGTCTAACCTCAAATGCCCAAAGCGAGGAGCCCCAACGGTGAGCAGTTTGAGATCAGCACTCCAAGAAAGTATCCCACAGAATTAATTCGATCACTTGAACAATTTCGGACGCCCCCTGTACGGTCTCCCGGCTCGCGGTATTTGTTCCCGAAGAAAATCGTCTGAAATAAGTACACTAGACCGGCTTGATCTCGACCCGCGGTCCCCGACTATAACAATCTTTATCGCTCCACGCGTAAATATGCGATCGGAATAATTTATTTGTTATGAACGGATATATTCGGAATTTGGAAAAATATAACTGATCGGCACACAAGAGAATTTAACAAACGGTAAATTAGACACAATCAAATAGGTTTTCTTACCCTGGTTTTCACCACTATGAGCACTACGGTAAAACTTTATTCTCTTTCTCGGAACTATTGCACTTTAATCGCGGGTTGAATTATAAACGGAGTTACTGTTGAAAAATTATTTAAAGGCAAACTGTAAAATATAGTATGTAGATGTTGAAGCGGAATGAAAAGCTAACAAACTGAATGAAACTCGGAATAAGACGGAATCCAAAAGCTAACAAACTGAATGAAACTCGGAATAAGACGGAATTCAAAAGCTAACAAACTGAATGAAACTCGGAATAAGACGGAATTCAAAAGCTAACAAACTGAATGAAACTCGGAATAAGACGGAATTGAATTTTTCAGCGGCATACGGGACTTATATTACCTCGGTTGGAGGAGGGAGACATGTGTCAAAATTTTCGGTCATTTCTCCTGAGTGGGGCTCGAAGATGCCCCCTGATTGGTTGGTTTGAAATTCTCTGGTGTTCTAGAAAGTTCTAGAAGTTTCCAGAGACGGTAACAAGGAATAATCGTTTCACCCTTTTTTGTGCTGTTCAACATCTGAAAAACCAAAACAACAACTGGAAAAAAACTGCGGATCGCGACAATTGCGAACTGCAATTGTTATACGGAATTTTTTTTTCACATAGGATGGATTTTAAATTTGATTCTTATTGAACAGCATTTATTAAGGTGAAACGAAAATTAACTGAAATGGATTTTCACAGGATTTAAACGTAACGAAAATTGCTTCGTTACAATGTTCAAGCATGATCTCAGGAACCTCAGCTCATGATGAAATCATACTAGGTATTTCAGTTATTGCATACTCTGTATGAGAGTACCGGAATCGCATAAGTATTTTTTGTTTTAACAAGGTTTTTTCCATTCAACTTAGATTTTGATAGTTTGTAAAGCCTTTCCTCGAATTCAGATTTTAGTTTCTCCTTCATATCTCGTTGTTTAATTCTACCACTTTGCATGAATCCTAGATATTTATACAATTCATCTGTTTCCATTTCTTTGATAGGGTACAGCTCAGGTGTTTCACTACTACTAATTTTACCAGCTCTTATATTGAGTGTTCTGCATTTATCTAGGCTGAATTGCATTTGTATGGTACTGAACTCTGATACTATATGTGTGAGATGGTCTAACTGCGATCTGTTGCTAGCAAACAGCTTCAAGTCATCGAAATAGAAGAGGTGGTTTATTTAATAGAGATTTTGTTTTTCTGCTCTAATGGTATAACCATATCCTGTTTCATTCAGCATTCTACTAAGGGGGTTAAGGGCAGCACAGAACCATAACCCACTTAAACAGCCCCCCTGAAATATTCCGCTGGTTATCTTAATTGGTCTTGTCCTAAGCATTTTTCTATTACTTCGTATCTCAACTGTCGTCTTCCAGTTTTTCAGTATGGGGGATAAGAAGGATATTTTAACGGGACTGACACGGTATATTGAGAGTATTTCCAGAAGCCAGGATTGAGAAAGGCTGTCGAATGCTTTCTGATAGACGATGTATTCTACATTTAGGTTCCTAGAGTTTTTATTTGTTTGTTATTCGTCCTTTTGAGGGATCCCCTTTGAATGATCCAGTCTTGGGTAGCAGGAGTGTTACCCCTTGAGTAAAGCTTGAAGGAAACTGTTCGGGTTGCCCAATACATTATTATTATTATTATTGTTATTATTATCATAAAATGATGAAAGTTTCATCAACTCACGTTATTATACAAAAAAAACATACATACAGTGTAGAAGAATTTGAGTATAAAATTAAACTGTTACATGAATCAAAATAAATAGAGAATCCAAAAATAATTGTCTGAATCTAATAAAAAGGAGCTATTTTTCACTCATATCATGCACTCAACAATTCATCCAACTCAATTTTGAAGAGATTCACAATATGAGCACTAGCAACGGCATCAGGGAGACCATTCCATTGGTGAAACACTCTATTGCTAATGAAAGTTTGCCTACAAGTGGTCTTGAATAACTCGCGTGTTGATTTGAGGTGGTGACCTCTGAGGTTATGTGTGGAAGCAGTTTTGAACAGGGACTTCTAGTCAGTGCCGAATTTACCGTTAGGGGCCCTATAGGTATTAATGAGATCACGTCTAGCTCGGAAAGTTGGTAGTCCAAGCAGAGACAGACGTAAGATGGTCGAAGTCTTCCCTAAGGCATCCTTGTTGCACGTCTCTGGGTGCACTCTAAAATCTCTCTTTGCCACACTAGGTTAGGGCACCACACCGGTCCAGCGTATTCCAGTATTGGACTTATATATGTCTTATATACACAGCAAACATCCTTGTTACAATAACGAAATGATCGTTCAAGAAGACCAAGCATTCTTCGAGCCTTAGAGGTGATGTACATTATGTGCTCCGACCAGGAAAGATCCTCTGTTAGCACCGCACCAAATCCACCCATCTCTTCGTTACGCCGAGAGGAAAACCATCGGTAGAATATTGGTTCCTAGAATTACGTTTTCTCAGTTGGAGGACCATGCACTTGTTTAGGTTCAAAGCGAGCAGCCAGCTACAACACCAGGAATATAATGCATCCAAGTCGGCCTGGAGAAGTGAAAAATTATTCAGTTGTTCATTATAAAGTTTGGCATCGTCGGCGAACATGCTAATGGATGACCTCAGAAGTACCGGCAGGTCAGACGTATATACGTGAAAAAGCAAAGGACCAAGAACAGACCCCTACGATACGCCACTAGTAACTGTTCTCGATGAGGACCTGGACGCACCTGTCCCAACGAAGTAGGTTCGTCCGCCCAGAAAGCTCCGGACCCAACCAAGCGAATCACCACTTATAATGTAACAGCTTATAAATGAGCCGACGAATAGGAACTCTATCGAAAGGATTTTCAAAATCCCTATATATCACATCAACTAGTATATTCGAGTTTATATATTTTGTCCAATCATGTAGGCATGTAAGAAAATTTGTGATGGTTGAGCGTCCTGGTAAAAATCCATGTTGTTTGTCTGGTATGATTCTGTTGGAGGTGAAAAACTCGAGCATCCCATCAAATATTATTCTCTCGGCGATTCTAACAACTGATGATGTGAGGAAAATTGGGCGATAGTTGGAGGGATCCAGTTTATTACCCTTCTTATACGCAGGTGTGATACGTGCAGAGACCCAATACGTAGGTAAAGTCTGGGATCTGAAAGACTTCTCCATGAGCACCGGCAACGGGACTGCAAAAGTTGAAGAGCAGTTTTTTTCAAATAAGGGGGCTCAGACTGTCAATTTTAGGAGAATATGAAGATTTAAGGGTCTTGAGATGTTTTTCAGCAGTTGATATTGAGAAGATTATGATCTGCAGATTCGCCTGGTAGCGGTCCCAAAGAATCTCAGGTCGAGAAGGAATCGCTGAAAATAGTTGCAAAACAGTTCGATACCTCCCCAAATTCATGACAAATCCTTTCATCACGTACCTTGGGAATACTCACTTTGGTGTTGAGAGTGGACCGCAGATATTTGAAGAACTTTTTCTTATTGCCAGAAGAACAAAGGTGCCTTTCAAATTCAGCCTTAGTTGATGTTATTTCCGACGATATATTCCTCGATTAGTTCTGATGGGCGAAATTATCCCGCTCCCGTCGACCCCTCCTGAATCTCTGCCACAAAATTTTCTTACGCCTAAGCATCCTGCACACTCTAATATCGATCCAGGGTTTTGTAGGATGACAGTGAATGGTTTTACAGGAAGTTGACCCGTACATTGTATGACGCACCTTAGAGAGGAAGCTCAGCCATATAATATTCACGTCAGATGTATCCCGGATTCCCAGCCAGTCAATTTCCTCGAATCTTGTGTTCAATGTCTCATAGTCTATTATCTTAATCATTTTTGTACGACGTCGAATTTATTAAGTTGACATTGGTATACTGTCTGTTAACCTTACCAATGTCTTCTCGAGTAACAGTCCTTTAACTAGTATTGCACCGTCACTGGGCTCAATCACTTTAACGTAGCCATTTCTCATAACGTCATCACATCTACCTGTCACTATGCCTTCAGTTCGGCCTGGCAACGTGATGTTCTCGGTCAATCGAATCCGATATATTTTGTCATCCACATCATTGAACGGGATCTCTTTACTTCCTAGCCAAAGAACATCACTCTTCAAATCCAGTTGGCATCCATGTTTCTCAACAAGGTCCAATCCCAGGATAACTTCTTCCGTGATTTCAGCTACTAGAACTTCGTGCCTTGCTGTTGTGTTTCCCAATTCAATAGTGGAGACAACCGATCTATAAATTGGTATTTCCTGTCCAGACGTAGTTCGGATTTTGATCATTACTGGACAAATTTCAAACCCTTCAGCTATTTCTGGACGCACAATGGTTCTGGTTGATCCAGCTCTACCAATATTTTGTCATTTAGATCATTAATCTTTTCAAGAACAACTATGCTTGGTGAATCCGTGGACATGATTCCACGGATTATTACTTCAGGGGCATTTTAAGCCCTTTTTTGCCCCTTATCACCGACCCTTTTCAGTTTTCCTGCTGTAGTTCTTTTTCCATTTTGGGGCAATTTCGCTAAATATGCCCACTTTCATAACAATACCAGCACACAATACTTCTTATTAGTACGCCATAGACTGCTGATTTCCTCAACAGGTCGGTCTATTTCTTGGACTTGTCTCACACGAAATTGTCCTCTATGCAACGCGCGCTTTGCTGCCTCGAATTCTAAAGCCTGAGCTAAAGCATCATTTATGTTTTTGGGGCGGGCAAGGCTCAGGGCTTATTGTATTTCACTATTCTTAATCCCGTCCACGAAGGTTTGGATTGATAGCTGTTCAAGAAAGCTGTCTGGAGCAGATAGGAAAGCCAGCCTGACTAATCTAGCCACATCAGCTTCAAACTCCTGGAGATTTTCTCCAGTTTTCCGCACCCGGTTGTTTATTTAGGCATGATAAACTTGTAGATGAGCATCGCCACATCTCATCTGTTTCGCTGTTAGAACTTCATAACAGGCTTGTTGGCTCTCCGGAATCGTTTGCAAAATCTTGAGTGCCTCTCCTTGTAGAGCTATTATTAATGCTGTGGCTTTTTCGTTCAAACTGTTTTTGATATGTCGACCGGGGCACTTTTCCACCAAATGTTAGAGGCTTGATCCTTATTTTAGCACTGTCGCTGCTATTTTCCGTTTTCATGATGCTCTAGGATGCTGAAGCCGGATAATCTTTTCCAATTGTCATTCAGTCATTTCTTCAAATTTTCTTTATGAATTTTTCTTCAACCTTATCAGATGTTTCATTTACTTCGTCTATTCCTTTCTTCATTTCTTCTTTTAGAGTTTCCATTTTCTCATCTAATTTACTTGTAAATAGACTGCTCTTCCATTGGAGATATTGTAACGTTTTCTTGGTTTCTCAAAACGTTCAGAATAATTGAACTATTTATTTACAATTATAACAAAAAACTCAACAACCAATTCTATCAAAAGTAGGCACAATTCATTTCCACACTATTTATTTTCACTGATCACTTTTCGCTTCAGATAACTCCGCTGAATGAATATCTGTGCTGCTCCGCGCCCGTCCTTATATCACTCGTGGAACTTCTAGCGATTGCCAGAAGGTTCTAGTTAGACAGATGACGCACAAAAATCCGGAGTTTTCTAGAAGACTTTCATACAGACAGGGCTGTACTCACAAAATTTAATAATTGATTTTTATTCAGGCTTTCCTCAATTGGGTTCATGAACTTCGAAAAAGCACTTATGAATTTTTTTATACGGTGCTTCTCTAACTCAGCCGTAACATCTTGGCGTTCACTTAAACCTGTGGCTTCATATGTGTAAGATATCATGGTTAGCCTTATTCGATGGCTCAAACACCATAGCTGCATAGCAGAAATGGAGTTGGTGAAATTGATTATTCCCACTAATCTGTTCGCAGAATCAGCATTTGTTATTTGCTCCATCGTTAAATCAATTGGCTGTCTGGAGAATGACTTTTCGGTCTTCTCAATACCAAAATATCCTTTTTTCATTTCTTGCGTTATATCTTGATTAATAGAGTTGACTTCAATTAAAGTATCATGGTATTTAACCAACCAACGAGCATAATTAGGTTGATTGAAAGCAAAAAATTAATTCTTAATTTTCGGCAAAATATACTTATACTATAATGAAAAGTCTCCTGTTCTGATGCTTCGGTTAAGTGTTAAATAATGATTTATAAAATAAATATACATCATATAGTATTGCGCCGTTTTGCCGTATTCGCCATTCAAACAAGCCTCTCTATACGTCACATACGATTCAATGAATATAGAGATCTTGGTGTTGCCGATTAAATCTGAAAAAGACAACATTCCGTCACCAAAATGCAAAAGCTCTGAACGTAAATCCTCTGTGATTATTACCTATGTTTTCTCTTTCGAGATAAGATTGAGAATGCATAATTTCCAACCAGACTGCCATGACTGGATTTATCCTTTTACATCTGTTGAAATGTTTACCATCCAAAAAAGAGTTAAAAGATCTACTAGCTATCAATCCACAATCTACAGCAACATTCATAAGTCCACTCCCAGCAATTAAATTACCTACAACTTTGAAATGGGTGACCATAATATGAAAAGCTCCTAGATGGATGAAAATATTGTCATAGGTAGACTCGAATTTGCATGGCGACTTTGGCTAATGCCATGTCATAAGTGGCACTGATTCATTTTTTCCCCAATTTTTTAGAAATTTTCTCTCTCTCTCTCTCTCTCTCTCTCTCTCTCTCTCTCTCTCTCTCTCTCTCTCTCTCTCTCTCTCTCTCTCTCTTTCTCTCTCTCTCTCTCTCTCTCTCTTTCTCTCTCTCTTTCTCTCTCTCTTTCTCTCTCTCTTTCTCTCTCTCTTTCTCTCTCTCTTTCTCTCTCTCTCTCTCTCTCTCTCTCTCTCTCATTGTCTGCATACCACAATCATTTATCGATTTTAAATAGCATATCTCCTGTTGTACAGTATTCAAGTAATCTATAAATTTGCTATCGAACCCAACCCACATCGGTGTGTCCGGAATGTCTAGCGCATATGAAAGCATTCATAATACATGAAACGTTTGTGCTAATTCGAATGTTGATGGAAATATTGATCGTCTATTGTCGTCGTTAAACAACAACATTTCAGGCATTATTATTCTTCACAATTCGGTTTTATATCTGTTGTTATAACTTGCAATGTTTTCCTTCTTTTCTCGCCACTATTATTCAAGATTCCAGTTGCTGAGTTGACAGAAACTTCATCGGTATGTGAAGATATTTCTTCATCGAATGATAAAACGATGTCTTCTAATATATCCTGAATATTTTGGTGAATTATACCAACGGTATCATGCAGAGTATCCTTACCAGATGAAGTATCAATGAATCGATCGAAGTTATCGAAAGCTAGACCAGTATGCGATCCTTTGGCCCTTATGATACCTTCCGGACAAGCAGTTGAGCGCTGATAGGAAGAAATAGTTCAGTTTCCAACTCTACTTGTTATGCTTTTCAAAATAAAGGCTAGGATCAAATGCTTTTTTGTTTTGAGTTTTTCATGTGTCACATTATAAATCGAATACCCAAGTATTGAGTTGCTGATTCTTTCTATCCGACTGCGCCTCCTTCGTTTACATTGAGAACCAGCGAGTAGGGTCGAATTTAACGTCTCTCAAGAGTGGCGAAATTGTACATTCTCCTTTTAACACATCGCAGGTTAGTATAGCCTGTGGCAAGGGCGTTTTCTTCTAATCCAATATTCAATTTTCATTTTCAACGATATCTTTCTTTTGCAACAATGAGAATGAATACTCATCTATTTCACGACCCTTGGGTCCAATTATTTTTTGTGATGCAAAACTGTGATTGTGAGCATATTTCCGTATTTTATTTGCAATTTGTCTTCTAAGAAACTCTGATCAAAATCACAATCATAGTTCTCCCCATGGTCAGCGGCTAAATTTTGCAACGTATTGATATAGCATTGACCAACGAATGAAAAAAAAATAATATCTTCTATTTTTAATAATATCTTCATCAATGAAATTACTAACATTCGAAAAAGCTTCTTAGCGATATTTGAGTTTCTTGTTGTCAGCAGTTTCAGGCTTGTTTTCATATACAGGGTGATTCCGGAGGAGACCGTCAGATTTTGGGATAAGTTTACACTAGACAAGACAGTCTCGGAACACTGGTTTATGGTTGGGGTCTCTGTAGAGAATATACAGGGTGATTTGTCCGATTCGACCGATTTTACTTTTATTGATAACTTTGGTATGGCTTATTCGATTTCAATGAAATTTTCAGCGTAGTACAATAGTGTTGAACACATTCATTGATTTCAATTTTTTTTTCAAAATAAGCGGTTGTTAACTCAATTAAAAGACACAAGTGTGGTTGATTTCTACTTTATTATGAACACATGACGCGTTTCACTACATTGTAGTTTCATCAGATGCTGAGTTGCAACTGTCTCAAAAAGTGTGTTACAGTTTTACATAAACCAAGCGATTGTTATTGTGATAAATCCAGATTAATCGTGCAGGTTGAAAAAACACCCTGTACATAGCGTTTCCTAAACTACGCTATCTGTTTACGATTGTACTATAATAAGTCATTATTTGAATGTTTCTTATTTTTTTGGCACACTTCTAGTTTCCCGAGAAAATTTTTTCAAAAAATGATATGTCGAAATTTCGCTCCAATCGATTCTACTTTTATTGATAACTTTGGTATGGCTCATCCAATTTTGATGAAATTTGCAGTGTAGAACAATCTGAATGAGTACATTAAATGATCGCAACAATCTCTCAAAATACAGTATTGTAATGGTGAAAATTTCAGAGTTTCAGATTAATTGTGCAGTTGAAAAAAAAACACCCTGTACATTGCTTTTCCAGAACTTTCTTATTCGCTGCAGATTCTACAATAATATGTCATCACCCAGAGGTTTTTGATTTCTTTGGCACACCTCCGGTTTTCCTAGAAAACATTTTCGAAGAAGAGCATTATCGAAATTTGGCTCACAAGCAGTGAGAGTATTCCGCACTAGGTGGGAACGCTGTATATTCCAAGGATGCAAAGTTGTTCGTCACTTCTAAAATATTCTTTTCAAATTCTAAATATATTCTGAATTGAATGATTTCATACAAAATATTAGCAATGAAATATGAATTTGGAATTTGAAAAGAATATTTTAGAACTTTAGAACTGCTTTGCATCCTTGGACAATACAGCTTTCCTACCTAGTGCGGAATACTCTGACAGCTTGTGAGCCAAATTTCGATCATGCTCTCCTTCAAAAATGTTTTCTAGGAAAACCGGAGGTGTGCCAAATAAATTAAAAACCTCTGAATGATGACATATTATTGTATTATCTGAAACAAAAAAGAAACTTATGGAAAAGCAATGTACAGGGTGTTTTTTTTTCAACTGCACAATTAATCTGAAATTCTAAAATTATCACCATTACAACACTGTATTTTGAGAGACTTTTGCGATTATTGAATGTACTCGTTCAGATTGTTCTATACTGCAAATTTCATCAAAATTGAATGAGCCATACCAAAATTTTCAATGAAAGTAGAATCGATTGGAGCGAAATTTCGACATTGTCTTTTTTTGATGGAATTTTCTCAGGAAACTAGAAGTGTGTCAAAAAAAGTAGAAACTCTTAAATAATGACTTTTTATAGTAGAATCGTAAACAGATATCGCAGTTTTGGAAATGCGATGTACAGGGTGTTTTTTCAACCTGCTCAATTAACCTGGAATTATCACAATAACAACCACTCATTTTGAAAAAAACTTTGGAATTAATGAATGTCCTCATCAATATTGTACTTCGCTGAAAATTTCTCTAAAATCATATAAGCCATACCAAAGTTATCAATAAGAGTAAAATCGATCGAATCGGACAAATCACCATGTATATTTTCAACAGAGACCCCCAACCATAAACCAAACAGTGTTCCGAGACTGTTTTGACTAGTGTAAACTTATCCCAAAATCTGACGGTCTCCTACGGAATCACCCTGTATACGTAAAGAATTCACAAATTCAACTCTACATATCCAATGTGCCTTTGAAATTGAGAAATTTTGTAACTCTTGAAATACTTGTGTATTCCAAAGAAATTCTTGAAATGGCTCAACACTTTATCTTAAAGCATCTTTGTCAATGATATACAGTACGTCCTGCCTTCCTTCTACTTTTTGTCGAATTTTGGTGCAAAATATACAAACATCGATAGTTTTGAGAGTTAAAGATGATTTATCTCTTCCGTGTTCGGCACCCTGATTTCGACCAATACCGTTTCAAGTTTGCGACTGTTCTTAAGTGCCGTTGTCTCAACAATACCCTTCAGATTGGTCTTCGATTTCAACTACTTGCTCACCTGATATATGTTTGAATTTCGATTCGATAGAGACAATTGAGACATTTTTTTTTGAATGGAAAGTTATCACCTAGATAGACAGAAAATGATTCCGCCTGTGTCTAAATATTCCTGAAAAATTCAATGGTGAATCCACATCGGTATATATTTCTTTGTTTCGAAGTTACTTTTTTCTGTCACGATTTTCATTTCAAAGATTAAAGAAATCTGGCAGTTTTTGCCATGAACTCATAATCAGTAGATATTTAGATGAATTGCTCTTTCAAAATAAAACACCTCTATATTTCCAAACATTTCGAAACAGCTTGAAATAAGGATAACATTGATTATATTTTGATGAGCTACTCTTTAATGAACATTGTGATCTCGGAGGAGACCGTCAGACTTCAGCAGAAGTTTATACTACTAAAGACCGTTTTGAGACAATGTTTGATTTATGGTTGTGGGTCCCTATTGAGACTATATAATGTGATTTGTCCGATTGGACCGATTTTACTTTCAATGGTAACTTTGGAAAGGGGTCATTCAATTTTGATGAAGTGTTCATTGAAGTTCTATATGAATAAGCATATTCAATATTCCAAAACATTTTTCAAAATAGTCGGTCGTTATTGTGATGATTTCGGATTAATTTGGCAGGTTGAAAAAAAACCATCTACATTGCGTTTCCAAAACTTCGCTATCAGTTTCCGATTCTATCATTATAAGTCATTATTCAGGCGATTTTTATTGTTTTGGCTTAATTTTCAAAAAAGAACATTATCGAAATTTCGCTTCAACGCAATGGGAATTTTCTGGACTAGATGGTAAAACTGTATATTTCAAGGATACGAAGCAGTTCCTAAGTTCTAAGTTGAAATTACTAATTTGTATTTAATTGCTCATATTGTGTATGAAATCATTCAATTTAGAAAATTACTTCATACGCGTCATTCACTACATTATTGAACGAAAACTCTTAACGTTCGCTATTTCATAGAAATAATCCTTTTCTAGAAATTTGGAGGTGTACAAAAAAATTAAATTGAGTAATTTTCTGAATTGAATGATTCTTCACAGAATAGGTATGGTGAGGTAGATACAGATTTAAAAAAAAAACAGTTTTTCGAGAAATTCACAGATTTTCTCTGTTGAATCCGTTTCGTCTTTGTATGGTGGCTTTATAGTTGTGAAGTTGGATTAGCACTTCGATGGTAACCTTCATAAGGAGACCCATTCAATGGTAAAACCACTCTTCTGTATTTCTTGTAATGCAGTTCTTGTATTGAGTTCTCAGAAAATTAAATAAACTCCTTATCATTTCTCCGCTCACAGATTACACACCTAAGACGCTCCATCCTGATCGAATGATTGTTCGTATTCAAAAGAAGGTATCTTATGTCCGAATAATTGAATAACACATATTTGATGATCAACCGCGATAAACGGTTCATCGTCGTTCAAGCTTGTATTATTAGAGAGATATTGTAGTGTCAAACTTGTATGACGTTATTAGCGCAAACGTTATTTTTGACATCTGAGCATGCTCAGATTCAGTTTCAGAATAACGCGACGTTAATATCGTTAGCGTCTAACGTTTATAGAGAGATATTGCAGTGTCAAATTTGTGTGACGTTATTAACGCAAACGCTATTCTTGACATCTAAGCATGCGCTGATTGAGGTTCAGAATAACGCGACGTTAATAGCGTTAGCGTCTAAACGTTATTTACGGAAAATTGCGAGCCGCAATTTACGTTGCGCTATTCTATATCGGAAAGATTCGTTAAGCTTCGGGTCCTTCGGGCTCCGATCACTGTCGTAGAGAAGCTGTTGGTTAATATGTTTTTTGGTGTAAATTACACAACTTTCTCAGATTTCTTAAATCTATTTTGTAATGCCTTCTACACACAACTGATATTAGACATTGAGATTTCTTAGTGCTACCACAGCCATTTTTTTTTCATATATAGGTATTTGTTACTTTTTCACGAATCAAGAAATATTTTTGGAAGCAACATGAGGGGTTTGAAATTAGGAATAGTTTGAACCATGCTAATTATATTTTTCAATATATAACTAGTTCCACTTCTTCTGCAATAGCACCAGCTGAAATTACCGCTTCCGATTCCTTTTTCATTTTATCCAGAATCAGAAAATTAATGTAGAAATGCAAAGGATCAAAGTTTAGGAGTTTGTAACACAAAAATCTGACGTCTCACATAACCTAACCAAACAAACTGATAACTAACGCAACGATATCAAAAACGTGTAGCAATATGTCTACTTTTGGAATGACCGTTAAAAACTAAACGTTATTTTTAGCGTAACCGTAATAAAATAACGTTTGCGCTATTCGAAAGTTGCAAAATCTCTCTATTTACGGAGAATTGCTAGTCGCTATTTACGTTGAGCTATTCTATATCGGAAGGATTCGTTAAGTTTCGGGTCCTTCCGGCTCCGATCGCTGTCATAGGAAAGCTGTTTGTTTAAATGTTTTTTCGTTTTTTGGTGTTAATAATTCAACTTCCTCAGATTTTTTTAATCTATTTTATAATACCTTTTACACACAACTGATATTAGACATTAAGATTCATTAGTGCTACCACAAAAAATTTTTTTCTCATTTAGATATTTGCTACTTTTTCCCGAATTAAGAAATACTTTCGGAAGCAACACGAGGGGTTCGAAATTAGGAATAGTTTGAACCATGCTAATTTTGTTTGTGGAATATAACTAGTTCTACTCCTTCTGCAATAGCACCAGCTGAAATTACCGGTCTCCTTTGTCCAGAATCAAAAAACTAATGCAGAAATGCAAATGATTAAACTTTTTAGGAGTTTAAACTTGAGTTTGTAACACAAAAATCTGACGTCTCACATAACCTAACCAAACAAACTAACAACTCACGCAACGGTAACAAAAACATGTAGCAAAAGATGTACTTACGTTAAAACCGAAACGTTATATTTAGCGTAACCGTAATAACATAACGCTTGCGCTATTCAAAAGTTGCAATATCTCTCTATTTTCTTACCCGCAGTTTATCTCACTCTAGTCCGTACAGCATCTGTTGTGAGGTTTGTGGATTACTCGTATAAAATCTGCAAAAAAGTTTCTGGCTGTTTTCGACTGTTTACGCATATGTGTTAATAAGAGTCTATACGAATTTCAGAGAGTATATCAAAATGTTTCGGCATTAATATTATCCTGTATTTTTCCATAATACAGGGCGAGCCATCATCTATGGTGACTCAGGTGATTCAAAATTCAAAAGTACAGATTAGATCGAATTGAAATCCAGTACTTTATCGAAAAATAACAGTTCGAAGATTCATACAGAATTTAATGAGGATAATTTATCGAAAAAAAATCTGGGAGAACTATGCCGTGAAGGCAGCAGCTTTGCCGAGGCGGCCATCTACGCAATGAACATGCGCGAAAAAGCTGCTGTGCTTTTCTAGATTTTCTCATTCTATATCGATACAAAATCATAATCTATGCTATCACAAACTTCAAAAATTCGTTTATTTTGAATAATTCGGCATTGAAAATGGTCAAAACGGGACGCAAAGTTGAAGCAGGTGAAACACGTCAGATCGCCTTCTACGTCACTCGTTATTGCAAGATTCACCGGTCGATACAGCCGATGCTGCTATTGGCTTGGTACGGAGAAAACTACACGAGAAGAGAGAGATATTGAATATATCCTGGTACGGCACGGGAGGCGCGAAGTTTAGTGCGTTTGAGCAGCCGATATGTGGAGTCAAATTTAAAAGATCGTTTTCTCGTTGAAAATTTAAATTTTTGACGGCGGTTAATGTTTTTCAGTATTTTCACGGATAGAGTATTCGATTTCAATGATGAAAAAAATCAGACGAGAGACCTAGTCTGTTTAAGTGTTCTATTTGTATCAGTGGCTGATGAAAAAAAATCGAATGCGATGAATAAATCATGTATTTGAATAGTTTTCATTCTTAAGTTGCTTTTTTTTACACACATTACAGTCAATTCTTTCCTGGCTAATATATTCATCGGATGCTTAGATCCATAGATGGAGGAAACGGATCCTTTTGTTGAAACTCATGGCACCTCTCACAAACTTGTAACATTCGAAACAATTGTTATCTTTCCTCTTCAATACTCCAAGCTTCTTGTGAGACCATCTAACCTGAAAACATATTGCCAGTTTGAATGTTGGTGCAGCATTATGGCAGATTATAGATGAGGTTGAAATTTTTTTACTTAGGGATTAATGAAGTACCACGAAGAAGATCATATAAAAAATAAAAATATCATCAGCTGAAAGGGGCAAACCTAACGAACTGAGATATAGAAGCAGCATTTCCCTTATGCGATTTCTAAACATACTCTGAAGAAATCTGCCAGATCAGGGGGTTTTATAAATGCATAAACATGCTCCAGTGCAAATGCAGGATAATTTGGGTGGTCTGAATAACTGGTCGAAAATGTGCAAGGTAATATTTGTTTATGAGATACATGTTGGTAGTAAATCAACACTTATATTCTGTGACCAATATTCTATGAAAAACCATTAACACTTATCTATGGTGTGTGTATCTGTGAACCACCCCTTGTAACCACGTGTAAAATAAATAGTCTTAAGTTGAATCTCAACGAGTGCGTTTCATTTTCTTTATGAGCTGCTTACAATAATTCTTCCAGCCTAATTTCATCAATACAAAGGACTGTATGCATCTCATCAAGAACTTTGAACCGGTACTTGAATGGTTTCCTCAAGAAATATCTCTAGGACACTGACCAATATATTCAGTTCTTGCAAAAAATCAATATTGCAGTTTCGGACTGCAAAAATCTTCGTCATGATGTTACATCAAGTAAAACACCTTGTATGTCAATATCTCGATAAATGGATTAAAAGTTTGAAACTACATCAAATACTCTGTAGAACAAGCATATTGGCAATACTTCAACACATGTCAAGAATTCATGTAGCATCAAATTTCGAGTATACCTCAAATAATTGCAAATATTAGTCTCGACCTCGAAACAATGCAAGAGAGTATTGGGTTTTATTAACTTGGACCAGTAATACTGTCGCACCAATTGAATTTGGAAACGTTTTTGAATTCGCTGGAAAACAAAATAAGTGAAGCCGTGAAGAAACTACCATTACATGAGGTGTTATTAGTGGTTTCAAAACAATGGTTGTTCTGTTCATAATACTTGCATAATAACAGAATATATCACCTTTAATTGTAGGTGGATTGGATCCGATACATTAACCAGCAAGTGGTCCGAACTTAACTCCTTTGGATTTTTATCTGTAGAGTGTGATTCGCAAGAGATTTGCTTTGTGCCTTCACCACTGAAGAAATCAAATCAGGCAATAGATTTGAGCAATACATTTCTTACCCAAACGCTTTCCTATAATTTGGTTTTCGGCATCACCCATACATTATATTATAATTTTAATTTTCGAACATTTTGCAAGTCTTACCAGAAAGTTTCTGAGCAATAAATACGCAGTTAATCAAAATGTAACTGAAATAATTCATGAGTTAATTAGGAAATTGATTAGTAGTCTCTGTTGCCTACCTATCTACTCCGATGGTTTTCATTTCGGCACTAAAGAGTTCTGGTAGATTTGATATTATTCCACTACAATATAATATATTCATAGATAAATATATTATTATATAATAACCCTCGAACATTTTTCGCAAAAATGGCAAATGAAATTTCGTATTGGTTTTGGTATTGGAATAAATTTTCCATTGAAAATGTAATTTTTAGGATCTTGTTGAAATTGCTCGAATAAAACTAAATGTGGTGAATGTGGAATTATGTTCCCTTTCCATCGAGGGTATATTCATGACCGCACAAACTGCCGTTCCGGAGATAAATTTTCATATTCAGTAGCAAGGTACGGAAGTTCGAAAAAAGAAAAGAAACCGATATCTTAATATCCATGAGAATTGAAAAAAGAGGACATTCATTGGTTATAATCTATGCTATCACGTCTTCAGATATTTCACATCAACGGTTATTCTATAGACTAATCTTTTCAGCGCATAGTACTCCTCTTTGCATTTTCTGGGTTTTAATGATGTAATGATCTCACCTGAAAAGGATATACATGGTTAAAATTCCAATTTCCAAATAGAGTTCAGTCCTTCTCACTGTCTTATTACGATCGTATCTGTTCATGATTCCATCTCTCAAGAAGCGAAGTTCCCGTATGGTGAGAAATTTCACAATGTTAGTGATACAATTGTGGGGCAACACCTGGCCGAATATTCCTGTGAAGTAATCCTCTGCCACATCCTCCAAATACCTTCTATATAGTCCGTTCTGCAAATTCTCTTGAATATCTTTTCCATACGAGGGAAATTCGCTAGGATCGAATTTATGAATAGCTAATTTCACCTCATCATTTCGAGCAACTCGTACAATTTTTCTTGTGTACCAATAACATCCGGCACAACACAGGTTCGATTTGCCTAGTCCAAATTTGAGTTTAAGAATCTCAGCTTGGCACGATTTGAATTGTGCCAATAGGTCATGATCAGAATTGATAATTTCCAGGATAGATTTTTCGATTTGCTCATTTTTGAAATGTGCTAACATTGCCAAGTGTTTCACCATGAAAGTTACGACGAATTTCATGTCAGAATCCTCATGATTGTAAGCTACATGAAAGGCGGTCATTTCATTCTTGTCCTTTATGTTTATATCAGCTCCGTTTCTCATGAAAAATATACTAAGGTAGTCATGTCCAGTTTCGAGAGCCAAATGAAGGGCCGTTTTCCCAACGTGATTCTTCAGGTTTATGTTAGCTCCTTTCAATACCAACAGTTTCGCTCTCCCTTTAGGGTAAAATATATTTCTAGAAGCTAAATGGTGCAGAGGTGAGTTTCCATTTTGATCTGGAATGTTGGGATCGCTTCCGTATTTCAACATCAGTGTTAGCATCCCTGCCTTAAATCTATAGCTCATTTCTTTAATAGCTAGATTCATGGGTGTATTGCCTTTTTTGTCGATGGGATTCAGTTCTGGTTTATTCTTCAGAATTTCCTCGAGACAGTCTATGGACGAATGCGCAGCTGCATAATGCAGTGGAGTACGTCCAAGATGATCTCTCGAGTTTATATTCAGGCCCTTCTTGATGAATATAACCACCAATGAAGGATCCATAGTGCGGACAGCCTTATGTAAATATGTGGTTCCTCCTTCATCTATTTTCGAATAATTCGCTCCCATATCTAGTAGGGTCTTTATTAGTTCAATATTACCTTTTCGGAAGGCGATATCCAGAAGATTATCATCGTAGTGAACTGGATGATTAACATCTGATATGTATTGTAGAACAGTGTTTATCAAGTCCTTATCTGAAACAAAAGATCATCTGTAATTTGCGAATGTAATAATAAATTCCCTATTCTTGTTTCACGTCCTCCCATTTTATTCCAAGTTGATGTCACAGGAATAGGACTCAATTAAAACTTTTTTAAACAAAGTCAACATTTCGTCGATATATTCAGACTTTTTCAAGACTGAATCAAACAATTACAGAGATGGAAATGGATGTTTCCACAATCACATTTGAACTAACAATACGTCAATAGGAAGAAAATCAATTTGAAATTGGTGCCTGCCTTAGTTTTCTTCAGTTGGTTGAATTGAATGTGTACTAAGGTTGGATGAACACTATTCTTTAAGGTAATATTATTTTCGTCGCAATGAATCATTTCGACATTCGACAAGTAATTAACCGGCGTCTAGAGGAAACATTTGCATGTGAAACTGCCCTGCTAACAGGCAATATTATAAATCACATTGGAACGATCCAGTGTCCGTTAAAATTCATTATACAGGACAGTCAACCTAAGTAGTAGTGAATTCCGTTCAGAAAATTCCGAGAAAATGAATAACATTTTAAAACTCAACAATTACTTCACGTTTTGCGCGCATGTTCTGGGGAACAGCGTGATATCGTTTTGTTCGAATGTATCTTATTTTCAAACTTTTTCCCGACAATGGTCTCAAACCATTCTGTCTGATGGTCCGACCGATTACTTGCTAACCCCCATCGACGCGAAACTTTCAGGGAAGTCTGTATTGCAAAAGGCAGCGGTTGAGTTCGTTATGGGGTCAAATAGGCTAAAACGGCTCAGATCAGTACAGTATTTCTCTTGAATTTAGTGTATGTATTTTACTGGCAACTATGCCACGTTCTTGAAACATATAGTGTTGTTAGATTCTCGAATTATAGGTGAGTTTCATTATTATGCTCCTGTTAAATTTCCCACTACGAGCACAGTTATGTTTTTCTTCCGGAAACTTTCCATCTTCACATTTTTTCCTGTTCAATACGTAAAAAATGAATTATTTCGTTATAACCGAATTACGTTTCGAATATACCGAATATTAAAGTTCGGTTCAACCAAAAGTTCGTTATTTGAAAAAAATTAACACGTCTGATGATACAATTTTTCGTACCTCAAGAATTTGTTCGTTATAAGCGAAAGTTAGTTACGAGCGTAGCCGTCACCAGCGGGCATTACTTTATTTAAATAATATATGAATGGATCGACCGGTGAAGAGAATCATACGTTCCATAAACTGCGTGAATTAACATTGATAAATTGGAAATATTGACGATAACAAATTTGTATCTTGGTTATGGAATTGATAAGATGTTTTTTTGGATTCGTTTAGGATAGCTCTACTGCAGGTTACCGTATGCTCATTTATCAGTAAAACACCCAGCATGGTCAAGTAGGTTTGTAATGCATCATGTACAATTTTATTCAGGTTTTTACCTTCCACTTTTTACCATGAAAATTATTATACATTATAGGTACGGATAGTAATTTCTGCGCGTTTTCATTTTGCATATAGATGTCTGCGGTCTCTGAATTTTAAGCCTTAAAAGATCTCAAATTATTAGGTTGGACTCAATGAGGAACGATTCGCAATGCAATGTTATTATCTCTATGCAACACTCGTATATCGTAGAAGCAGATCCAATGACTACGATATGTTTTTATATAATCTTCAGATTCAAAAAGGGCAAGAAGTATATACCTATTAAGAATAAAAATCTGGAAAAGCAATCACATGAGGTCGGAAGCTTTTATGCATTTGTTCAAAAGTTGCTAAAGCGGTCATCTAATCACTTATTTACCCTGTCAAACGCACCTTTACTTCCTGATTGAAATATTTGGCGTTCTTCTTTCCATATGGCCGAAAATCTGCATGAACCTCAAGCTATCATGGTTCGATCAAGTACTAGATTTCGATTTGATCCGATCTGTGTTTCTGGAGGTATTGGAAAAATTTAATTTTTAACCGATACTTTCATCTATCTGATCATTGGGCAAATTTCACCTATTTACGAATTCTACCTTCATAGTGAACTCAAAACCTACTCTACACCGAATCGAATCGACATCCAGTACAACGAAAGACGACACTTCGAAGGTTCGTGCGATATCTCGTGGGATTATTAGATCGATAAACGCATAAAATAATTGAAAACCCAATTTTTAAATATTTTTTTAATCGATCTTATCGACTGATCATTACGAAATTTTGGCAAAATATGCTCTTCAGTATTTGCCGGCTAATTAATCACCAAGTTCCATCATTACCGGATCAGCATTTTTTTATGTATTTCGGAACTAACAAGGATATCCAGCAAATAACAAAGAAATTTGACATATTATTTCCAATAATCTCCAAATATGAACACTAATCAAAATGAAAGTTTGAATACTACTGCTTAATTTTATTGAAGCTTGATGAATGTTCATTGAAGTTTTCGAAATGAAAATTGGAATGTTTTCGAAATTAGATTATTTTTCGGCGAATGTTCTGGGGAACAGCGTGCTATCGTTTTATTCAAATGTAATTTTCGAATTTTTAGCCGAAAACGGTCTCAAACGACTAGGTTGGACTCACTGATAACGAAGCCGGTGTCAAAATCCATTCTGTCCGACCGACGTCCGTATGCACGATGACGGCGTACGGAGAATCCTATCGACCTGAAACTATCAGGGTAGGTTGCATTTCAAAATGCGACGTTTAAGTTTGTTAATAGGGTCTTTTGAAATTTTGAGGTTATTTTTGTGATAACTCGGAAACTACTGAAACTATTGGATTCGAACTTTTCTCTGAAACTGTTCATTATATTCGGAAAAAAATTTTTTCAAACTTTGAGCTTCGTATTCCACATGCTTGTACCAGATTTCAGTTTGATACGATTATGAGTTTAGGAGATATTGGAAAAAAGATTTCAAATTTCGTAGTTTTTTCCTCGGTATCGTTCTTTTTTCCGGAATAACTAAAAAACCCTGACGTGAAGTCAACAGCTTCTGCGCGCACGTTCGAAGGAGATAACCGCTTGAGCAACGAGTTTGAACTTGCGCGTAAAAGCTGCTGGCTTCATGTCAGTGCTTTTTTCAATGTTCTACTTGTACAATTATGAAATGTCTCAAACAGTTTGGCATTAATATTCTTCAATACCAAAGCAGTTCACATTCGATCGCATTATTGAGGAAAAAGCCTCAAACTTTCAAATATTCGAGGCAAATGACATAATTCGTTTCCAACATCTCCTGAAATAAATATCATATTGAACTGAAATTCGAAGTACTCTTGTTGAATATCAACTTAAATGTTGGTGCAAATTACATTGAAATAGTCTGAATCATTTTCAAAATTGGAATTTTGTTTGAAGAACAATTTGGACAATTTTCGAAAAATTTTTGTCAAACATTTTCCACCATCAGAATCGTATAGCGATTCCGCTAATGCTGTGAGGCGGCATTCTTCAGTCAGTTAGAAGTTTCAATCTGATAGCGTAAGTCGTTTCTCAGATATTGAGAAAAAATCAGAATAACAACGAAATTTCACATCATACGAAATTCTTCATTGAGTTGTGAGCTGGAATTCCTCAACTCCCTACGAAGTTTGAATCGTATCAGTTGTTCTCGGAATATTGAGGAAATAACATTAAAAGTCTAGAAAAGCACTGACGGTTCAAATTCGTTAACAAAGCGGTCAGCTTCTCACGTATTGACCCCGCCAACGCACTTTCACTACCTCGAAATTATGCATGAACCTTCAAACTGCCACTACTTAATCAATAACTGGATTTCAATTCGATCTAATCTTTTTTTGGAAATATTGGAAAAATATGATTTTGAATGGGTATATCTACGGAATCATTGGGCGGATTTCACCCATTCACGAATTCGACCTGCGTAACTGTCTTCTCTACAAATATCGAGTTTTAAGTCGTTTCTTCCGGAAGTTATTGTGTTTTGTTTGTGTTTCGGCCTTTAGTTATTTCCAAAAATTCAGATAAGATCGGAATGAAATCCAGTACTTTATCGAAAAATGACAGTTTGAAGGTTTATGCAGAATTTAAGGAGGATGAAATGATGAGAAGATCACAGAATATTAAATACTTGAAAAAAAAAAATATAATTTTTTTCAAATTGTTCTAATGACACGTTCATCACGAAATTTTGCACAATGTTGTCTATCAACGTCTTCGAACTAGCTGAAAATCAGTATTTCTTGAGTTATACCGAAAAAACAACGATATCGAGAAGAAAACAACGAAATTCTACATATTTTTCCCAATATCTCCAAAATAGCCGTATCGAAATGGAATGTAGTACACCGCTGTGAAATATGAAGTTCAAGGTATAACTGAAATTGTTCTCGTATATGAGCAGTAGTTTCAGGAAAAAAATTTTTTGTAAAAAAATATTTTTAAATTGGATACGAATTCAACGATATTTTGCTTAAAGTTGCGTGTCATTGTGCTCCAACTAACTGCCAAGTTTCAATCCAATCGCTCCATTAGTTTCTGAAATATGAGAGAAATAATCTCAAAATGGCAATAACTCCGAAACTATTTGGCCGATTCGGTCCATTAACGAACTCAACTGCGGCATTCCGATGTGCGAACTACCCTGCTAATTTCCAGTCGCTAGATGGCTCCGTTCGACAGTTATCGTGTCCACGGCCGGACAGAATGGATTTTGACACCGGATTCGTCATCAATGAGTCCAACCTAGTCGTTTGAGACATTTTCGGCTCAATCATCTAAAATTACAGACATTTGGGAAAAACGATAGCACGCTGTTCCCCTAGAACATGCGCTGAAAAACAATGTTGAAATTCATCGGCGTTCCTCTGATCACGATAAATATATACTTTTATAATAAGTATGAATGAACACCTACCTTTATGGGAACCAAACTTTATAATCATTTAGATAGTAAACTTAAATCACGCAATCTCAGACGATTCAAAAATCAAGTAGAAACTCTGCTATTACAGCGTTGAAGAATACCGCTCCGCTGTATTTACGTGGTTCGTACATATCTGGTATTTTATTCTGTTATTCTTATTTTCTGTACTCTGACTTGTCCTACACATTATTCAATGTCTTATGGGATCAATAAATTATTTTTATTATACATTAACGATTAGGTACTCGATTAAAATCAAAAACGAATACAAATATAACTCTCAACTCAACTAACATGTTAAAATAATCGGATTTTAATGGCATTGTCTCCTCAAAATAACAAAGGTTTTGGGATTTAAAAGGTCAGTTAAATATCAAGAACTCATCATTCATGCTCTCGGAAAATGATGAAGAACTATTGAATTCAATTATTTTCATAAAATGCAGGAGTGCTCATTCAACTTATATACAGGGTGTTCTACAAGCTCTATGACAAACTTTGACAGATGGTAGCTGTGCTTATTCTGAACATTTTTTATTCTATGAACATATATTCGATTCGTTTTTGTTAAGAAGATACAAGCATTTGAAAAATCATATTTTCATGTTCAAATCGTAATTATAAATGGAAATTTTGATACTATAAAAATTGTTCAAAATGTCCACGTCTCGCTTGAATGCAAGCTTTACATCGACGAACTAAATCAGATTTGGGTCGTTTCGTATTTGGTTTGCTGCATCTTGAATTCACAATTACTTGATATTGTTGATGAGATTCGATTTCAACATGATAAACAAGCTGCTTCACATGTTTCCATAAATAAAAATCTAAGAGATTTAGATCAGGCGAACGAGGTGGCCATTGTATTGGTCCTCCTTGACCTATCCATTTATTCAGAAAATGTTCATTCAGCCAACTGACTACTTGTCTCCCTCTATGTGGTGGTGCACCATCGTGCTGATACCACATATTTCCTACAATGTTTAGCTCTAAGTCTAAGTTAAAAATCCCACCCAAAACTTTTACACTGAAACGTTGCTGAAATCGTCTTTGTCTAATGGCATATGGATTCTGCAGTGCCCATACATGTTCATTGTGGTTATTGTTGATACCGTCCTCAGTGAAACAAGCCTCGTCAGACCACATGAAAAGCGAAATAAATCTATTATCTTGGGCATGTTGTTGAAGTAACCATCTACAAAATTCTAACCTTCGTAATCCATCGTCACCATGTAAAGCTCCTTCATTTTGTCTATGAAATGGATGCAACATTTCTCCTTTCAAAACAAGCCATACGAAATTTGGTGATAAATGAAGATTAGTAGCTATACGTCGAACACTAATCGAAGGGTTGTCACGGACAGCATCTATTACATTTTCCTCATTTTCTACATTCACTTCAGTTGGCCGAATGGCTTTCTTTGGAGCAGTATTGCCTGTTTCTCGAAGTCTTCGGAATGATGCACAAAATACTGTGTGAGCAGGTTGGTGTCTATTAGGATATTTTCTTCGGTATTCTCGAGCTGCTCTTCTGGAGTTACCATTAGAATACCCATTTTCAAATACAATATCTGCATATTCCTGAGTCGTGAAAGAATGCATTGTTATTCAAAACGTACACCAAGTGTCAAATCAATAATTAAAATAACGTCAGTTACCATATCAACCGATATTTTATGTCCGTCGACTTGATCAAAACATGGGAATACATTTTTTCAAATGCTTGTAACTTCGAAACGAGAACGAATCAGCCCTATGTTCATAGGAAAAAAAATATTTAAAATAAGCGCAGCTACCATCTGTCAAAGTTTGTCATAGAGCTTGTAGAACACCCTGTATAGGTAATTTATTTCGAATGTTGTAACGGCAGTCAGACTGACCATGCCTCGGAATAAATCCTAGAACAGTCCCAACTCAAATGCAGGTACTGATTTCGAATAGTTCTAGGACTGTCCGAGGATAATTCTTAAGAAAACCGAACAGGGATCTAGTCGGTCCTGAAACAGTTCAACAAAACCCGAACGTTTCCAAGTCTACTGCGCAAAGTCCTGTCCTTATAAATATCGAACTTCTGAGCTTTTTCTTTCAGGAGTTATTGTGTTCACGATCGGCTGGTAGGCCGAATTCGTTTATTGGTAAAATCTACCCAATGATTCAGTAGATATGCCCATTCAAACTTTCATTATACCACTATTTCCAAAAATACAGATTGTATCAGGTACTTTATTGAAAAATGACAACTTGAAGTGTCTTACAGAATTTCGTGGGGATAATATGTAGATCGCAGAATATTGAATATTCGAATAGATAAAGTGAAATTTTTATATTGTTCTAATAACACGATCATTCCGAAATTTTCGATGAAGTTGCTCTCCAGCACTTTTGAACTAACTTCCAAGTTGTATCCTGATCAAGTCAGTATTTTTTGAGTTATTGCCGAAAAGAAACAATACCGAGGATAGTACCATGGAATTTGCAGATCTTTTTCCAATATTTCCGAAAATTACATCCGTATCAAACTGAATTTGGTATACTCCTGTATCGGAGTCTAGGTATGAGCAAAATTTCTGCCGAATATGATAAACAGTTCCCGAAAAAAATTTTGGAGAATTTCGTTTGAGACCACTTTTGGAAAAAATCTAAAATAACAGACATTTGGACAAAACGATAGCAGACTGTTCCCCAGAACATGCACGCAAAAACGAAATTCAACTAATTTTTTGTCTGTTTCTTCGATAACAAAAATTGGATCGGATTGAAAGTTGAAAAGTTATTGTCATACAGGGTGTTTCACTATAAACTGGTCGAACATATATTGCCATATAGATGGTATTTGGGAAAGTCATTTTTGCCTTATGACATATACCCCGTTTTCGAAGCATGAGCGAGATACAGTGTGTTTCATGTCAACTTTGAGCAATATTCTGATATCTGTGGTGAGTTATGCGCGACCTTTGAAATAAGGGTTTTTGGTCACATTTTAGTATTTTTTGGTGGTAAATTCAATTGTGGTGTAGAATTCGGGAAAAAATATTTCAAAATGGCGGATGACCTACATTTTCAATAAGAAGTCGAAAATTACAGACTTTGGGCTTTGTTCGTCGAAACAAGCAGGTAAGAATCTTAGTGGTTTGCCTGAATATTTTGTTCGAATATTCTTCAGGGCATAAATTTTCAGCGTTCAAATGTTACATTCATAGAATGTTCAGGACGATGATCTCAAAAATAAGGAAATACGACTCTGAATGTCATTTCGACGATTTCCATACAAATCTCCAGAATTCTGAAGAATCTCGTCCACTTTGAGGTTTGTGTAGAATCAAAAAACTTGATCTTCCAATTTCTGATATCAAAGATGAAAACCCAACTGTAAGAAAGTCTGGAGTATAAAGACTTATATGCGGTACGCCAGGTGGTTTTTACGCGCATTGTTCTGAGGAACAGCGTGCTATCGTTCTGTCCAAATATCTGTAATTTTCGAATTTTTCGCGAAAATTGTCTCAACCGATAACGTTAGACTCACTGATGACGAATCCGATGTCAATATTCTATCTGGCCGGCATCCGTATGCACGATTACGGGCGTACGGAGGATCCTATCGACTTAAAACTTCGAGGGTATGTTGCATTTCAGAAGGCATCGGTTAAGTCTGTTGAGGGGCAAAATCGACCGAACAGTTTCGGAGAAATTTTGAGGTTATCTCCCGGATATTTCAGGAAATCCTTGAGCAATTGGATTGAAATCAAGCAGTTCGTGGAAATTTTTCGCGGAATTTTGGTTAGATCGTTCCATTGTTTCATGCACATATTTTCGCATTTGACAAGCTTGCCAGAGGTTCTAAATTAGCTTAACTCTTTTGTAATCGGGTGTTTGTGAATACACGTCGTAACATTTTGACATATAATGTATAATAGATGCTACTGATCATTCTGAATCGGAAGATAGAAGATGAAACACTGCGACTAGTAGTATTTCTGTATTGTATTCCATTATGTTACCGTTTTCTCAAGTCTTTTTTTTCGATCATTATGTGTCGGTTGATATAATATCTTAATTTGTCATTCAAACGTAGTACGTTGAAGACGATAAAAGTATATCGTAAGATATACAGTATATCGTAAGATATACAGTATATCGTAAGATATACAGTATATCGTAAGATATACTGTAAAGAAAATTCTGTATTTTTTAATGATGACATTATTTAATCGAAAAAGTTAGTGAGACTTTCAATACTTTTTTTTTCAATTTTATGCACCTTCGGGATTTTTATTCATTTTGTAATAATGATTATGAATGTATAAACTATTTCTCTTGAACTCAAATACTATATCTCAAGAATTACAAATGTTATCAGATTTCCTCGATATCTCTAGATATTAAATATAACTTCTGCGATCAGATTGAAAGGTTGTAATCAGTTGAAGAATACCAACGCGCAAGTGAGTAAAATTTTTTTTTGTTGATCTAGTTGTAGAACGTCAACATAGAAATTATTCGGAAATGTTCCCCATTTTTGACGATAATTTTATTTTCTTCGAAGACTATTGGTCAGATTTCTATCAAATTTGGAACATACCTTAAAATCGATATTGAACAACCACGTTACAAATTTTGATAGAATCCGATATGTGTTTTCGGAAATACAAAAATGGTCAAATTTCGTTGTTATTTGAAATTTCGAGGACATTTCCACAATAATTCAAGAAATACAGATGCCATCAGATTTTTTCTGAGGACTGTTAATGAAATTTCAATGGAATTTGGCACATACCTCGAAGTCGATATTCACCAACAATGTTTCAAATTTAGATCTTATCCGATAGTATTTCACGAATATATAGAGAAAGAATTTGTTCAATCTAGTTGTTATTCGAAATGTTGAGGTTACTTCTTCAATATCTCATAAAGAACTTATGCGATCGGATCGACATTTCGTGACTATTTCTGAAATACTGAGTCACATTACTAAAATCGTCTTGAGGATTACAATGGTGAAGAATGTGAAAACAATTGTTTTCTCGAATTTCACGAATATATATTGAAAAAAATTGGTTCCATAGAAACCAAAAATCGGACTGCGATAAAATTCTGCACTTCAAACAGTCAATGTTCACGAGAGTGCTCCATATTACAGTTTGATTTGATATTCATTTGAGGAGATATTAGAAAAGAAATATGTGAAATTTTGTGGCTGTTTGGGAATTTGAGGTAATTTCCTCAATATCTCAAAAACAACTAACGCGATCAGATAACTTATACTTCGTAGATACAATTTTTCGCTAAATTTTATGACCGTCTTACATGCAGAAAATCAAAACAATTATCACTTCGGAAAATTTCCAATTTTTATTTGGAAAAATTATTATTTTGAACCTATTCATCTGATTTCAAGTGAATATAGCGCAGAACTCGAAGTCATCATCAACATTTTCAAAATTTCAGTTCGATATCATACAAATATATGATATATGAAATATGTGAAAACAACATTATCAAATTTCTTGGTTATTTCCTTAATATCGTTGTAACTTCCGAAGTACCTCAAGAAATTCTGATCTGATGATGATGAAACTGCGGATCTAGTTTGCAATTGCTGATCGGCAAATTTGTGTAAATGTTGCTGATCATCGTTCGATGAGATCAATAAAAAAATATTTCTTAAAGATTTTTTTCAAATATTTCATATTCTAGTTCTACTAATCATATGGTCTCCGCGAAAATCTGCATGGACTTTAAAGTTGTCGTTTTCATTTGAGTACTGAATTTTGAGTCACTACGATCTGTATTTCTGGAAATATTGGGAAAATTGTTGTATGGGTATATCTGCGGAATAATTCTATTGCTTTTACCAGTTCGCGAATTTGGCCATCCTAACTATACTCCAAACCTTCGATGCATGTATCAATTGACTAAGTAATTTTTTTTTGTTAGGCTGGTCGTAAACACAATACTTTCCCAAAGAAACGGTCTAGAGACTTGATATTTAAAGAGTAGTTGTTCAACATTTTTTGGATTTTCTGCGTTTTTACTCCCTAAAGAATTATGCAAAATCCCTTCGAAATAAGGTTTAATCGATAGTAGGTTTCCTATTCAATAACGAAGGTAGAACTCGTGGATGGGTAAAATTCGGCCAATTATTAATTTCTCAATATTTCCGAAAATAGGAATCGGATCGAAGTGAGTCAATTTTATCGTAAAATGGTTTCGTTTGAGGTTCATGCAGAATTTCGTAAGGACTGTATGGAAAGAAGATCGACAAATCTTTCCGTTAGGAAGTTAAGCTGCGTCTTGCAGTGAAAGTTTTGTTTATGAAACTATTATCGAATATATCTGCTTGTTTCAGACTATACATTGTATAATTGACTGCAGGGATCAATCATTCCTCACTTACCATTCTTTTTGAATATATTAAAGGCTGCGGAACTGTTTTGGCATTCTTTCAATGGATTTGCCCCTTTTTTGAGAAGAATCCCTATTATTCTTTTATTTTTGGATGTGAATGGTTTACATGAAGTTCGATACAGAGCAGTTTCACCATCCAACGTAGGAGAGTCTACTGGATTAGTTTTCAAAATTTTGAAAATTCCGAAGATATCCTCATTTTCAACAGCATTGTGCAATGAGTACGAAGGTGTACATGAAGAATTACCCCAATAATTCACTACAGTTTCGATGATGAAGTCAGTACATTTGTTAACAGTGTCTTTCATTTCGTTCGAAGCAATTAACTCTCCTGAAGAAATCAATCTGACTTATCAATAACTGTAACTGTTATCACAGGTTCACTAAACTTACACTACACTTATTTTGTTATAGCACGAATCGTCTGGATGTTAGGCACCTATAATGGGAGAGTGACAATTTCTGAATTTCTACCTTCTGCTATAATGCGTCTCTCGTAGCTCTAGGGGTACTCATTTCGTTCTGCAAGGGTGGGAGAAGCATTGAGGGCCTACATCTAGGCAGAGTGGTCTCTTTGTAAGTATACACTACGATCCCAAAATCCTACCTAGCTCCAGAGACGAAACAATGAAACCATTTGCAACCGAAGTTCAGGTAAAGTCGGGAGCCCGTTCAGCGTTATATGGAATTTTTATTTTGTTCGAAATTTTGGCTGGACTTATTCCCTTTTCCTTTCCGATTATCAGAATGACTCAAAGGAACAAGTATTCATACAAAATCATAATGATGATGAATGTATTTTTTTCTGAAAATCTCAATGAGATACATATAAAGGATGTACCTGAATTGGAGGTACAAACAAGAAGCCCATCAACATGATATCGCAAAAATTTTGTTTTCGAGATACATTCAAGTTTGAATTTTTTCAAAGTTTTCTCTCGTAGTTTTTTGCATTTCACAATGTATTCAATTGAAATTTGGCATAGATAGTACAATTTCGAGTTAAAACCATTTGAACGATTCACTCTTAATCCTCGGAAAAATCCGAATTGTCATGAAATTTCAATGGGTAAATTGCGGTGAATAAATTCATTATACAGGGTGTTTCACCATAAACTGATGGTCAAACATATATAGCTGTATAGATGACATTGGGAAAGTCAATGGGGTATGTTTTCGAAGCATAAGCGAGATACAGGGTGTTCAATGTCAACTTTGAGCAATATTCTGATAACTGTGGTGAGTTATGCGTGACCTGTGAAATAATGGTTTTTGGTCACATCTTAGTATTTTTTGGTGGTCAATTCAATTGTTGTGTGGAATTCTGGAAAAAATATTTCAAAATGGCGGAAAATGTACAAAGTTGGAATATTTTTGTTTTTGAATTTGCCGAATTGGATAGGATTATTTCAAAGTACTCAATTTTTTAAGATTTACTGTGAACAAATTTTTCCAAAATTCAGACTCAACTTTTTTTTCACGTGTCTACAGTGAAAAAATATTCACCTAAAATTGTTGAAATCTTTCGAGGTTGAACTAACCTTCATTCTGAACACCGGTGAGAAAACAGAATGAAAAAATATCCATTGGTTTTAATTTTATAGTCTTACAAAGATTCCGCTCGGAGTACTAAAATAATTTTTGTTCAAGAAACCGGTGGCCCTACAGAGGCAAAAATTGTGCTATGGAGCCCCCAGAATGACCTAGATAGAAATATGAATTTATCAAAAAAATTTTTTTTTTCAAAAAAACTGATGGGATTCGAACTGGCTCCACTTTCGGATAAAAGGGTCGGGTATAAGTTGGATTTATTCTGATTATAATAACGTCCGTTACCAAGCAACGGTAGTTCATAGAATTTGACCCTATTTTCCGAATGCGGAGAGAGTTCAATTCCCACCAAAGTTTTTCAGAAAATATTTTTTTCTTGATATATTCATATTTCTAGCAAGGTCATTCTGGAGGCCTATTAGCATTATTTTGGCATCTGTAGGGCCACCAGTTTCTTGAATAAAAATTATGTAAGTACTCCGAACGGAGTCTTTGGAAGGCTATAAAATGAAAACCAATGGATATTTTTCCATTCTATTTTCACCCCAGTGTTCAGAATGAATGTGAGTTCAACCTCGAAAGATTTCAACAATTTTGGGTGAAAATTTTTTTTCAATGTGGACATGTAAAAAAAAAGTTGAGTTCGAACTTTGGAGAAATTGTTTCACGGAAAATCTTACCGAATTGAGTACATTGCTAATTTGGCAATCGAAAACAAAAAATTCCAACTTTGTAGGTTTTCCGCCATTTTGAAATATTTTTTCCAGAATTCTACACAACAATTGAATTGACCACCAAAAAATACTGAGATACTTTGACCAAGAACCGTTATTTCGAAGGTCACGTATAAATCACTACAGTTATCAGAATATTGTTCAAAGTTGACATGAAACATCCTGTAGGTTTTTATGGATTTTTTTCTATCTGCAGCAATGATTCATAAGGATTCGAAAACTAGTTTAGTCTTCTCGTGAAGTGCAGATACTATCATTTTGTTCTTTCTGGGTTTTCACTCCCAATTTCTGAAAAAGCAGAACTATTAAAATTAAAAGAATTTTATTATGGAAAATGCGTTTGAGGATAGCAGGATCAGACTATTCGTCAAAGGCAGTTTCTCGGAAAAAAGATTGCCTAATGAACAATTTCGGAACAATACCTACAAACGAACAACGAAGCGAACTTTAACAACAGAGTATTTGCGGTCCCATGTTTAGGGGACTTTTTCTCTCGAAAATTGCGCAATGAATCACCCCTTTCGTTTCTATCTCCAACTCAGGGTCATTCTGTATAGTGGAATAATCACGAGTCTTCTACCAAATCCTAAACATTCATGAATATTCATGCATGAGAGTCTACATAAGTTAAAAATAGATGTTCAAATGATCAAAAATATCTCCAATTTGGAATTTTTTTCGCACGATAAAAAGACTTTTTCTGATGTTTTAAACACCTTCGTGACACTATTGTATGAATAATGAGAGGGTACTTTTTGGTCTGAATTAGGGAGAAACACTCAATTTGACAAAATGCCGACGTTTCGATATATGTATTTTATATCTTTTTCAGGGCTCCACAATAAATGATATAATAATTAGAATGTGAAAAATATGGTAGGAAACAATATTATAATATTGTTAAGTGGAAAATAAAAACAAACTGTTGAAAAACTCGGAGAAGTAACGAAAATTGATCACAAAACTAGTACTAGGAAGATCAATTAAAATAACTTTAAAATATCGATTTCCATTGAACAAACAATAAATTGTTACTCACACTGTCAGTTGGTCTCTCTTGTCACCTTATTAATTTTTAAAGTTCGGGTGGAACAATACCGATCATGATGAAACGAATACAGAGTTGCTAGATGTGTCAACAACAAAGGCTGGTGGATGCTACATATAGAATGCAAGGTTGACTTTTTTCATTTCTAGCATTTCACAATATAATCTTCTCCTCAAGTTCGTCTGTGTGTCCAAAATTACTACTTCATAGAAGTCGAAAGAGTATAGATCACTAAATGCGTGTTCAGCCAATGCTGTATTGTTAACCTTTGTTCAAGCAGGATTGTGAAAATTAACACTAACTATGTTCGCGGGTCCGATTCCAAACCAGTTCCGTACCGGAGGCATGCGTACTTTGAACAAGAGCGTTCGTGCATTCCGAACTAGAAGTTACGGTTCTTCCTAGTTCTGTGTTCGTGATTTACATCGATTCTGTACAAAATCGATTCCGAACCGGTCCTTGCAGTTCCCGCACTGTTGGAAGAACTAGTGGTTCTAGATTGGTATTATTCTAACATAACCAAGCTTGGACGACAAATCAGTGAATATCGGCTTATATAATCATTTAAACAAGCAATTCTTGTATATATAATAATTATTCGTTTGAGGGTAAAATATATGCCTACAAATATAAAAATAAATTTATAGGTTATATTTTGCTTATCTTGAAATCGGCTGTCACGATTTGGATGGAATTTTGTATTTTTCGTGAAAACGCAATTTTATACAAAAATATATCGATAACAGCTCTTAGGCGAATGTGAATCCTCATGTTCAGACAGCGTATTGTATTTCAAGTTAGTTATAGTTTTATTTTACTCAGAAAAAGACTATTCATGATAGCTTTTCTCGAGCGATGTTTTGAATCTCGATCATAAAAGTGATTAAGATCAAACAATTACTGTAAATTGTTGAAATGCCTAAAAGTAAAGGACTGTTTGAAGAAGTAGTGCCTTGTGCCTTACTCACGTCTATACTAAGGGTTCTACTTCGGTTCCGTAAACGTTCGTGCTGAAAGGAATCCGGAATTGTTTCAGAACTAGACATGCGCACTGTAACGATTCTGGGTGGGTAAGGAGTTGGTTCAGAATTGGTTCGTTATCCGACCCGCGAACATAGCTACTGTCTCTTTTATGTTCAGTCAGTCTTGTTTTTAGGTCTGTCCGATGTACACTTTGTTGCATTATTTGCAATGTATCTTATATATAACATTTGATCTTAATTCCAATGCTGTCTTCGACTTTAATCTAGAATAAAATCTCTTAACGGTTAGTATCAGATGGTTTGTGAGCTACTTCCACCACCTCACTATTCAAAAGTTGTCCCAACCTCCCAGATAGGCCATATATGTAGGGAATCTTGAGAAATCTTTTAGCTGTACTGAGCTGTCTTGGTATTGTTGTTTCATTACTGTATAAAATTTTTTTAATCAGAGGTAAGGGGTAGTTGTTTTCAATTAAGAAGCTCTTATTTAGATCTAAATTGCCAACATGAAACTCGGTGCTAGCTAAATCTAAAATTCAGAGCTACCTACTTAGCTAGCACTTAGTTTTATGTTGGCGATTTAGATCTAATTAAGAACTTCTTAATTTAAAACAACTATCCCTCACCTCTGAATTTTTATATAGTAATGAAACATCAATACCAAGACAGCTCAGACAGCTTAAAGATTTTGCAAGATTCTCTTCATATATGGGATATCTGAGAGATTGGGGCAACTTCTGAATAGTGAGGTGGTGAAAATAGCTTACAAACCAGCTAATACCGTTAAGAGATTTCATTCTAGATTTAAGTCAAAGACAGCATTGGAATTAAGATCAAATGTTGTATATAAGATACCTTGCAAATAATGCAACAAAGTGTACATCGGATAGACCAACATATACCTAATAACAAGACTGACTGAACGTTAAAGAGACTGTGTTAATTTTCACAAAACTGCCCGAACAAAGGTAAACGATACAGAATTGGCTGAACACGCATTTAGTGCTCTACACTCTTTCGACTTCGATGAAGTAGTAATTTTGGACGCACATACGAACTTGAGGAAGGCCGAAGGTCAAGTTCGGAATGAACGAAATCCGCCCAACGGTTCAGTAGGTGGAGGCATTTGAAATTTCATCATCTCAATATTCACAAAAATACAGACACGATTCAGTCAAAATTCAGTTCGAGGATAGACGTTAACCTTGATCGAATTTCACATTAGCTACTGATTTTTTCTAAATTTATATACAGTGTGCTCCGTTTTTAAAAATTTAGTCAATCCCAAGAAAAGTAAATCTACCCGCTAGGTAGATCTGGGCGCTTCTACGTAGCTATCGTTTAAGTAGATCTACAGTCAAGATCGATCCATCCCTAGGTAGGTCTAGGCGCCTACTAGATCTCTTGTAATTTAAGTAAAAGGTGGGTCTATCGTCCAAAAAACGCTATAAATATATATCTCGAACGTCAAGGACTACTCAACTACGTCAAGGAATAATAGGATCGGTCGCCGCGCTTTTTCACACTATTGTCTTCGATCGGTAAAATGTCCTCAATACTTAAAATATTATCTTGGTCATGTTGTCAAATGTCTGTAATTTTTATTTTTACCGAAAGTGGTCTGAAACGTCCAAGTTATGCGCACTGATGATGAGGTCAATTCAATTCTGTCCGACCGGCCTTCCGCCTGAACGATAATTTTCGAACAGAAAGATCTAGCGACTTGAATTTCAAGGTTTGTGGCCAATTGAAATGCGGAGGTTGAGTTGGTGAGTGGGCAATATCGGCCGAACAGTTTCTTAGTTCTCATCTGAATTTTTTTCGGAATTAATCGAAATTAGGTATATTTCTTGAAGTCTATAAACATTGTACCAAATTTTAGGACGATATGATAATCATTATAAGAAAATTTAGGCAGACTACAAGAAAAAAGGAGACAATCATCTTTTTGAAGTTATTTTTAGTTAATGACCCTGTACAGGGTGATTGTTTATATTTTACTCAATAGATATCTCATTAAATATTTATCTCACAACAACGTTCAAATGAGCAAGTATATGAAATATTCATTGTGGGAATTCAGAATTCAATAGTGGAAAATATTGAAGGGCATCGTTAACCTAAAAATTGTATGTAAACGGCTTTTTTCTTGAAGGTACACCCTATATTTCATTTTTCTTATCGGTAGAGCTTTGCCTTCCGATTTCAAATATACAGGATGTGCAAGTTATCTTTGGCCAAATCTTACAGGATAATTCTACAGGAAATTTGCAACGAAAAAGTTTCAATAGAGTAGAGTTCAATTATCTTCTGTTGTGAAGTTATTCAAGATTTCAATGTTTTATGATGTTCCACCATTTTTCCACTTAAAACAAAGCCTAACTTGAAAATCCTAATCTTAATCCGAATTCGTTGTACACTATCAGAAATAGTGGAAAATTCTCACCAGACTTACGAGTGTTTCCGTGGATATTCCATGGAGCACTAGATTGTTATAGGGCGGTAGAGAAAAACAAGGGCATAAAAAATATGACTTTCTCCAGCCTTGAATTTGCATCGAATTCACTCTAAATATAGTATAATAAAGGGATACTGACTTTCTGTACAGAAACTGCCTGATTTCTCGAGCTTTCGAATGGCGTATAAAATATCGAAGAAAAACCTAATTCCTATGGACATATCGACCAACTAATGATAAAAACCATAAAAAAATACTCCTTAGACAAGTATTGGCAACTTCATGTTAATTATTTATTATAACATGTTTGATATTTTTCGCTCGCTCATCCGAATACCAGCTTTATTTTTTGCACGCAAGTTCTGGGGAAGGGCGTGCTATCGTTTTGTCCAAATGTCTGTAATCTTCGAATGTCTCACTGATGACGAAACCGATGTCAAAATCGATTCCGTCCGGCCAGCCGACGACACGATAACTGTCGAACGGAGCAAGCGTGGTTTTCCTCGTTGTGTCCTTCAATAATGTGTTGCTTTATACCTCTTATGGCCTCGTTCAATTTAAATTTACTTACTCTTTTCCTTGTGATTTCATATATAATTAATTATTAACTGTTCAGTAACATCAATGTTTGAAGGATCTTTAGTTTCTAAGTGACCATTAACTATATCAATAAGATTTTGTTGGGTTAAAGAATAAATAGAATTATTGCAGCCGGAATTTTGCGTTTTGCGCGGTCGAAAATCAAGTTTTAACAACCGGTCATTTAATTTCAGAAAAATCTGTGAAGCTATTAGAAAGCTCGGAGAAAATTTACCTAAACACTCTTGAAGGTATACATATGTTCAGGAGAAAAGACAGATTGCTGAACAATGAGCTCACCCCCATTAGTAACCCATTATTCAAAATATTCACCTGACTCACCCTTGATAGCCCAGCACTACACTAATGACCTTAACAACCCTTTCCTATTGGTCCTGTACACCATCCTCTCACTAGTGCAACAGATTTGCTTGTAATGTAGTTAGTAACGATATGTCTTTGACAAAGGAATCTTGGTTTCCGCAAAATGCGTTAGACGCAGAAAGTGTAAGTGGATAAGAGAGTAGTTACACACTATTTTGTTTTATATCTTCATTTATACTATGTCCAATTTCCATTGAAGATCAAAACCAATATTTCGAACTAGGGTAGCATTCTTTTCAAACTAAAAATTAAAATATCACAAACCAACAAAAAATAAACTCGAATCTTTTATCATCTGCATATTTCACTATATTACGAAACTCGCAACATGGCGCCGAAAACAGTAAATAGTGCTGAGAAGATTTGCAATAAGTGTACGAAAGAAGTAAATATCATTGTTATACTTGTTCGAAGTATAGTGAAACCTATCATCCCAGCTGTATTTTAAAGGTTTGTGGAATAATGTGGGAAGTGATGGAGCAATTGTTTGTTTTAAGGACATAACCTCTAAACAATGTCTGAGCAAAAAGGAGGGTTGGAGATTCAGAAATTAAAAACTCGACTATCTGAGTTGAATGAAATGTGTTTTGAAGAATCAATCAGTGAACAACAAATATACTGTTCCAAAAACTCTTCCAAATACTGCTCAAACAATTTCGGAAATGAAGTCGGCAAGTCCGATGAATGAGGTTAAAACCTACAGTACTAAAGAATTGAGGTATTTCAATGTAATAATCGATGAAAAACTGATTTGATAAAATAGGAATAATGAGAAAATATACAACACTACTTGAGAAAGTTAATACAAGCGAAACCAAATCGCCATCTGTGAATTCAATTTCCAAGGAAAAGAAATATGCAAATTGATAACATGAAGGATTCTGTCAGAGAAAATAAATCTGAATCGGCATTCTCGAAGGAAAGTAAACTTGAATCGGCTGAGAAGAACGCTACAAACAAAACAGAAAACTATTCCAAGGGTATAGCCAAAAAAAAAAGGAAATAAAAGTGAGGACGAAATGAAAGGCTCAAACACACAAAAGGAGAAAATCAACATGGAAGAAAATACAATCAAGAGGAACGAAACTGGTGTAACTGGAACCGATCCAAACTTGTCCGTTTTTTCGGGTGCTCCACGGCGTGTTTGAATTTATGTTGGACGCATCGACAGTAAGGTAAAGGAATCTCATATTCAGAGTCATCTTACGAAACATTTTCCAGATGAAAATTTCGACGTTGGAAAACTATGCATATTTTTTATTTTGATTTTTTGGTCTCTTCTCTTTCTATGAAGAAATGTTCAATATACTTCAAGGAATATACTCAATATGACTTCTATCGACTCTGACAAACAGAGTTAATATAACAAGGGGTTTGCGGAAAACCTATCAGGTTATAAAGTTTGTAACTCGGTAAGTTCGAGAAAACCCCTGAAAATTATCATTTCCAGCTCAAGCTATGACAGAATATTCGGTTGCTGGCCTATATGTAATCGAATTTGTATTTTTCAAGTATTACTTTCTTTTATCTCAACAAGATAATTGACCCACTTGACTTGGTTTGTCCAGTCTATATGTAGGTACTATCAAAGATCTTAAATCTCTTGGTACTATCTCTCAACGTAAGAGGTCTCGATACTATTCGGTTAAATTTATGTTCAATTAAGCTAGAGGGAAATCAGATGAGGATATTTAAATTTCCATATGCTGCAGGTTCACCTTGAACGATTCACATTTATTTCCATACAAAATGATTACCAGCAATAAAATGCACTTAGCAAACACAGTATATAGGAACAGTAAAGAAGCCAAATATTTCCTCATCACCACGACTGCCACTGCCAACCAACATACATGTTATTGGCATTTTTCGATTAATAAGATGCGAATTCATCACAATGCATATTTCCACTGATTTGAGACACTTAGAAATGCCCTAAAAAGGCCAAATGAATAGCACCAGACACCTAGTAAACAAACGTTGTGTGCCCTCTCCCTCCATGTTGGATTTATTTTGACAGGACATTGGAATGCCTAATGGAAAGTGTCTCTCTTCTCGGTTTGACAATCAGTGGAAATCTTACGTGGATTCACCATGTCTACTGCAATATTCGCAGTACGACAAATTAAGAGCATACTAACGGAAAACGAGGTATTCCTTACATATCATGCACAGTTTCATGCACGAATAACCTGAGGCATAATCTTGTGGGGATCATCACCGGGCGCAGTTCGAGTCTTCCTGAAACAAAAAAATGTCATACGACTGATGGCAGGAATCGACCAGATGACTAGTTGCAGGCCATCCTTCAAAGAATATAACATACTCACCGCACCATGCTGCTATATCCTAGAGTGCCTCCTGTACATCCATGAAAACAAGGCCACTTTTGTAAAGCATTTCTCTGTTCATGATCACCAAACAAGATCTAGGGATAAGTTCCTGACTCCATACCATAGAATTAAGAGATCGCTGAGCACACACCTTTATGATGTCTCAAAAATGTTTAATATAATTCCAGAGCACTTAAAATCACTCCGTTGTGCGGTTTTTCAAAGATTAATCAAATCTCTACTGATCGAGAATGTCTTGACCACCATGGATGAGTACGTGTCATATAAGTTCGAGTCTAGACTGGTCTCATTGTATGTGTATATTACTTGTTCAATACAATTTTAATCATTTGTTATTCTGAATAATCCACTTTACACATATTATATGAGATAATTTGACCAACCCTGTAAAATTTTGAGGAAAAATGAATGAATATGAATACTATACTTTTTTCTTAGGGCTCTTTTAAAAGAGGTCTTGTAAAGTACCCCAAGTCATAAATACCTACTAGCATTGTATAATCCCTCTTTATACAATGCTACTAGTAACCAAATTGTCGTAAGGATACATAAATGCTGCAATCTGCAATATGCGGAGTCAACGACGGAGGCATTTGAGGAACGCTATGGATTCTATCCGATAACAACGCAGGCTTTGCATTCAAGAAGATGGCATAGGCTTATTGACAATTTCGTGTGATAAGTTTCAACGTTGTTTGAATACTAAGGAATTTAGTGAATAATAACTAACTATTTGAGTTTATTGTGGATAGAATACTGATAACAAAACTGTCACAATGACCGTTTAATATCCTGGGACGTCGTATCATTAGTAGTAATAGTAATAGTAATTTATTAATTTATTTATTTATTTATTTCCAAATACCCCAGTCGATATCGCGTTACAACAATTAGAAGAATGGTTGCTCGAATTGAATCTTCCTCGGATAGAAGTCGATGAGTTGCTGATGTTGACCTCCCTTTGTATGGAGCAGAATGTCTTTTTCTTATTTTGTTATATTCCGGTCGACTCAGTGGCACCCTGGTCACATAAAATAGCCAGCCTACACTTTTTTATTGATCGTTTATTCAAGATACCGCTCAGTGAAATTAATTCCAACAAAGAACAAAACAAAATTTTCCAAATTGCTGAACACAACGGTTACAATAAACACTAAGTACGAAAATTGATTATCAAACATGAAAATTTTTCAGAGACATAACTTTAATGAAAGAAACGGGAAAAAAATGGTTTCAAGGCATTTAAGTATCACCCTGAAACCTACAAGAAAGTTCTGAACATTTTCAAAAAAGTAAATATGAAATAAGCTTCCACGACTGCCACGAAAACCAGACAACTTTTGGGAAATACGTTCGATGAAATTCCGGATGAATTAAAATCGGGCATATACGAAATAAAAGGAACAGATGAGCCATATCCGTTACAACCATTCTGACAAATCGGCGGTCGCGAATCAAGTTTTAACAACCGGTCATTTAATTTCAGAAAAATCCGTAAAGCTATTAAAAAGCTCGGGCAAAATTCACTAAATAATCTTGAAGGTATACATATGTTCAAGAGAAAAGACAGATTGCTAAACAATGAACTCACCCACATTAGTAACCCATCATTCCTAATATTTACCTGACGCACCCTTGATAGCCCAGCACTACCGTAAAGACCTTAACAACCCTTTCCCATTGGTTATGTATACCATCATCTCACGAGTGCAACAGGTACGCTTGTAATGTAAAGTTAGTAAGGATATGCCTTTGACGAAGAAAACTTGGTTTCCGAAACGTCCGTTAGACACAGAAAGTGTAAGTGGATTAGAGAGTTGTTACACACTGTTTTGTTGTTAGTAGTGAATAATAATGTTCCCTCGGATGGTGTATATCTACGTTTTTGTTCATTGACAGTTTCACATTCATTGTCCAATGAAAAATTAAGATTTAATAAAATTCAACAACCTCTCTTCAATAAAAATGAGGCATTTCTGGAATCAATTTTCATGAAGCATTGCGGGACGTAATTCAAAGTACAAAAAGACAAAAGATTGTTTCTTCAGAAAATTTTATAATCTTTTATTTTCTTGATCATCCCAGTAGCCATAGTATTTCAGGGAGATGCCAATGATACTACCTCAGTCCAACAAAAAATGTTTTGCTCTTCCCAATAGTGTTAAATGATTCACGATTTGGATTATAGTTTCGAGATATATCCCTTGTTTATAGTTAAAAAATTGTGAAACTTTCCAAAATATTCAAATCTCAGGGGAATAACGAATTAAAACAGGTAGTAGGCAGAAAAAGTGATAAACATCGTTTAATATCTCATCATACAGAATCAATTAGTTGCTTCTCACTACTATTGGCAACTACTGAGAAGCGATACTCCCTTTGGCGATAGGAAATCGAACCCGTCCAAGCTAGTAGTTTTCCGGCATGTCCGTTATTCTAACGTGTTTTGCATACTTTTAGAGTTCATTTTCGAGTTATCGTGTTCTCCGAGTTAAAATTTTGGTATACCGAAAGTATTTGTAATATTCATAAATCGATTCGTTCCTTTCCGATTGTATTAGTTCGAAATGGCATCCTCCCGAAACGACTATTGTTGTGTGTCGTAACTCAATGTTCTTCATGGTCAAAGAAGGAAGGATCATCTTCTGCTTCAAGTCTTAATTTTTTACGAAGTCAAATGAAAGTAAAGTTTTTTGGAAACAGCATTTGGCTGGGAAGTCATTCGTATATATTCTGGTTGAACTGGCACTGAAGTTTTTCATTTCACTTTTATCTTGAGCTATATGAATATAAAAATTATTAACTGACCGCCTCTTCCTTTTCTTTCGAAAAACGATGCTAAACGAATTGAAGCAGAAAAGCTGTTTTATTATTTTATTCGTTGACACTTTTTTAATATGGCCTACATTCGGTACTTATTCACATTTATAATAATGTTGAATTACTTGTTGAGGGGCCAAATATTCCAGAAATTCAAGTAATCTTAGATATCGGTTCATTTTGATCCATCATGCAACTAAAATATCATCGAAATCATCCTCCAGGAACGGCCTTGAGCACTATTTTATATCGTGATCTGAACGAAAAGTTCCTACGCAATAAATCTGCTTAATAAATTTCTGTTCTCCACCACATTTTTTCATGAAACTACTAGCTTGGACAAGATCCGAAATTATCTGTTGGGTCGCTGGCATTTTCACAGAAGTTTCCAATATCCATATTAACTAATTTGGATCTCCAAAAATATTTTTTATTATTTCCCGCATTATTTGGTCAATATGTCCATAAATATGAACTCTTTCGTTACAGTAACGCTATGTCTTTGACAAAGGAAACTCGGTTTCCGAAACGTGCTTTAGACGTAGAAAGTGTGAGTGGATTAGAGAGCAGTTACACACTGTTTTGTTGTCTGTTTATTCAACGGTTTATGAAATCAGGGACAGCTTTCATATGAGGTACGCCAAATTCATACTATCAAAAGTGAATATATAATTCCATAATTTCCAAATGAATACGAAATCACGAGAGAAATTCGTTTTTTTCCATAGAAAACAATGCATTTTAGTTTATTGTTAGTCCTCCGGTCTCTCTCAACTGTCAAAACTGCTCGTGACCTATGGGCTTACTAGAGAGAAGGATACAAGAGAAGAGAGAGATAATGGATATAACCCGGTGCCACAGAATAGAGAAGCTTCGATCGTTTGAACAGCCAATATGCGGGAACAAATTTGAAAGATCCTTTGAAAATTGAAATTTTTGAGAGCGATCGTAGTTTTTCAGTATTCTTACGGATGGAATATTCGATTCCAATGATAACGATGAAAAATTATTCAAATTCGTGGCCGAAGCGATCATCTATTCACGTTTTGACCCTGCCAGACGCAGATTTACTTCTTGATGGGGAAAGTTGGCGATCTTTTTAATTCATATGAACCTTACAAAATTCTGCATGAACCTCAAACTGTCATTTCTCGATCAAGTACTGAATTTCAATTCGAAATACTGGAGAAATTAACTTTTGAATGAAAACCCTCTTCTGTAGAATCATATGGCGAATACTACCCGTTTAAGAAATTGACCTTCCTAATTGAACCGAAAACCTACTATGAATATTACTTTTTGAGATTATTGATTCTTGAGATATTGAGGAAATAAAGTTAAAATTTCGATTAACAACGAGTTTTGACATATATTTTTCCTCATATCTCCATAAATAAATATGGGCTCGAATGAAAATTTGAAACATCATTGTTACATTTTTGCTTATAAGTCTGTGCCAAATTCCATTTGAATCTAATAAATAGTCTCCGAGAAAAAAAGCATGAGGTCCATTTATCCCAGTAACGAACTAGAACTAGATATTCAAACTCCAAACCTAACCTGACGGACAGAATTCAATTTGAGCTCGGATTCTTCATCAGTGTGTCAGGCCATTTTTCGGGGAAAAAAAATTTGAAAATTACAGGCAGGGCGACGACTCGATAACTCGCTGTTCCCCACATCGAGCGCGTAAAAATTTGATTGGACTACAATGAAATTATAACGAAGAGTCAAAAGAAATGACAATTGAGTGTTGAGCTATTAAGCTTATTATAAGGAGTTTCCCTACCGAATGCTCAAAAACAACAAATTTTACAAACGTTGTGACGAAACGATATGCCGATAATCCCTAGCACAAGCGAATAAAACTGGAACCAACAAGGTACAGCTTGGTATTTCATTATTCCTATAATATGTGAACTGCATTTCGAAGCTGAACCTACCCGGAATGGACTGAATGAATACTATGTGAGTTTACAGCCATAAAAACGAAAAACAATCCATGAAAAAATAAAATGAACTTTGAAAAGTGGTTTTCAACCAACAATTTTTCAATAATCAAAAACAAAACAGTTTACAGGTGTTACACACAAAAAAATATTCAAACAAGAATTCCAACAAATTATGAAAATTATCAGAGGTAGATTCACATATACCTACTTGGAGGGTATCATGTTAACACCCTTCATGAAAAAATTATGTTGATAATCAACATATACATTGAATATTCAACCGGTGTTGACATATTTCACTCTGATTCGAATAAATACCTCCACCAAAAAATGTTACAGAATCCGAAAGTGCCAAACCAAAGCACAAAGGCAATAAATTTATTTACACGGTATTACTATTGTATAAAAACTTTATACAATGGTATTATATATTTATTCTTTCGAGAATAAGCAGTACATTTTATATAACAAACAATGTGTAATCACAATATTAGCAGAGGAAATGTAAACGGGGTACCATACGTATGATACAAGAGCATGAATGAGGGGAACCCAAATATAACAATATACAACGAATGATACAATGAAATGAACAAAATACAAAAATTAAAAGCAAACAGTACTTCGAATATAACAAGGTAACTTATGGAGGCAAGATTTCCTTTTTCTGAAAAAAATTTTTCAGTTTAAATTATTGAAAAAAAAGTGAGAACACGCAATGTTGCCAATTTTATATCCGAGAAATTTTATGAAACAAAAACTGAAATTGACCAAAAATGAAAAAATAAATTACATTACGCATTCCAAAAAGAATTGTGCAGGAATATGCCAAAAAAAAGTTTCCATAGAATAATCGCTGCAGAACGACACCCTGTTTTCTCCTATTAATGTCCAAATTTCTCGCATTCTAATATTTCTCACGACTATTGGCAATGTGCCAGCATGCAGACCGTGGACAGGTGCCTTCACTTGAGATAAAAACTAAGTTTTTTGGAACTGTGGCTTTGGTGACGAAATCCACGAAGCCGTAATTTACGATCCGTCGGTACTGTTTGCTCTTCAAGCACAGATCAGCCGCTCATAACACGGGCGACGCATAGCAGATCCCTCATGACACAGAATTAATGAAGTTACATACAAAGCTTCTTTAGCTACATAGCAAACAAATTGAACAAATTATTATACAAAATATGAAACATCACCAGGACATAACTGTCCTTAACAATTAAATATAAAAAACATGGAAAAATCTCATGTTCTACAAACAACATCGAAAAATGAAAGGTCTGATAGAAAGCCAGTATATGCTAGAATATCAGAATTCGAGCTGCCTGACTTCTGCAACATACTATAAAAAATTTTGAAGCTGAGCAATTGATTTTGTGATGGAATAGATTTCACGTTTGAATACAGTGTTGAATTTGAGTGCTATTGTGATATTATGTAGATTCGATAAAAAATATTCACATCTTTCATGTAGGTACCTAAGTTTTGACTGATTATAATATCTCGCTCAACTCTGAATCGAAATCCTTATCCGAAAAGTCAGTCAGGTATACGCTGAGTAGGAGAATGAAACAGCGTTTATCATCATGAAATGGAGCATTTTCAATAAATCAAGAAAAAGTAGAAATATACTCACAACTTTGACCATCATATCATAAATGTTACAATTTATGGAAATAACATCACATTAAATTATAGTCAGTTGAATACCCAACATTTAGTCCAGTCAAAAATAAAATCTATCGAAACATGAAAACAGAAATATGTTCATTCGAAAAATATAAACACATTTACAACTAAACAGAATAGGTATACGAAAACACAAAATTTTCAAAGAGAAATATCTTGTTTGAGACATACTATGATAGTAAACAATATTGAAAAATGTGATGAGAACCCTTAAAGAACCATAAATATATGTAACGTATATGTTTGCATTTTTTTAATTTGTTTCACACAAGGAGCACAGTCAGTTTTCTCCTGTCTGAATCAATTTTTTGCTTGCTGATACCAGGATCCACACCAATCGTTGTTGCACAATAAACCAGATCAAAAGAACAAGTTTTTCAGATAAGTGATGGAAACACATCATAGTTTTTTTTTTGTGAGAACTGGGAACAACTCCAACATTTTTCTTGGATTCCAACGAAAGTCCAAGCTAGTAGTTTTCCGGCATGTCCGTTATTCTAACGTGTTTTGCATACTTTTAGAGTTCATTTTCGAGTTATCGTGTTCTCCGAGTTAAAATTTTGGTATACCGAAAGTATTTGTAATATTCATAAATCGATTCGTTCCTTTCCGATTGTATTAGTTCGAAATGGCATCCTCCCGAAACGACTATTGTTGTGTGTCGTAACTCAATGTTCTTCATGGTCAAAGAAGGAAGGATCATCTTCTGCTTCAAGTCTTAATTTTTTACGAAGTCAAATGAAAGTAAAGTTTTTTGGAAACAGCATTTGGCTGGGAAGTCATTCGTATATATTCTGGTTGAACTGGCACTGAAGTTTTTCATTTCACTTTTATCTTGAGCTATATGAATATAAAAATTATTAACTGACCGCCTCTTCCTTTTCTTTCGAAAAACGATGCTAAACGAATTGAAGCAGAAAAGCTGTTTTATTATTTTATTCGTTGACACTTTTTTAATATGGCCTACATTCGGTACTTATTCACATTTATAATAATGTTGAATTACTTGTTGAGGGGCCAAATATTCCAGAAATTCAAGTAATCTTAGATATCGGTTCATTTTGATCCATCATGCAACTAAAATATCATCGAAATCATCCTCCAGGAACGGCCTTGAGCACTATTTTATATCGTGATCTGAACGAAAAGTTCCTACGCAATAAATCTGCTTAATAAATTTCCGTTCTCCACCACATTTTTTCATGAAACTACTAGCTTGGACAAGATCCGAAATTATCTGTTGGGTCGCTGGCATTTTCACAGAAGTTTCCAATATCCATATTAACTAATTTGGATCTCCAAAAATATTTTTTATTATTTTCCGCATTATTTGGTCAATATGTCCATAAATATGAACTCTTTCGTTACAGTAACGCTATGTCTTTGACAAAGGAAACTCGGTTTCCGAAACGTGCTTTAGACGTAGAAAGTGTGAGTGGATTAGAGAGCAGTTACACACTGTTTTGTTGTCTGTTTATTCAACGGTTTATGAAATCAGGGACAGCTTTCATATGAGGTACGCCAAATTCATACTATCAAAAGTGAATATATAATTCCATAATTTCCAAATGAATACGAAATCACGAGAGAAATTCGTTTTTTTCCATAGAAAACAATGCATTTTAGTTTATTGTTAGTCCTCCGGTCTCTCTCAACTGTCAAAACTGCTCGTGACCTATGGGCTTACTAGAGAGAAGGATACAAGAGAAGAGAGAGATAATGGATATAACCCGGTGCCACAGAATAGAGAAGCTTCGATCGTTTGAACAGCCAATATGCGGGAACAAATTTGAAAGATCCTTTGAAAATTGAAATTTTTGAGAGCGATCGTAGTTTTTCAGTATTCTTACGGATGGAATATTCGATTCCAATGATAACGATGAAAAATTATTCAAATTCGTGGCCGAAGCGATCATCTATTCACGTTTTGACCCTGCCAGACGCAGATTTACTTCTTGATGGGGAAAGTTGGCGATCTTTTTAATTCATATGAACCTTACAAAATTCTGCATGAACCTCAAACTGTCATTTCTCGATCAAGTACTGAATTTCAATTCGAAATACTGGAGAAATTAACTTTTGAATGAAAACCCTCTTTTGTAGAATCATATGGCGAATACTACCCGTTTAAGAAATTGACCTTCCTAATTGAACCGAAAACCTACTATGAATATTACTTTTTGAGATTATTGATTCTTGAGATATTGAGGAAATAAAGTTAAAATTTCGATTAACAACGAGTTTTGACATATATTTTTCCTCATATCTCCATAAATAAATATGGGCTCGAATGAAAATTTGAAACATCATTGTTACATTTTTGCTTATAAGTCTGTGCCAAATTCCATTTGAATCTAATAAATAGTCTCCGAGAAAAAAAGCATGAGGTCCATTTATCCCAGTAACGAACTAGAACTAGATATTCAAACTCCAAACCTAACCTGACGGACAGAATTCAATTTGAGCTCGGATTCTTCATCAGTGTGTCAGGCCATTTTTCGGGGAAAAAAAATTTGAAAATTACAGGCAGGGCGACGACTCGATAACTCGCTGTTCCCCACATCGAGCGCGTAAAAATTTGATTGGACTACAATGAAATTATAACGAAGAGTCAAAAGAAATGACAATTGAGTGTTGAGCTATTAAGCTTATTATAAGGAGTTTCCCTACCGAATGCTCAAAAACAACAAATTTTACAAACGTTGTGACGAAACGATATGCCGATAATCCCTAGCACAAGCGAATAAAACTGGAACCAACAAGGTACAGCTTGGTATTTCATTATTCCTATAATATGTGAACTGCATTTCGAAGCTGAACCTACCCGGAATGGACTGAATGAATACTATGTGAGTTTACAGCCATAAAAACGAAAAACAATCCATGAAAAAATAAAATGAACTTTGAAAAGTGGTTTTCAACCAACAATTTTTCAATAATCAAAAACAAAACAGTTTACAGGTGTTACACACAAAAAAATATTCAAACAAGAATTCCAACAAATTATGAAAATTATCAGAGGTAGATTCACATATACCTACTTGGAGGGTATCATGTTAACACCCTTCATGAAAAAATTATGTTGATAATCAACATATACATTGAATATTCAACCGGTGTTGACATATTTCACTCTGATTCGAATAAATACCTCCACCAAAAAATGTTACAGAATCCGAAAGTGCCAAACCAAAGCACAAAGGCAATAAATTTATTTACACGGTATTACTATTGTATAAAAACTTTATACAATGGTATTATATATTTATTCTTTCGAGAATAAGCAGTACATTTTATATAACAAACAATGTGTAATCACAATATTAGCAGAGGAAATGTAAACGGGGTACCATACGTATGATACAAGAGCATGAATGAGGGGAACCCAAATATAACAATATACAACGAATGATACAATGAAATGAACAAAATACAAAAATTAAAAGCAAACAGTACTTCGAATATAACAAGGTAACTTATGGAGGCAAGATTTCCTTTTTCTGAAAAAAATTTTTCAGTTTAAATTATTGAAAAAAAAGTGAGAACACGCAATGTTGCCAATTTTATATCCGAGAAATTTTATGAAACAAAAACTGAAATTGACCAAAAATGAAAAAATAAATTACATTACGCATTCCAAAAAGAATTGTGCAGGAATATGCCAAAAAAAAGTTTCCATAGAATAATCGCTGCAGAACGACACCCTGTTTTCTCCTATTAATGTCCAAATTTCTCGCATTCTAATATTTCTCACGACTATTGGCAATGTGCCAGCATGCAGACCGTGGACAGGTGCCTTCACTTGAGATAAAAACTAAGTTTTTTGGAACTGTGGCTTTGGTGACGAAATCCACGAAGCCGTAATTTACGATCCGTCGGTACTGTTTGCTCTTCAAGCACAGATCAGCCGCTCATAACACGGGCGACGCATAGCAGATCCCTCATGACACAGAATTAATGAAGTTACATACAAAGCTTCTTTAGCTACATAGCAAACAAATTGAACAAATTATTATACAAAATATGAAACATCACCAGGACATAACTGTCCTTAACAATTAAATATAAAAAACATGGAAAAATCTCATGTTCTACAAACAACATCGAAAAATGAAAGGTCTGATAGAAAGCCAGTATATGCTAGAATATCAGAATTCGAGCTGCCTGACTTCTGCAACATACTATAAAAAATTTTGAAGCTGAGCAATTGATTTTGTGATGGAATAGATTTCACGTTTGAATACAGTGTTGAATTTGAGTGCTATTGTGATATTATGTAGATTCGATAAAAAATATTCACATCTTTCATGTAGGTACCTAAGTTTTGACTGATTATAATATCTCGCTCAACTCTGAATCGAAATCCTTATCCGAAAAGTCAGTCAGGTATATGCTGAGTAGGAGAATGAAACAGCGTTTATCATCATGAAATGGAGCATTTTCAATAAATCAAGAAAAAGTAGAAATATACTCACAACTTTGACCATCATATCATAAATGTTACAATTTATGGAAATAACATCACATTAAATTATAGTCAGTTGAATACCCAACATTTAGTCCAGTCAAAAATAAAATCTATCGAAACATGAAAACAGAAATATGTTCATTCGAAAAATATAAACACATTTACAACTAAACAGAATAGGTATACGAAAACACAAAATTTTCAAAGAGAAATATCTTGTTTGAGACATACTATGATAGTAAACAATATTGAAAAATGTGATGAGAACCCTTAAAGAACCATAAATATATGTAACGTATATGTTTGCATTTTTTTAATTTGTTTCACACAAGGAGCACAGTCAGTTTTCTCCTGTCTGAATCAATTTTTTGCTTGCTGATACCAGGATCCACACCAATCGTTGTTGCACAATAAACCAGATCAAAAGAACAAGTTTTTCAGATAAGTGATGGAAACACATCATAGTTTTTTTTTTGTGAGAACTGGGAACAACTCCAACATTTTTCTTGGATTCCAACGAAAGTTCAATCCAGTCAATAATTATTTGTGTCCCTCGAAGTTTCCAAGCATCCTGTAAAACCGTCTAACCTGAAATTATGAAAACAGTTTTGAATGTATGAAGAAATCCTGACAGTGAAACAGGTAAGTTTATTGCAACCCTTTATCCAAAAGGATGGATGTAATAATCATTGCTCGCAAAAACCATTATCAACTATGGGGCAGCAGTATGGCATCATATCAAGGCAGAGCCAAGTATCAAAAGAATAACCCTGAACAACACACAAATATTAAATTCAATTAAATTAAAAAATCAAAATTCAACGCTTAAAACATTAATTGACCCACACTAGTTGATATTCTTAAAAATAATCGAACCTGAGGATCAGCAATATGATATATGCTCCAATATGAAGATATGATTGTGCTCTTCGTACAGCCTCCCTGCGATTGTATGTGTTCATGATTCTGTGTCTCAAGGATTGGAGTTCCTCTTCTGTGATAAATTGCACAATATTTGCAATGCAATTCTGGGGCAACATCTGACCAAATATTTCTGTGAAATACATCTCTGCCAGGTCCTCCAAATATCTTCTGTATAAACCAGCTTTTAGATTTATTCTAATATCTATTCCATATAAAGGAAATTTCTGAGTATCGAATTCATGAATTGCATATTTGACATCATTATTCCTAGCATACCCTACGATCCTTCTTCTGTACCAATATCCCTCAGCACAACTCAAGTTAGAGTTACCCAGTTTAAACTTCAGCCTGGAAACCTCAGCTTCACATGATTGCATATATTTCAACAAGTCATCATCAGAACTGATAATTTCGAGAATATCTCTTTGGATTTCTCTGTTTTTCAAATGTTTCATCATGATCAAGTGCCGTATCATGAAATCTACAAAATACGTTATCTTATAATTGTAGGCTACATGAAAGGCAGTCATATTGCTTGAATCTTTCAAGTTTATATTGGCTCCATTTCTGATGAGGAATATAGAAATACCATCATATCCATTTTCGAAAGCCAAATGAAGAGCTGTTTTTCCCATGTAATTTTTTATATTTACATCAACTCCACTTTTCACTAATAATTTGGCTTTTTCGACAGATTCAAATTCAGATCCGAAAAATAAATTGTGTAGAGGAGTGCTTCCGAGAGTATCTGGAATATTGGCATCACATTTATATTTAAGCATCAATGACAACATTTCTACACTGAAACGATCGTTTTCCTTTATAGCGAAATTTATTGGTGTATCGCCTAATTTGTCAATTGGATTCATGTTTGGTGTGGCTTTCAGGATTTCCTCGAGACATCCGATAGATAAACCCAATGCAGCATAATGTAGGGGAGTGCGCCCGAGGCGATCTCTAGAATTAATATTCAGACCAGCCTTCAAGAATATTACCACCAGTGAAGGCTCTGTACTACAAGCAGCTTCATGTAAATAAGAGATATCGTTTGAATCTTCCTTCGTAAAATCCGCTCCCATATCAAGTAGAGTCTGTACCATTTCAGAATTGCGATTTTTTATTGCGGTATCCAGAAGTTTCTTGTTATAATGAACTGGATGATTAACATCTGATATGTATGTTAGAACAGTCCTCATCAGGTCCATATCTGAAAAAAAAATCAAGGATTGATTTTGCCGAGATGAACTTTACTGGTAAAGTATTGATACTTAACAAGAAGCAACCGCGATTTTCTTTTGAAATAGATGAGCATTGAAGGTTAATCGGAAAACCAACAAGCGGAAAGAACTGAACAGCCCCGGAAAAGAAAAGAAAATTTCAACGAAGGTTAATCCCTTGTAATCTTTATATTTCTTTATATAATATGCGCATGTTCAAGGCCAACAGCGTGCTATCGTTTTGTCGAAATGTTTGTAATTACCGAATATTTTCGCGAAATTGGTCCCAAACGACTAGACTCCCTGATGATAGCAGCGTCTAATTCCTAGAATAGTTTTTTCAAATTCGTAATTTATATTTAATTGCTCATATTCTGTATGAAATCATTTAATTCAGACAATGACTTCACATTCGCAAATGGGTACATTATTGAACGACATCACTTAACTAGCGCTTTCAAAAAAAAGATATCATCAAAGAAATAACCAATTCATAGGAAATGGAAATATTACTTTCATGGAGGAGCGGAGGTGTGCAAAAAATTAAACAAAGCAATTTTCTGAATTGAATGATTCTATACAGAATAGGAGCAATTTAATATGAATTTCGAATTTGAAAAGAATATTTTAGAAGTGACGAACAACTTTGCATCCTTTCAAGATACAGCATCACTAACCTGTGTAGATATTCTCACTGCTTTTTAGCGAAATTCCGATAATGTTCTTCTTTGATAATTTTTCCGCGGAAAACACTAAGTGTGCCAAAAAAATTATAAACGCCTGAATAATGACTCATTATTGAAAAATCTCAAACGCATGAAGAAGGTTTGGAAACGCAAAGTACAGGGTGTTTTTTGAACCTGCATAATCAATTTCAAATTATCAAAATAACATACCTGCATTTTGGACAACTATTGAATGTACTCATTCCTATACCACTATACTGAAAAAGTTCATCAAGAATGAATGAGCCATACTTTAGTTATCAAAAAAAGTAGAATCGGTGAGAGTGAAATTTCGAAATTTTCCTCTTTTTGAAATTTTTTGCGAAAAACTGGATTTGTGCCAAAAAATTGAATACACTTGAATGATGAATCATAATGGTAGGATCTGAAACGGATAGCGAAGTCTTGGAAACGCAATTTACAGGGTGTTTTTTCAACCTGCATAACCAATCTGAATTGCCACAATAACAACCGCGTATCTTGAAAAAATTTCAAGAATTTTTGAATTTGCTCATTTATATTGCACCCCTATGAAAATCTCATCGAAATTGGATGAGCCTCACCAAAGTTATCAATAAAAGTAAAATTGGTCGAATCGGACAAATCACCCAGTATAGTCTCGACTAGTGTTTACTCACCCTACACGGAAAAAAATCATTCTTGAATCAAGAAACAATATATTCTTGAAATATAAAAGTTTATCCAAGAATATTTTGGATGCAAATAAGTAAAATGAAAAATATGATACATTTGGGATGAGTCAATACAACTCCGAATGCATATACTTCATGAAAAAATATAATTCTCCATCCGAATAATATATAATAATATATTCCATGTAAATGAATCATTTTATGAATTCAAGAATACTGCTACATATTGTCTAACTTTACGGTATTTCTGGTTCGAAAATATCATATACTCATTATGAGAATTCAAAAATACCCAATCAATTTTACATTTCAAAATACATGTGTTACTTATATCAATTATTTCGTGTGACACATTTCATTTGTAACGGGAGTACGTGTGTTACAAAGATGCAATGAAAGTCTGGTTCCTCATTTTTTATGTTCAAAAATATTCAATTATGAATGATACCGCACTGATATCCTTCAGGCCGAACAATATAAAAGTACAATAATGTCGCAAAGGTTCATATAAAATTTCTTGATAATCGTTGGCTCAAAAGATCACATAAAGAATATTTTGTAGACAGAGCAGTCGAACCTAGAACCTGAGGCTACAAACAACCGTAAACACTTCTGAACAGAAAAAAGTTGAGACTTAAAATTATCAAGGTTCATGAGGGCCAAAATATATCGGCTCGAATCGAATCAACGGTCCCAGAGTTATTTGTATTTGTATTTGTATTTTTTCCGAATATCCTGAGTTATGCTCATTTGAATTCGTCATCTTCCTCATGAGACTCGTTCGTTCAGAAATGGAAATATTACTTTCGAAAGTCGAAATATTCAGGTTTAGTTCTAACACAAGCAAAAAACGCTGCAAATTTTACACAAGGGTTTATTATTTTCTCAGTTTAATAACCCAATACCATTGATATCTCAAATCAATCGTATATATTATTTATAACTCATTGGTTTTTCACCAAACGAAAATCAATTCCATGAAGAAATTCATGTGAAATATTTAAATTCAATAGTAACTACAAAATTAGCCACGTCGAAACCAAAAGTACCTACATAACTCCTAGAGTCGTTAGAAATCAATAGGTACAACACCCGCAAAATCCTATTGAATGAACAAACAGATGTGAGTAACTCTCCACTACTGAATATTTTTCTGTAACCTAAAAACTCTGTGGCAAACCCCAATTTATACCTACTCTCACTTTTACGCTTTTGTATAATTATTAAGGCACCTTCCGGACCATATTTAAACCTTGTTGTACTACATACCATCAGTCAGTAAAATGTAGATACCTGAAGAAGATTTTTAGCAACTTTCTTCGTGTTTTTTGTGATTCCGTAGTATTACTATGAGTGTTGTGAATTCCCCGCCGAAGTCCTACACACCGTTAGGATCTGGCGTCTAGGAGGTTCGAAAGTTTTCAAAATCAAACTAAACGGTTAAAAAAAACACACTTTAATTCGATTCCTAGTTGTAAAATGAATATACTAGACTAGTGCCGATACGAAATAATCGATCGTGTGAAAATATGAACAAAAATATGAAAAACCTATTTTAAATATTTGAGCCGAGCCTCGGCGTTTTCGACCTAAAGCTTATCGCTTCCAATTCCGATCCCGACTGACTTATGTCTGGAATTTTCAAATATACCCAAGGATAAATCTTACATGCCTAAATATGTCTATGTTTATAATAACGCACAAAACCACTTGAAGGGCGAACCGCCTTAGCTCGCTCGAAAAGTGAGACCAATGCAGGTGGCCGCACAGGGCCGTATTCCCTAATTATCTGGGGACAAATCTGTCGAGTTACGACAATGAGATGGAGTTTTTATGTCCGACTGATCATCAGAATTATCACTCCTGTCACCGATATAATCAATTACCGTATCCATGTTGTCTGTCTCATCTAAATATATTCCCGAAATATGGTAGATAAACCTATTCACTAAGGTATCAACATATAACGAAAATTTTGCTGGAAAGAATTGAAAGAATCACTTTATAATTAAGCCTAGAGGATGTTATTCATAAAAATCTTAAATATTTTTCATTCCAAATCACATTTCCTATGAAATATTGGAGTTGAAGAGAAAATTATCTTGGTGTTGAGTTTCTTAAAAAACTACTTTACAAAGGTCAAGTCACTATGTTGTTTCTTTCGTTAAAGTTAAGTTAAATTTCCGAAAAACATTTTTTACTAATATTTTGCCAGTACGATCTTCACGATATCACTTATTAAATTGCGTGTCGGTATTACACAAATAGAAATGAAATTCAAATCAGAAAGCGTTTGCGCCTTTTGACATATAAGGGAAATAACCTCAAAATTTAAAATGGCCACAAAATTGTCCGCCAATATCTCTGCAAATAAAAATGGTTTCAAAATGTTGACTAAGACCTGTACCAAATTATATTGAACTTTAATGAATAGCTTCCGAAAAAAATGTTTAGAAAAAATTCAATTTTTTTCCAATACAATTCTCACGGAATCATGCATTAAATTGAGCGTCGATATTTCACAACTAGTTATGATGTTTCAATTTGATCGCGTTAGTATTTCTTGAGAAACTTTCGGGAAAATTAACCTAAACTCTCAAATTAACAACAAATACGTAAAACAAAATTCTAGATTTTCCGCTAATATTAAATGTGTGGATGTGATTCCTACTAGGATTCAACTTTGTTCTGAAAAATATCAATGAAATGAAAAAAACTCACCCGTCCTGTGCAACTTATCTGAAAAAAATTTTTTCCACAGTGCATATATCCGATAAGAGTTCACTTGATTCACAAAATATCCAATACACAAACTGAAGACCTAAAGTTATTTTCAATAACTTTTCTGTAAAAATCAAATATATCGTGAACCTTTTAAGGTTGAATTCGACTGAATAATTCTAAAAGAGAAATTTCGTTCCGTATAGTTGTCAGATACACTCAACTAAGAGGGTGTCAAATCCCAACGTCTGTTTAATGTAAAAACCTTCAATTCAAACAATTCTCGACAATTGATGAGATTTCCGGTTTGTTAATTGATTTGTTTGCATATATCCTCCAATTTGTTTTATCATATACATGCTCATTATCTTTTATATTCACCCCTATTTCAAAGTCTCAGTACGAAAAATATTGGATTTCGATTGAAACCAGTAGCCGATATCCACATGTTGACGATGATTGTACTAAGCAATCCAAAATTGATGGAAACCTCCGATCGACCGAATATTTTGAAAATATTCATTATTTTAAATAACGCTTCTTAATTCGCGTTCTGCATGCGAATGGGTTATTCAGTTACACAAGAGTATTTATTGAGATTTCAATGTTTCAAATGAATTTTTTCATGGAATCAGTTTTCGGGTTGTGAAAAACCAATGATTTATGAATAATATATAAGTTTTATTTAAGATATAATTGAGCTCCATGAAGAAATTTAATGTTTCATCCCGTAATTCGCAGGGTGATATCTATAAATTATAATTGTTATCCGAGTTTTTGTAGTTATGTTTCAGATATTAGGAGAGAAACCCCAAAAATATTTAATTTGAACTACTAACGATTATGAAATTGTCGAGAACATCGATAGGGCATTTGCACATTGTGTTTATAAAATAATTAACGAATCCGTTCGAAATTTCTTAATATATGTTGAAAATTTGGTAACAATCTTTTCATCTACATTCAGATATATGATTCTGGATGAAAAGTTAACCGATTATTTCACTGAATTCCAATCTTAGAACCGAATGCGATGATTCATTCTCGGAATTATTGGAAATTTGCAGCATTTTTCTTTATAACTCAGAGACTACTGATCGGATATCATCCGGGTAAAATTTTTTAGGTTGAGTTATGCAACAGTAATCAACGTTGAGAATTTCACAAAAATTCGGTGGTAAGTTTCCGAGAATTATTTTTTTTTCCCTCCAACCCCCAATTTTTAGCCCTTAGGGTACACCAATCCTGCTGAAAAGCTTGGAGGATCAATCCCGAGCGACACATGATTTTTCTACCAAGTTTCACGGATTTCGGTTTAGTACTTTCCGAGAAAAGCTCTGGACAACGGACGGCGGACGGCGGACGGACGGATTTTTTTTTATTCGTTCATTCAAATCTACATACTCCAAAACGTGAACTGTGAAATTTTCAGGGGGGGTTAAAATTTTTTTTTTGTTGGTCGATCACAAAGGTTTATTATTTTATTTCATCAAATAATAAACCAAAAGCGCCTGACCCCACGTCAGTGCTTTTCCCGAAATATTTTATTAGTTTATAACATCAGAAATTAAATAATTCACGAAATTACATACATACACAAATCATCTTGTATTTTTCAAAATGTGTATTAATCTTTTATTACGTTCCTCGAGCAAATTTTCAAGTTTCTGTCGTTCAAGTTCATGGCTAATTAAATATTGAAATACATAGAATGTATCCTACTGACATGATTTCGCTCCTGATGGCATGATAACTAAGTACATTGCATATTATCAACACTCATTGCAGGTCCCAAAAAGTCTGAAGTATATTCAAAAATATTCTCATTACGGATTTCATTTTGAATCATTTGGGTGGAAAAAAATATTACGATTTTTGAACAATTAAGATCATCCAATTCACATGTCACCATACCTATAATCTGAATTATATTTTCAAGTACGAGATCCAAGTATATTATTTATTATACCGCAAATAGAACAAACCCAACTACATCTATATTCAATTTTTTTATGAATTTGGGGCTTATATTTCTTTTCGAAACTCGGCCCCTCTTGAAGGACCTATGAATTCAATATGTTGGTTAATAGTAAAATGTCGAATAGCTTCGAATAGTCGAAGGAGCAGTTGGAACACTAAGATATTTGAAATTGCCCTTACTAACTATATAGCCTCATAGTTAACATATTAATTGATTTTTATTTTTAAATCAATTCTGACTTTGACCGTTTGTAGTCAGATAGAGGACCTAAATCTTTTTGGAATTGGGAAACTTTTTATAAATTCACTCTTTGAATTGTGCGAAAGGATTTCTCTTTTGCAGATTTTCTGGAAAATGCTAAAGCCAAGCAAGCAGGTAAGGACGGAGCAGCTTCTCACCTGCGTGTACCAAATTATACAGTGCGCGTCAAAATTATGGAACAAATTCATTTTCTCAGAAGAAAAATATTTGGCAACAAAATCCTGAAACAGGTCAATTTCTGCTTTTTTTCTTGAAAAATTCTGCACGCCTATAAATAAGATACAAAGACCTTGTCAAAAAAGAACCACATGACCCACCCTTCCTGTTCAAAATATTTAGAGGATTGATGGGGATGCCACAGGGTGCAACAAAAATCCTTCAAAAATGCATAATATTTGGTAAAAGTGTAACAAAAATTGGCCAGTCAGGATTTTGTTGCCAAATATTTTTCTTATAAGAAAATTAATTTGTGCCATAATTTTGTCGCGCACTGTATAGTTATCTAGATATTCAGATGTCAGGTTCATCCATTAACCTCAGCCTTACATTCCTTATTCCTCCTAAAGAAAGATCAATCAAGAACAAATCTCAATGAATATTTGCATCCAAGAGGTTGTCAAGGATGTGATATGTAATATTTTTACATAGTAAGTTATCTTTATATCTATTGGTTTGACTGAATATTTTCTATTACTCATTATTCACCTGGTGATAATATATGGTTCAATCTTCGAGAATTAACATGTGATTAAAATTATAAGTCATTATTTTTCCTTTGTATCGTTTATTCGGTAATTTTTATCTATTATATTTCCTTCTGTTTGAAACAGTAATAAATTTGTTTCTACTCAAACTCTTTTTGCGCGCATGTTCTAGGGAATCTAGGGGAACAGCGTGCTATCGGTTTGCCCAAATGTCTGTAATTTTCGATGATTGAGCCAAAAAGGTCTCAAACGTCTAGATTGGACTCACTGATGACGAATCCGGTGTTAAAATCGATTCTGTCCGGTCGGCCGTGGACACGATAACTGTCGAACGGAGTGAGCTAGAAACTTGAAACGTTCAGGGTAGGTCGCGCATCGGAATGCCGCGGTTGAGTTCGTTAAAGGGCCAAATCGGTCGAATGGTTTCGGAGTAATAGCCACTTGAAATTTTGAAATTATTTATTTTTTATTTCAGATACTACTCGAGCGATTGGATTCAAACTTGGCAATTAGATGGAGTATAACAACGCGCAACTTTGAGCCAAATTTTGTCAAGATCATAATAAATTATAATAATAATAATAAATTTTATTCAATGAATTTTCAAAATGATAACACAAAATACCAAATGAACAACTCAAACATATCTATACTACCTATCCTATTTAATGTATTTTAAGCACCTAGATGTGAAACACCTGTATGTGCTATATTATAATTCTTTCCTATTTTATAACTAAATTAAATCAGATACTCTTAAAAACTCAAAACAAAACCAACCACTAGGTCGGACAATAAACATTCCCAAGCCCAAGAGCAAACCACCAAATCCACCAGAGACAACATCACCCGAAAAATCCATCAAATAATTTATAATCTTCAAAAATTACTTTTTTAGGTGCTAATTTAAATCGTTTAATCCTAGTGTAATTCCTCACTTCCAATGGTATCAAATTGTATAGTCTAGGACCAAAATAATTAATATATCTGAGGTTAAGGCTATTTGTACTGATTGGTAATTTAATTTGTCTGTTGTGTCTGGTTCTTGTTTCATATACATGATCTACGAGAGATTTCAAACCAGTTTTAGTGTGTACAAATGTGCACACAGTGAATACATACATGGATCTGATGTTAACAATTTGTTCATCAAAAAGCAAATGTGTAGGGTACAATCTATTTCTTTTATGAATAATTTTCAGTATATATTTTTGTATTATATTCAATTTATACAGGCTGTTATTATATAGTCCACCCCACACCAATATTCCATATTTTAAAATAGATTCCACAAATGCTTTATACATTGTAATCAGAGTTTTTTTGTTCAAGAACTCTCTCAATAAGTAGAATTTATGAATAAGTTTTCGAATCTTATCCGATAGATAATCTATGTGAGGCTGCCATTTAAGATATCTATCAACCACTATTCCAAGATATTTTGTGGAATGAGTTTCGTTTATTGAATGTTTATCGACAACAATGGTATTATATGGTGGTCTATTGGCACCATTGAGTGAGAAGGCTATATAATTTGTTTTCTCCAAATTCAATGTAAGCCTATACGTTTGAAGCCATGCTATTATTTTCCTTAAGCTACTCACTGTTTGATATTTTACGCTTTCCCAGGAATTTCCAGATATAACCAGGGCAGTGTCATCTGCGTACGATATAGTTAGACCATTGACACGTAATCTCAGCATAGAATTGACATATATTATGAATAACATTGGTCCCAAGACCGTTCCCTGTGGTATGCCGATTTTTATCTTTAGTTTTTCACTTAATGTTTTATTAAGCTTCACCATCTGAAATCGTTCCGTCAAATAATTTTTGAACAGCTCTAAAGCCACCCCCCTGATACCACATCTTTCCAGAACATTAATGAGCTCATTATGAGGTACGGAATCAAACGCCTTAGCAAGGTCTAAAAATACAGCTAAACATTTTTTATTAGAATTCAAATTGTTGACTACTTCAGTGATTAACCTATGCATGGCATCCTCAGTAGAGCAGCCCTGAATAAATCCGAATTGGTTTGGGGATAAAACACCACTATCTTTTAGAAAACCAATCAGCCTCACTTTTACACATTTTTCAAACAGTTTGGCAAAATTACTGATAATGCTCACAGGTCGGTAATTATTAATAGATGTTTTATTCCCCATTTTGTGAATAGGTGTTACTATTGATGTTTTAAATTCATGGGGTACTATTCCAGTTTCTATTATTGAGTTTAATAAATGTAAGAGAGGGTTTATAATTTCTAAATGTGTCTGCTTAATCACTTCAGCATGAATACCGTCATAGCCCGGTGCAGTTGTTTTTAAAGATGAAATATGTTCGACCAATTCATTTTTCGTTACAGGATTTAAATAAATAGAATTTACAATAGGAGTGTCAACATAAAATTCAACTTGTGGTGGTGGAATCGCTCTTTCCATTTCCACACCAATATTTATGAAATAGTCATTACAGAAATTCGCTGCATCAAATGAACTATTGAAATTCTGACCGTCTCTATTCTTTATATTAATAGAATTATTTTTTTCATCTTTTTCGTAAGTTGCATCCTTAATTACCTTATATAGTTTTTTGATGTTATTCTTATTATTTTCAATTTGATTTTTGTAATATTCATTTTTTTGTTTATGTATAAGTTTGTTTAGCATGTTTCTATACTCCTTGTATTTTTTCTCCAATTCGGCGCAGAAATGTTTACCTAATTTTTTCTTCATTTTATCCCTTGTTTTTATCGATTTGATAATGCCATTACTAATCCATTTTTTCATTTTTTTATGTTTACTATGTTTAATATTATATGGTTCCGTAGCGTCTGACAACAACTGTTGATAAGACTCCAAGAAAATTGTTGTCGCTTTTTGAGGTTTACTCTCATTTATAACAATGGACCAATCAAAATCTCTCAATAATGATTTAAATTTATTGATATTCAATTTTAATTTAGATTTAGTTGAACCTTCTTGGGGTCCTATTTGGTCTTCCTGCGGTTTTCCCGGCTTGATCAACAACACAATAGGACTATGATCGGTAATGTCCTCCTCCAATATATACGATTTGAAACACAGATTACAATTTTTTAATTTTTTTTTAATGAATAAATGATCTAAACAAGTTCTTGATGCAGATCTTGTCACCGAGTTAATATATGACTCAAAACCAAGAGAGCTCATCATTGCGAGATAATTTGTAACATGGTTATCATTTTTTTCCATAATATTGATGTTGATGTCTCCCACAAAAATTTCAACATTAGAATTAGTTGATGTTTCTAGATAGCGGCCGATATCATTCAAATAATCTGTTTTGGCAATGGGTGGCGGCTTATATGACGCTGTCAAACCAAATGTTGTGCAACCAATTTCGAAATTAATCCTACTAAGAGTCGCCTTCGAGTCTGTCAGCTGAGTAATAGAAAAATCTACGTTCAAATGTTCCTTAACCAATATCACAATACCATCATTTTTATTATAAATAGCCTCATTATAAAAGATCTGATAGTTAGGAAAACTGCAGTTCTTTATGGAATCAATTTGAAAAGTTTCAGTCAGCACAATTATATCAACATGATGTAATTCATATGTTTCTAAAAAAGTTATCAGATTGTCAATATTTCTATTTAAACTCCTAATATTGAAATGAATTGAGCTGAATACAGATGTTTCATTATTTACAATAATTTCTAACCTTTTCGCATCAATGTTTTCGCCCCTAACATCATTTTCCATATTTATCTGATGTAAAATATCGTCCTGAACATTCCACACCATTTTCTAGGAACTATAATCGGTTTTATTTTTCAAGAGTCCAACATGGTATTTTATAGTTTGGCATTCGGGGTCAATTGCGGTGTGATTCGTATCAAGCTGAAGGTTATACCTTTCATTGGCTTCTTTACAGTTTACGCACTTTTTTCGCTTCATACATCCAATTGTACTATGATTTCCTGCACAGATACCACATACTTCGATTTTCGTACATTTAGTACTTTTATGGTAAAAACCCTGACAATTATAACAACGCGAAACTGTTACGTCCTCATACACCGGTAGTCGGTCCCATCCTATGTAGATCCTTCCATATCTTAACATTTTGCAGAATAGACCCCCCGAGCATTCAGCAAATATTATAGATTTCCGTCCATTGATTCTTCTCCGGTATAACCAAAAATTTTTATTTTCGGTAAATTCTTCTTTGGTAGTTCTATCTCATATCTTTCTTTAAGTTTCAATTCTGCTTCATCCCTAAATCGTTCCATATCCTGTTTTGTGTCGCATTTAATAACAATGCTTCCTTGTTTTGTCTCCTTCACATTTCTGATTCCAAGGTTTAAGTTTGCTGGGTTTATCGCGGCTTGAATATCCTGTTTACTTTTTTTAGAATTTTGTGCCGATTTCGGTTTTAATACAATCGTTGGCAGGCTTGTTTTGATGTCAACCCTGTTAATATCGCTGTTCTTTACTACTCCCGCATATGATTCCTTCTCAGAAGATTGTTTCATTTCTGATTTCAACGTATCTAAATCCTTTTTCATTTCTTCCATTAATTTAATCATATAAGGCATTCTGGCTATAAATATTCTGCAATCTTCACATATCAACAATAATACCCTCTTTTGAAGAGTCATGCATTTCGCCTCGGTTTGTGCTATATTTGCGCATTTTTTGTGAATATTCTCCAAACATGAATCACATCTAAAGCAGTCCTCCAAACAATCTTGTTTACATTTAACGCACTTTTCTTCCTCGTACGTCATGTTTGTTTATGTTTTTTTATTCGTCAGGTTTGCTATCAGACACCATCGGTATTTATGTTATGGAGAGACCTGGTAAAAATATGTCGATGCGGTCACTGTTCTGAACCAAACCAGCGCACTGCTTGAACTCAATACTTGAACGTAATTCGAAAATAATGTGCCAAATTTCAGTTCGATTCGATCATATGTTTTGGGGAAATCGGGAAAAAATATGTAGAATTTCGAGGTTTTCTTCTCGACATCGTTGTTTTTTCGGTATAACTCTAGAAATACTGATTCAATCCTGATAAAACTTCGCAGCTAGTTTGAAGATACTGAAAGACAACTTTGTGCAAAATTTCGTGATGATCGTGTTATTAGAACAATTTGAAAATTTCTGTGATTTTCTTATCATATCAAATATCATCCTCATGAAATTCTGAAATTCTTCGAACTGTAATTTTTCGATGAAGTACTGGATTTCAATTCGATCTGATCTGTATTTTTGGAAATATTGGGAAAATGAAATTTTGAATGGGTATATCTGCGGAATCATTGGTTGGATTTTACCCATTCACGAATTCGGCCTTCGTAATTAAGGTCCAAATCTTCTCAACAAATATCGAGTTTCTAAGTTGTTTCTTTCGGAAGTTATTGTATTTACGCAGTCGGCCGTTTCAAGAAGATATGAAACATGTTGAACTATTTTATAAATGTTTGAATATCAACTTTCCTCAAAATTTATGTGATCTTAGCGATCCGTTGAGATGTCAGTGCGAGAAACCTAGTAAAAAATTTTCTGGAGTTGCAAAATGGGAAAGCAGCTGGGATCGATCGATTGCTTTCGCAATTTTGGGAATTTTAACAGAATATGTAGCAAAGTCGAAAGATCACTTTCTTGAGTGTGCTTAATCCTGCAAAATTTTGCCTTAAGAAGTCAAAATGTCGTCCAACTTTTTCTATATCGAATTCAAATTCACCACAATTTTATTCAATTTGTGAAGTATAGGAATATTCTTCGTACAAGAGAGCTGTTTCAAGGAAAACTGGTTAATTGAACCGTGAGGAATACCAGACAAAATTTGTAGAGACGTTGTTGGTGCTTGTTATGATTTGATAGAACACAGGGTGTTCCAATTGAAATGAGGATGAATTTGCTAATTTTATTTGCAATATATCGCATGACGTTTTTCATACCCGGTATATCATAGTTTTATATTCATAGATTTTAGGTATACCGTTTGAGAGAACAATCAATGTACAATATTCGCCGAACAATAAATTTTAATAGTACTAAGCAAAACTGAATAATTCCAAATATTTTGAGTCACAAATATTGGGAAAAATGACATGTCATTCAGAATATCTCGAAAACAGTAAATATTTTTGAAGTAAAGATATACATGAAGTTTCGTTTTTTCACAGAAAAAGCGAAAAAAATTCCATTTAAAGAAACAAATAAACGTGTGTGGTAAACGTGATTATTTTTTAGATACAGAGTGGTAGAGTTCCCAGATAAAATCAAGCATCATGATATATTTTCAGATGTGCAATTACTTTCAATATTTTTACCAGTGGCGTCTGAATATGTTTCACATTGAATATTTCTCGAGAAAAGATGAAACGACACTGATTGAAATATCTATTCATTCTTTAACAAATTTGGATTCTTGGTTTTACTCTGTCCGGCGCATGATTTCCTCTTAATAAAATAAAAATCGTTTTGTTCAGCGTCACACTGCTAAGAATTTCAGCCGATACTCGAGCAATTCCTACGGAATTGTCACTCCATGACATTCATTAGCAAATTGATGCTTCAAGAATGAATGATTCCTTCAATAGTAATTTACGTTACAAGTCCGGGAAACTGCTCATTGAGATAAGAGTCTGGAATTTCTAGACGAGTATTTCAATGACATTTCACGGTCGTGTACACAATGTTTTATTTCATACTGCTCAATATTTTTTTCAAATTTTTGGTACAAAAATTGAACTGTCTATTCAGGTAGTTTGAATAAGGTTTCATTAATCTGTCAGTTTTTCATTATTTGTCTTGCCTGTCAGTTCAGCATCGTTTTGAATTGTTGGATTCGAATGATTTCAAATAAAATGGAAGCAGAGATTTTGGAAAAGAGTTCTGAAGCGACGACGAAACTTATCCCAGCCAAGTCTTCCGGACGATATCAAAAGGAGTACGAGATATTCTGTAAATGGCGCAAAACTTACAATGTGGAGAAAATCCTGAATGAAAACATATTGTTGGCTTACTTCTGAGATGCGGTAAGAGTTTATTTCATTTTTTTTATGCTAAAATTGTTATAAAATTGTTTTCTGTTAGTTAAAATATACCAGTCCGGTCAAGTTACTTTACCGGCCTATTGATGTAATGTATCATTTCTCGGACTCAAATGAGTCCAGGAAATGGCAAATTACACTACACTATGAAATAAAAATAATTTTCAGTTTGACAAAAATCAGTGTCGTACCATTTTTTCCTCCAAAAATATTCAATGCGAAATCCGTACCGACGCCACTGATGAAAAAAATGGAATTATTTGTAGCTAGAGAATACACGTACAAAGATTCATAGATATTCCTGCAATTGAAAAATTTTTGGTGTCACCATCCTGTATCTCAATAGTTAGCTTGTTTACGGTTATGTTCAGATATTTGAAATTTTCTTTATGGGATCGGATTCAAGGATTTTACCAAAACTTTAATCTGATATTACTTAAATAAACACATTTGTGACTTATTTGAGTAATCAATGGATTTCCATCGAGTAACGGCCAACAGAATTCGAAACATGCATTTGACCTTCGCAATTAAAATGAAAACATGCTCTGCAAATATCGAATCACTAAGTTGTTCGTTTGCGATCGTAATGCAATAATAATTATTTATCATTTTTGATCTGCATCATAAATCATGTAGGTTCTCAGTGGATGAAACAAATTTAGAGTTATTCTTGAAATGAATTTCTTGAGGGCGCCTGCAGTGGATATGCGGCTACTTCCCGAGCGATAGTCGCCAGGTTTGTGGCCGCTATGACATGAGTCTCTCCTGCTCTGTATGCACCAATCTAGTGCTGGGCGATGTTTATTGGTGTTTTAGAAACATCGATATTTTGTAATCGATGGTCGAAGTTTTCAACATCGATGTATGAGTTCCCAAACATCGATTTCGACATCGATGTTATCCTATCGATGTTCGATATATTTGAAATAATGGCTTTGAATATAAAAGTTCTTAAAAAGAGTTGACTTGTTATATATAGCCTCAGGTCTATTTGTCAACCGAAAATGGCGCTCGTCTACCCAGATGTTATTTTATCGCCCCTTGCTTAGAATTCAGAAGTTTGACCTCGGTAAAGCTAGCAGAACCACTTTCGATTTTTCGAAAAATGTTTTGACAAGAATTTGGAACTAATTAAATACTAATTAAGTACCCTAGTTCCAGATTTGACATCCTTCTGTAGACTGAGAAATGCTTGTTTCTGCTAGCTAGACGTCGAGCCAGCAGAACACATCGAGTAATAGATATGCTATCGCAGAAATAAATATGTCATAAGAAATCTCTAATTAAATACTAGTTTAGACTCCTATTTTCAAATTTCACGCATTTCTCGTTTCGGAGATATACAGGGATGAATAGAAAATTTATATGGTAATAAGGTATCAATAGAATATTCAGAAATGATTTTTTTCCGCCTGATTCGGAATTCATTTCGAACTTATAGAATACGTTTTCTTAATCAAACACTTATTTCGTACCTAATTTTCAAATTTCACACCCTCATGTAGACCGAGAATACCTGGGAGGTGCTAGCTTGGCATCAAGCTTGCAGAAACCACCTTTCAATAGATATGTCATTGAAGAAATAAATATGTCGTGTATTAATCAAATATTTTGAAATAGATTAATTTCTGCTAATTCTAAGCTCGTTTCGCTCTTAAAGAATACTCTCATCATATCTCATCTATGAAGGTACATTATTATATACAGGTAAATACATAAAGGGTTATCTGTGGACAAACAATTAAGTCACACTCATCGTTGCATCTATACAGGTTGATAAATCATATACTATTGAAATATTTAATGAATCATTATGAAAGTATCTGTTATATTTTGCAATCCTAACGAATTATTATTCAAAGAATTCCTTGTTATAGCCTCAGCGCTATTTGTCTACCGAAAGTGGTGCTCGCCTATCCAGATGGTATATTGCTTACAATTCCAGGGTTTTGTCACGTATCATTCTTCTGTTTTTTGTCACTCGAAGTCATTTTAGCAATTCATCATTCAGATACGTTTTGCTTCCATCATTCTGTGAAGGTTTTATTCAATTGTTATACAATTATGCGCGCAATAAAAAAGGGTATTAAATTGTTGTTTAATTAGTTCCAAATTATTTTCTAAAAATGGACGGAAAGAATTGAATTTGACCACTAATTCTTTTCCAGGATGTTCGATCCAATTGTTTAGACCATTTTCTGCTCAAAATAATATGAAAATTATAGACATTGTGACGAAACAGCAAAAATGAGCGGATAAATATTCGTTCATACCGTTGAATAACAACACGAACGGATGGAAAAACCATAGGCCATTTAAAAGCTATTTCTGCAAAATGCCCCCATTCAATGTAAAACGAGAGCATTCCAGGAATCTCCTCAATTTCAGGTACGAGGAGTTCCGACGAAGCGAGGTAATATAGCTCTGGGGACTATTACGTTATAATATAAATTGTATAATAATTGAATGAAACCTTCACAGATTGATTGAAGCAAAACGTATTTAAATGAACAATTTCTAAAATGACTACGTGTGACAAAAAAAATACAAAACCCTGGAATTGTAAACAATAAAATAACATCTGGATAGACGGGCACCACTTTCGGTAGACAAATAGCGCTGAGGCTATAACAGGGAATTCTTTCAAGAATATAACAGATAATCCAGAATGATTCATTAATTATTTCAATACTATATGATTTATCAACCTGTACAGATGCAACGATGAATGTGACTTAATTTTCTGTGCACATTTTACCCTTTATGTATTTAGCTATATGTAATAAAGTACCTTCATTGTTAATATATGATGAGAGTATTCTATAAGTGCGAAGTTAATTTATTTCACAATATTCGATTGATACTCTATCACCATACGAATTTTTTATTGACTCCTGTATATCTCCGAAATGAAAAAAGCGTGAACTTTTATGAAAGGGGTCTAAATAAGTGTTAAATCAGTGGATTATTATGACACATTACAAGGTGGTTTCTGCATGCTTGATGCCAAGTTAGCACCTCCCAAGTTTTCTTGGTCCACATGAGAGTGTAAAGTTTAAAAATAAGGTATCTATTAAATGTTTAATTAAGAAAACGTATTTTATAAGTGCGAAATAAGTTCCGAATTAGGGGGAATGAATTTATTTCTAAATATTCTATTAATACCTTATTACCAAATAAATGTTCTATTCACCCCTGTATATCTCCGAAATGAGAAATGCGTGAAATTTGAAAATAGTTGTCTTAATTAGTATTTAATCAGAGCTTTCTTATGACATATTTATTTCTTCAATAGCATATCTATTACTCGATGTGTTCTGCTGGCTTGACGTCAAGCTAGCAGAAACCAGATTTTTCTCGGTTCACAGAAGGTTGCAAAATCTGGAACTTGGGTACAAAATTAGTATTTGATTAGTTCCAAATTCTTGTCAAAAAATTTTTCGAAAAATCGAATGTGGTTCTGCTAGCTTTACCGAGGTGAAAGTTTGTCACGTATCGTATATGTTGTCGCTCAAAGCAATTTCGTCATTTCATCATTTATATAGGGTTGTTAATCAATCTGTGAATCTTTAACACTTGTGTGATGTGTGATACAATTTTTATCATATCTTAATAGTTTCCAGACCTATTAGCTCACTCTATCGGCATATCCCGTACTCGAACTTGAGGAGAACCTGAATAGAGAAGATATACTTGGAACACTTTAATGATGCTCTCGTTTTACATTGAATGGGGGGGGGTCATTTTGCACAAATAGCTTTTAAATGGCCTATGGTTTTTTCATTGTTTCACTTTTTGCGTGCATTTTCTAGGGAACAAAGTGCTATCGTTTTGTCCAAAATCATATTCCAATTTGATACGAATTCAATTTGCGTAAATTTTTGAAAATTATATGACAAGTTTGGTATTTTTTCTGGGTATCTTTTTTTCGCGGGATGACTCAAAAAATACTAATTCAATCAGGATAAAACTTAATATCAATTTTGGAAATACTGATGAACAACTTTGTGCAAAATTTCGTGATGATGTTATCAGAACAAGTTGAAAATTCAAACTTTTTTCTTCATATATTCAATATTCTGGGATCTCCTGATCATATTATTATTCACGAAATTCAGTAAAAGCCTTCAAAACTATCATCTGTATTTTTGGAAAAATAAAACTTTGAATGAGTATATCTAACGGCCGATCATGGACACATGATGGATATTTACTGAAAGAAATAAATATCGAAGGTCGAATTTGTGAACGGGTAAAATCCCCCCCAGCGATTCCGTAAATATACCCATTCAAAGTTTAATTTTCCCAAAATTTCCATAAATATAGATAAGCTGGTATTGACCGCTACGGCAAATAATTTGAACATGAGCGCAAAAGCTGCTTACTTCAAGCCAGTGCTCCTCTAGATTTTTCATTCAACGGATTGAAGGAATATATTTTCGTTAATTTCTGCTGTTTTTTTTTACCAAAGTTTCAATTTCAACATCGATGTTTTAGAAACATCGATGTTTCACAACCGATGTTTTTTGATCTACACCAATCTATCACATCTGACGACGGCATGTCGTAAATCGGTAAATATCGCTCGAAAAGTGGCCGTGCAAGCAGGCGCCCGATATCTATCCAAATCGAACAATAGGTATATCAGATTCAAATGAACGCGCAAAAACTTCTCACTTCGCGAAAGAGCTTTGCTAGAAAATATCCTTAATTTTTTCAATATCGAATTGATTCGATGCTTAACGAATATGCTATATGAAATGCACAAGACTCTAGCGGTCGCCCTCCCATGGGTGAACACATACGCGTTAACTGACCTAACCAAGTACCTTAACAACTCAGAACACGAAATTCAAGGCACAATCCTGAATTAAATTTCCGTTTCTGATTCAAAATGTCACTGTCCTAAATTAAACTAACCTAACCTAGCCAGACAACAAAATTAAACTTAACCATACTCGATTTTATGGACGGTGTTCGATTTTCGATCGGTTTTCACCCATGGCAGGGGGCGACCGCTAGAAGTTTCATATGAAGTGCATAGACTGCAATCTGCAGAAAATGAAAATCTACCTCAAACTTACCGTTTCCTTTGAAGATATTGTAGGCTGCCGAACAATAAAGGTGCTGTTTCAAAGGATCTGCCCCGTTTTTGAGCAGAATCTTGATGATTCTTCTCCTGTTAGGTGTTAGTGGTTTAGAAGTAACTTCAATTAGAGCAGTTGAACCATCTGACGTAGGAGAGTCAACTGGACTTGTCTTCAGAAATTTGAGAATGCCGGGAATATCCTCTCTTTCAACACCGTGGTGTAATGAGGACGAAGCTATTCTAGGATAGAAATCCCAGAAATCCGCCAATTTTTCAAGAACGAAGTCAACACAACCATATAGAACTGCTTCCATTTTATTCAAACCAACGATTAACTTTCCCGAATTATATTCCTTCTATATGTAAGAATTCAAAATTCTTCAGCTTCACTAAGAACTTTTACAATAATTTCAGTACCAACTACAAGGGTCCGGCCGTAGAGCACTTTCGAAAAGAGTTTCTGCAAATCTTCGTTGCTTCAATGTTGATTCACAATGGTGTTGGAGGGGGGCAAGGCTCCGAATGTCTCTGGTTAGTTATTTGAATAAGTGAAAGATTCTGCGCCCTTTACAATTCTAGAAGTCGAGCTCAGTAGCGTATCTACTCAACGCAGTGCGAATCAACTCAACTCAGGGGCGTATGAAATAAGTTTATCGGGACGATTCCGACAGCAGAAAAAAAAATGCAATTTTCACGCAGGCAAGAACTAGATTAACACCCGACTGAATCTGTATCATTAGAAATACGGAGAAAAATGGAATGAAAAAAAGATTATTTGTATTACATTTCAGTTTTTGATATTGTTCCAACTTTCGCTGATCACTTGAATCTATTATTTTCTATTCTGATTTTGGTTTTCATTTGATAAAATCAAATAATAAACCTTAGTGATCGACCAAAAAAAAATCACCCCACCTAAAAATTTCACAGTTGAAATTTCAAGGTATGTAGATTTGAATGAACTAATAAAAAAATCATTCCGTCTGCCGTCCGTGGTTTGGGGCTTTTCTCTGAAAGTAATGATCCGAAATCCGTGAAACTTGGTAGAAAATCGTGTGTCGCTCGAGATTGATCCACCACTGAATTTCCATGAAACTCTCACGGTTCATTACTGTTGGATAACTCATTTTAAAAGTTTTAATCCGGATGATTTCCGACCTGGGTCCCTGAGTTACAAAGAAAACGCTGCAAATGTCAAAAAATCCCGAAAATGAATCATCGCATTCGGTTCTAAGATTGAAATTTAGTGGAATAATCGGTTAACTTTTCATCCAAAATCATATTTATCAAAATAGATAATAAAATTGATTGGGTTATTTAACTGAGAAAATAATAAATCCTTGTGTGAAATTTGCAGCGTTTTTGCAATAAACATGAAAGAGCATTTCTGGATAAAGAATGATGCGAACTTTCAAGCGATGTATCACAAGCCCATACTTTTTGTTTGAAAATTTTGGGGTTTACCTGTCTTTGGTGTCTTTCGACAAGGATTTGGAGGTAGAGTTTCGCATATCATCAAGGAACACCTTGTATAAGGCAGTGCGGGCCTCTATATTATGATATCCGCGTAGACAACTCTTCAAACGCTAGAGCTAACTCCATGAGCACCGGCAACGGGACTGCAAAAGTTGAAGAGCAGTTTTTTTTAATTAAGGGGGCTCAGACTGTCAATTCTAGGAGAATATGAAGATTTAAGGGTCTTGAGATGTTTTTCAGCAGTTGATATTGAGAAGATTATGTTCTGCAGATTCGCCTGGCAGCGGTCCTAAAGAATCTCAGGTCGAGAAGGAATCGCTGAAAATATTTGCAAAACAGTTCGATAACTCCCCAAATTCATGACAAATCCTTTCATCTCTATCACGTACCTTGGGAATACTCACTTTGGTGTTGAGTGTGGACCGCAGATATTTGAAGAACTTTTTCTTATTGCCAGAAGAACAAAGGTGCCTTTCAAATTCAGCCTTAGTTGATGTAATTTCCGACGATATATTCCTCGATTAGTTCTGATGGGCGAAATTATCCCGCTCCCGTCGACCCCTCCTGAATCTCTGCCACAAACTTTTCTTACGCCTAAGCATCCTGCACACTCTAACATCGATCCAGGGCTTTGTAGGATGACAGTGAATGGTTTTACAGGAAGTTGACCCGTACAATGTATGACGCACCTTAGAGAGGAAGCTCAGCCATATAATATTCACGTCAGATGTACCCCGGATTCCCAGCCAGTCAATTTCCTCGAATCTTGTGTTCAATGTCTCATAGTCTATTATCTTAATCATTTTTGTACGACGTCGAATTTATTAAGTTGACATTGGTATACTGTCTGTTAACCTTACCAATGTCTTCTCGAGTAACAGTCCTTTAACTAGTATTGCACCGTCATAGGGCTCAATCACTTTAACGTAGCCATTTCTCATAACGTCATCACATCTACCTGTCACTATGCCTTCAGTTCGGCCTGGCAACGTGATGTTCTCGGTCAATCGAATCCGATTTATTTTGTCATCCACATCATTGAACGGGACCTCTTTACTTCCTAGCCAAAGAACATCACTCTTCAAATCCAGTTGGCATCCATGTTTCTCAATAAGGTCCAATCCCAGGATAACTTCTTCCGTGATTTCAGCTACTAGAACTTCGTGTCTTGCTGTTGTGTTTCCCAATTCAATAGTGGAGACAACCGATCTATAAATTGGTATTTCCTGTCCAGACGTAGTTCGGATTTTGATCATTACTGGACAAATTTCAAACCCTTCAGCTATTTCTGGACGCACAATGAATCTGGTTGATCCAGCTCTACCAATATTTTGTCATTTAGATCATTAATCTTTTCAAGAACAACTATGCTTGGTGAATCCGTGGACATGATTCCACGGATTATTACTTCAAGGGCATTTTAAGCCCTTTTATGCCCCTTATCACCGACCCTTTTCAGTTTTCCTGCTGTAGTTCTTTTTCCATTCTGGGGCAATTTCGCTAAATATGCCCACTTTCATAACAATACCAGCACACAATACTTCTTATTAGTACGCCCTAGACTGCTGATTTCCTCAACAGGTCGGTCTATTTCTTGGACTTGTCTCACACGAAATTGTCCTCTATGCAACGCGCGCTTTGCTGCCTCGAATTCTAAAGCCTGAGCTAAAGCATCATTTATGTTTTTGGGGCGGGCAAGGCTCAGGGCTTATTGTATTTCACTATTCTTGATCCCGTCCACGAAGGTTTGGATTGATAGCTGTTCAAGAAAGCTGTCTGGAGCAGATAGGAAAGTCAGCCTGACTAATCTAGCCACATCAGCTTCAAACTCCTGGAGATTTTCTCCAGTTTTCCGCACCCGGTTGTTTATTTAGGCATGATAAACTTGTAGATGAGCATCGCCACATCTCATCTGTTTCGCTGTTAGAACTTCATAACAGGCTTGTTGGCTCTCCGGAATCGTTTGCAAAATCTTGAGTGCCTCTCCTTGTAGAGCTATTATTAATGCTGTGGTTTTTTCGTTATCTCTCCAACTGTATGCTAGCGCGGCAGCTTCAAACTGTTTTTGATATGTCGACCGGGGCACTTTTCCACCAAATGTTAGAGGCTTGATCCTTATTTTAGCACTGTCGCTGCTATTTTCCGTTTTCATGATGCTCTAGGATGCTGAAGCCGGATAATCTTTTCCAATTGACATTCAGTCATTTCTTCAAATTTTCTTTATGAAGTTTTCTTCAACCTTATCAGATTTTTCATTTACTTCGTCTATTCCTTTCTTCATTTCTTCTTTTAGAGTTTCCATTTTCTCATCCAATTTACTTGTAAATAGACTGCTCTTCCATTGGAGATATTGTAACGTTCTCTTGGTTTCTCAAAACGTTCAGAATAATTGAACTATTTATTTACAATTATAACAAAAAACTCAACAACCAATTCTATCAAAAGTAGGCACAATTCATTTCCACACTATTTATTTTCACTGATCACTTTTCGCTTCAGATAACTCCGCTGAATGAATATCTGTGCTGCTCCGCGCCCGTCCTTATATCACTCGTGGAACTTCTAGCGATTGCCAGAAGGTTCTAGTTAGACAGATGATGCACAAAAATCCGGAGTTTTCTAGAAGACTTTCATACAGAAAGGGCTGTACTCACAATATTGAATAATTGATTTTTATTCAGGCTTTCCTCAATTGGTTTCATGAACTTCGAAAAAGCACTTATGAATTTTTTTATACGGTGCTTCTCTAACTCAGCCGTAACATCTTGGCGTTCACTTAAACCTGTGGCTTCATATGTGTAAGATATCATGGTTAGCCTTATTCGATGGCTCAAACACCATAGCTGCCTAGCAGAAATGGAGTTGGTGAAATTGATTATTCCCACTAATCTGTTCGCAGAATCAGCGTTTGTTATTTGCTCCATCGTTAAATCAATTGGCTGTCTGGAGAATGACTTTTCGGTCTTCTCAATACCAAAATATCCTTTTTTCATTTCTTGCGTTATATCTTGATTAATACAGTTGACTTTAATTAAAGTATCATGGTATTTAACCAACCAACGAGCATAATTAGGTTGATTGAAAGCAAAAAATTAATTCTTAATTTTCGGCAAAATATACTTATACTATAATGAAAAGTCTTCTGTTCTGATGCTTCGGTTAAGTGTTAAATAATGATTTATAAAATAAATATACATCATATAGTATTGCGCCGTTTTGCCGTATTCGCTATTCAAACAAGCCTCTCTATACGTCACATACGATTCAATGAATATAGAGATCTCGGTGTTGCCGATTAAATCTGAAAAAGACAACATTCCGTCACCAAAATGCAAAAGCCCTGAACGTAAATCCTCTGTGATTATTACCTATGTTTTCTCTTTCGAGATAAGATTGAGAATGCATAATTTCCAACCAGACTGCCATGACTGGATTTATCCTTTTACATCTGTTGAAATGTTTACCATCCAAAAAAGAGTTAAAAGATCTACTAGCTATCAATCCACAATCTACAGCAACATTCATAAGTCCACTCCCAGCAATTAAATTACCGACAACTTTGAAATAGGCGACCATAATATGAAAAGCTCCTAGATGGATGAAAATATTGTCATAGGTAGACTCGAATTTGCATGGCGACTTTGGCTAATGCCATGCCATAAGTGGCCCTGATTCATTTTTTCCCCAATTTTTTAGAAAATTTTTCTCTCTCTCTCTCTCTCTCTCTCTCTCTCTCTCTCTCTCTCTCTCTCTCTTTCTCTCTCTTTCTCTCTCTCTCTCTCTCTCTCTCTTTCTCTCTCTCTCTCTCTCTCTCTCTTTCTCTCTCTCTCATTGTTTGCATACCACAATCATTTATCGATTTTAAATAGCATATCTCCTGTTGTACAGTATTGAAGTAATCTATAAATTTGCTATCGCACCCAACCCACATCGGTGTGTTCGGAATGTCTAGCGCATATGAAAGCATCCATAATACATGAAACGTTTGTGCTAATTCGAATGTTAATGGAAATATTGATCGTCTATTGTCGTCGTTAAACAATAACATTTCAGGCATTATTATTCTTCACAATACGGTTTTATATCTGTTGTTATAACTTGCAATGTTTTCCTTCTTTTCTCGCCACTATTATTCAAGATTCCAGTTGCTGAGTTGACAGAAACTTCATCGGTATGTGAAGATATTTCTTCATCGAATGATAAAACGATGTTTTCTAATATATCCTGAATATTTTGGTGAATTATACCAACGGTATCATGCCGAGTATCCTTACCAGATGAAGTATCAATGAATCGATCGAAGTTATCGAAAGCTAGACCAGTATGCAATCCTTTGGCCCTTATGATACCTTCCGGACAAGCAGTTGAGCGCTGATAGGAAGAAATAGTTCAGTTTCCAACTCTACTTGTTATGCTTTTCAAAATAAAGGCTAGGATCAAATGCTTTTTTGTTTTGAGTTTTTCATGTGTCACATTATAAATCGAATACTTGGCTAATGAGTTGCTGATTCTTTCTATCCGACTGCGCCTCCTTCGTTTACTTTGAGAACCAGCGAGTAGGGTCGAATTTAACGTCTTTCAAGAGTGGCGAAATTGTACATTCTCCTTTTAACACATCGCAGGTTAGTATAGCCTGTGGCAAGGGCGTTTTCTTCTAATCCAATATTCAATTTTCATTTTCAACGATATCTTTCTTTTGCAACAATGAGAATGAATACTCATCTATTTCACGACCCTTGGGTCCAATTATTTTTTGTGATGCAAAACTGTGATTCTGAGCATATTTCCGTATTTTATTTGCAATTTGTCTTCTAAGAAACTCTGATCAAAATCACAATCATAGTTCTCCCCATGGTCAGCGGCTAAATTTTGCAAAGTATTGATATAGCATTGACCAACAAATGAAAAGAAAATAATATCTTCTATTTTTAATAATATCTTCATCAATGAAATTACTAACATTCGAAAAAGCTGTATATTTTCAACAGAGACCCCAAACCATAAACCAAACAGTGTTCCGAGACTGTCTTGACTAGTGTAAACTTATCCCAAAATCTGACGGTCTCCTCCGGAATCACCCTGTATACGTAGAGAATTCACAAATTCAACTCTACATATCCAATGTGCCTTTGAAATTGAGAAATTTTGTAACTTTTGAAATACTTGTGTATTCCAAAGAAATTCTTGAAATGGCTCAACACTTTTTCTTAAAGCATCTTTGTCAATGATATACAGTACGTCCTGCCTTCCTTCTACTTTTTGTAGAATTTTGGTGCAAAATATACAAACATCGATAGTTTTGAGAGTTATAGATGATTTATCTCTTCCGTGTTCGGCACCCTGATTTCGACCAATACCGTTTCAAGTTTGCGACTGTTCTTAAGTGCCGTTGTCTCAACAATACCCTTCAGATTGGTCTTCGATTTCAACTACTTGCTCACCTGATATATGTTTGAATTTCGATTCGATAGAGACAATTGAGACATTTTTTTTTGAATGGAAAGTTATCACCTAGATAGACAGAAAATGATTCCGCCTGTGTCTAAATATTCCTGAAAAATTCAATGGTGAATCTACATCGGTATATATTTCTTTGTTTCGAAGTTACTTTTTTCTGTCACGATTTTCATTTCAAAGATTAAAGAAATCTGGCAGTTTTTGCCATGAACTCATAATCAGTAGATATTTAGATGAATTGCTCTTTCAAAATAAAACACCTCTATATTTCCAAACATTTCGAAACAGCTTGAAATAAGGATAACATTGATTATATTTTGATGAGCTAATCTTTAATGAACATTGTGATCTCGGCGGAGACCGTCAGACTTCAGCAGAAGTTTATACTACTAAAGACCGTTTTGAGACAATGTTTGATTTATGGTTGTGGGTCCCTATTGAGACTATATAATGTGATTTGTCCGATTGGACCGATTTTACTTTCAATGGTAACTTTGGAAAGGGGTCATTCAATTTTGATGAAGTTTTCATTGAAGTTCTATATGAATAAGCATATTCAATATTCCAAAACATTTTTCAAAATAGTCGGTCGTTATTGTGATGATTTCGGATTAATTTGGCAGGTTGAAAAAAAACCATCTACATTGCGTTTCCAAAACTTCGCTATCAGTTTCCGATTCTATCATTATAAGTCATTATTCAGGCGATTTTTATTGTTTTGGCTTAATTTTCAAAGAAGAACATTATCGAAATTTCGCTTCAACGCAATGGGAATTTTCTGAACTAGGTGGTAAAACTGTATATTTCAAGGATACGAAGCAGTTCCTAAGTTCTAAGTTGAAATTACTAATTTGTATTTAATTGCTCATATTGTGTATGAAATCATTCAATTTAGAAAATTACTTCATACGCGTCATTCACTACATTATTGAACGAAAACTCTTAACGTTCGCTATTTCATAGAAATAATCCTTTTCTAGAAATTTGGAGGTGTACAAAAAAATTAAATTGAGTAATTTTCTGAATTGAATGATTCTTCACAGAATAGGTATGGTGAGGTAGATACAGATTTAAAAAAAAAACAGTTTTTCGAGAAATTCACAGATTTTCTCTGTTGAATCCGTTTCGTCTTTGTATGGTGGCTTTATAGTTGTGAAGTTGGATTAGCACTTCGATGGTAACCTTCATAAGGAGACCCATTCAATGGTAAAACCACTCTTCTGTATTTCTTGTAATGCAGTTCTTGTATTGAGTTCTCAGAAAATGAAATAAACTCCTTATCATTTCTCCGCTCACAGATTACACACCTAAGACGCTCCATCCTGATCGAATGATTGTTCGTATTCAAATGAAGGTATCTTATGTCCGAATAATTGAATAACACATATTTGATGATCAACCGCGATAAACGGTTCATCGTCGTTCAAGCTTGTATTATTAGAGAGATATTGTAGTGTCAAACTTGTATGACGTTATTAGCGCAAACGTTATTTTTGACATCTGAGCATGCTCAGATTCAGTTTCAGAATAACGCGACGTTAATATCGTTAGCGTCTAACGTTTATAGAGAGATATTGCAGTGTCAAATTTGTGTGACGTTATTAACGCAAACGCTATTCTTGACATCTAAGCATGCGCTGATTGAGGTTCAGAATAACGCGACGTTAATAGCGTTAGCGTCTAAACGTTATTTACGGAAAATTGCGAGCCGCAATTTACGTTGCGCTATTCTATATCGGAAAGATTCGTTAAGCTTCGGGTCCTTCGGGCTCCGATCACTGTCGTAGAGAAGCTGTTGGTTAATATGTTTTTTGGTGTAAATTACACAACCTTCTCAGATTTCTTAAATCTATTTTGTAATGCCTTCTACACACAACTGATATTAGACATTGAGATTTCTTAGTGCTACCACAGCCATTTTTTTTTCATATATAGGTATTTGTTACTTTTTCACGAATCAAGAAATATTTTTGGAAGCAACATGAGGGGTTTGAAATTAGGAATAGTTTGAACCATGCTAATTATATTGTTCAATATATAACTAGTTCCACTTCTTCTGCAATAGCACCAGCTGAAATTACCGCTTCCGATTCCTTTTTCATTTTATCCAGAATCAGAAAACTAATGTAGAAATGCAAAGGATCAAAGTTTAGGAGTTTGTAACACAAAAATCTGACGTCTCACATAACCTAACCAAACAAACTGATAACTAACGCAACGATATCAAAAACGTGTAGCAATATGTCTACTTTTGGAATGACCGTTAAAAACTAAACGTTATTTTTAGCGTAACCGTAATAAAATAACGTTTGCGCTATTCGAAAGTTGCAAAATCTCTCTATTCACGGAGAATTGCTAGTCGCTATTTACGTTGAGCTATTCTATATCGGAAGGATTCGTTAAGTTTCGGGTCCTTCCGGCTCCGATCGCTGTCATAGGAAAGCTGTTTGTTTAAATGTTTTTTCGTTTTTTGGTGTTAATTATTCAACTTCCTCAGATTTTTTTAATCTATTTTATAATACCTTTTACACACAACTGATATTAGACATTAAGATTCATTAGTGCTACCACAACAAATTTTTTTCTCATTTAGATATTTGCTACTTTTTCCCGAATTAAGAAATACTTTCGGAAGCAACACGAGGGGTTCGAAATTAGGAATAGTTTGAACCATGCTAATTTTGTTTGTGGAATATAACTAGTTCTACTCCTTCTGCAATAGCACCAGCTGAAATTACCGCTCCCCTTTGTCCAGAATCAAAAAACTAATGCAGAAATGCAAATGATTAAACTTTTTAGGAGTTTAAACTTGAGTTTGTAACACAAAAATCTGACGTCTCACATAACCTAACCAAACAAACTAACAACTCACGCAACGGTAACAAAAACATGTAGCAAAAGATGTACTTACGTTAAAACCGAAACGTAATATTTAGCGTAACCGTAATAACATAACGCTTGCGCTATTCAAAAGTTGCAATATCTCTCTATTTTCTTACCCGCAGTTTATCTCACTCTAGTCCGTACAGCATCTGTTGTGAGGTTTGTGGATTACTCGTATAAAATCTGCAAAAAAGTTTCTGGCTGTTTTCGACTGTTTACGCATATGTGTTAATAAGAGGCTATACGAATTTCAGAGAGTATATCAAAATGTTTCGGCATTAATATTATCCTGTATTTTTCCATAATACAGGGCGAGCCATCATCTATGGTGACTCAGGTGATTCAAAATTCAAAAGTACAGATTAGATCGAATTGAAATCCAGTACTTTATCGAAAAATAACAGTTCGAAGATTCATACAGAATTTAATGAGGATAATTTATCGAAAAAACATCTGGGAGAACTATGCCGTGAAGGCAGCAGCTTTGCCGAGGCGGCCATCTACGCAATGAACATGCGCGAAAAAGCTGCTGTGCTTTTCTAGATTTTCTCATTCTATATCGATACAAAATCATAATCTATGCTATCACAAACTTCAAAAATTCGTGAATTTTGAATAATTCGGCATTGAAAATGGTCAAAACGGGACGCAAAGTTGAAGCAGGTGAAACACGTCAGATCGCCTTCTACGTCACTCGTTATTGCAAGATTCACCGGTCGATACAGCCGATGCTGCTATTGGCTTGGTACGGAGAAAACTACACGAGAAGAGAGAGATATTGAATATATCCTGGTACGGCACGGGAGGCGCGAAGTTTAGTGCGTTTGAGCAGCCGATATGTGGAGTCAAATTTAAAAGATCGTTTTCTCGTTGAAAATTTAAATTTTTGACGGCGGTTAATGTTTTTCAGTATTTTCACGGATAGAGTATTCGATTTCAATGATGAAAAAAAATCAGACGAGAGACCTAGTCTGTTTAAGTGTTCTATTTGTATCAGTGGCTGATGAAAAAAATCGAATGCGATGAATAAATCATGTATTTGAATAGTTTTCATTCTTAAGTTGCTTTTTTTTACATACATTACAGTCAATTCTTTCCTGGCTAATATATTCATCGGATGCTTAGATCCATAGATGGAGGAAACGGATCCTTTTGTTGAAACTCATGGCACCTCTCACAAACTTGTAACATTCGAAACAATTTTTATCTTTCCTCTTCAATACTCCAAGCTTCTTGTGAGACCATCTAACCTGAAAACATATTGCCAGTTTGAATGTTGGTGCAGCATTATGGCAGATTATAGATGAGGTTGAAATTTTTTTACTTAGGGATTAATGAAGTACCACGAAGAAGATCATATAAAAAATAAAAATATCATCAGCTGAAAGGGGCAAACCTAACGAACAGAGATATAGAAGCAGCATTTCCTTTATGCGATTTCTAAACATACTCTGAAGAAATTTGCCAGATCAGGGGGTTTTATAAATGCATAAACATGCTCCAGTGCAAATGCAGGATAATTTGGGTGGTCTGAATAACTGGTCGAAAATGTGCAAGGTAATATTTGTTTATGAGATACAAAGGACTGTATGCATCTCATCAAGAACTTTGAACCGGTACTTGAATGGTTTTCTCAAGAAATATCTCTAGGACACTGACCAATATATTCAGTTCTTGCAAAAAATCAATATTGCAGTTTCGGACTGCAAAAATCTTCGTCATGATGTTACATCAAGTAAAACACCTTGTATGTAAAATCAAGTAAAACACCTTGTATGTGTGTATATTGAAGTGAACAACATCCGAGTGTGGACGTGTTTACGAGAGCTCCGTCAGAATTTTGCGGAAGTGCATTATAATTTCAGTTTTTTCTCCGGGATAGTTTCGCCCATTCGACTCTGAACCTAAGTTAGTGCCGGTAAACCATTCCATTATCATTTATTACAGTTTAATTGCACTATTAATTACATATAAACAATGCGTTCGTGTAAGAAATGCAATCAGTCATTTTCAAAAAGAAGTCCCGCAGTCATATGTGCAGGTTTTTGTGGTGGTCACTATCATGCGAACGGTACATGTTCCGATATAAAGCGGGGTCAACTGGCTGTTATCAGTGAACTACCAGGTGCTGGATGGAGATGCGAATCGTGCAGGGGGTGTTCCCCGGTTGCCGGCGGTGACTCATCTGTGCCGGTTGGTTCCCCGCCACAATCGTCTCGGCCAAGTCTTTCCCGGACCGATTTTCCTCGCGAGACCCGTCTCTTCGCGCCCGATGCTCTCAGCAGTGCAGGGCCGGCTCCCTTGTTGGTCGACTCGCGGAGGAGATGAAGGATTTGAAGAGATCGGTGAACTTCTTCTCCGATAAGATTACGGATTTTGAAGCCAAACTTTGTCGATTTGGCGAAGCGATTGCAGCGGTTTCAAGATTGGAGGAAGAAAACGTTGCCCTCAAAAAGGAGGTGTCCCTTCTCAGTGGCAGAGTTAACAACATGGAGCGTCATAGTAGGCAAAATAATATTGAGGTGCAAAATGTTCCATATAAGTTTGGAGAGAATTTAGTGGATGTGGTGTCTAAAATTGGCTTCTCATTGGGAGTTCAGGTCGACCCTCACTCCGTTGATTATGTCACTAGGGTTCCGACAACACTTAAAGATAAGCATAAAAATATTGTTGTCAGATTCACTTCAAAATATAAACGCGATGACTTCCTTGCTGCCCACCGTAAAAAGCGTATGGCCACGGGAGTCACTCATGCTGGCTTGGCCGTGGCTAACGTAGCTGAAAAAGTTTACATTGGCGAGCACCTTACATTGACGAACAAAATAATTTTTAAGCAGGCTCGAACATTGGCAAGAGAAAAAAGGTACAAATACGTGTGGACACAGAGCGGAAATGTTCTTATTCGGAGGGACGATGCTTCGACGATTATCCATGTTTCATCAGAGGCGGACTTGAGTCGTCTTTGAGTGGGGTGTGCAGGATTTTTTTTTTTTTTTTACACACATCGTAGAAGAATTCTGATTCATGGTGAAAACTTTGAATATTTATTACCAAAATGTTCGCGGACTTGGAACGAAGTTAAATAATTTCAAATTAAATGTTAATTCAAACGATCACGATTTGTTATTCATCACCGAGTCATGGCTGAACTCAAATATATTTGACAGTGAAGTGGTTGACCTTGAAGACTATTCGATCTTCCGTAGAGATAGAGCTACTGCCTCCAGCTCATGTACGCGATTTGGGTGTTACTTTTGACTCTCATCTCTAATTCAACCTACATATCGACAATATCGTAACAGCGTCAGGCCGCATGCTCGGTTTCATATTGAGACAGAGTCGTTCGTTTTGCAATTATAAATCCTCCATTACCCTTTATTACGCTTATGTGTTTGGCAAGTTGAATTTCGCTTCCATTGTATGGAACCCCCAATATAACACTTATATAGACCGAATCGAGAGGGTTCAGATGAGATTTCTTCGTTTTCTGGGTTCAAAGTGTGGTCTACGGTTGAATAGAGGAGATCCAGAAAATTATGTAATAAGGTTGAAACACTTTAATATGATTACTTTGCAGAATCGCAGAATTATGAGTGACGTACTCTTCGTAAATAAGCTATTAAGTAATCAATTGGAATCATCGTCACTCTTATCGCGAATCAACTTTCATGCTCCTTGGAGGAGATTCAGACAGCTGGAAACCTTCGTCTTGCCTTTGAGGCATACTAACAGCTCCAGGAATTCCCCTATTATTAGAGTGCTTGGTCGTTGTAACAGTTTCAAGGATCTAGTGGATGTAATTGGTCACAGCTACGAATATGTCAAAAGATTTTTGGGTAACCACTTCAGAGGTATCTCTGCTTAATTAATTGTTTTTTTTTTGTTTATTTTCGCTGAATCATTTTTTTCCCTTTTTTGAAGAAAGATCATAAGTTTGTTATGAAGGATAAAGGTTGTTCAATTGAATGTCAAAATTTTGTTCTTTTTTTGTTTCTATGTAGTATTTGCACTTCTGTAAATCAATGTTAATTAGTGGACATTGTTTTGGGTTTTAATTTACCTGTATATGTTCTTGTTATGAATAAATAAATAAATGAATAAATAAATGTCAATATCTCGATAAATGGATTACCAGTTTGAAACTACATCAAATACTCTGTAGAACAAGCATATTGGCAATACTTCAACACATGTCAAGAATTCATGTAGCATCAAATTTCGAGTATACCTCAAATAATTGCAAATATTAGTCTCGACCTCGAAACAATGCAAGAGAGTATTGGGTTTTATTAACTTGGACCAGTAATACTGTCGCACCAATTGAATTTGGAAACGTTTTTGAATTCGCTGGAAAACAAAATAAGTGAAGCCGTGAAGAAACTACCATTACATGAGGTGTTATTAGTGGTTTCAAAACAATGGTTGTTCTGTTCATAATACTTGCATAATAACAGAATATATCACCTTTAATTGTAGGTGGATTGGATCCGATACATTAACCAGCAAGTGGTCCGAACTTAACTCCTTTGGATTTTTATCTGTAGAGTGTGATTCGCAAGAGATTTGCTTTGTGCCTTCACCACTGAAGAAATCAAATCAGGCAATAGATTTGAGCAATACATTTCTTACCCAAACGCTTTCCTATAATTTGGTTTTCGGCATCACCCATACATTATATTATAATTTTAATTTTCGAACATTTTGCAAGTCTTACCAGAAAGTTTCTGAGCAATAAATACGCAGTTAATCAAAATGTAACTGAAATAATTCATGAGTTAATTAGGAAATTGATTAGTAGTCTCTGTTGCCTACCTATCTACTCCGATGGTTTTCATTTCGGCACTAAAGAGTTCTGGTAGATTTGATATTATTCCACTACAATATAATATATTCATAGATAAATATATTATTATATAATAACCCTCGAACATTTTTCGCAAAAATGGCAAATGAAATTTCGTATTGGTTTTGGTATTGGAATAAATTTTCCATTGAAAATGTAATTTTTAGGATCTTGTTGAAATTGCTCGAATAAAACTAAATGTGGTGAATGTGGAATTATGTTCCCTTTCCATCGAGGGTATATTCATGACCGCACAAACTGCCGTTCCGGAGATAAATTTTCATATTCAGTAGCAAGGTACGGAAGTTCGAAAAAAGAAAAGAAACCGATATCTTAATATCCATGAGAATTGAAAAAAGAGGACATTCATTGGTTATAATCTATGCTATCACGTCTTCAGATATTTCACATCAACGGTTATTCTATAGACTAATCTTTTCAGCGCATAGTACTCCTCTTTGCATTTTCTGGGTTTTAATGATGTAATGATCTCACCTGAAAAGGATATACATGGTTAAAATTCCAATTTCCAAATAGAGTTCAGTCCTTCTCACTGTCTTATTACGATCGTATCTGTTCATGATTCCATCTCTCAAGAAGCGAAGTTCCCGTATGGTGAGAAATTTCACAATGTTAGTGATACAATTGTGGGGCAACACCTGGCCGAATATTCCTGTGAAGTAATCCTCTGCCACATCCTCCAAATACCTTCTATATAGTCCGTTCTGCAAATTCTCTTGAATATCTTTTCCATACGAGGGAAATTCGCTAGGATCGAATTTATGAATAGCTAATTTCACCTCATCATTTCGAGCAACTCGTACAATTTTTCTTGTGTACCAATAACATCCGGCACAACACAGGTTCGATTTGCCTAGTCCAAATTTGAGTTTAAGAATCTCAGCTTGGCACGATTTGAATTGTGCCAATAGGTCATGATCAGAATTGATAATTTCCAGGATAGATTTTTCGATTTGCTCATTTTTGAAATGTGCTAACATTGCCAAGTGTTTCACCATGAAAGTTACGACGAATTTCATGTCAGAATCCTCATGATTGTAAGCTACATGAAAGGCGGTCATTTCATTCTTGTCCTTTATGTTTATATCAGCTCCGTTTCTTATGAAAAATATACTGAGGTAGTCATGTCCAGTTTCGAGAGCCAAATGAAGGGCCGTTTTCCCAACGTGATTCTTCAGGTTTATGTTAACTCCTTTCAATACCAACAGTTTCGCTCTCCCTTTAGGGTAAAATATATTTCTAGAAGCTAAATGGTGCAGAGGTGAGTTTCCATTTTGATCTGGAATGTTGGGATCGATGGGATTCAGTTCTGGTTTATTCTTCAGAATTTCCTCGAGACAGTTTATGGACGAATGCGCAGCTGCATAATGCAGTGGAGTACGTCCAAGATGATCTCTCGAGTTTATATTCAGGCCCTTCTTGATGAATATAACCACCAATGAAGGATCCATATTGCGGACAGCCTTATGTAAATATGTGGTTCCTCCTTCATCTATTTTCGAATAATTCGCTCCCATATCTAGTAGGGTCTTTATTAGTTCAATATTACTATTTCGGAAGGCGATATCCAGAAGATTATCATCGTAGTGAACTGGATGATTAACATCTGATATGTATTGTAGAACAGTGTTTATCAAGTCCTTATCTGAAACAAAAGATCATCTGTAATTTGCGAATGTAATAATAAATTCCCTATTCTTGTTTCACGTCCTCCCATTTTATTCCAAGTTGACGTCACAGGAATAGGACTCAATTAAAACTTTTTTAAACAAAGTCAACATTTCGTCGATATATTCAGACTTTTTCAAGACTGAATCAAACAATTACAGAGATGGAAATGGATGTTTCCACAATCACATTTGAACTAACAATACGTCAATAGGAAGAAAATCAATTTGAAATTGGTGCCTGCCTTAGTTTTCTTCAGTTGGTTGAATTGAATGTGTACTAAGGTTGGATGAACACTATTCTTTAAGGTAATATTATTTTCGTCGCAATGAATCATTTCGACATTCGACAAGTAATTAACCGGCGTCTAGAGGAAACATTATCATGTGAAACTGCCCTGCTAACAGGCAATATTATAAATCACATTGGAACGATCCAGTGTAAAATTCATTATACAGGACAGTCAACCTAAGTAGTAGTGAATTCCGTTCAGAAAATTCCGAGAAAATGAATTACATTTTAAAACTCAACAATTACTTCACGTTTTGCGCGCATGTTCTGGGGAACAGCGTGATATCGTTTTGTTCGAATGTATCTTATTTTCAAACTTTTTCCCGACAATGGTCTCAAACCACTAGGTTGGACTCACTGATGACGAATTTCGAACCAAACCATTCTGTCTGATGGTCCGACCGATTACTTGCTAACCCCCATCGACGCGAAACTTTCAGGGAAGTCTGTATTGCAAAAGGCAGCGGTTGAGTTCGTTATGGGGCCAAATAGGCTAAAACGGCTCAGATCAGTACAGTATTTCTCTTGAGTTTAGTGTATGTATTTTACTGGCAACTATGCCACGTTCTTGAAACATATAGTGTTGTTAGATTCTCGAATTATAGGTGAGTTTCATTATTATGCTCCTGTTAAATTTCCCACTACGAGCACAGTTATGTTTTTCTTCCGGAAACTTTCCATCTTTACATTTTTTCCTGTTCAATACGTAAAAAATGAATTAGTTCGTTATAACCGAATTACGTTTCTAATATACCGAATATTTAAGTTCGGTTCAACCAAAAGTTCGTTATAAACGGTTCGTTATTTGAAAAAAATTAACACGTCTGATGATACAATTTTTCGTACCTCAAGAATTTGTTCGTTATAAGCGAAAGTTCCTTACGAGTGTAGCCGTCACCAGCGGGCATTACTTTATTTAAATAATATATGAATGGATTGACCGGTGAAGAGAATCATACGTTCCATAAACTGCGTGAATTAACATTGATAAATTGGAAATATTGACGATAACAAATTTGTATCTTGGTTATGGAATTGATAAGATGTTTTTTTGGATTCGTTTAGGATAGCTCTACTGCAGGTTACCGTATGCTCATTTATCAGTAAAACACCCAGCATGGTCAAGTAGGTTTGTAATGCATCATGTACAATTTTATTCAGGTTTTTACTTTCCACTTTTTACCATGAAAATTATTATACATTATAGGTACGGATAGTAATTTCTGCGCGTTTTCATTTTGCATATAGATGTCTGCGGTTTCTGAATTTTAAGCCTTAAAAGATCTCAAATTATTAGGTTGGACTCAATGAGGAACGATTCGCAATGCAATGTTATTATCTCTATGCAACACTCGTATATCGTAGAAGCAGATCCAATGACTACGATATGTTTTTATATAATCTTCAGATTCAAAAAGGGCAAGAAGTATATACCTATTAAGAATAAAAATCTGGAAAAGCAATCACATGAGGTCGGAAGCTTTTATGCACTCGTTCAAAAGTTGCTAAAGCGGTCATCTAATCACTTATTTACCCTGTCAAACGCACCTTTACTTCCTGATTGAAATATTTGGCGTTCTTCTTTCCATATGGCCGAAAATCTGCATGAACCTCAAGCTATCATGGTTCGATCAAGTACTAGATTTCGATTTGATCCGATCTGTGTTTCTGGAGGTATTGGAAAAATTTAATTTTTAACCGATACTTTCATCTATCTGATCATTGGGCAAATTTCACCTATTTACGAATTCTACCTTCATAGTGAACTCAAAACCTACTCTACACCGAATCGAATCGACATCCAGTACAACTAAAGACGACACTTCGAAGGTTCGTGCGAAATCTCGTGGGATTATTAGATCGATAAACGCATAAAATAATTGAAAACCCAATTTTTAAATATTTTTTTGATCGATCTTATCGACTGATCATTACGAAATTTTGGCAAAATATGCTCTTCAGTATTTGCCGGCTAATTAATCACCAAGTTCCATCATTACCGGATCAGCATTTTTTTATGTATTTCGGAACTAACAAGGATATCCAGCAAATAACAAAGAAATTTGACATATTATTTCCAATAATCTCCAAATATGAACACTAATCAAAATGAAAGTTTGAATACTACTGCTTAATTTTATTGAAGCTTGATGAATGTTCATTGGAATGTTTTCGAAATTAGATTATTTTTGCGCGAATGTTCTGGGGAACAGCGTGCTATCGTTTTATTCAAATGTAATTTTCGAATTTTTAGCCGAAAACGCTCTCAAACGACTAGGTTGGACTCACTGATAACGAAGCCGGTGTCAAAATCCATTCTGTCCGACCGACGTCCGTATGCACGATGACGGCGTACGGAGAATCCTATCGACCTGAAACTATCAGGGTAGGTTGCATTTCAAAATGCGACGTTTAAGTTTGTTAATAGGGTCTTTTGAAATTTTGAGGTTATTTTTGTGATAACTCGGAAACTACTGAAACTATTGGATTCGAACTTTTCTCTGAAACTGTTCATTATATTCGGAAAAAAATTTTTTTAAACTTTGAGCTTCGTATTCCACATGCTTGTACCAGATTTCAGTTTGATACGATTATGAGTTTAGGAGATATTGGAAAAAAGATTTCAAATTTCGTACTTTTTTCCTCGGTATCGTTCTTTTTTCCGGAATAACTAAAAAACCCTGACGTGAAGTCAACAGCTTCTGCGCGCACGTTCGAAGGAGATAACCGCTTGAGCAACGAGTTTGAACTTGCGCGTAAAAGCTGCTGACTTCATGTCAGTGCTTTTTTTCAATGTTCTACTTGTACAATTATGAAATTTCTCAAACAGTTTGGCATTAATATTCTTCAATACCAAAGCAGTTCACATTCGATCGCATTATTGAGGAAAAAGCCTCAAACTTTCAAATATTCGAGGCAAATGACATAATTCGTTTCCAACATCTCCTGAAATAAATATCATATTGAACTGAAATTCGAAGTACTCTTGTTGAATATCAACTTAAATGTTGGTGCAAATTACATTGAAATAGTCTGAATCATTTTCAAAATTGGAATTTTGTTTGAAGAACAATTTGGACAATTTTCGAAAAATTTTTGTCAAACATTTTCCACCATCAGAATCGTATAGCGATTCCGCTAATGCTGTGAGGCGGCATTCTTCAGTCAGTTAGAAGTTTCAATCTGAAAGCGTAAGTCGTTTCTCAGATATTGAGAAAAAATCAGAATAACAACGAAATTTCACATCATACGAAATTCTTCATTGAGTTGTGAGCTGGAATTCCTCAACTCCCTTCGAAGTTTGAATCGTATCAGTTGTTCTCGGAATATTGAGGAAATAACATTAAAAGTCTAGAAAAGCACTGACGGTTCAAATTCGTTAACAAAGCGGTCAGCTTCTCACGTATTGACCCCGCCAACGCACTTTCACTACCTCGAAATTATGCATGAACCTTCAAACTGCCATTACTTAATCAATAACTGGATTTCAATTCGATCTAATCTTTTTTTTGGAAATATTGGAAAAATATGATTTTGAATGGGTATATCTACGGAATCATTGGGCGGATTTCACCCATTCACGAATTCCACCTACGTAACTGAGCCCCAAATCTTCTCTACAAATATCGAGTTTTAAGTCGTTTCTTCCGGAAGTTATTGTGTTTTATTTGTGTTTCGGCCTTTAGTTATTTCCAAAAATTCAGATAAGATCGGAATGAAATCCAGTACTTTATCGAAAAATAACAGTTTGAAGGTTTATGCAGAATTTAAGGAGGATGAAATGATGAGAAGATCACAGAATATTAAATACTTGAAAAAAAAATATATAATTTTTTTCAAATTGTTCTTATGACACGTTCATCACAAAATTTTGCACAATGTTGTCTATCAACGTCTTCGAACTAGCTGAAAATCAGTATTTCTTGAGTTATACCGAAAAAACAACGATATCGAGAAGAAAACAACGAAATTCTACATATTTTTCCCAATATCTCCAAAATAGCCGTATCGAAATGGAATGTAGTACACCGCTGTGAAATATGAAGTTCAAGGCATAACTGAAATTGTTCTCGTATATGAGCAGTAGTTTCAGGAAAAAATTTTTTGTGAAAAAATATTTTTAAATTGGATACGAATTCAACGATATTTTGCTTAAAGTTGCGTGTCATTGTGCTCCGACTAACTGCCAAGTTTCAATCCAATCGCTCCATTAGTTTCTGAAATATGAGAGAAATAATCTCAAAATGGCAATAACTCCGAAACTATTTGGCCGATTCGGTCCATTAACGAACTCAACTGCGGCATTCCGATGTGCGAACTACCCTGCTAATTTCCAGTCGCTAGATGGCTCCGTTCGACAGTTATCGTGTCCACGGCCGGACAGAATGGATTTTGACACCGGATTCGTCATCAATGAGTCCAACCTAGTCGTTTGAGACATTTTCGGCTCAATCATCTAAAATTACAGACATTTGGGAAAAACGATAGCACGCTGTTCCCCTAGAACATGCGCTGAAAAACAATGTTGAAATTCATCGGCGTTCCTCTGATCACGATAAATATATACTTTTATAATAAGTATGAATGAACACCTACCTTTATGGGAACCAAACTTTATAATCATTTAGATAGTAAACTTAAATCACGCAATCTCAGACGATTCAAAAATCAAGTAGAAACTCTGCTATTACAGCGTTGAAGAATACCGCTCCGCTGTATTTACGTGGTTCGTACATATCTGGTATTTTATTCTGTTATTCTTATTTTCTGTACTCTGACTTGTCCTACACATTATTCAATGTCTTATGGGATCAATAAATTATTTTTATTATACATTAACGATTAGGTACTCGATTAAAATCAAAAACGAATACAAATATAACTCTCAACTCAACTAACATGTTAATATAATCGGATTTTAATGGCATTGTCTCCTCAAAATAACAAAGTTTTTGGGATTAAAACGGTCAGTTAAATATCAAGAACTCATCATTCATGCTCTCGGAAAATGATGAAGAACTATTGAATTCAATTATTTTCATAAAATGCAGGAGTGCTCATTCAACTTATATACAGCCCAGATAGCACAATAAGATCCTGGGGATGTTCTTGGGATTATGGAGCAGGGATATTAGTATATCCCAGAGAAATCCGAATTCGTCTATACATCATCCTCAGGATATCCTGAGGATATAGAATGTTACTAAGTGGGAATCCCCCAGGTGGTGTTTTTGTATATTCGGAGGATATACTCCACAGACCATATGCTATCAAGAGGACATCCTGAGGATGACTTATTTAGAAAAGTGGGAACTCCCCCAGCGGTCTACGCATATATTCTAGGGATATAGTTCCAAGTTGACTATAGGACATCCCTAATTTAGACTAAAGCAATGTACGTAATTTCAATAATTTTTATTCTAAAAGAAAGCCTACAAAAAAAAAGGGATACTACATATTTCTCAACTTAGCACAGGGTTCAATCATCTTTTTACATCTCTCTAGCCAGCCAGCAACAGATTTTTCCGTCTTTCTCAGTGTAGAAATTTTCGCAATTTCATCAGCGTCTGAAACAAAATATATAAATTGAAACAATAAATTAATTGCAGACTTATTTTGCTTACCATTTATCAATTTTGTAATATACAATCTCCCAAATTTCCTCTTTTTCTTCGCCAGTTAAACTGCATTGCCGTTGTCACTGATTGGGGGAGTCATTGCCCCTCCTATAAATTCATAACTATTGTGTTTCTTCCGCATTGTGCAATCTCTTTGGCCTTAAATTAAAAGTCAGCAAGTTACATTAACATTATGACAAATGACATTCAGACAGTTGCAAATACTTATAAACACAAAATGTGATTTCAAGCGATGGACCAAAAGCTCCGGTTATAGATACGGTTATCCGAATTGAAAGATTATCTTTCATCTATGTCAGTTTGGATAACCGTAACTATAACCAGAGCTTTTGATCCATCGCTTGAAATTGATTAGTTACGGTTATCCAAACTGACAGATTATCCTTTGCCTATAAGTCAGTTTGGATAACCGAACGATAACCAGAGCTTTTGGTACATCGCCTGAGATTGATTCATGTTATCCCATTTTGACCATTTAAAAGGACATTATTCAACACATAGCATCAAGGGTAAGATGACAATCAAATACTCAGTGACCTAGCAACCATTAATCAAAGCAATACATTTAATCTTATTTCCTAAAATACTTTTTTTCTGAGAAGAAATTATCATTTAAATCTTCATCAAAATGAATTGACACTTAGGGCTCATAGGTTGAACTTTCTACTCATGAATTCATTTTAATCACTTGAAGTACAAACTATTAATTGAACTCACGACTAGATGAAAAATTTGCTCATCACTTAAAAAAAAATCTTAAATGTCTCCAGATCTGAGCTATTCATTGGGAAGGTTATATCCAAAGAATCATGATAATTAGTTGATAATAATAATACCGTTCTTTATTCTTTCTGAAAAGGGCATCGACCGAAGTCCTTCAGTCTATTGGTTGATATTTCATCGTTTGCTGGTTTTTGGGCTTCCTTTAGGTTTTGTTTTATTTTCTTCACACCTTGTACAATATCCAACACAATGCTCAGGATAATGTGACACTGCATAATCAGAGTCTTAACCATACTTTGATCACCTTAAAAGTTTCACATATTATACTGTCTTATCGAACTGCACCTGATCAACTCACAAATGTTCAAATTATTTTGTGTGCAATGCTTGTTGTATACATTATTTCACATTCTCTTGGTTTGATTTCTTCCACTCACTGTATTTGATGCTGGAAATGAATAAACATATAAAATATGTATTGAATTACTCCTTTTTGTCGTTGGACCCCTATGTTATATTTGTTAGCTAGTTAATGAATTTTTTATACTTACATACCACAGGGTATAAAATATAGCACAAAATCACTGCCAAAATCCACTTTCGAAATGGACGAATGCAGAACGAGTTTACTGAAGACGACAAGTATACCATTTCATCAGTTCTTGTGTTTTGTAATGCCCATAATTAATATTACTCCAAGTCAAGAAAAGAAGCAAAAAAATAAAGAAATACCGATCAACGCAGAATCTGTCAAATGCCATGATTGACCGATCATAGATTATGAACCACAGAACATAAAGTAATCTAAACTTATAACTTCCTAATCTGTGTGATCGATAATCAATGATCTAATAATATATTATCACATTATTCACGTTGCTACATTGAATTTTCTTATATTATCAGATTATTTCTGATTTTTTTCATAATCAACAAAAGATATTCATTGATCTCAGCTTTCAGATATGCACCCAGATATATTAAAAAAGTGAATGATTCGATTTCACACCTCAAGTTGGATATTTTTCGTTATTAAATGATACAACATAGATCAAACCCATAAACATTCTGGCTCTTATTGGTATTTGAACCAGCAATTAACGCGAAGGAGTATTTCGAAAAATTTGACTTGGATTGCATCGCAGCATTCGCAGCTACTAGAGGACATAATTGGGATATACGTATCCTAAATCGTGGGGATATCCCAAGTTGTACATCCCAAGGATGTCCTCTCAATGTCGAAAATTTAATGTGGGTTGCAGTTACTCAGAGGACATTCTTGGTATATACGAACCCTAAATCATAGGGATATACGCAATTGTACATCCCCCGTATATCCTCCCAATGCCTGGGACATACGCCACGAATAGGATATTGAGAGGATATACTGGGGATATGGTGTGCTATCTGGGAGGGTGTTCTACAAGCTCTATGACAAACTTTGACAGATGGTAGCTGTGCTTATTCTGAACATTTTTTTTCCTATGAACATATATCCGATTCGTTTTTGTTAAGAAGATACAAGCATTTGAAAAATTATATTTTCATGTTCAAATCGTAATTATAAATGGAAATTTTGATACTATAAAAATTGTTCAAAATGTCCACGTCTCGCTTGAATGCAAGCTTTACATCGACGAACTAAATCAGATTTGGGTCGTTTCGTATTTGGTTTGCTGCATCTTGAATTCTATCAAGTAATTGTTGATGAGATTCGATTTCAACATGATAAACAAGCTGCTTCACATGTTTCCATAAATAAAAATCTAAGAGATTTAGATCAGGCGAACGAGGTGGCCTTTGTATTGGTCCTCCTTGACCTATCCATTTATTCAGAAAATGTTCATTCAGCCAACTGACTACTTGTCTCCCTCTATGTGGTGGTGCACCATCGTGCTGATACCACATATTTCCTACAATGTTTAGCTCTAAGTCTAAGTTAAAAATCCCACCCAAAACGTTTACACTGAAACGTTGCTGAAATCGTCTTTGTCTAATGGCATATGGATTCTGCAGTGCCCATACATGTTCATTGTGGTTATTGTTGATACCGTCCTCAGTGAAACAAGCCTCGTCAGACCACATGACAAGCGAAATAAATCTATTATCTTGGGCATGTTGTTGAAGTAACCATCTACAAAATTCTAACCTTCGTAATCCATCGTCACCATGTAAAGCTTCTTCATTTTGTCTATGAAATGGATTCAACATTTCTCCTTTCAAAACAAGCCATACAAAATTTGGTGATAAATGAAGATTAGTAGCTATACGTCGAACACTAATCGAAGGGTTGTCACGGACAGCATCTATTACATTTTCCTCATTTTCTACATTCACTTCAGTTGGCCGAATGGCTTTCTTTGGAGCAGTATTGCCTGTTCCTCGAAGTCTTCGGAATGATGCACAAAATACTGTGTGAGCAGGTTGGTGTCTATTAGGATATTTTCTTCGGTATTCTCGAGCTGCTCTTCTGGAGTTACCATTAGAATACCCATTTTCAAATACAATATCTGCATATTCCTGAGTCGTGAAAGAATGCATTGTTATTCAAAACGTACACCAAGTGTCAAATCAATAATTAAAATAACGTCAGTTACCATATCAACCGATATTTTATGTCCGTCGACTTGATCAAAACATGGGAATACATTTTTTCAAATGCTTGTAACTTCGAAACGAGAACGAATCAGCCCTATGTTCATAGGAAAAAAAATGTTTAAAATAAGCGCAGCTACCATCTGTCAAAGTTTGTCATAGAGCTTGTAGAACACCCTGTATAGGTAATTTATTTCGAATGTTGTAACGGCAGTCAGACTGACCATGCCTCGGAATAAATCCTAGAACAGTCCCAACTCAAATGCAGGTACTGATTTCGAATAGTTCTAGGACTGTCCGAGGATAATTCTTAAGAAAACCGAACAGGGATCTAGTCGGTCCTGAAACAGTTCAACAAAACCCGAACGTTTCCAATTCTACTGCGCAAAGTCCTGTCCTTATAAATATCGAACTTCTGAGCTTTTTCTTTCAGGAGTTATTGTGTTCACGATCGGCTGGTAGGCCGAATTCGTTTATTGGTAAAATCTACCCAATGATTCAGTAGATATGCCCATTCAAACTTTCATTATACCACTATTTCCAAAAATACATATTGTAGCAGGTACTTTATTGAAAAATGACAACTTGAAGTGTCTTACAGAATTTCGTGGGGATAATATGTAGATCGCAGAATATTGAATATTCGAATAGATAAAGTGAAATTTTTATATTGTTCTAATAACACGATCATTCCGAAATTTTCGATGAAGTTGCTCTCCAGCACTTTTGAACTAACTTCCAAGTTGTATCCTGATCAAGTCAGTATTTTTTGAGTTATTGCCGAAAAGAAACAATACCGAGGATAGTACCATGGAATTTGCAGATCTTTTTCCAATATTTCCGAAAATTACATCCGTATCAAACTGAATTTGGTATACTCCTGTATCGGAGTCTAGGTATGAGCAAAATTTCTGCCGAATATGATAAACAGTTCCCGAAAAAAATTTTGGAGAATTTCGTTTGAGACCACTTTTGGAAAAAATCCAAAATAACAGACATTTGGACAAAACGATAGCAGACTGTTCCCCAGAACATGCACGCAAAAACGAAATTCAACTAATTTTTTGTCTGTTTCTTCGATAACAAAAATTGGATCGGATTGAAAGTTGAAAAGTTATTGTCATACAGGGTGTTTCACTATAAACTGGTCGAACATATATTGCCATGTAGATGGTATTTGGGAAAGTCATTTTTGCCTTATGACATATACCCCGTTTTCGAAGCATGAGCGAGATACAGTGTGTTTCATGTCAACTTTGAGCAATATTCTGATATCTGTGGTGAGTTATGCGCGACCTTTGAAATAATGGTTTTTGGTCACATTTTAGTATTTTTTGGTGGTAAATTCAATTGTGGAGTAGAATTCGGGAAAAAATATTTCAAAATGGCGGATGACCTACAAAGTTGGAATTTTTTGTAGTAGTTACTCGGAAATTTCAAGACGCTAATTGCTTTCCTTTGAAAGTTAGAGCGCATATGATGAACGTACTGAATTCAATTTCACCACAGATCCTTCATCAGTGAGTCCAACCTAGTCGTTTGAGACCATTTTCAATAAGAAGTCGAAAATTACAGACTTTGGGCTTTGTTCGTCGAAACAAGCAGGTAAGAATCTTAGTGGTTTGCCTGAATATTTTGTTCGAATATTCTTCAGGGCATAAATTTTCAGCGTTCAAATGTTACATTCATAGAATGTTCAGGACGATGATCTCAAAAATAAGGAAATACGACTCTGAATGTCATTTCGACGATTTCCATACAAATCTCCAGAATTCTGAAGAATCTCGTCCACTTTGAGGTTTGTGTAGAATCAAAAAACTTGATCTTCCAATTTCTGATATCAAAGATGAAAACCCAACTGTAAGAAAGTCTGGAGTATAAAGACTTATATGCGGTACGCCAGGTGGTTTTTACGCGCATTGTTCTGAGGAACAGCGTGCTATCGTTCTGTCCAAATATCTGTAATTTTCGAATTTTTCGCGAAAATTGTCTCAACCGATAACGTTAGACTCACTGATGACGAATCCGATGTCAATATTCTATCTGGCCGGCATCCGTATGCACGATTACGGGCGTACGGAGGATCCTATCGACTTTAAACTTCGAGGGTATGTTGCATTTCAGAAGGCATCGGTTAAGTCTGTTGAGGGGCAAAATCGACCGAACAGTTTCGGAGAAATTTTGAGGTTATCTCCCGGATATTTCAGGAAATCCTTGAGCAATTGGATTGAAATCAAGCAGTTCGTGGAAATTTTTCGCGGAATTTTGGTTAGATCGTTCCATTGTTTCATGCACATATTTTCGCATTTGACAAGCTTGCCAGAGGTTCTAAATTAGCTTAACTCTTTTGTAATCGGGTGTTTGTGAATACACGTCGTAACATTTTGACATATAATGTATAATAGATGCTACTGATCATTCTGAATCGGAAGATAGAAGATGAAACACGACGACTAGTAGTATTTCTGTATTGTATTCCATTATGTTACCGTTTTCTCAAGTCTTTTTTTTCGATCATTATGTGTCGGTTGATATAATATCTTAATTTGTCATTCAAACGTAGTACGTTGAAGACGATAAAAGTATTATATATCGTAAGATATACAGTATATCGTAAGATATACAGTATATCGTAAGATATACTGTAAAGAAAATTCTGTATTTTTTAATGATGACATTATTTAATCGAAAAAGTTAGTAAGACTTTCAATACTTTTTTTTCAATTTTATGCACCTTCGGGATTTTTATTCATTTTGTAATAATGATTATGAATGTATAAACTATTTCTCTTGAACTCAAATACTATATCTCAAGAATTACAAATGTTATCAGATTTCCTCGATATCTCTAGATATTAAATATAACTTCTGCGATCAGATTGAAAGGTTGTAATCAAATGAAGAATACCAACGCGCAAGTGAGTAAAATTTTTTTTTGTTGATCTAGTTGTAGAACGTCAACATAGAAATTATTCGGAAATGTTCCCCATTTTTGACGATAATTTTATTTTCTTCGAAGACTATTGGTCAGATTTCTATCAAATTTGGAACATACCTTAAAATCGATATTGAACAACCACGTTACAAATTTTGATAGAATCCGATATGTGTTTTCGGAAATACAAAAATGGTCAAATTTCGTTGTTATTTGAAATTTCGAGGACATTTCCACAATAATTCAAGAAATACAGTCAGATTTTTTCTGAGGACTGTAAATGAAATTTCAATGGAATTTGGCACATACCTCGAAGTCGATATTCACCAACAATGTTTCAAATTTAGATCTTATCCGATAGTATTTCACGAATATATAGAGAAAGAATTTGTTCAATCTAGTTGTTATTCGAAATGTTGAGGTTACTTCTTCAATATCTCATAAAGAACTTATGCGATCGGATCGACATTTCGTGACTATTTCTGAAATACTGAGTCACATTACTAAAATCGTCTTGAGGATTACAATGGTGAAGAATGTGAAAACAATTGTTTTCTCGAATTTCACGAATATATATTGAAAAAAATTGGTTCCATAGATACCAAAAATCGGACTGCGATAAAATTCTGCACTTCAAACAGTCAATGTTCACGAGAGTGCTCCATATTACAGTTTGATTTGATATTCATTTGAGGAGATATTAGAAAAGAAATATGTGAAATTTTGTGGCTGTTTGGGAATTTGAGGTAATTTCCTCCATATCTCAAAAACAACTAACGCGATCAGATAACTTATACTTCGTAGATACAATTTTTCGCTAAATTTTATGACCATCTTACATGCAGAAAATCAAAACAATTATCACTTCGGAAAATTTCCAATTTTTATTTGGAAAAATTATTATTTTGAACCTATTCATCTGATTTCAAGTGAATATAGCGCAGAACTCGAAGTCATCATCAACGTTTTCAAAATTTCAGTTCGATATCATACAAATATATGATATATGAAATATGTGAAAAAAACATTATCAAATTTCTTGGTTATTTCCTTAATATCGTTGTAACTTCCGAAGTACCTCAAGAAATTCTGATCTGATGATGATGAAACTGCGGATCTAGTTTGCAATTGCTGATCGGCAAATTTGTGTAAATGTTGCTGATCATCGTTCGATGAGATCAATAAAAAAATATTTCCTAAAGATTTTTTTCAAATATTTCATATTCTAGTTTTACTAATCATATGGTCTCCGCGAAAATCTGCATGGACTTTAAAGTTGTCGTTTTCATTTGAGTACTGAATTTTGAGTCACTACGATCTGTATTTCTGGAAATATTGGGAAAATTGTTGTATGGGTATATCTGCGGAATAATTCTATTGCTTTTACCAGTTCGCGAATTTGGCCATCCTAACTATACTCCAAACCTTCGATGCATGTATCAATTGACTAAGTAATTTTTTTTTGTTAGGCTGGTCGTAAACACAATACTTTCCCAAAGAAACGGTCTAGAGACTTGATATTTAAAGAGTAGGTGTTCAACATTTTTTGGATTTTCTGCGTTTTTACTCCCTAAAGAATTATGCAAAATCCCTTCGAAATAAGGTTTAATCGATAGTAGGTTTCCTATTCAATAACGAAGGTAGAACTCGTGGATGGGTAAAATTCGGCCAATTATTAATTTCTCAATATTTCCGAAAATAGGAATCGGATCGAAGTGAGTCAATTTTATCGTAAAATGGTTTCGTTTGAGGTTCATGCAGAATTTCGTAAGGACTGTATGGAAAGAAGATCGACAAATCTTTCCGTTAGGAAGTTAAGCTGCGTCTTGCAGTGAAAGTTTTGTTTATGAAACTATTATCGAATATATCTGCTTGTTTCAGACTATACATTGTATAATTGACTGCAGGGATCAATCATTCCTCACTTACCATTCTTTTTGAATATATTAAAGGCTGCGGAACTGTTTTGGCATTCTTTCAATGGATTTGCCCCTTTTTTGAGAAGAATCCCTATTATTCTTTTATTTTTGGATGTGAATGGTTTACAGGAAGTTCGATACAGAGCAGTTTCACCATCCAACGTAGGAGAGTCTACTGGATTAGTTTTCAAAATTTTGAAAATTCCGAAGATATCCTCATTTTCAACAGCATTGTGCAATGAGTACGAAGGTGTACATGAAGAATTACCCCAATAATTCACTACAGTTTCGATGATGAAGTCAGTACATTTGTTAACAGTGTCTTTCATTTCGTTCGAAGCAATTAACTCTCCTGAAGAAATCAATCTGACTTATCAATAACTGTAACTGTTATCACAGGTTCACTAAACTTACACTACACTTATTTTGTTATAGCACGAATCGTCTGGATGTTAGGCACCTATAATGGGAGAGTGACAATTTCTGAATTTCTACCTTCTGCTATAATGCGTCTCTCGTAGCTCTAGGGGTACTCATTTTGTTCTGCAAGGGTGGGAGAAGCATTGAGGGCCTACATCTAGGCAGAATGGTCTCTTTGTAAGTATACACTACGATCCCAAAATCCTACCTAGCTCCAGAGACGAAACAATGAAACCATTTGCAACCGAAGTTCAGGTAAAGTCGGGAGCCCGTTCAGCGTTATATGGAATTTTTATTTTGTTCGAAATTTTGGCTGGACTTATTCCCTTTTCCTTTCCGATTATCAGAATGACTCAAAGGAACAAGTATTCATACAAAATCATAATGATGATAAATGTATTTTTTTCTGAAAATCTCAATGAGATACATATAAAGGATGTACCTGAATTGGAGGAACAAACAAGAAGCCCATCAACATGATATCGCAAAAATTTTGTTTTCGAGATACATTCAAGTTTGAATTTTTTCAAAGTTTTCTCTCGTAGTTTTTTGCATTTCACAATGTATTCAATCGAAATTTGGCATAGATAGTACAATTTCGAGTTAAAACCATTTGAACGATTCACTCTTAATCCTCGGAAAAATCCGAATTGTCATGAAATTTCAATGGGTAAATTGCGGTGAATAAATTCATTATACAGGGTGTTTCACCATAAACTGATGGTCAAACATATATAGCTGTATAGATGACATTGGGAAAGTCAATGGGGTATGTTTTTGAAGCATAAGCGAGATACAGGGTGTTCAATGTCAACTTTGAGCAATATTCTGATAACTGTGGTGAGTTATGCGTGACCTGTGAAATAATGGTTTTTGGTCACATCTTAGTATTTTTTGGTGGTCAATTCAATTGTTGTGTAGAATTCTGGAAAAAATATTTCAAAATGGCGGAAAATGTACAAAGTTGGAATATTTTTGTTTTTGATTGCCGAATTGGATAGGATTATTTCAAAGTACTCAATTTTTTAAGATTTACTGTGAACAAATTTTTCCAAAATTCAGACTCAACTTTTTTTTCACGTGTCTACAGTGAAAAAATATTCACCTAAAATTGTTGAAATCTTTCGAGGTTGAACTAACCTTCATTCTGAACACCGGTGAGAAAACAGAATGAAAAAATATCCATTGGTTTTAATTTTATAGTCTTACAAAGATTCCGCTCGGAGTACTAAAATAATTTTTGTTCAAGAAACCGGTGGCCCTACAGAGGCAAAAATTGTGCTATGGAGCCCCCAGAATGACCTAGATAGAAATATGAATTTATCAAAAAAATTTTTTTTTTCAAAAAAACTGATGGGATTCGAACTGGCTCCACTTTCGGATAAAAGGGTCGGGTATAAGTTGGATTTATTCTGATTATAATAACGTCCGTTACCAAGCAACGGTAGTTCATAGAATTTGACCCTATTTTCCGAATGCGGAGAGAGTTCAATTCCCACCAAAGTTTTTCAGAAAATATTTTTTTCTTGATATATTCATATTTCTAGCAAGGTCATTCTGGAGGCCTATTAGCATTATTTTGGCATCTGTAGGGCCACCAGTTTCTTAAATAAAAATTATGTAAGTACTCCGACAGGAGTCTTTGGAAGGCTATAAAATGAAAACCAATGGATATTTTTCCATTCTATTTTCACCCCAGTGTTCAGAATGAATGTGAGTTCAACCTCGAAAGATTTCAACAATTTTGGGTGAAAATTTTTTTTCAATGTGGACATGTAAAAAAAAAGTTGAGTTCGAACTTTGGAGAAATTGTTTCACGGAAAATCTTACCGAATTGAGTACATTGCTAATTTGGCAATCGAAAACAAAAAATTCCAACTTTGTAGGTTTTCCGCCATTTTGAAATATTTTTTCCAGAATTCTACACAACAATTGAATTGACCACCAAAAAATACTGAGATACTTTGACCAAGAACCGTTATTTCGAAGGTCACGTATAAATCACTACAGTTATCAGAATATTGCTCAAAGTTGACATGAAACATCCTGTAGGTTTTTATGGATTTTTTTCTATCTGCAGCAATGATTCATAAGGATTCGAAAACTAGTTTAGTCTTCTCGTGAAGTGCAGATACTATCATTTTGTTCTTTCTGGGTTTTCACTCCCAATTTCTGAAAAAGCAGAACTATTAAAATTAAAAGAATTTTATTATGGAAAATGCGTTTGAGGATAGCAGGATCAGACTATTCGTCAAAGGCAGTTTCTCGGAAAAAAGATTGCCTAATGAACAATTTCGGAACAATACCTACAAACGAACAACGAAGCGAACTTTAACAACAGAGTATTTGCGGTCCCATGTTTAGGGGACTTTTTCTCTCGAAAATTGCGCAATGAATCTCCCCTTTCGTTTCTATCTCCAACTCAGGGTCATTCTGTATAGTGGAATAATCACGAGTCTTCTACCAAATCCTAAACATTCATGAATATTCATGCATGAGAGTCTACATAAGTTAAAAATAGATGTTCAAATGATCAAAAATATCTCCAATTTGGAATTTTTTTCGCACGATAAAAAGACTTTTTCTGATGTTTTAAACACCTTCGTGACACTATTGTATGAATAATGAGAGGGTACTTTTTGGTCTGAATTAGGGAGAAACACTCAATTTGACAAAATGCCGACGTTTCGATATATGTATTTTATATCTTTTTCAGGGCTCCACAATAAATGATATAATAATTAGAATGTGAAAAATATGGTAGGAAACAATATTATAATATTGTTAAGTGGAAAAAAAAACAAACTGTTGAAAAACTCGGAGAAGTAACGAAAATTGATCACAAAACTAGTACTAGGAAGATCAATTAAAATAACTTTAAAATATCGATTTCCATTGAACAAACAATAAGTTGTTACTCACACTGTCAGTTGGTCTCTCTTGTCACCTTATTAATTTTTAAAGTTCGGGTGGAACAATACCGATCATGATGAAACGAATACAGAGTTGCTAGATGTGTCAACAACAAAGGCTGGTGGATGCTACATATAGAATGCAAGGTTGACTATTATTATTTATCTACCAAACATCGGGAAAGGGAACTGAAAAAGGTGCATGTCGAGGAAACGAACCTTAAGATTATTATTTAGATGTTACTTTTTTTATTCTCAGAATTATGTCAAAATAAACTGTATTAAGGTTATCAATATCACTCTTTTTATTGAGTGAGTTAGTTTCTTTTTTCATTTCTAGCATTTCACAATATAATCTTCTCCTCAAGTTCGTCTGTGTGTCCAAAATTACTACTTCATAGAAGTCGAAAGAGTATAGATCACTAAATGCGTGTTCAGCCAATGCTGTATTGTTAACCTTTGTTCAAGCAGGATTGTGAAAATTAACACTAACTATGTTCGCGGGTCCGATTCCAAACCAGTTCCGTACCGGAGGCATGCGTACTTTGAACAAGAGCGTTCGTGCATTCCGAACTAGAAGTTACGGTTCTTCCTAGTTCTGTGTTCGTGATTTACATCGATTCTGTACAAAATCGATTCCGAACCGGTCCTTGCAATTCCCGCACTGTTGGAAGAACTAGTGGTTCTAGATTGGTATTATTCTAACATAACCAAGTTTGGACGACAAATCAGTGAATATCGGCTTATATAATCATTTAAACAAGCAATTCTTGTATATAAATATGAATTTCAGATTGAAAACCTTGTTTTTAAAAAACAATTTATTTTGAATACAATGGTATACGACTAATGCGTCTAAGCTCTAACTAACTTCTTCCTGTTGGATAAACAGGTGCAATACAATTTATAAGATTTCCTTATCTGAATACTGAAACGAATAACAAATGATTCATTGCTAAGTTGCAATAAAATACATTCTGATATACAGTTCTTATGGGATGAAGGAAAGGATCCATTTATTTAATATGGGTTAATATTATGTAATTCCTCCCCTTCTTGGAGAAAGGTATCACCTGTAGGTGTAGCTTTATAAAATACAGTTTTCTTGAAATGTTTAAAAGTAAAAGCAATAACTATGATTAAAATGAGTATTATAAGAATAAATAAAAGGGTTATTCTGTGGGGTTGAACATTCCACTGGTCTAAGTCTTCTAATACAATATCTGGAATGTCTTCTTTCTTGATAATTTCTTCATCTGAGTCGTTCCTGAACGAATAGGTGTGCTTGGGTAAGACGATATATTTTTCTTCGTTGATAGTGGTTACAGGAAAAATTTCTTTTTGCATGTTACTCAATGCACATCTTGAATGTAATAGTGCCATTGGAGGAGTAAAGAAGTATTTGATCTGTTGAGGGCATTTTTCTCGAATTTTCTCGTTTTCCATGGATAGGATACTTCCATCTTCCAGTAATCTGATATCCGAGTGAGAAACAGTTTTCACTCTGGGGCAATTTTCTGTATGATTTTTCAATATGTTTTTCAAACATCCTGGGGGTTTGATTAGAGATTCTTGATCGCATAAAAAGTCTTCTTCAACAGGGTGACATTGATTAGTTGACCATTCCAATATTTCTTCTTGTGAGAGCATATAGGGATCGGTATGAGAAATGGTTAAATTATTTTGAGGTAGGAAATAAAACTTGTATAGATCATAGCTTTTCTCATAAATTGTGGGAATTGATATCAAAAATAATAATTTCTTATTTTGGAATATAACCTTTGTATGACACACTTGATAATAGTCTTTCAGATGATGAACAGATATTATAGTGACATTTTTAATTAATTCAACGAATTTAGTATAGGGTAGAATAGATTCATGTGAAAGATGTAATCTTGCAAAACTTATTGCTGTTTGAATTTCATCAATAGTATTTTTAATATCTTAAATTTCGAATATCATGAGATGCATCTGTTCGATCTCACGTAATTGTGGAACAATTCGTAGCAATTTAAGATTTTCATTCATTTTTTGAAATTTGGTAATATACTTGTTTTTAAGGTCATTAACAACAGTAGCTATCTGCTTCTGATTTCTCATAAGTGTATTCAAAAATGATTTCTTCTATCTTATTTAAATCAATATGATAAACCAATTGCAAGTTTCTGTTTGTGATATAGGCTTTTCCTAATAAGACAGGTAATATATTATTTTCTAATAGGATAATTTCCAGTGAAATTGTGAGTACGGCGAACTTCAACAATATTAGGGGAATAATGAACGGCGTCATTGTAATGTCTGAAACAAAATTCTGAACTAGTTTCTTCGTTGTTTCAATATTTTTTTGTGATAAATATGTTTATTTTTGTCATCTCGAATACGATGTGAATCAATTTCGCGAGCATCAATTCTTTTATACGCAGGGTCTAATTTACGAGTTATTGGATTTTTAATATAAGTTGGGTTTTTATTCAAGGGATGACTACTTTTAGCTGCTCGTTTTTCATTCGTTTTTTCCAAACGCTCAATATTTTTCTGCCGATTTTGTTCAATTCGTTTAGTAATATCATTAAGGTTTTCTGCATAATTAGCAACGTAATCTTGTATTTGTTCATTATGAGTTTTCTCAATGGGTAAAGAATAATTTAAATCAGCTTTGATAATTTGCATGGGGGTCATATCTAAACTTGAATGATTTGAATTATTGTAGCTGAGTAAAGCTTGAGAAAGTTTATTTTGAAAAGTAGAACTTCTATTTTCAAGTGTTCTCATTTGTTCAATTAATGTAGAATGAAATCTTTCTACTAACGCATTTGAATTAGGGTTATAGTTTGTAATATAATGAATTTCAATTTTATGAATTTTACAGAAATCTTGAACAACTCCATTTTTAAATTCTATTCCATTATCACACGTGATTTTATTTGGGATTCCGTAATGACTAAAATACATGATCAGTTTATCTACGATTTCTATTCCAGTTTTTTGAAGTAAAGGATAACATTGTCCTACTCTCGAAAATGAATCAATTATACTTAAACAGTATGTTTGACCGAATCTAATGGTATCACAATAAACATGAGTAAATGGCTTTGAACCAATTGGATTGGGTTTAAATTGTAGTTGGATAGGAGTTCTTTCATATTTGTTTTTCTGACATATTTCGCACGAATTTATATAATTCTGAACATCTTTGTTCATATTAGGCCAATAGTACTTTCTCTTTAAGCTAATTAAGTTTTCTCTCAAACCACGATGGATAGTTTTAGTTTCGTGATATTGTTGAATTTTCAATTGACGTTCTTCTTCGTCTTCTACATCTTCTAAGTATGTTTTAGAGATTTTCAATTCAAAAGTCTTATAGTCAAATTTATCTTGCAAAATTTGAATGAGAGGTTTCTGTAATTCTGGGGATTTAAAATATAAGGTATAGGAACTTTTAGGTCGAATATATTCTTTAATAAATTTAAACAAATCTGTTTCGATTGAATTTATAGAAATTAGGAATCTGAGTTTTTCTCCGAATAATTTGGTTTTTGTTACGTTGTAACTCGATGCTTTTTTAATAATTATTTGTAAAGGTGCTGAATTAACACTTCTCTCTGTATAAGGAAGTTCTAAAATGGGATTTTCTGCACTATTATGAACAGTAAAATTTTCTGTTTCTAAATCAATTATATCTTCAGGTTCTGAATCGTTATTTTCATTTTCGTTATTCTGATTATCAGTTGGATTACTTCTATTCAAAAGATCTAAACATTCATCAAGTTCATCTTCCGTGACTTGATTAATTAATGAGACTAAATCGTCTTCGATTCCGTTTATTTCAACTTCTTGATTGGGAATGGAATATATTACAATTTTAATAGGGCAATTCATAAAAATATATTTTATCATATCAAATATTTTGGACCAATTCAATCTATCTAGGCCACAAGCAATACGTGGTAACGCTAGATATTTTTCATTATTTCGGATACATAATTCCTTTAAATTAACAAGGGATAGGAAGACATCTTCGTATTCCGGTTTTTCACAGTGAAATTCTTTAGTGATTAAATAATAAATATTTCTATCTTTCGTTTTCAACATTGCAACATCACCTTTAGATTTATTTTGCGATTTTAATTCATTAACTCGATTAAATTTCTGTTTGAAATCTAGAGCAATGCCTTTATTCATGTGAAAATCTTTAGAGACGCAATGTGCTAATGCGTATTTTTTCGGGGCTTCAAATAAGTCACCATAAAGTTCGTTAATATTTTTGGTAGGAGTTTTACAATTTTGGGACTCACAAAATTTTAAGAAATTTTCGTAATTGATATTGTTATCAGATTCTAAAATAATTCTACTCAAAGCATCTGCGTTATTAGTTGAACCTTTTTTATATTTGATTTCATAATCAAATTCCTGTAATTTAATTCTCCAACGCATAAGGCGGGAATTTGGTTCTTTCAATGAGAATAGCCATGTCAATGGTTTATGATCGGTATAGATAGTGAATTTTCTTCCGTATAGATAAAGTCGGAAATGCTTACAGGACCAAACGATAGCTAACAATTCTTTCTCAATAGTGCTGTATCTACTTTCAGCAGCGTTCAAGGTTCTACTAGCATAAGCAATAGGAAGATCATTGTTTGGAATACCTTGGGATAAAACTGAACCGATTGCGTAACCTGACGCATCAGTTGTCAATATGAATAGCTTATCAAAGTCTGGATATTTCAATATAGGGTGGTTCAATAAACTACGCTTACAAATTTCGAAAGCTTCGATATATTTCGGATCATTAACATTTAATTTACTGTCCTTTTTAAGACAACTTGTTAAGGGTTTCGTTATTTTGGCAAAATTAGGAATAAATTTTCTGTAATATCCTACGAGACCAAGAAAAGATTTTATTTTCTTTTGTGTATCGGGAATGGGGAACTGAGTTACTGCTTTTAATTTATTTGGATTAGGTTTTATACCTTCCGAAGTAATTATATGTCCTAAGAATTCAATTTCAGTTTTAAAGAAATAACATTTGTCTAATTGTATTTTCAAATTTTCTTTTTGTAAAGCTTCTAATATAGTATGGATATCCGCTAGGTGTTGCTCCATAGTTTCCGAGAATATAATAATATCATCCATATAAATGTAACATATTTTACCAATATAATTTTTCAAAACATCGTTCATTAATCGTTGAAACGTAGCAGGCGCATTTTTAAGTCCAAAAGGCATTCTAAGGAATTCATAATGTCCATTTTCAACAGTAAAAGCTGTTTTCTCTATGGATTTCTCATCTAATTCAATTTGATGGAATCCAGACGCTAAGTCAAGAGTAGTAAAATATTTTTTATTGACAAGTTTATCTAATATACTTTCGATTTGAGGAAGAGGGTATTTATCATCTATGGTTTTATCATTTAATTTCCGATAATCGATGGCCATACGCCATTTAACTTTTCCGGACAAATCCTGTTTTTTAGGTACAATAACCACGGGAAAAGACCAAGGTGAAATACTAGGTCTGATAATTTTTTTATCTAACATTTCTTTAATTTGATTTTTAACCTCTTGTCTATGAATTTCGGGGAATCTATAAATTTTAGCGTGAACAGGAACTTCATCGCTAGTTCGAATAGTATGTTTAACTCGGGTTGAAGAATTAAGTGGTTGACCCGGTAATTGAAGAACTTTTTCATTCATTTGTAAAATTTTCGATAGTTGGCTACTCATTTCTGGTTTTAAATGACTAAGGTCAATAGGAATACTTATAGGATTTTGACATACTTGTTGATATTTGAATGGTATTTCGCAAAAATCATTTGTTAAGACTTGATTTTTGAAATCTAATTTTAATCCATATTTATTTAAAAAGTCGGCTCCAATAAGTCCGTCATAATTTTTATGGAATTTATATAATATGAAGGGATGAAAATCATTCATTTGAAATTCAGAGAATAATGGTAAAGAGACTTTTTCATTCGACGTTTGTTGTCTCATACACGCAGTTAATGTGGTGCTTTCGCGATAAATATTTTTAGGAAAATTATTATATGCAAATTTTGGATCAATAAGGCAAACTGAACATCCGCTATCAATTAATAGTTTACATTTAGGATTTTCAAATTCAATATATGGTAGTTGATTTGTATTATCTAGCGAATGATTCAAGTCAATGAATCTTCTGAGGCTAGGTTTTGAAAATTTTCAGAAATATATTTGCTATCACGGTTTTTATCAGCATTTATGTAATCAGGGGGACTCGATTCAATATGAGTCAATTCCTCGACTAGGAAATCCGAGTTTCTATTATTATTATAGAATTTTCTCTGGGGATTATTTTGATATTGGGTACTATAATTAAATCTTTTTTGGGGATAATTCCGTGTTTGAATAGACATTCTTTCCGGGGGACTAGTAATTCGTTGATTTGGATTTGGCTTGAAAACATTCTGATTTGGGTTTCTCGATGTACTTGGTGCATTAAATACTTCACGATTCGTGGGATAACGCGTATTTACTTGACGTTGTGTAAATTGAATCGGTTGTGAAGGGAATCGCGGTTGATTATTGAAATTGTTACCTCGATAATTATTATTATTATAATGATTGAATTTATTCGAATTATATCGATGATCAGGATAGTTATTTTTAGGTATATTTCTAAATGATGAATTTTTACGACTTTTGTCTAACAGTTCATATTGGGCCAAATTACAAATATAATCTTTTACGGCATTAACGGTATCATCAAAGTTAAATGCATTATTAGTAATCAGATATGTACGAAGCTCAATAGGGGAATTGGATATAAGGACTGTTTTACATATTTTTAAGATATTTGACTTATAAATCATTTTTTCAGGATCAGGCATAATATCAGCGTCTATCCTATAATTAATACGAATTTTAAAGCAATAATTCTATCGATGAAGGTTAACATGTCTTCATTCGGTTTTTTCGATAAAAATTGCAATTGATGTATCAAAACATCTAAGTTTATTTGATCTCCAAATTTGGTATATAAGAATCGTTTAAGGATTTCCCAATTATTTGGTATATCAGAAGTAGATACCTCTGCTAAAGCTCTATCAATTAGCTTTGATTTAACAACAGCGAAACAATAATCTTTGATTATTTGTTGTTCATTCGCAAACATAAATAAAAATTGTTCTGCACTACGCACGAACGAATGCAATTCATTCTCAATGCCTGAGAATCTAGGTAAAAGAGTACCGAATTTTTCGGGTAATGACAAATCTATTCTTTCCTGAGTCATTTTTCTATTTTTATTTTTATAATTATTTTATTATTTATTATTAATAATATTATGAATGAAATTAGGTAATCGGTTTTTTGAATAAGAAACCTAGAAAAAACTCTAATGTCGGTTTTTTAATAGAAACCTAGGAAAAACTATGATACAAGTTTTACGCAAAAAACTTGGGAAAAAGGTTGTCTAATTTTGGGCCAGATTAGGTAAACTGGGGGAAGAAAGGAGTCGAATATGCTCACCAATGTTGTATTCTGAAGTGAAGTCGTCACGGGGCGCTACTCGGGTGATCAGGCTTCTGGGTGGTTTTCTATCTTGATTTTTCGGTTGTGCTGAACAGTTGAAACTGACGGCTGCTGGGCTTCTCTGGATGAATCACTTTTTCAGGAACATACGCAGAATTCTCACAGCTGGCACAATCCCATCATGTCGTCGACAAATATGAATTTCAGATTGAAAACCTTGTTTTTAAAAAACAATTTATTTTGAATACAATGGTATACGACTAATGCGTCTAAGCTCTAACTAACTTCTTCCTGTTGGATAAACAGGTGCAATACAATTTATAAGATTTCCTTATCTGAATACTGAAACGAATAACAAATGATTCATTGCTGAGTTGCAATGAAATACATTCTGATATACAGTTCTTATGGGATGAAGGAAAGGATCCATTTATTTAATATGGGTTAATATTATGTAATTATATATAATAATTATTCGTTTGAGGGTAAAATATATGCCTACAAATATAAAAATAAATTTATAGGTTATATTTTGCTTATCTTGAAATCGGCTGTCACGATTTGGATGGAATTTTGTATTTTTCGTGAAAACGCAATTTTATACAAAAATATATCGATAACAGCTCTTAGGCGAATGTGAATCCTCATGTTCAGACAGCGTATTGTATTTCAAGTTAGTTATAGTTTTATTTTACTCAGAAAAAGACTATTCATGATAGCTTTTCTCGAGCGATGTTTTGAATCTCGATCATAAAAGTGATTAAGATCAAAGAATTACTGTAAATTGTTGAAATGCCTAAAAGTAAAGGACTGTTTGAAGAAGTAGTGCCTTGTGCCTTACTCACGTCTATACTAAGGGTTCTACTTCGGTTTCGTAAACGTTCGTGCTGAAAGGAATCCGGAATTGGTTCAGAACTAGACATGCGCACTGTAACGATTCTGGGTGGGTAAGGAGTTGGTTCAGAATTGGTTCGTTATCCGACCCGCGAACATAGCTACTGTCTCTTTTATGTTCAGTCAGTCTTGTTTTTAGGTATTTGTTGGTCTGTCCGATGTACACTTTGTTGCATTATTTGCAATGTATCTTATATATAACATTTGATCTTAATTCCAATGCTGTCTTCGACTTTAATCTAGAATAAAATCTCTTAACGGTTAGTATCAGATGGTTTGTGAGCTACTTCCACCACCTCACTATTCAAAAGTTGTCCCAACCTCCCAGATAGGCCATATATGTAGGGAATCTTGAGAAATCTTTTAGCTGTACTGAGCTGTCTTGGTATTGTTGTTTCATTACTGTATAAAATTTTTTTAATCAGAGGTAAGGGGTAGTTGTTTTCAATTAAGAAGCTCTTATTTAGATCTAAATTGCCAACATGAAACTCGGTGCTAGCTAAATCTAAAATTCAGAGCTACCTACTTAGCTAGCACTTAGTTTTATGTTGGCGATTTAGATCTAATTAAGAACTTCTTAATTTAAAACAACTATCCCTCACCTCTGAATTTTTATATAGTAATGAAACATCAATACCAAGACAGCTCAGACAGCTTAAAGATTTTGCAAGATTCTCTTCATATATGGGATATCTGAGAGATTGGGGCAACTTCTGAAAAGTGAGGTGGTGAAAATAGCTTACAAACGAGCTAATACCGTTAAGAGATTTCATTCTAGATTTAAGTCAAAGACAGCATTGGAATTAAGATCAAATGTTGTATATAAGATACCTTGCAAATAATGCAACAAAGTGTACATCGGATAGACCAACATATACCTGAACGAAATCCGCCCAACGGTTCAGTAGGTGGAGGCATTTGAAATTTCATCATCTCAATATTCACAAAAATACAGACACGATTCAGTCAAAATTCAGTTCGAGGATAGACGTTAACCTTGATCGAATTTCACATTAGCTACTGATTTTTTCTAAATTTATATACAGTGTGCTCCGTTTTTAAAAATTTAGTCAATCCCAAGAAAAGTAAATCTACCCGCTAGGTAGATCTGGGCGCTCCTACGTAGCTATCGTTTAAGTAGATCTACAGTCAAGATCGATCCATCCCTAGGTAGGTCTAGGCGCCTACTAGATCTCTTGTAATTTAAGTAAAAGGTGGGTCTATCGTCCAAAAAACGCTATAAATATATATCTCGAACGTCAAGGACTACTCAACTACGTCAAGGAATAATAGGATCGGTCGCCGCGCTTTTTCACACTATTGTCTTCGATCGGTAAAATGTCCTAAATACTTAAAATATTATCTTGGTCATGTTGTCAAATGTCTGTAATTTTTATTTTTACCGAAAGTGGTCTGAAACGTCCAAGTTATGCGCACTGATGATGAGGTCAATTCAATTCTGTCCGACCGGCCTTCCGCCTGAACGATAATTTTCGAACAGAAAGATCTAGCGACTTGAATTTCAAGGTTTGTGGCCAATTGAAATGCGGAGGTTGAGTTGGTGAGTGGGCAATATCGGCCGAACAGTTTCTTAGTTCTCATCTGAATTTTTTTCGGAATTAATCGAAATTAGGTATATTTCTTGAAGTCTATAAACATTGTACCAAATTTTAGGACGATATGATATTCATTATAAGAAAAATTAGGCAGACTACAAGAAAAAAGGAGACAATCATCTTTTTGAAGTTATTTTTAGTTAATGACCCTGTACAGGGTGATTGTTTATATTTTACTCAATAGATATCTTATTAAATATTTATCTCACAACAACGTTCAAATGAGCAAGTATATGAAATATTCATTGTGGGAATTCAGAATTCAATAGTGGAAAATATTGAAGGGCATCGTTAACCTAAAAATTGTATGTAAACGGCTTTTTTCTTGAAGGTACACCCTATATTTCATTTTTCTTATCGGTAGAGCTTTGCCTTCCGATTTCAAATATACAGGATGTGCAAGTTATCTTTGGCCAAATCTTACAGGATAATTCTAGAGGAAATTTGCAACGAAAAAGTTTCAATAGAGTAGAGTTCAATTATCTTCTGTTGTGAAGTTATTCAAGATTTCAATGTTTTATGATGTTCCACCATTTTTCCACTTAAAACAAAGCCTAACTTGAAAATCATAATCTTAATCCGAATTCGTTGTACACTATCAGAAATAGTGGAAAATTCTCGCCAGACTTACGAGTGTTTCCGTGGATATTCCATGGAGCACTAGATTGTTATAGGGCGGTAGAGAAAAACAAGGGCATAAAAAATATGACTTTCTCCAGCCTTGAATTTGCATCGAATTCACTCTAAATATAGTATAATAAAGGGATACTGACTTTCTGTACAGAAACTGCCTGATTTCTCGAGCTTTCGAATGGCGTATAAAATATCGAAGAAAAACCTAATTCCTATGGACATATCGACCAACTAATGATAAAAACCATAAAAAAAATACTCCTTAGACAAGTATTGGCAACTTCATGTTAATTATTTATTATAACATGTTTGATATTTTTCGCTCGCTCATCCGACTACCAGCTTTATTTTTTGCACGCAAGTTCTGGGGAAGGGCGTGCTATCGTTTTGTCCAAATGTCTGTAATCTTCGAATGTTGAACCGAAAATGGTCCCAAACGACAAGGTTGGACTCACTGATGACGAAACCGATGTCAAAATCGATTCCGTCCGGCCAGCCGACGACACGATAACTGTCGAACGGAGCAAGCGTGGTTTTCCTCGTTGTGTCCTTCAATAATGTGTTGCTTTATACCTCTTATGGCCTCGTTCAATTTAAATTTACTTACTCTTTTCCTTGTGATTTCATATATAATTAATTATTAACTGTTCAGTAACATCAATGTTTGAAGGATCTTTAGTTTCTAAGTGACCATTAACTATATCAATAAGATTTTGTTGGGTTAAAGAATAAATAGAATTATTGCAGCCGGAATTTTGCGTTTTGCGCGGTCGCAAATCAAGTTTTAACAACCGGTCATTTAATTTCAGAAAAATCTGTGAAGCTATTAGAAAGCTCGGAGAAAATTTACCTAAACACTCTTGAAGGTATACATATGTTCAGGAGAAAAGACAGATTGCTGAACAATGAGCTCACCCCCATTAGTAACCCATTATTCAAAATATTCACCTGACTCACCCTTGATAGCCCAGCACTACACTAATGACCTTAACAACCCTTTCCTATTGGTCCTGTACACCATCCTCTCACTAGTGCAACAGATTTGCTTGTAATGTAGTTAGTAACGATATGTCTTTGACAAAGGAATCTTGGTTTCCGCAAAATGCGTTAGACGCAGAAAGTGTAAGTGGATAAGAGAGTAGTTACACACTATTTTGTTTTATATCTTCATTTATACTATGTCCAATTTCCATTGAAGATCAAAACCAATATTTCGAACTAGGGTAGCATTCTTTTCAAACTAAAAATTAAAATATCACAAACCAACAAAAAATAAACTCGAATCTTTTATCATCTGCATATTTCACTATATTACGAAACTCGCAACATGGCGCCGAAAACAGTAAATAGTGCTGAGAAGATTTGCAATAAGTGTACGAAAGAAGTAAATATCATTGTTATACTTGTTCGAAGTATAGTGAAACCTATCATCCCAGCTGTATTTTAAAGGTTTGTGGAATAATGTGGGAAGTGATGGAGCAATTGTTTGTTTTAAGGACATAACCTCTAAACAATGTCTGTGCAAAAAGGGGGGTTGGAGATTCAGAAATTAAAAACTCGACTATCTGAGTTGAATGAAATGTGTTTTGAAGAATCAATCAGTGAACAACAAATATACTGTTCCAAAAACTCTTCCAAATACTGCTCAAACAATTTCGGAAATGAAGTCGGCAAGTCCATTGAATGAGGTTAAAACCTACAGTACTAAAGAATTGAGGTATTTCAATGTAATAATCGATGAAAAACTGATTTGATCCAGGAACTACTGGATAAAATAGGAATAATGAGAAAATATACAACACTACTTGAGAAAGTTAATACAAGCGAAACCAAATCGCCATCTGTGAATTCAATTTCCAAGGAAAAGAAATATGCAAATTGATAACATGAAGGATTCTGTCAGAGAAAATAAACCTGAATCGGCATTCTCGAAGGAAAGTAAACTTGAATCGGCTGAGAAGAACGCTACAAACAAAACAGAAAACTATTCCAAGGGTATAGCCAAAAAAAAGGAAATAAAAGTGAGGACGAAATGAAAGGCTCAAACACACAAAAGGAGAAAATCAACATGGAAGAAAATACAATCAAGAGGAACGAAACTGGTGTAACTGGAACCGATCCAAACTTGTCCGTTTTTTCGGGTGCTCCACGGCGTGTTTGAATTTATGTTGGACGCATCGACAGTAAGGTAAAGGAATCTCATATTCAGAGTCATCTTACGAAACATTTTCCAGATGAAAATTTCGACGTTGGAAAACTATGCATATTTTTTATTTTGATTTTTTGGTCTCTGTTCTTTCTATGAAGAAATGTTCAATATACTTCAACGAATATACTCAATATGACTTCTATCGACTCTGACAAACAGAGTTAATATAACAAGGGGTTTGCGGAAAACCTATCAGGTTATAAAGTTTGTAACTCGGTAAGTTCGAGAAAACCCCTGAATATTATCATTTCCAGCTCAAGCTATGAGAGAATATTCGGTTGCTGGCCTATATGTAATCGAATTTGTATTTTTCAAGTATTACTTTCTTTTATCTCAACAAGATAATTGACCCACTTGACTTGGTTTGTCCAGTCTATATGTAGGTACTATCAAAGATCTTAAATCTCTTGGTACTATCTCTCAACGTAAGAGGTCTCGATACTATTCGGTTAAATTTATGTTCAATTAAGCTAGAGGGAAATCAGATGAGGATATTTAAATTTCCATATGCTGCAGGTTCACCTTGAACGATTCACATTTATTTCCATACAAAATGATTACCAGCAATAAAATGCACTTAGCAAACACAGTATATAGGAACAGTAAAGAAGCCAAATATTTCCTCATCACCACGACTGCCACTGCCAACCAACATACATGTTATTGGCATTTTTCGATTAATAAGATGCGAATTCATCACAATGCATATTTCCACTGATTTGAGACACTTAGAAATGCCCTAAAAAGGCCAAATGAATAGCACCAGACACCTAGTAAACAAACGTTGTGTGCCCTCTCCCTCCATGTTGGATTTATTTTGACAGGACATTGGAATGCCTAATGGAAAGTGTCTCTCTTCTCGGTTTGACAATCAGTGGAAATCTTACGTGGATTCACCATGTCTACTGCAATATTCGCAGTACGACAAATTAAGAGCATACTAACGGAAAACGAGGTATTCCTTACATATCATGCACAGTTTCATGCACGAATAACCTGAGGCATAATCTTGTGGGGATCATCACCGGGCGCAGTTCGAGTCTTCCTGAAACAAAAAAATGTCATACGACTGATGGCAGGAATCGACCAGATGACTAGTTGCAGGCCATCCTTCAAAGAATATAACATACTCACCGCACCATGCTGCTATATCCTAGAGTGCCTCCTGTACATCCATGAAAACAAGGCCACTTTTGTAAAGCATTTCTCTGTTCATGATCACCAAACAAGATCTAGGGATAAGTTCCTGACTCCATACCATAGAATTAAGAGATCGCTGAGCACACACCTTTATGATGTCTCAAAAATGTTTAATATAATTCCAGAGCACTTAAAATCACTCCGTTGTGCGGTTTTTCAAAGATTAATCAAATCTCTACTGATCGAGAATGTCTTGACCACCATGGATGAGTACGTGTCATATAAGTTCGAGTCTAGACTGGTCTCATTGTATGTGTATATTACTTGTTCAATACAATTTTAATCATTTGTTATTCTGAATAATCCACTTTACACATATTATATGAGATAATTTGACCAACCCTGTAAAATTTTGAGGAAAAATGAATGAATATGAATACTATACTTTTTTCTTAGGGCTCTTTTAAAAGAGGTCTTGTAAAGTACCCCAAGTCATAAATACCTACTAGCATTGTATAATCCCTCTTTATACAATGCTACTAGTAACCAAATTGTCGTAAGGATACATAAATGCTGCAATCTGCAATATGCGGAGTCAACGACGGAGGCATTTGAGGAACGCTATGGATTCTATCCGATAACAACGCAGGCTTTGCATTCAAGAAGATGGCATAGGCTTATTGACAATTTCGTGTGATAAGTTTCAACGTTGTTTGAATACTAAGGAATTTAGTGAATAATAACTAACTATTTGAGTTTATTGTGGATAGAATACTGATAACAAAACTGTCACAATGACCGTTTAATATCCTGGGACGTCGTATCATTAGTAGTAATAGTAATAGTAATTTATTAATTTATTTATTTATTTATTTCCAAATACCCCAGTCGATATCGCGTTACAACAATTAGAAGAATGGTTGCTCGAATTGAATCTTCCTCGGATAGAAGTCGATGAGTTGCTGATGTTGACCTCCCTTTGTATGGAGCAGAATGTCTTTTTTTTATTTTGTTATATTCCGGTCGACTCAGTGGCACCCTGGTCACATCAAATAGCCAGCCTACATTTTTTTATTGATCGTTTATTCAAGATACCGCTCAGTGAAATTAATTCCAACAAAGAACAAAACAAAATTTTCCAAATTGCTGAACACAACGGTTACAATAAACACTTAGTACGAAAATTGATTATCAAACATGAAAATTTTTCAGAGACATAACTTTAATGAAAGAAACGGGAAAAAAATGGTTTCAAGGCATTTAAGTATCACCCTGAAACCTACAAGAAAGTTCTGAACATTTTCAAAAAAGTAAATATGAAATAAGCTTCCACAACTGCCACGAAAACCAGACAACTTTTGGGAAATACGTTCGATGAAATTCCGGATGAATTAAAATCGGGCATATACGAAATAAAAGGAACAGATGAGCCATATCCGTTACAACCATTCTGACAAATCGGCGGTCGCGAATCAAGTTTTAACAACCGGTCATTTAATTTCAGAAAAATCCGTAAAGCTATTAAAAAGCTCGGGCAAAATTCACTAAATAATCTTGAAGGTATACATATGTTCAAGAGAAAAGACAGATTGCTAAACAATGAACTCACCCACATTAGTAACCCATCATTCCTAATATTTACCTGACGCACCCTTGATAGCCCAGCACTACCGTAAAGACCTTAACAACCCTTTCCCATTGGTTATGTATACCATCATCTCACGAGTGCAACAGGTACGCTTGTAATGTAAAGTTAGTAAGGATATGCCTTTGACGAAGAAAACTTGGTTTCCGAAACGTCCGTTAGACACAGAAAGTGTAAGTGGATTAGAGAGTTGTTACACACTGTTTTGTTGTTAGTAGTGAATAATAATGTTCCCTCGGATGGTGTATATCTACGTTTTTGTTCATTGACAGTTTCACATTCATTGTCCAATGAAAAATGAAGATTTAATAAAATTCAACAACCTCTCTTCAATAAAAATGAGGCATTTCTGGAATCAATTTTCATGAAGCATTGCGGGACGTAATTCAAAGTACAAAAAGACAAAAGATTGTTTCTTCAGAAAATTTTATAATCTTTTATTTTCTTGATCATCCCAGTAGCCATAGTATTTCAGGGAGATGCCAATGATACTACCTCAGTCCAACAAAAAATGTTTTGCTCTTCCCAATAGTGTTAAATGATTCACGATTTGGATTATAGTTTCGAGATATATCCCTTGTTTATAGTTAAAAAATTGTGAAACTTTCCAAAATATTCAAATCTCAGGGGAATAACGAATTAAAACAGGTAGTAGGCAGAAAAAGTGATAAACTTCGTTTAATATCTCATCATACAGAATCAATTAGTTGCTTCTCACTACTATTGGCAACTACTGAGAAGCGATACTCCCTTTGGCGATAGGAAATCGAACCCGTCCAAGCTAGTAGTTTTCCGGCATGTCCGTTATTCTAACGTGTTTTGCATACTTTTAGAGTTCATTTTCGAGTTATCGTGTTCTCCGAGTTAAAATTTTGGTATACCGAAAGTATTTGTAATATTCATAAATCGATTCGTTCCTTTCCGATTGTATTAGTTCGAAATGGCATCCTCCCGAAACGACTATTGTTGTGTGTCGTAACTCAATGTTCTTCATGGTCAAAGAAGGAAGGATCATCTTCTGCTTCAAGTCTTAATTTTTTCCGAAGTCAAATGAAAGTAAAGTTTTTTGGAAACAGCATTTGGCTGGGAAGTCATTCGTATATATTCTGGTTGAACTGGCAGTGAAGTTTTTCATTTCACTTTTATCTTGAGCTATATGAATATAAAAATTATTAACTGACCGCCTCTTCCTTTTCTTTAGAAAAACGATGCTAAACGAATTGAAGCAGAAAAGCTGTTTTATTATTTTATTCGTTGACACTTTTTTAATATGGCCTACATTCGGTACTTATTCACATTTATAATAATGTTGAATTACTTGTTGAGGGGCCAAATATTCCAGAAATTCAAGTAATCTTAGATATCGGTTCATTTTGATCCATCATGCAACTAAAATATCATCGAAATTATCCTCCAGGAACGGCCTTGAGCACTATTTTATATCGTGATCTGAACGAAAAGTTCCTACGCAATAAATCTGCTTAATAAATTTCCGTTCTCCACCACATTTTTTCATGAAACTACTAGCTTGGACAAGTTCCGAAATTATCTGTTGGGTCGCTGGCATTTTCACAGAAGTTTCCAATATCCATATTAACTAATTTGGATCTCCAAAAATATTTTTTATTATTTCCCGCATTATTTGGTCAATATGTCCATAAATATGAACTCTTTCCTTACAGTAACGCTATGTCTTTGACAAAGGAAACTCGGTTTCCGAAACGTGCTTTAGACGTAGAAAGTGTGAGTGGATTAGAGAGCAGTTACACACTGTTTTGTTGTCTGTTTATTCAACGGTTTATGAAATCAGGGACAGCTTTCATATGAGGTACGCCAAATTCATACTATCAAAAGTGAATATATAATTCCATAATTTCCAAATGAATACGAAATCACGAGAGAAATTCGTTTTTTTCCATAGAAAACAATGCATTTCAGTTTATTGTTAGTCCTCCGGTCTCTCTCAACTGTCAAAACTGCTCGTGACCTATGGGCTTACTAGAGAGAAGGATACAAGAGAAGAGAGAGATGATGGGTATAACCCGGTGCCACAGAATAGAGAAGCTTCGATCGTTTGAACAGCCAATATGCGGGAACAAATTTGAAAGATCCTTTGAAAATTGAAATTTTTGAGAGCGATCGTAGTTTTTCAGTGTTCTTACGGATGGAATATTCGATTCCAATGATAACGATGAAAAATTATTCAAATTCGTGGCCGAAGCGATCATCTATTCACGTTTTGACCCTGCCAGACGCAGATTTACTTCTTGATGGGGAAAGTTGGCGATCTTTTTAATTCATATGAACCTTACAAAATTCTGCATGAACCTCAAACTATCATTTCTCGATCAAGTACTGAATTTCAATTCGAAATACTGGAGAAATTAACTTTTGAATGAAAACCCTCTTCTGTAGAATCATATGGCGAATACTACCCGTTTAAGAAATTGACCTTCCTAATTGAACCGAAAACCTACTATGAATATTACTTTTTGAGATGATTGATTCTTGAGATATTGAGGAAATAAAGTTAAAATTTCGATTAACAACGAGTTTTGACATATATTTTTCCTCATATCTCCATAAATAAATATGGGCTCGAATGAAAATTTGAAACATCATTGTTACATTTTTGCTTATAAGTCTGTGCCAAATTCCATTTGAATCTAATAAATAGTCTCCGAGAAAAAAAGCATGAGGTCCATTTATCCCAGTAACGAACTAGAACTAGATATTCAAACTCCAAACCTAACCTGACGGACAGAATTCAATTTGAGCTCGGATTCTTCATCAGTGTGTCAGGCCATTTTTCGGGGAAAAAAAATTTGAAAATTACAGGCATGGCGACGACTCGATAACTCGCTGTTCCCCAAATCGAGCGCGTAAAAATTTGATTGGACTACAATGAAATTATAACGAAGAGTCAAAAGAAATGACAATTGAATGTTGAGCTATTAAGCTTATTATAAGGAGTTTCCCTACCGAATGCTCAAAAACAACAAATTTTACAAACGTTGTGACGAAACGATATGCCGATAATCCCTAGCACAAGCCATTAAAACTGGAACCAACAAGGTACAATGCTTGGTATTTCATTATTCCTATAATATGTGAACTGCATTTCGAAGCTGAACCTATCCGGAATGGACTGAATGAATACTATGTGAGTTTACAGCCATAAAAACGAAAAACAATCCATGAAAAAATTAAATGAACTTTGAAAAGTGGTTTTCAACCAACAATTTTTCAATAATCGAAAACAAAACAGTTTACAGGTGTTACACACAAAAAAATATTCAAACAAGAATCCCAACAAATTATGAAAATTATCAGAGGTAGATTCACATATACCTACTTGGGGGGTATCATGTTAACACTTTTCATGAAAAAATTATGTTGATAATCAACATATACATTGAATATTCAACCGGTGTTGACATATTTCACTCTGATTCGAATAAATACCTCCACCAAAAAATGTTACAGAATCCGAAAGTGCCAAACCAAAGCACAAAGGCAATAAATTTATTTACACGGTATTACTATTGTATAAAAACTTTATACAATGGTATTATATATTTATTCTTTCGAGAATAAGCAGTACATTTTATATAACAAACAATGTGTAATCACAATATTAGCAGAGGAAATGTAAACGGGGTACCATACGTATGATACAAGAGCATGAATGAGGGGAACCCAAATATAACAATATACAACGAATGATACAATGAAATGAACAAAATACAAAAATTAAAAGCAAACAGTACTTCGAATATAACAAGGTAACTTATGGAGGCAAGATTTCCTTTTTCTGAAAAAAATTTTTCAGTTTAAATTATTGAAAAAAAAGTGAGAACACGCAATGTTGCCGATTTTATATCCGAGAAATTTTATGAAACAAAAACTGAAATTGACCAAAAATGAAAAAATAAATTACATTACGCATTCCAAAAAGAATTGTGCAGGAATATCCCAAAAAAAAGTTTTCATAGAATAATCGCTGCAGAACGACACCCTGTTTTCTCCTATTAATGTCCAAATTTCTCGCATTCTAATATTTCTCACGACTATTGGCAATGTGCCAGCATGTAGACCGTGGACAGGTGCCTTCACTTGAGATAAAAACTAAGTTTTTTGGAACTGTGGCTTTGGTGACGAAATCCACGAAGCCGTAATTTACGATCCGTCGGTACTGTTTGCTCTTCAAGCACAGATCAGCCGCTCATAACACGGGCGACGCATAGCAGATCCCTCATGACACAGAATTAATAAAGTTACATACAAAGCTTCTTTAGCTACATAGCAAACAAATTGAACAAATTATTATACAAAATATGAAACATCACCAGGACATAACTGTCCTTAACAATTAAATATAAAAAACATGGAAAAATCTCATGTTCTACAAACAACATCGAAAAATGAAAGGTCTGATAGAAAGCCAGTATATGCTAGAATATCAGAATTCGAGCTGCCTGACTTCTGCAACATACTATAAAAAATTTTGAAGCTGAGCAATTGATTTTGTGATGGAATAGATTTCACGTTTGAATACAGTGTTGAATTTGAGTGCTATTGTGATATTATGTAGATTCGATAAAAAATATTCACATCTTTCATGTAGGTACCTAAGTTTTGACTGATTATAATATCTCGCTCAACTCTGAATCGAAATCCTTATCCGAAAAGTCACTCAGGTATATGCTGAGTAGGAGAATGAAACAGCGTTTATCATCATGAAATGGAGCATTTTCAATAAATCAAGAAAAAGTAGAAATATACTCACAACTTTGATTGACCATCATATCATAAATGTTACAATTTATAGAAATAACATCACATTAAATTATAGTCAGTTGAATACCCAACATTTAGTCCAGTCAAAAATAAAATCTATCGAAACATGAAAACAGAAATATGTTCATTCGAAAAATATAAACACATCTACAACTAAACAGAATAGGTATACGAAAACACAAAATTTTCAAAGAGAAATATCTTGTTTGAGACATACTATGATAGTAAACAATATTGAAAAATGTGATGAGAACCCTTAAAGAACCATAAATATATGTAACGTATATGTTTGCATTTTTTTAATTTGTTTCACACAAGGAGCACAGTCAGTTTTCTCCTGTCTGAATCAATTTTTTGCTTGCTGATACCAGGATCCACACCAATCGTTGTTGCACAATAAAACAGATCAAAAGAACAAGTTTTTCAGATAAGTGATGGAAACACATCATAGTTTTTTTTTTGTGAGAACTGGGAACAACTCCAACATTTTTCTTGGATTCCAACGAAAGTTCAATCCAGTCAATAATTATTTGTGTCCCTCGAAGTTTCCAAGCATCCTGTAAAACCGTCTAACCTGAAATTATGAAAACAGTTTTGAATGTATGAAGAAATCCTGACAGTGAAACAGGTAAGTTTATTGCAACCCTTTATCCAAAAGGATGGATGTAATAATCATTGCTCGCAAAAACCATTATCAACTATGGGGCAGCAGTATGGCATCATATCAAGGCAGAGCCAAGTATCAAAAGAATAACCCTGAACAACACACAAATATTAAATTCAATTAAATTAAAAAATCAAAATTCAACGCTTAAAACATTAATTGACCCACACTAGTTGATATTCTTAAAAATAATCGAACCTGAGGATCAGCAATATGATATATGCTCCAATATGAAGATATGATTGTGCTCTTCGTACAGCCTCCCTGCGATTGTATGTGTTCATGATTCTGTGTCTCAAGGATTGGAGTTCCTCTTCTGTGATAAATTGCACAATATTTGCAATGCAATTCTGGGGCAACATCTGACCAAATATTTCTGTGAAATACATCTCTGCCAGGTCCTCCAAATATCTTCGGTATAAACCAGCTTTTAGATTTATTCTAATATCTATTCCATATAAAGGAAATTTCTGAGTATCGAATTCATGAATTGCATATTTGACATCATTATTCCTAGCATACCCTACGATCCTTCTTCTGTACCAATATCCCTCAGCACAACTCAAGTTAGAGTTACCCAGTTTAAACTTCAGCCTGGAAACCTCAGCTTCACATGATTGCATATATTTCAACAAGTCATCATCAGAACTGATAATTTCGAGAATATCTCTTTGGATTTCTCTGTTTTTCAAATGTTTCATCATGATCAAGTGCCGTATCATGAAATCTACAAAATACGTTATCTTATAATTGTAGGCTACATGAAAGGCAGTCATATTGCTTGAATCTTTCAAGTTTATATTGGCTCCATTTCTGATGAGGAATATAGAAATACCATCATATCCATTTTCGAAAGCCAAATGAAGAGCTGTTTTTCCCATGTAATTTTTTATATTTACATCAACTCCACTTTTCACTAATAATTTGGCTTTTTCGACAGATTCAAATTCAGATCCGAAAAATAAATTGTGTAGAGGAGTGCTTCCGAGAGTATCTGGAATATTGGCATCACATTTATATTTAAGCATCAATGACAACATTTCTACACTGAAACGATCGTTTTCCTTTATAGCGAAATTTATTGGTGTATCGCCTAATTTGTCAATTGGATTCATGTTTGGTGTGGCTTTCAGGATTTCCTCGAGACATCCGATAGATAAACCCAATGCAGCATAATGTAGGGGAGTGCGCCCGAGGCGATCTCTAGAATTAATATTCAGACCAGCCTTCAAGAATATTACCACCAGTGAAGGCTCTGTACTACAAGCAGCTTCATGTAAATAAGAGATATCGTTTGAATCTTCCTTCGTAAAATCCGCTCCCATATCAAGTAGAGTCTGTACCATTTCAGAATTGCGATTTTTTATTGCGGTATCCAGAAGTTTCTTGTTATAATGAACTGGATGATTAACATCTGATATGTATGTTAGAACAGTCCTCATCAGGTCCATATCTGAAAAAAAAATCAAGGATTGATTTTGCCGAGATGAACTTTACTGGTAAAGTATTGATACTTAACAAGAAGCAACCGCGATTTTCTTTTGAAATAGATGAGCATTGAAGGTTAATCGGAAAACCAACAAGCGGAAAGAACTGAACAGCCCCGGAAAAGAAAAGAAAATTTCAACGAAGGTTAATCCCTTGTAATCTTTATATTTCTTTATATAATATGCGCATGTTCAAGGCCAACAGCGTGCTATCGTTTTGTCGAAATGTTTGTAATTACCGAATATTTTCGCGAAATTGGTCCCAAACGACTAGACTCCCTGATGATAGCAGCGTCTAATTCCTAGAATAGTTTTTTCAAATTCGTAATTTATATTTAATTGCTCATATTCTGTATGAAATCATTTAATTCAGACAATGACTTCACATTCGCAAATGGGTACATTATTGAACGACATCACTTAACTAGCGCTTTCAAAAAAAAGATATCATCAAAGAAATAACCAATTCATAGGAAATGGAAATATTACTTTCATGGAGGAGCGGAGGTGTGCAAAAAATTAAACAAAGCAATTTTCTGAATTGAATGATTCTATACAGAATAGGAGCAATTTAATATGAATTTCGAATTTGAAAAGAATATTTTAGAAGTGACGAACAACTTTGCATCCTTTCAAGATACAGCATCACTAACCTGTGTAGATATTCTCACTGCTTTTTAGCGAAATTCCGATAATGTTCTTCTTTGATAATTTTTCCGCGGAAAACACTAAGTGTGCCAAAAAAATTATAAACGCCTGAATAATGACTCATTATTGAAAAATCTCAAACGCATGAAGAAGGTTTGGAAACGCAAAGTACAGGGTGTTTTTTGAACCTGCATAATCAATTTCAAATTATCAAAATAACATACCTGCATTTTGGACAACTATTGAATGTACTCATTCCTATACCACTATACTAAAAAAGTTCATCAAGAATGAATGAGCCATACTTTAGTTATCAAAAAAAGTAGAATCGGTGAGAGTGAAATTTCGAAATTTTCCTCTTTTTGAAATTTTTTGCGAAAAACTGGATTTGTGCCAAAAAATTGAATACACTTGAATGATGAATCATAATGGTAGGATCTGAAACGGATAGCGAAGTCTTGGAAACGCAATTTACAGGGTGTTTTTTCAACCTGCATAACCAATCTGAATTGCCACAATAACAACCGCGTATCTTGAAAAAATTTCAAGAATTTTTGAATTTGCTCATTTATATTGCACCCCTATGAAAATCTCATCGAAATTGGATGAGCCTCACCAAAGTTATCAATAAAAGTAAAATTGGTCGAATCGGACAAATCACCCAGTATAGTCCCAATAGAGACTGCAATTATAAACAAAACATTGTTTCGAAACTGTCTCGACTAGTGTTTACTCACCCTACACGGAAAAAAATCATTCTTGAATCAAGAAACAATATATTCTTGAAATATAAAAGTTTATCCAAGAATATTTTGGATGCAAATAAGTAAAATGAAAAATATGATACATTTGGGATGAGTCAATACAACTCCGAATGCATATACTTCATGAAAAAATATAATACTCCATCCGAATAATACAGGGTCTTTCACGAGGAACCTCACCCATATTTATACGGGAAACTACTGAACGTATTTTCATCAAATTCAGCACTTATAAGTATTTCACGATGCTGATGAAATCTAAAATATTTTCAAGGCGTGAGCACCTCCGGTTTTTCCGGAAATGACGTCAACTTCCGTTTTTCAAATTAGAACACCATTTTTTTATTGCAGAAATAGATTCCTTAGAAAATTTCAATTTATTTTGATGTAACATTTTTCAGTTTTGGTTGGAAAATTCTCTCTGAGCGGGAAAATTCGAAAAAAAAATCGAAAATAGAGCTCCGCTGAAACAAGAATAACTTCGAGGTTTTTGGATGGAAAATTTTCATTTTTGGGATTTTTCAAGATGTAAGATTGATGTATCCACTTTAAAAATCGAAATCGCGATTCATGATACAGGGGGTGAAAAAATCGCTTTCAAAGTTAGGGATGACAAAATCGTGAAAAATCAATTTTTTCAAATTAGAAACCCATTTTTTTATGGCAGATATTGAATCTAGGTTAAAAAATAATGTGAGTGTATGCATCACACCCTTGCCCTCAAGTGGATATTTTCTGAGTTATTCACAAAAGACTGTTTTTCGTCTTGAATTTTCAGCTATTTCTTTTCCCTTCACGCCAAAAAGATGAAATTTTCAGGAACTGTTACTTAAACCATGTTTTAGATTTTACTACCCTAATATGCAAGAGACATTTCTCAAGTTTGTCATGGTTCTGTTAATGGTATATCTCGTTGGTCTGGGTCGGTCAGGAAACCTCTCAATGAACAGTCGAATCGTTCTATCTACAACTTTATTACATTCTCCATGAAATAGAATGAGATTTAAATAATCTTCATTGGTAAAATTAGGCATAGTGATCGATTTTATAACTTAATACGAATTATCACCAAATTAATAGTAAACACAAAATGCTACTGAATAAAGAGGAATTTGGCAGATGTAATTAATGATATCTATCATTGAAAAAAAATAATGTAAAACATGGTAAGTTTTTGCATATGGTTCATAAGGAATTATTTATTCATCACTGGAGAGAAAACCGATGGCCGATTAGTTGAAATAAAGAGGTTTCCGATACAAATTCGAATCCAAATTCGCCATCTATTTAGGAACAACCTGTAACTTTTTTCTCTGGCATATTAGGGTAGTAAAATCTAAAACATGGTTTAAGTAACAGTTCCTGAAAATGTCATCTTTTTGGCGTGGAGGGAAAAGAAATAGCTGAAAATTCAAGACGAAAAACAGTTTTTTGTGAATAACTCAGAAAATATCCACTTTAGGGCAAGGGTGTGATGCATACACTCACATTATTTTTTAACGTAGATTCAATATCTGCCATAAAAAAATGGGGTTCTAATTCGAAAAAATTGATTTTTCACGATTTTGTCATCCCTAACTTTGAAAGCGATTTTTTCACCCCCTGTATCATGAATCGCGATTTCGTTTTTTAAAGTGGATACATCAATCTTACATCTTGAAAAATCGCAAGAATGAAAATTTTCCATCCAAAAACCTCGAAGTTATTCTTGTTTCAGCGGAGCTCTATTTTCGATTTTTTTTTCGAATTTTCCCGCTCAGAGAGAATTTTCCAACCAAAACTGAAAAATGTTACATCAAAATAAATTGAAATTTTCTAAGGAATCTATTTCTGCAATAAAAAAATGGTGTTCTAATTTGAAAAACGGAAGTTGACGTCATTTCCGGAAAAACCGGAGGTGCTCACGCCTTGAAAATATTTTAGATTTCATCAGCATCGTGAAATACTTATAAGTGCTGAATTTGATGAAAATACGTTCAGTAGTTTCCCGTATAAATATGGGTGAGGTTCCTCGTGAAAGACCCTGTATATAATAATATATTCCATGTAAATGAATCATTTTATGAATTCAAGAAAACTGCTACATATTGTCTAACTTTACGGTATTTCTGGTTCGAAAATATCATATACTCATTATGAGAATTCAAAAATACCCAATCAATTTTACATTTCAAAATACATGTGTTACTTATATCAATTATTTCGTGTGACACATTTCATTTGTAACGGGAGTACGTGTGTTACAAAGATGCAATGAAAGTCTGGTTCCTCATTTTTTATGTTCAAAAATATTCAATTATGAATGATACCGCACTGATATCCTTCAGGCCGAACAATATAAAAGTACAATAATGTCGCAAAGGTTCATATAAAATTTCTTGATAATCGTTGGCTCAAAAGATCACATAAAGAATATTTTGTAGACAGAGCAGTCGAACCTAGAACCTGAGGCTACAAACAACCGTTAACACTTCTGAACAGAAAAAAGTTGAGACTTAAAATTATCAAGGTTCATGAGGGCCAAAATATATCGGCTCGAATCGAATCAACGGTCCCAGAGTTATTTGTATTTGTATTTGTATTTTTTCCGAATATCCTGAGTTATGCTCATTTGAATTCGTCATCTTCCTCCTAAGACTCGTTCGTTCAGAAATGGAAATATTACTTTCGAAAGTCGAAATATTCAGGTTTAGTTCTAACACAAGCAAAAAACGCTGCAAATTTTACACAAGGGTTTATTATTTTCTCAGTTTAATAACCCAATACCATTGATATCTCAAATCAATCGTATATATTATTTATAACTCATTGGTTTTTCACCAAACGAAAATCAATTCCATGAAGAAATTCATGTGAAATATTTAAATTCAATAGTAACTACAAAATTAGCCACGTCGAAACCAAAAGTACCTACATAACTCCTAGAGTCGTTAGAAATCAATAGGTACAACACCCGCAAAATCCTATTGAATGAACAAACAGATGTGAGTAACTCTCCACTATTGAATATTTTTCTGTAACCTAAAAACTCTGTGGCAAACCCCAATTTATACCTACTCTCACTTTTACGCTTTTGTATAATTATTTAGGCACCTTCCGGACCATATTTAAACCTTGTTGTACTACATACCATCAGTCAGTAAAATGTAGATACCTGAAGAAGATTTTTAGCAACTTTCTTCGTGTTTTTTGTGATTCCGTAGTATTACTATGAGTGTTGTGAATTCCCCGCCGAAGTCCTACACACCGTTAGGATCTGGCGTCTAGGAGGTTCGAAAGTTTTCAAAATCAAACTAAACGGTTAAAAAAAACACACTTTAATTCGATTCCTAGTTGTAAAATGAATATACTAGACTAGTGCCGATACGAAATAATCGATCGTGTGAAAATATGAACAAAAATGTGAAAAACCTATTTTAAATATTTGAGCCGAGCCTCGGCGTTTTCGACCTAAAGCTTATCGCTTCCAATTCCGATCCCGACTGACTTATGTCTGGAATTTTCAAATATACCCAAGGATAAATCTTACATGCCTAAATATGTCTATGTTTATAATAACGCACAAAACCACTTGAAGGGCGAACCGCCTTAGCTCGCTCGAAAAGTGAGACCAATGCAGGTGGCCGCACAGGGCCGTATTCCCTAATTATCTGGGGACAAATCTGTCGAGTTACGACAATGAGATGGAGTTTTTATGTCCGACTGATCATCAGAATTATCAGTCCTGTCACCGATATAATCAATTACCGTATCCATGTTGTCTGTCTCATCTAAATATATTCCCGAAATATGGTAGATAAACCTATTCACTAAGGTATCAACATATAACGAAAATTTTGCTGGAAAGAATTGAAAGAATCACTTTATAATTAAGCCTAGAGGATGTTATTCATAAAAATCTTAAATATTTTTCATTCCAAATCACATTTCCTATGAAATATTGGAGTTGAAGAGAAAATTATCTTGGTGTTGAGTTTCTTAAAAAACTACTTTACAAAGGTCAAGTCACTATGTTGTTTCTTTCGTTAAAGTTAAGTTAAATTTCCGAAAAACATTTTTTACTAATATTTTGCCAGTACGATCTTCACGATATCACTTATTAAATTGCGTGTCGGTATTACACAAATAGAAATGAAATTCAAATCAGAAAGCGTTTGCGCCTTTTGATATATAAGGGAAATAACCTCAAAATTTAAAATGGCCACAAAATTTTCCGCCAATATCTCTGCAAATAAAAATGGTTTCAAAATGTTGACTAAGACCTGTACCAAATTATATTGAACTTTAATGAATAGCTTCCGAAAAAAATGTTTAGAAAAAATTCAATTTTTCTCCAATACAATTCTCACGGAATCATGCATTAAATTGAGCGTCGATATTTCACAACTAGTTATGATGTTTCAATTTGATCGCGTTAGTATTTCTTGAGAAACTTTCGGGAAAATTAACCTAAACTCTCAAATTAACAACAAATACGTAAAACAAAATTCTAGATTTTCCGCTAATATTAAATGTGTGGATGTGATTCCTACTAGGATTCAACTTTGTTCTGAAAAATATCAATGAAATGAAAAAAAACTCACCCGTCCTGTGCCCTTTATCTGAAAAAAATTTTTTCCACAGTGCATATATCCGATAAGAGTTCACTTGATTCACAAAATATCCAATACACAAACTGAAGACCTAAAGTTATTTTCAATAACTTTTCTGTAAAAATCAAATATATCGTGAACCTTTTAAGGTTGAATTCGACTGAAAAATTCTAAAAGAGAAATTTCGTTCCGTATAGTTGTCAGATACACTCAACTAAGAGGGTGTCAAATCCCAACGTCTGTTTAATGTAAAAACCTTCAATTCAAACAATTCTCGACAATTGATGAGATTTCCGGTTTGTTAATTGATTTGTTTGCATATATCCTCCAATTTGTTTTATCATATACATGCTCATTATCTTTTATATTCACCCCTATTTCAAAGTCTCAGTACGAAAAATATTGGATTTCGATTGAAACCAGTAGCCGATATCCACATGTTGACGATGATTGTACTAAGCAATCCAAAATTGATGGAAACCTCCGTTCGACCGAATATTTTGAAAATATTCATTATTTTAAATAACGCTTCTTAATTCGCGTTCTGCATGCGAATGGGTTATTCAGTTACACAAGAGTATTTATTGAGATTTCAATGTTTCAAATGAATTTTTTCATGGAATCAGTTTTCGGGTTGTGAAAAACCAATGATTTATGAATAATATATAAGTTTTATTTAAGATATAATTGAGCTCCATGAAGAAATTTAATGTTTCATCCCGTAATTCGCAGGGTGATATCTATAAATTATAATTGTTATCCGAGTTTTTGTAGTTATGTTTCAGATATTAGGAGAGAAACCCCAAAAATATTTAATTTGAACTACTAACGATTATGAAATTGTCGAGAACATCGATAGGGCATTTGCACATTGTGTTTATAAAATAATTAACGAATCCGTTCGAAATTTCTCAATATATGTTGAAAATTTGGTAACAATCTTTTCATCTACATTCAGATATATGATTCTGGATGAAAAGTTAACCGATTATTTCACTGAATTCCAATCTTAGAACCGAATGCGATGATTCATTCTCGGAATTATTGGAAATTTGCAGCATTTTTCTTTATAACTCAGAGACTACTGATCGGATATCATCCGGGTAAAATTTTTTAGGTTGAGTTATGCAACAGTAATCAACGTTGAGCATTTCACAAAAATTCGGTGGTAAGTTTCCGAGAATTATTTTTTTTTTTCCCTCCAACCCCCAATTTTTAGCCCTTAGGGTACACCAATCCTGCTGAAAAGCTTGGAGGATCAATCCCGAGCGACACATGATTTTTCTACCAAGTTTCACGGATTTCGGTTTAGTACTTTCCGAGAAAAGCTCTGGACAACGGACGGCGGACGGCGGACGGACGGATTTTTTTTTATTCGTTCATTCAAATCTACATACTCCAAAACGTGAACTGTGAAATTTTCAGGGGGGGTTAAAATTTTTTTTTTGTTGGTCGATCACAAAGGTTTATTATTTTATTTCATCAAATAATAAACCAAAAGCGCCTGACCCCACGTCAGTGCTTTTCCCGAAATATTTTATTAGTTTATAACATCAGAAATTAAATAATTCACGAAATGACATACATACACAAATCATCTTGTATTTTTCAAAATGTGTATTAATCTTTTATTACGTTCCTCGAGCAAATTTTCAAGTTTCTGTCGTTCAAGTTCATGGCTAATTAAATATTGAAATACATAGAATGTATCCTACTGACATGATTTCGCTCCTGATGGCATGATAACTAAGTACATTGCATATTATCAACACTCATTGCAGGTCCCAAAAAGTCTGAAGTATATTCAAAAATATTCTCATTACGGATTTCATTTTGAATAATTTGGGTGGAAAAAAATATTACGATTTTTGAACAATTAAGATCATCCAATTCACATGTCACCATACCTATAATCTGAATTATATTTTCAAGTACGAGATCCAAGTATATTATTTATTATACCGCAAATAGAACAAACCCAACTACATCTATATTCAATTTTTTTATGAATTTGGGGCTTATATTTCTTTTCGAAACTCGGCCCCTCTTGAAGGACCTATGAATTCAATATGTTGGTTAATAGTAAAATGTCGAATAGCTTCGAATAGTCGAATGAGTAGTTGGAACACTAAGATATTTGAAATTGCCCTTACTAACTATATAGCCTCATAGTTAACATATTAATTGATTTTTATTTTTAAATCAATTCTGACTTTGACCGTTTGTGGTCAGATAGAGGACCTAAATCTTTTTGGAATTGGGAAACTTTTTATAAATTCACTCTTTGAATTGTGCGAAAGGATTTCTCTTTTGCAGATTTTCTGGAAAATGCTAAAGCCAAGCAAGCAGGTAAGGACGGAGCAGCTTCTCACCTGCGTGTACCAAATTATACAGTGCGCGTCAAAATTATGGAACAAATTCATTTTCTCAGAAGAAAAATATTTGGCAACAAAATCCTGAAACAGGTCAATTTCTGCTTTTTTTCTTGAAAAATTCTGCACGCCTATAAATAAGATACAAAGACCTTGTCAAAAAAGAACCACATGACCCACCCTTCCTGTTCAAAGTATTTAGAGGATTGATGGGGATGCCACAGGGTGCAACAAAAATCCTTCAAAAATGCATAATATTTGGTAAAAGTGTAACAAAAATTGGCCAGTCAGGATTTTGTTGCCAAATATTTTTCTTATAAGAAAATTAATTTGTGCCATAATTTTGTCGCGCACTGTATAGTTATCTAGATATTCAGATGTCAGGTTCATCCATTAACCTCAGCCTTACATTCCTTATTCCTCCTAAAGAAAGATCAATCAAGAACAAATCTCAATGAATATTTGCATCCAAGAGGTTGTCAAGGATGTGATATGTAATATTTTTACATAGTAAGTTATCTTTATATCTATTGGTTTGACTGAATATTTTCTATTACTCATTATTCACCTGGTGATAATATATGGTTCAATCTTCGAGAATTAACATGTGATTAAAATTATAAGTCATTATTTTTCCTTTGTATCGTTTATTCGGTAATTTTTATCTATTATATTTCCTTCTGTTTGAAACAGTAATAAATTTGTTTCTACTCAAACTCTTTTTGCGCGCATGTTCTAGGGAATCTAGGGGAACAGCGTGCTATCGGTTTGCCCAAATGTCTGTAATTTTCGATGATTGAGCCAAAAAGGTCTCAAACGTCTAGATTGGACTCACTGATGACGAATCCGGTGTTAAAATCGATTCTGTCCGGTCGGCCGTGGACACGATAACTGTCGAACGGAGTGAGCTAGAAACTTGAAACGTTCAGGGTAGGTCGCGCATCGGAATGCCGCGGTTGAGTTCGTTAAAGGGCCAAATCGGTCGAATGGTTTCGGAGTAATAGCCACTTGAAATTTTGAAATTATTTATTTTTTATTTCAGATACTACTCGAGCGATTGGATTCAAACTTGGCAATTAGATGGAGTATAACAACGCGCAACTTTGAGCCAAATTTTGTCAAGATCATAATAAATTATAATAATAATAATAAATTTTATTCAATGAATTTTCAAAATGATAACACAAAATACCAAATGAACAACTCAAACATATCTATACTACCTATCCTATTTAATGTATTTTAAGCACCTAGATGTGAAACACCTGTATGTGCTATATTATAATTCTTTCCTATTTTATAACTAAATTAAATCAGATACTCTTAAAAACTCAAAACAAAACCAACCACTAGGTCGGACAATAAACATTCCCAAGCCCAAGAGCAAACCACCAAATCCACCAGAGACAACATCACCCGAAAAATCCATCAAATAATTTATAATCTTCAAAAATTACTTTTTTAGGTGCTAATTTAAATCGTTTAATCCTAGTGTAATTCCTCACTTCCAATGGTATCAAATTGTATAGTCTAGGACCAAAATAATTAATATATCTGAGGTTAAGGCTATTTGTACTGATTGGTAATTTAATTTGTCTGTTGTGTCTGGTTCTTGTTTCATATACATGATCTACGAGAGATTTCAAACCAGTTTTAGTGTGTACAAATGTGCACACAGTGAATACATACATGGATCTGATGTTAACAATTTGTTCATCAAAAAGCAAATGTGTAGGGTACAATCTATTTCTTTTATGAATAATTTTCAGTATATATTTTTGTATTATATTCAATTTATACAGGCTGTTATTATATAGTCCACCCCACACCAATATTCCATATTTTAAAATAGATTCCACAAATGCTTTATACATTGTAATCAGAGTTTTTTTGTTCAAGAACTCTCTCAATAAGTAGAATTTATGAATAAGTTTTCGAATCTTATCCGATAGATAATCTATGTGAGGCTGCCATTTAAGATATCTATCAACCACTATTCCAAGATATTTTGTGGAATGAGTTTCGTTTATTGAATGTTTATCGACAACAATGGTATTATATGGTGGTCTATTGGCACCATTGAGTGAGAAGGCTATATAATTTGTTTTCTCCAAATTCAATGTAAGCCTATACGTTTGAAGCCATGCTATTATTTTCCTTAAGCTACTCACTGTTTGATATTTTACGCTTTCCCAGGAATTTCCAGATATAACCAGGGCAGTGTCATCTGCGTACGATATAGTTAGACCATTGACACGTAATCTCAGCATAGAATTGACATATATTATGAATAACATTGGTCCCAAGACCGTTCCCTGTGGTATGCCGATTTTTATCTTTAGTTTTTCACTTAATGTTTTATTAAGCTTCACCATCTGAAATCGTTCCGTCAAATAATTTTTGAACAGCTCTAAAGCCACCCCCCTGATACCACATCTTTCCAGAACATTAATGAGCTCATTATGAGGTACGGAATCAAACGCCTTAGCAAGGTCTAAAAATACAGCTAAACATTTTTTATTAGAATTCAAATTGTTGACTACTTCAGTGATTAACCTATGCATGGCATCCTCAGTAGAGCAGCCCTGAATAAATCCGAATTGGTTTGGGGATAAAACACCACTATCTTTTAGAAAACCAATCAGCCTCACTTTTACACATTTTTCAAACAGTTTGGCAAAATTACTGATAATGCTCACAGGTCGGTAATTATTAATAGATGTTTTATTCCCCATTTTGTGAATAGGTGTTACTATTGATGTTTTAAATTCATGGGGTACTATTCCAGTTTCTATTATTGAGTTTAATAAATGTAAGAGAGGGTTTATAATTTCTAAATGTGTCTGCTTAATCACTTCAGCATGAATACCGTCATAGCCCGGTGCAGTTGTTTTTAAAGATGAAATATATTCGACCAATTCATTTTTCGTTACAGGATTTAAATAAATAGAATTTACAATAGGAGTGTCAACATAAAATTCAACTTGTGGTGGTGGAATCGCTCTTTCCATTTCCACACCAATATTTATGAAATAGTCATTACAGAAATTCGCTGCATCAAATGAACTATTGAAATTCTGACCGTCTCTATTCTTTATATTAATAGAATTATTTTTTTCATCTTTTTCGTAAGTTGCATCCTTAATTACCTTATATAGTTTTTTGATGTTATTCTTATTATTTTCAATTTGATTTTTGTAATATTCATTTTTTTGTTTATGTATAAGTTTGTTTAGCATGTTTCTATACTCCTTGTATTTTTTCTCCAATTCGGCGCAGAAATGTTTACCTAATTTTTTCTTCATTTTATCCCTTGTTTTTATCGATTTGATAATGCCATTACTAATCCATTTTTTAATTTTTTTATGTTTACTATGTTTAATATTATATGGTTCCGTAGCGTCTGACAACAACTGTTGATAAGACTCCAAGAAAATTGTTGTCGCTTTTTGAGGTTTACTCTCATTTATAACAATGGACCAATCAAAATCTCTCAATAATGATTTAAATTTATTGATATTCAATTTTAATTTAGATTTAGTTGAACCTTCTTGGGGTCCTATTTGGTCTTCCTGCGGTTTTCCCGGCTTGATCAACAACACAATAGGACTATGATCGGTAATGTCCTCCTCCAATATATACGATTTGAAACACAGATTACAATTTTTTAATTTTTTTTTAATGAATAAATGATCTAAACAAGTTCTTGATGCAGATCTTGTCACCGAGTTAATATATGACTCAAAACCAAGAGAGCTCATCATTGCGAGATAATTTGTAACATGGTTATCATTTTTTTCCATAATATTGATGTTGATGTCTCCCACAAAAATTTCAACATTAGAATTAGTTGATGTTTCTAGATAGCGGCCGATATCATTCAAATAATCTGTTTTGGCAATGGGTGGCGGCTTATATGACGCTGTCAAACCAAATGTTGTGCAACCAATTTCGAAATTAATCCTACTAAGAGTCGCCTTCGAGTCTGTCAGCTGAGTAATAGAAAAATCTACGTTCAAATGTTCCTTAACCAATATCACAATACCATCATTTTTATTGTAAATAGCCTCATTATAAAAGATCTGATAGTTAGGAAAACTGCAGTTCTTTATGGAATCAATTTGAAAAGTTTCAGTCAGCACAATTATATCAACATGATGTAATTCATATGTTTCTAAAAAAGTTATCAGATTGTCAATATTTCTATTTAAACTCCTAATATTGAAATGAATTGAGCTGAATACAGATGTTTCATTATTTACAATAATTTCTAACCTTTTCGCATCAATGTTTTCGCCCCTAACATCATTTTCCATATTTATCTGATGTAAAATATCGTCCTGAACATTCCACACCATTTTCTAGGAACTATAATCGGTTTTATTTTTCAAGAGTCCAACATGGTATTTTATAGTTTGGCATTCGGGGTCAATTGCGGTGTGATTCGTATCAAGCTGAAGGTTATACCTTTCATTGGCTTCTTTACAGTTTACGCACTTTTTTCGCTTCATACATCCAATTGTACTATGATTTCCTGCACAGATACCACATACTTCGATTTTCGTACATTTAGTACTCTTATGGTAAAAACCCTGACAATTATAACAACGCGAAACTGTTACGTCCTCATACACCGGTAGTCGGTCCCATCCTATGTAGATCCTTCCATATCTTAACATTTTGCAGAATAGACCCCCCGAGCATTCAGCAAATATTGTAGATTTCCGTCCATTTTTAGCTTTTCCAACATAATTTATTTTAATATGATCCATTGTATCAATCCATGCATTCTGCTTGCGAATCTTAGTTTCCAATCCCTCAATTGATTCTTCTCCGGTATAACCAAAAATTTTTATTTTCGGTAAATTCTTCTTTGGTAGTTCTATCTCATATCTTTCTTTAAGTTTCAATTCTGCTTCATCCCTAAATCGTTCCATATCCTGTTTTGTGTCGCATTTAATAACAATGCTTCCTTGTTTTGTCTCCTTCACATTTCTGATTCCAAGGTTTAAGTTTGCTGGGTTTATCGCGGCTTGAATATCCTGTTTACTTTTTTTAGAATTTTGTGCCGATTTCGGTTTTAATACAATCGTTGGCAGGCTTGTTTTGATGTCAACCCTGTTAATATCGCTGTTCTTTACTACTCCCGCATATGATTCCTTCTCAGAAGATTGTTTCATTTCTGATTTCAACGTATCTAAATCCTTTTTCATTTCTTCCATTAATTTAATCATATAAGGCATTCTGGCTATAAATATTCTGCAATCTTCACATATCAACAATAATACCCTCTTTTGAAGAGTCATGCATTTCGCCTCGGTTTGTGCTATATTTGCGCATTTTTTGTGAATATTCTCCAAACATGAATCACATCTAAAGCAGTCCTCCAAACAATCTTGTTTACATTTAACGCACTTTTCTTCCTCGTACGTCATGTTTGTTTATGTTTTTTTATTCGTCAGGTTTGCTATCAGACACCATCGGTATTTATGTTATGGAGAGACCTGGTAAAAATATGTCGATGCGGTCACTGTTCTGAACCAAACCAGCGCACTGCTTGAACTCAATACTTGAACGTAATTCGAAAATAATGTGCCAAATTTCAGTTCGATTCGATCATATGTTTTGGGGAAATCGGGAAAAAATATGTAGAATTTCGAGGTTTTCTTCTCGACATCGTTGTTTTTTCGGTATAACTCTAGAAATACTGATTCAATCCTGATAAAACTTCGCAGCTAGTTTGAAGATACTGAAAGACAACTTTGTGCAAAATTTCGTGATGATCGTGTTATTAGAACAATTTGAAAATTTCTGTGATTTTCTTATCATATCAAATATCATCCTCATGAAATTCTGAAATTCTTCGAACTGTAATTTTTCGATGAAGTACTGGATTTCAATTCGATCTGATCTGTATTTTTGGAAATATTGGGAAAATGAAATTTTGAATGGGTATATCTGCGGAATCATTGGTTGGATTTTACCCATTCACGAATTCGGCCTTCGTAATTAAGGTCCAAATCTTCTCAACAAATATCGAGTTTCTAAGTTGTTTCTTTCGGAAGTTATTGTATTTACGCAGTCGGCCGTTTCAAGAAGATATGAAACATGTTGAACTATTTTATAAATGTTTGAATATCAACTTTCCTCAAAATTTATGTGATCTTAGCGATCCGTTGAGATGTCAGTGCGAGAAACCTAGTAAAAAATTTTCTGGAGTTGCAAAATGGGAAAGCAGCTGGGATCGATCGATTGCTTTCGCAATTTTGGGAATTTTAACAGAATATGTAGCAAAGTCGAAAGATCACTTTCTTGAGTGTGCTTAATCCTGCAAAATTTTGCCTTAAGAAGTCAAAATGTCGTCCAACTTTTTCTATATCGAATTCAAATTCACCACAATTTTATTCAATTTGTGAAGTATAGGAATATTCTTCGTACAAGAGAGCTGTTTCAAGGAAAACTGGTTAATTGAACCGTGAGGAATACCAGACAAAATTTGTAGAGACGTTGTTGGTGCTTGTTATGATTTGATAGAACACAGGGTGTTCCAATTGAAATGAGGATGAATTTGCTAATTTTATTTGCAATATATCGCATGACGTTTTTCATACCCGGTATATCATAGTTTTATATTCATAGATTTTAGGTATACCGTTTGAGAGAACAATCAATGTACAATATTCGCCGAACAATAAATTTTAATAGTACTAAGCAAAACTGAATAATTCCAAATATTTTGAGTCACAAATATTGGGAAAAATGACATGTCATTCAGAATATCTCGAAAACAGTAAATATTTTTGAAGTAAAGATATACATGAAGTTTCGTTTTTTCACAGAAAAAGCGAAAAAAATTCCATTTAAAGAAACAAATAAACGTGTGTGGTAAACGTGATTATTTTTTAGATACAGAGTGGTAGAGTTCCCAGATAAAATCAAGCATCATGATATATTTTCAGATGTGCAATTACTTTCAATATTTTTACCAGTGGCGTCTGAATATGTTTCACATTGAATATTTCTCGAGAAAAGATGAAACGACACTGATTGAAATATCTATTCATTCTTTAACAAATTTGGATTCTTGGTTTTACTCTGTCCGGCGCATGATTTCCTCTTAATAAAATAAAAATCGTTTTGTTCAGCGTCACACTGCTAAGAATTTCAGCCGATACTCGAGCAATTCCTACGGAATTGTCACTCCATGACATTCATTAGCAAATTGATGCTTCAAGAATGAATGATTCCTTCAATAGTAATTTACGTTACAAGGCCGGGAAACTGCTCATTGAGATAAGAGTCTGGAATTTCTAGACGAGTATTTCAATGACATTTCACGGTCGTGTACACAATGTTTTATTTCATACTGCTCAATATTTTTCAAATTTTTGGTACAAAAATTGAACTGTCTATTCAGGTAGTTTGAATAAGGTTTCATTAATCTGTCAGTTTTTCATTATTTGTCTTGCCTGTCAGTTCAGCATCGTTTTGAATTGTTGGATTCGAATGATTTCAAATAAAATGGAAGCAGAGATTTTGGAAAACAGTTCTGAAGCGACGACGAAACTTATCCCAGCCAAGTCTTCCGGACGATATCAAAAGGAGTACGAGATATTCTGTAAATGGCGCAAAACTTACAATGTGGAGAAAATCCTGAATGAAAACATAATGTTGGCTTACTTCTGAGATGCGGTAAGAGTTTATTTCATTTTTTTTATGCTAAAATTGTTATAAAATTGTTTTCTGTTAGTTAAAATATACCAGTCCGGTCAAGTTACTTTACCGGCCTATTGATGTAATGTATCATTTCTCGGACTCAAATGAGTCCAGGAAATGGCAAATTACACTACAGTATGAAATAAAAATAATTTTCAGTTTGACAAAAATCAGTGTCGTACCATTTTTTCCTCCAAAAATATTCAATGCGAAATCCGTACCGACGCCACTGATGAAAAAAATGGAATTATTTGTAGCTAGAGAATACACGTACAAAGATTCATAGATATTCCTGCAATTGAAAAATGTTTGGTGTCACCATCCTGTATCTCAATAGTTAGCTTGTTTACGGTTATGTTCAGATATTTGAAATTTTCTTTATGGGATCGGATTGAAGGATTTTACCAAAACTTTAATCTGATATTACTTAAATAAACACATTTGTGACTTATTTGAGTAATCAATGGATTTCCATCGAGTAACGGCCAACAGAATTCGAAACATGCATTTGACCTTCGCAATTAAACTGAAAACATGCTCTGCAAATATCGAATCACTAAGTTGTTCGTTTGCGATCGTAATGCAATAATAATTATTTATCATTTTTGATCTGCATCATAAATCATGTAGGTTCTCAGTGGATGAAACAAATTTAGAGTTATTCTTGAAATGAATTTCTTGAGGGCGCCTGCAGTGGATATGCGGCTACTTCCCGAGCGATAGTCGCCAGGTTTGTGGCCGCTATGGCATGAGTCTCTCCTGCTCTGTATGCACCAATCTAGTGCTGGGCGATGTTTATTGGTGTTTTAGAAACATCGATATTTTGTAATCGATGGTCGAAGTTTTCAACATCGATGTATGAGTTCCCAAACATCGATTTCGACATCGATGTTATCCTATCGATGTTCGATATATTTAAAATAATGGCTTTGAATATAAAAGTTCTTAAAAAGAGTTGACTTGTTATAGCCTCAGGTCTATTTGTCAACCGAAAATGGCGCTCGTCTACCCAGATGTTATTTTATCGCCCCTTGCTTACAATTCAGAAGTTTGACCTCGGTAAAGCTAGCAGAACCACTTTCGATTTTTCGAAAAATGTTTTGACAAGAATTTGGAACTAATTAAATACTAATTTAGTACCCTAGTTCCAGATTTGACATCCTTCTGTAGACTGAGAAATGCTTGTTTCTGCTAGCTAGACGTCGAGCCAGCAGAACACATCGAGTAATAGATATGCTATCGCAGAAATAAATATGTCATAAGAAATCTCTAATTAAATACTAGTTTAGACTCCTATTTTCAAATTTCACGCATTTCTCGTTTCGGAGATATACAGGGATGAATAGAAAATTTATATGGTAATAAGGTATCAATAGAATATTCAGAAATGATTTTTTTCCGCCTGATTCGGAATTCATTTCGAACTTATAGAATACGTTTTCTTGATCAAACACTTATTTCGTACCTAATTTTCAAATTTCACACCCTCATGTAGACCGAGAATACCTGGGAGGTGCTAGCTTGGCATCAAGCTTGCAGAAACCATCTTTCAATAGATATGTCATTGAAGAAATAAATATGTCGTGTATTAATCAAATATTTTGAAATAGATTAATTTCTGCTAATTCTAAGCTCGTTTCGCTCTTAAAGAATACTCTCATCATATCTCATCTATGAAGGTACATTATTATATACAGGTAAATACATAAAGGGTTATCTGTGGACAAACAATTAAGTCACACTCATCGTTGCATCTATACAGGTTGATAAATCATATACTATTGAAATATTTAATGAATCATTATGAAAGTATCTGTTATATTTTGCAATCCTAACGAATTATTATTCAAAGAATTCCTTGTTATAGCCTCAGCGCTATTTGTCTACCGAAAGTGGTGCCCGCCTATCCAGATGGTATATTGCTTACAATTCCAGGGTTTTGTCACGTATCATTCTTCTGTTTTTTGTCACTCGAAGTCATTTTAGCAATTCATCATTTAGATACGTTTTGCTTCCATCATTCTGTGAAGGTTTTATTCAATTGTTATACAATTATGCGCGCAATAAAAAAGGGTATTAAATTGTTGTTTAATTAGTTCCAAATTATTTTCTAAAAATGGACGGAAAGAATTGAATTTGACCACTAATTCTTTTCCAGGATGTTCGATCCAATTATTTAGACCATTTTCTGCTCAAAATAATATGAAAATTATAGACATTGTGACGAAACAGCAAAAATGAGCGGATAAATATTCGTTCATACCGTTGAATAACAACATGAACGGATGGAAAAACCATAGGCCATTTAAAAGCTATTTCTGCAAAATGCCCCCATTCAATGTAAAACGAGAGCATTCCAGGAATCTCCTCAATTTCAGGTACGAGGAATTCCGATGAAGCGAGGTAATATAGCTCTGGGGACTATTACGTTATAATATAAATTGTATAATAATTGAATGAAACCTTCACAGATTGATTGAAGCAAAACGTATTTAAATGAACAATTTCTAAAATGACTACGTGTGACAAAAAAAATACAAAACCCTGGAATTGTAAACAAAAAAATAACATCTGGATAGACGGGCACCACTTTCGGTAGACAAATAGCGCTGAGGCTATAACAGGGAATTCTTTCAAGAATATAACAGATAATCCAGAATGATTCATTAATTATTTCAATACTATATGATTTATCAACCTGTACAGATGCAACGATGAATGTGACTTAATTTTCTGTGCACATTTTACCCTTTATGTATTTAGCTATATGTAATAAAGTACCTTCATTGTTAATATATGATGTGAGTATTCTATAAGTGCGAAGTTAATTTATTTCACAATATTTGATTGATACTCTATCACCATACGAATTTTTTATTGACTCCTGTATATCTCCGAAATGAAAAAAGCGTGAACTTTTATGAAAGGGGTCTAAATAAGTGTTAAATCAGTGGATTATTATGACACATTACAAGGTGGTTTCTGCATGCTTGATGCCAAGTTAGCACCTCCCAAGTTTTCTCGGTCCACATGAGAGTGTAAAGTTTAAAAATAAGGTATCTATTAAATGTTTAATTAAGAAAACGTATTTTATAAGTGCGAAATAAGTTCCGAATTAGGGGGAATGAATTTATTTCTAAATATTCTATTAATACCTTATTACCAAATAAATGTTCTATTCACCCCTGTATATCTCCGAAATGAGAAATGCGTGAAATTTGAAAATAGTTGTCTTAATTAGTATTTAATCAGAGCTTTCTTATGACATATTTATTTCTTCAATAGCATATCTATTACTCGATGTGTTCTGCTGGCTTGACGTCAAGCTAGCAGAAACCAGATTTTTCTCGGTTCACAGAAGGTTGCAAAAATCTGGAACTTGGGTACAAAATTAGTATTTGATTAGTTCCAAATTCTTGTCAAAAAATTTTTCGAAAAATCGAATGTGGTTCTGCTAGCTTTACCGAGGTGAAAGTTTGTCATGTATCGTATATGTTGTCGCTCAAAGCAATTTCGTCATTTCATCATTTAGATAGGGTTGTTAATCAATCTGTGAATCTTTAACACTTGTGTGATGTGTGATACAATTTTTATCATATCTTAATAGTTTCCAGACCTATTAGCTCACTCTATCGGCATATCCCGTACTCGAACTTGAGGAGAACCTGAATAGAGAAGATATACTTGGAACACTTTAATGATGCTCTCGTTTTACATTGAATGGGGGGGGGGAGGGTCATTTTGCACAAATAGCTTTTAAATGGCCTATGGTTTTTTCATTGTTTCACTTTTTGCGTGCATTTTCTAGGGAACAAAGTGCTATCGTTTTGTCCAAAATCATATTCCAATTTGATACGAATTCAATTTGCGTAAATTTTTGAAAATTATATGACAAGTTTGGTATTTTTTCTGGGTATCTTTTTTTCGCGGGATGACTCAAAAAATACTAATTCAATCAGGATAAAACTTAATATCAATTTTGGAAATACTGATGAACAACTTTGTGCAAAATTTCGTGATGATGTTATCAGAACAAGTTGAAAATTCAAACTTTTTTCTTCATATATTCAATATTCTGGGATCTCCTGATCATATTATTATTCACGAAATTCAGTAAAAGCCTTCAAAACTATCATCTGTATTTTTGGAAAAATAAAACTTTGAATGAGTATATCTAACGGCCGATCATGGACACAATATTTACTGAAAGAAATAAATATCGAAGGTCGAATTTGTGAACGGGTAAAATCCCCCAGCGATTCCGTAAATATACCCATTCAAAGTTTAATTTTCCCAAAATTTCCATAAATATAGATAAGCTGGTATTGACCGCTACGGCAAATAATTTGAACATGAGCGCAAAAGCTGCTTACTTCAAGCCAGTGCTCCTCTAGATTTTTCATTCAACGGATTGAAGGAATATATTTTCGTTAATTTCTGCTGTTTTTTTTTTACCAAAGTTTCAATTTCAACATCGATGTTTTAGAAACATCGATGTTTCACAACCGATGTTTTTTGATCTACACCAATCTATCACATCTGACGACGGCATGTCGTAAATCGGTAAATATCGCTCGAAAAGTGGCCGTGCAAGCAGGCGCCCGATATCTATCCAAATCGAACAATAGGTATATCAGATTCAAATGAACGCGCAAAAACTTCTCACTTCGCGTAGGAGCTTTGCTAGAAAATATCCTTAATTTTTTCAATATCGAATTGATTCGATGCTTAACGAATATGCTATATGAAATGCACAAGATTCTAGCGGTCGCCCTCCCATGGGTGAACACATGCGCGTTAACTGACCTAACCAAGTACCTTAACAACTCAGAACACGAAATTCAAGGCACAATCCTGAATTAAATTTACGTTTCTGATTCAAAATTAAACTGTCCTAAATTAAACTAACCTAACCTAGCCAGACAACAAAATTAAACTTAACCATACTCGATTTTATGGACGGTGTTCGATTTTCGATCGGTTTTCACCCATGGCAGGGGGCGACCGCTAGAAGTTTCATATGAAGTGCATAGACTGCAATCTGCAGAAAATGAAAATCTACCTCAAACTTACCGTTTCCTTTGAAGATATTGTAGGCTGCCGAACAATAAAGGTGCTGTTTCAAAGGATCTGCCCCGTTTTTGAGCAGAATCTTGATGATTCTTCTCCTGTTAGGTGTTAGTGGTTTAGAAGTAACTTCAATTAGAGCAGTTGAACCATCTGACGTAGGAGAGTCAACTGGACTTGTCTTCAGAAATTTGAGAATGCCGGGAATATCCTCTCTTTCAACACCGTGGTGTAATGAGGACGAAGCTATTCTAGGATAGAAATCCCAGAAATCCGCCAATTTTTCAAGAACGAAGTCAACACAACCATATAGAACTGCTTCCATTTTATTCAAACCAACGATTAACTTTCCCGAATTATATTCCTTCTATATGTAAGAATTCAAAATTCTTCAGCTTCACTAAGAACTTCTACAATAATTTCAGTACCAACTACAAGGGTCCGGCCGTAGAGCACTTTCGAAAAGAGTTTCTGCAAATCTTCGTTGCTTCAATGTTGATTCACAATGGTGTTGGAGGGGGGCAAGGCTCCGAATGTCTCTGGTTAGTTATTTGAATAAGTGAAAGATTCTGCGCCCTTTACAATTCTAGAAGTCGAGCTCAGTAGCGTATCTACTCAACGCAGTGCGAATCAACTCAACTCAGGGGCGTATGAAATAAGTTTATCGGGACGATTCCGACAGCAGAAAAAAAAATGCAATTTTCACGCAGGCAAGAACTAGATTAACGCCCGACTGAATCTGTATCATTAGAAATACGGAGAAAAATGGAATGAAAAAAAGATTATTTGTATTACATTTCAGTTTTTGATATTGTTCCAACTTTCGCTGATCACTTGAATCTATTATTTTCTATTCTGATTTTGGTTTTCATTTGATAAAATCAAATAATAAACCTTAGTGATCGACCAAAAAAAAAATCACCCCACCTAAAAATTTCACAGTTGAAATTTCAAGGTATGTAGATTTGAATGAACTAATAAAAAAATCATTCCGTCTGCCGTCCGTGGTTTGGGGCTTTTCTCTGAAAGTAATGATCCGAAATCCGTGAAACTTGGTAGAAAATCGTGTGTCGCTCGAGATTGATCCACCACTGAATTTCCATGAAACTCTCACGGTTCATTACTGTTGGATAACTCATTTTAAAAGTTTTAATCCGGATGATTTCCGACCTGGGTCCCTGAGTTACAAAGAAAACGCTGCAAATGTCAAAAAATCCCGAAAATGAATCATCGCATTCGGTTCTAAGATTGAAATTTAGTGGAATAATCGGTTAACTTTTCATCCAAAATCATATTTATCAAAATAGATAATAAAATTGATTGGGTTATTTAACTGAGAAAATAATAAATCCTTGTGTGAAATTTGCAGCGTTTTTGCAATAAACATGAAAGAGCATTTCTGGATAAAGAATGATGCGAACTTTCAAGCGATGTATCACAAGCCCATACTTTTTGTTTGAAAATTTTGGGGTTTACCTGTCTTTGGTGTCTTTCGACAAGGATTTGGAGGTAGAGTTTCGCATATCATCAAGGAACACCTTGTATAAGGCAGTGCGGGCCTCTGTATTATGATATCCGCGTGGACAACTCTTCAAACGCTAGAGCTAACTCAGTGGCGTGCACCGACTAACAATATCACGTTTCTGAGCGCATTTTCTGGAAACAGTTCGCCATCGTTTTGTACAAATGTGTGTTATTTCAGGTTTTTGAACCGAAAATGGTCCCAAACGAACCGGTTGTACTCACTGATTATGTCCGGACGGCCGTATGCACGATTACGGGCGTACCAAGGGTAGGTTGCATTTCAAAATACTATGGTTGAGTTCGTAAATGGGCGAAATTGACGAAAGGATTTCGGAGATATAGTCATTCGAAATTTTGAAGTTATTTCCCTTATATTTCCGGAACTATTTGAAAGATTAAATTGACACTTGTCATTTAGTTAGAACATAACAACGAGCAACTTTTTGCGAAATTTTTGTGAGATTGTACAGTGAGTGAAATAAAAAGAAATGGCTTTTCTGGAAATTATTCATCGGATTCATCCATTTTTTTTTCAGACTTTGACTCTATATCTAACAGCAGTATAGGTACTCAATTGCAGTTTGATACGATTATAATCATCGGAGATATATTAGGAAAAATATTTGAACTTCGTGTATCGATTTTTTTCCAGAATAACTCAAAAAATACCTCCTCACTTTGGATGAAACTAGGTAACGAGTTTGAAAATGCCGGTAAATGATTTTGTTCAGAATTTTGTTCATAATATTGTCATCGAAATGATTTGAGAAAAATTTAAATAATTTTTTTTATTATTCTAGATTCTGTGATCTTTTGTGACAATCTTCACAAAATTTTGTATGAACCTTCAAGTTATCAATTAGCAGTTGAGAACTGGATTTCAGTTCGATCTAATCTATATTTTCGAAAATATTGGGAAAATAAATTATGAATGGGTAAATCTGCGGAATCATTAGGGGGATTATTTCGGGACTTATTGTGTTCACGGTAGTCCCCGCTGCCGACTAAAAGCAGAATAACTTCGCTTAGGCACTCGATATTTGTAGAGTAGGATTACGATTAGTCATCACGAAGGTCGAAGGGGTAAAATACGCCCAATGATTCCGTAGATGTACCCATTCGAAATTTCATTTTCCAAGATTCCCAAGAAAACAGATTCGATCGAATTGAAATCCAGTGCTTGATTGAACAATGACAGCCTGAAGATTCGTGTAAAATTTCGTGAGGATAATAATATGATTAGAATATAACCAAATTTTCCATCAGGAAGTAAAGGTGCGTTTGGCGGGGTTAATACGCGAAGAGATGACTGATTTGGCAACGAATTTGAACATGAAATTTTCTCTAAAATTGGGAATTCCGGCGATACGGGTCGAGATTTTTTATCCAAAGATATCCAAGGATTCATGGGTCCATGTCACATTATCGAAAATGTGATGAACAAATTCCTTCCATACACTATAGCTGGACAGTTTTCCCTGATGAATCATACACCTTTCAGTAAGTCATGAAGTTGTCAGCATTTGTTAATTATTTCGGTAGATTTATTTTGGTATGCAGTATGATACCGAGGAAACAGCAGAAAATTCGATATATATTCTATCCCAATTTTTTCAAAGATAAATATTCAATCAATCTGGGAAATTCTGTTCGAGCGAATCTCTGCCAACTATCACATCATGTATGGGGCTCTTTAGAGAGATTTCCGACAGACAGTTCCTTCTAGTGATAACAGAGATGGATTTCTATGCGAAAATACCACGGGATGCAGAACAAATAGTAGTGAACCAAATAGTGAAGACAATCCTGACGGGGATCATGATTTCTTGGAAAATGTTTCCGAACACATACCTGTAGAATCATTTTTCTTATTTCGACTTAAAAAATTATGTCTTTAAATATTTGAACAATTTTCACAGACATACTATACTGGGCGTCATAGGAATCAGGTTCACCCCCAAAAAAATTTTCAGTTCACAACATATCGGATTAAAATTTCTTAACATTGATAAAACAAACTGCTTTCCATCAACTATGGTGAAAGAGGTTTGTCTTTGACTTCCATTTTGACCAGAAATAGAAGGGACTTTCCATTTCCTCAAATATATAATACTTGTGCTCATTTTTGCATGTTCGAAATATACGTTGAATTCTGAGGGGAAAGACGTAAAAGGAAATCGGATCGATAGGGATTCTGGATATATTTATTATTATATGATCGTTTGTGATTTTCATTCTTCTGTGATGACGGCGTTTCGTTGGATTTTTTCAACTTTTACAAAGTTGAAAAAACAACCATAGTGAAAGTAGCCACGAGTGTCACAGCCACGCGTTCGCTCTTACGGCCGCAGGCGGTCGGCCGTCGGCGATAGGTTCATCAGTGATCCAAACGCGTGACAGGCTGTCTCGGCCGGGCTGTGACTGGTTCTGATTCAAGGAAAAATTCACAAGTCCTTGAAATTTACGTAGCTGAAACTATTTTGCGACTATGAGCTAATAGGAGAGCTTTATAAGAATTCATCAACGCCTGATTTTGTCGTGCAAGAATTAACTCGACCCCCCAAATTAATTCAAGGTAAAGTTCGAAGTCTTCAATATTCACGTAAACGCTTTTTGTTTGCGAATGTATGCTATGCTTCTAATGACAATTAATAAAAATATACAATAGCACTGACGTGAAGTCAGCAGCTTTTACGCGCTTGTTCACTTTGCGAAATGGTGACTTGGAAATTTCAGTGAAGTTTTAATGAAATATAAAAATTTTCAAAAAAAATTGAAAAATAATTTCTAATTTTTCCATGGATAATTCTTCTTATTGACACTGTTCATCTTCCAACCGCGTTTCATTTCGATCAGATAGATATATTTCGAGTTATTGAAAAATCAACATTTCAAATGGCTGTAGGACAAAAACCATTCGGCAGATTTTGCCCATTAACGAACTTAACCGAGATATTCAGGATCTTAACCTAACCTGAAAATTTCAAGACTCTAGGTCCTTTCTCTCGAGAATTACGGCGCACACGACCGGACGGCCGGCCGGACGGACAGAATCCTTTTTGACCACGGATTTTTCATCAGTGAGTCCAACCTAGTCGTTTGAGACCAATTTCGGCTCAAAGTTCGAAACTTACAGACATCGTGACGAAATGATAACGCGCTGTTCCCTAGAACAAGCGCGTAAAAATACATCAATACCCTATTTTGTCGGGCAAGAAATAACCTCACACGACCCCCTCAACTTCATCGTCTAATTCCATTGGAATATGATTATATTGGTCCTTGAGAAAGAAAGATCAATAAAATTTGGGAACTTTTCAACTAATAATTGTTGTTGAATTTTCACAATGCTTTGAGTTGCGATGTTTCAATATTGTGACGAGTAAGGCTAGTATATTCCAGATAGCTTCAGACGTCTATGAGTCACCCGCCTCTCTCTCGAATCTTCTCGTAGTTGCTAGAAAGTCCACAAGTGATAAAAGGGTAGGCGCGGAGCAGCACATGGACCAATTCAGCAGAGTGATTCGTAGCGGAAAGTGTTCGGTGAAAATAAATGAGCATGGAAATAAATTGTGTACAGACTTTGATAGAATAAGTTGTTTAGTTATTGGAACAGTAGTTTGTTAATAAGTGTAAATAAATAGTTTAATTATTCTGAACGTTTTGATGAACCCGAAAACGTTACAATATGATCACATCACTGCCTGATATATCGAGGAACTCAAAATTTTAAATTGGTTAAACTACGAAATCGTTCGGCCGATTTGGCCCATTCATGAACATAACGGAAATTTTTAGGCTCCTAACCAAATCTAAAATTAAAAGACACTTGCATATTTTTTCATGCGATTCTCAAAGGTGAATCTATAACGAGAATTGCATACAGAGTGTAACAGCCAAATGTAATAAATTCGATAACGAATAAATGAGGGCGTGTTGGGAAAAACGCTGGGACACGTCGATTTGTAATTTTAAATGCGCATAGTTTTCAAGAAAATAAAATTATATAGGGTGTTCCATGCGACCGTGGCCAATTCCAACTTTCTTATTTCAAATGTAACCCCCTGTATATTATTTATTTTTTGGATTCTTCAGAAAATTCTAGTCATAATTCATGTACAATGTCCTATATCTATCTTCAACTTTTTCGGAAATATTAAGTGTTTTCAGATTTTTTACAAAAATTAACATTTCAAATGAAAATTATTTTATTTCACAAATTCGATACATTACACTCAATACTTATTTCCCATTTATCTCTTGATATGAAGAAAGTAAGCAAAAACCATGACTGAGAAGAAATAAAAAAAAAACAAAAACAGATTTGTTTATTCTCATAGCCTTAGTAACACGTTGTCTGTTTGCATGACAATGAGTGATCACTGTAAGTGTAAGTGCTATTGTCTTTTGAGTTTCGATAACTGTACGTAATAATATTAGAAAGATGGTTCATTTAACAGAAATGCACAAAATAACCATTCTTCAGATGATTGGTTATGGAGATTACACACGGACACAAATGGAAGTTTCTCGCTTATTTCACGAAAAATTTCCAAATTTGCCGCCTATTACCCAAGGTACAATCATTGTATAAATTTTTATACAATGGTACAATTAGCAAAATAAAAAAGCAGTTTCGAGAGCTTGGTCATGTAAGACAAATAAAAAAAATTGCTGCCAATGCAGTAAGTGATGATACGAAATTGGATATTATGCTTGAGTTTCAAGAAAGCCCACATAATTCTGTTCGAAAAGTAGCCCCGTTGTTCACCGTTAGCCACACGTCAATATTTCGAATATTGAAGGAAAGTAAGATGCATCCCTATAGAATGATGGCAACTCAGGAGCTCATAGAAGACGATTTCGATAGGAGAACGCATTTTTGTGAGCAAATCATGGCAATGTTAGATAACAATGTGATCCAATCAGAAAATGTTTTGTTTTCTGATGAGAGTACATTTACACTACACGGTCATGTTAATCGTCAAAATTGCCGCTATTGGGCTGATGAAAATCCTCACTGGAAGAGAGAAAAACATACGCAATATCCTGAAAATATTAATGTTTGGGCAGGAATTGTTGGAAATCATATCGTAGGTCCCTTTTTCATTGACGGCAACTTGAATGGAGAAAAATATTTAGAACTACTCCAAAATAATGTCGTACCAACTTTGATAAACTTATATCCTGATCCAGCAAATCCACAAGTTCCAGCCAATATAATATGGTTTCAGCAAGATGGAGCACCGCCCCATTACCAAATCAATGTCCGGCAGTATTTGAACCAAATTTTTCCAAATCGGTGGATAGGGAGGCGCGGATCGATAGAATGGCCAGCACGGTCTCCTGATCTGACACCATTAGACTTCTTGTTGTGGGGATATGTCAAAAGTATTGTATACGAAACGAGACCCTCAAACTTAGACGACCTAAAAAACCGAATCACGCTTGCGACTAAATCAGTCACGCCTGAAATGTTGAGTAACGTTAGAAGACATTCTTCACCAGATTAGCATGTTGCCAAGACGTTCGCGGCGAGCATTTTGGACATTTCCTACATTGACATTAATGTTTTTTTTTGTTTTTTTTTTAATTATTAAGAAATAATCAGTATTACTTATTAGGTTTTAAGTGTAATGTACCGAATTTGTGAAATAAAATAATTTTTATTTAAAACGTTGATTTTTGCACTAAATCTGGAAACACTCAATATTTCCGAAATAGTTAAAGATAGGTATAGGACATTGTGCATGAATTGTGTCTAGAATTCTCTGAAGAATCCAAAAAATAAATAATATACAGGGGGTTGCATTTTAAATAAGAAAGTTGGTATTGGCCACGGTCACATGGAACACCCTATATAATATTATTTTCTTGAAAAATATGCGCATTTAAAATTAAAAATCGACACGCCCTCATTTATATAATGTTATAACTGTCCTTAGAAGCACATATTTGCAGGAAAAAAACCGTTGGCTCGAATTTTGACTTCGAAATTTTCCTTGAAAAAAGTTGAGGGGGTCGTGTGGGATTAATTCTTGCCCGACAAAATAGGTCGTTACTGTTTTTTCATTAAGTGTCACTAGAAGCATATATTCCCAAGCAAAAATTTCGTTTACGTGAATTTTGAACAATTCGAACTTTTCCTTGAAGAAAGAAGAAACCTTGAAAAGCACTGAAGGCAGCGGCTTTTGCTGGCAATGGCAACGAATTTGAACATGCGCGCAAGAGCTGCTGCATTCACGGCAGTGCTCTTCTAGCTTTTTTCGATGAAGTACTGGATTTAAATGCGTTCTGATCTGTATTTTTAGAAATATTGTGAAAATAGTATTTCGAATGGGTATATTTACGGAACCATTGAGCGGATTCTACCCATGCATGAATTCGAATTTCGTAATCAAGCCCCAATTCTATTCTACAAATATCGGATTTCTAAGTTGTTTCTATCCGAAGTTATTATGTGTTCTCGATCGGCAGTTCGTAGATATAAATAGTAAAAGTTCCATAACACAAATACTTACGGAAGTAACGACTTAGAAACTCGATATTTGTAGGGAAGGTTTAGGGCTTAATTGAGAAGGTCGAATTTGTGAATGGGTAAAAGCCACCGATGATTCCGCAGATATACAAATTCAAAATTTTATTTTTTCAATATTCCCGAAAATACACTTTAGATCGAATTGAAATCCATTAGGTACTTTATCGAAAAGTTACAGTTCGAATGTTCATGCAGAAATTATGAACAGAAGATCACAGAATATTGAATTTCATAAAAAAAAACTACACCATCATCACGAAATTTGCACAGAGTTATCCATCAGCATTTCCCAACGAGCTGCAGAAATTCATCATGATGAGAATAGTATATTCTTAGTTATTCCGAAAAAAATAAGGATATCCCGAAAAAAAACACGAAATTTTACATATTTTTTACAATGGCTTCGAAAATTATGATCGTATCAAATTGAAATTTCATACAATGTAGTAAAAAATTATAATGAACACTTCCCGAGAAAAAAAATTTCAAAATTCAGTGACAGCACAATCTCATCAAAATTTCGCAATAAGCTGCAAGTCCTTACGCTCCAACTGACTCCCAAGTTTCAATTCAATCGCTTCAGTTGTTCTGGAAATATCAGGAAAATAACCTCATAATTTCAAATGGCTACAACTCCGAAATCATTCGACCTATTTTGCCTCTTAACGAACTTGACCTTTGCATTTTAAAAGGTCAAGTCGATAGATTCCTTCGTACGCCCACAATCGTGCCTACGGACAGACGGCAGGCCGGATTCGTCATCAGTCAGTCCATCCTAGTCGTTTGAGACCAATTTCGGCTCAAAGATCGAAAACTACAGACATTTGGACAAAACGATAGCACGCTGTTCCCCTAGAACATGAGCACAAAAAGTTGAGGGGGTCGTATGGGGTTAATTCTTGCCCAACAATATCGAGCGTTGATGTATTCTTATTGAGCGTCCTTGGGCGCATATATCGCAAGAGAGAATTTTCGTTTACGTGAGTTTTTAAGACTTCGAACTTTTCCTTAAAAAAAAACTAGAAAAGCACTGACCTGAGGTTAAGGGCTTTTACGCGCTTATTCACATTCGAAGCTTTTTCCTCATGGCATTTCGCATGAACTTTTACACCGTCATTTTTCAACTTAGTCCAGAATTTCGATTCGATCATATCTACATTATTGGCAATAATAGGATTTCGAATAGATATATCTACGAAATTATTGAGGGACTTTTAACCTTCCACGAATTTGACCTTCTCAATTAACCCCCAAACCTGCTATGAAAATATGGACTCTCTTATAGTGGTTTTATTCGGATGTTATTCTGGTTGATACAACATATTTTTTCCCTTATATCTACGGAAATGAACATCAGATCAAATTAAAATTTATCGAATACTATCTTCAAGATCTGTGCCGAATTTCATCGAAATCTGGTCAGTAAATCAGAAAAACTATTTTTTTTTTCGATAAAGATATGGATAATTTTCGAAAAACAAATTCATAGTTGCTTGTTGATATTCTCCGAATAGTTACGAAGTTTCGATGTGATCGCATTTACTTCTTGAGATATTGACGAAATAACCTCAAAAATTTCAAACAACGAAATTTGACATTAATTTTTCATATATCTCCAGCAGTAAATATCGTATCGAATTGAAATCTGAAACATCGTTGTTGAATATTAATTTAATGGTCTCTGTCAAATTTCTTTAAGATTTGTTCAACAATTTCCGAGAAAAAAAAATTGCAAAAAAATTTCGAACATTTTGAAATAAACATTTGTCTAAGATTTTCTAACAATTGAACTCATACGAAATTCGTGTAGAAATATAAAATTTTTTCAGACGAGGGTGCATTAAAGAGACCAACAATATGGGTGACTTACCTTAATTAGCAGCTTTCTTTAACATATGTGTAACAGATAAATTAGGAGAACAATTCACCACCACAAAGAACCAATAAAAATCCACAATTAGTTAGAAGCATAAAAAGTATAAAACCCATTAATATGTCAAATTAATTAAAACAGTTAAATCGATAAATCAACATAATATATCATCTTTACCGACGACAAACACTAGACAAAACAAATCTACTTATTTTGTACCTGTATCTATAATATTCTGCACATATTGCAGATTATTGTTTTTACTTCCCTGTGTTATTTACATTCATTGGTGCTTATTCTTATATGAAGATACTCGAAATGAATTCAAGTTTGATCTATAATAATTTGTTGAATTCATGTAAGAACAAACACCAATTAATGAATATATCGCAAGGTCAGTGGTGGATCGACGATTGCCGGACGCTTGGTAACTTTCGGGGACCCTCTACTATTTCAAATTCTCTCAAAATAATTTTTCAATCATAATTCGGTGTTTTCAACAAAAACATCGGTTGCATTTATGGGAACCAATTCAAATTTGAAAAATGAATTGAAATCAACACAAATATAAACAACTCAACAAGAGTATATCAGGGGAAAATACAAATCAATATTTCTTTCTAAAAACAATAGGACATATAAACAAGAACATGAAAATTTCCGAAAAATGAAAAATAATATGGCATGCCGAAAAACTAATCGAGTAAACTTTGTTTTCTTATTTTCATGTCTGCAAATTCTTTTATTGCAGCATCATTACCAGTCTTACGCCCAACAGCCGATCGTAAACACCTTAGAAGCTCGATTTTGTATTGTTAATTAACCTTAATTACGAAGGCCGAATTCGTGAATGGGTAATATCCTCCCAATGATTTTGCCGATATACCCATTCAAAATTTAATTTTCCTAATAGCTACGAAAATTCAGATTAAATCGAATAGAAATCCATCGTGCTTGATTGATAAATGATAGCTTGAAGGTTCATACGGAATATACGTGAGGAAAATATGATCAGAAAGTCGTTCTAATAACACGATCAACACGAAATATTAGATAGAGTTGTTCATCAGCATTTTCAAGCTACTAACGAAGTTTTATCATTATTGAATCAGTATCAGTCGGTTAGACACAATACATTTTGACACCGAATTCGTCATCAGTGGGGCCAACCCAGTCGTTTGAGGCCATTTTCGGGCAAAAATTTGAAAATAACAGAATGATATTTGGACAGAACTATAGCAAGCTGTTCCCCAGAACATGCGCGCAATAAAGTTTTTGAAGTTTGGAAGAAACCTTCTCAAAGCGTTCTTAAATTGTTTCCCAAATAACTGTAAGCATAGCGTTTTCTGAAATCCGAATGCCAAACAAGTGCACTTTACACCTCTCCCTCCACAGAGGATTGACGGTGGCATGCACATAGTTTTCAAAGGCATGCCGATAAATTTACTGCACCCTTCCGGGAATTTTTTGCAGACAGTTAAAAATTACTGGATAAAACATGCGGAAGCGGAACCTTTCATTTTATTTGATGTTATTTTTTTAAGTCTGGTTGAATTTCGCGCGACAGAAAATTTTCACTTTATTCTTCATATTCACTTGCATTTTTAATTCTGAAAAAAGTGTTGATTCGATCGGGGGCCCCTGTGGACCTAGAGGTCTTACGCTTAAGCGTACCTTCACAAATTTACTAGCACTGGGGAACGGGAATTTCAGGACAAATTCCACCTAATTAGGTTCGCGTTATTTATTAATTTCCGTAAAAGATGCCTCGGCTCCTCAAACAAGATAATTCCTTTCAAATAGAGGTTTTGGTTAAGATCATCTCTAATTGGCTGAAATTAGAGTTGGGATTCCTGATTTCATGTTAATAGTGTCAAATTTTTACAGAATATGTTCCGCAAATCAACTTGGTTATTTCGGTTGCCGGTTTTCCATTGCGTGAATATAAAATATTCGGTTGGTTCCTGAAAAAAAAGTTATAATTACGGAATTTGATTGATGAAAAAACGTTCTTTCTGTCACCAGAATTAGTCAATGTTCTGTGGTAACATATCCGTAGCATGAAACAATCTTTATTCACTTTATGATCCATAGAACATAGAAGAGACAACAATCAACAATGGAAAAATTACTAGGTATGGTCTATGGATCATAAGGTAAATGAAGATTGTTCTATGCTATGGATATGTTACCATAAAATATCGATTGTCGTTCTGGTGCATAGACTTAATATGTCTGGTGACAGGAAGATTGCTTTTTCATGAATCAGATTCCGTAATTAACCTTTTTTTTTCAGGAACCAACCGAATATTTCAAATTTACAGAACGGAAAAACTGGCAACCGAAATAACCATGTTGATTTGCTGAACAAATCCTTTATAAACTTGACACTTTTAACATGGAATCAGGAATCCCAACTCAAATTTCAGCCTAACAAAAACCTCTATTTGAAAGGAATTATCTTGTTTGAGGAGCCGAGGCATCTTTAATGGATATTTATAAATAACGCGAACCTCATCATGTCGAATTGGTCCTGAAATTCCAGTTCCCCAGTGATAGTAAATTTGTGAAGAAAATTGTTGGTTGGCAACTTGGGCCGAAGTCGTCTATTGGATATAAAAATAATGTTTGTTCTTTTCGAATTATATTATTGCAAAAAAAGGTGAGAATTCGAATGGTCCGTCGAGATGTGGACAATATAAAAAATGGCTCTTTCGTTGAAAATAAAGCAAATGATTACTCTGTCCACATGATCAGAGATTATGCGTACAAAATTTCAGACTCAGTTTAATTACAGTCAGAGCATGTAACTTCCGTCATAGTGGTCAATTTCTTATATAGATATTGTAAGGTTTTCTTGATTTGCCAAAACTTTCAGAACAGTTGAACTATTTTTTGTATTTACACTAATAACAAATAACTCAACAACTAATTCTTTCGCAGTCTGTGCACAATTTATTGCCATACTCATTTCCACTGATCACTTTCCGCTTCGAATAATTCCGCTGAATGAATCCTTGTCCTGCTCCGCGCCCGTCCTTATATAATACGTGGAACTTCTAGCGATGACCGGAAACTTCTAGAATAGACAGGGCCGTACTAGTCACAATATATTTTAATAGTTTGTGATATCGGCGAAAATTCATAGATCAAGCATTGCAATCGAAAACAAAACATATGTAGTATCAATGTCGATAATTTTAACTTATCTTGGAAAATGTAGATTTTTGTGTGGTTGAACTTTATCCTGCGACACCCGATGTTTCATGAACCTCTCATCGTTATTATCGCAGCAGTTCTTGGAATGATACTTTTCCTCATTTCAAATATACAGTGTGTCAAAATGAAAAAGAGCCACTTTTAATATACCGGCCTCCATGCAAAATCGGAAAGAAAGTAAAAAAAATAAACTTTGGTTAGTAAAGGGCATTTTACACCGTTGGTTCCAATCAATTTGTATCAATCCTGTGGGCTTGATAGCTGCAATTCCTAAAACCTCAAATTACAAGGTAGTCGAGGGCAATTCGATGGCCTTTTCAACTATACCTTACACTTGACCTTTTTCGTGCGCAAATTCTGAAGGGTTATTAATTATTATTATCTCCTTTTTACGAGCTTGATCTGGGGAACAGCGCGTTATGATTTCGTCACGATGTCTGTAATTTTCGAATTTTGAGCCGAAACTGGTCTTAAACGACTGGGTTGGATTCACTGATGAAGAATCCTCGATCAAATTCGATTCTGTCCGTCCGAACGTGTGCTCTATAAACTTTCGAAGGAAAGCACCTGCGTCTTTTTTTTGAGGTTAATTCCTCGATATCTCATTAAGTACTGATTTGATCGGATGAAAACGTTGTAATTAGTTCTTGAATCCCAACGCATAACCTAACGCAAAATTTCGTAATCATCTGATGGTTAGAATATCTCAAAAAATTGGTTATTCGAACATTTATGCAATTTTTCTTGAAAGTTTTTTTTTCTCGGAAGGTGTTGATTAGATTCCGATGAAATTCACATACCTGAAAATCGGTATTCAACAGGAACGATCCAAATTTCAATTCGATACGATATTTACTCTCGGAGATATATGGGAGAAAATATGTCAACTCTAGTTGTATGCTCTCTTTATGCATTAACTCAAGTGCCCTTCTCGTACTAAAATAAATAACCTTTTTTAAAACATCATAAATGGAAGCCTACCTTCATCTTTTGTATAGATACGTTTCATTTTCGTTTAGATGTTCTTTTATATCATATCATGTCCATTGGGATATTTTTCATGAATTCTAAACCAATTTTCAATGTTGATATGTGAAATATCTACAGAATTTGAGAAAGAATGACGTTTTTTTTTCCAAAACATCTTCACTCACATGAGAGTATTTCATATTCTTAACAAGACCTCTTTTATGTTCAGATGAACGTTACAAGAATTTCGACCTTTTCTACAAATTTAATTACACATTACACCTCAATTTTAAGTATTCAAAGAAACTGAATGGTGAATATGTGATTCTAAGTGGAATATTCTTTTAAATCGATGATAGAGCAACATCTGTACAACTCTTACTTTTCACTTCAATGATTCTCTATTCCAAACAAGAAGATATGGCACTGCTAAATTAATTAGCCTTCGGACAGAGGGTGCTTTTTTATTTCAATCGAAATCGTAAATGCACAATGAGTTCTTATTTTCATCAGACAAATCCCGATGACTTTCAACAGGGCGTTCTTAACTCACACTTGATATTTGTAGAGCAGGTTTGGACGTTGATTATGAATGCAGAATTCGTGATTGGGTAAAATCCACCCAATAATTCAGCAAATAATAATATGCCCATTCAGAATGTTCAGTAACTTCTCAAATATTTCCAAATATATAGATCGCAAAATATGAAACCAAGTTTTGGAATATTCCTTTGATATGAACATATATTTTCCCAATATTTCCGAAAATAAATATCGGTTCAAATATTGACTTCAAGGTTCATGCCAAATTGTGTCGTTGTCTCATAAGCGATCTTCAAAAAAACGAATTTTTTAACGCAAATCTGGAAAATTTTCAAAAAATAATTTCTTACTAGTAGATCCTCACAAAATTCTGCATGAATTAGAGCGTCGATATTCTTCAACTGATTTCGACGCTTCGAATTGATTGGCTCAGTAGTTTATGTCCTTGAGATATTGAAGAACTGACCATAAAATTTCAAATGAGCGTAACTCCGGACCATGTCCTTTCCTTCGACAGTTAGAGCACATATACCTACTCTCGTTCGGGCAGAATTGAATTGGACCACGGATTCTCTTTCATGGAGTCCAACCTAATCGATTAAGAACAATTAAGGCTCAAAATTTGAGAATTACAGACATTTCGGCAAAACGATAACCCGATGTTTCCCAGAACAGATGTGTAAAAATACTGATCTGATCAAGATGAAACTAGGTTACTAATTGACAAATGCTGATGCGCAAACTTCTGCAGAATGTCGTAATTTTGAATTCTGGTAAGTTATTGTCGTTTTTTATGTTAAATTTTAAGTATTGATTACAATAATTTAAATTGTAAAAGAAAATGTGATATTGATTTCTTCAAATGTCAAACCAGATTGAAAATGAAACTTTCTGAATGTAGGTTCATAGTTTTTACGCGTTTGTTCTGGGGAGCAGCGCTTTATCTTTTTGTACAATTGGCTGAAAATGGTCTCAAACGATAAGGTTGGACTCCCTGAAGAAGAATCTGTGATTAAATTTAATTCTGTCTGTGTATGTTATTAATGTTATAGGGGAACAGCGTGCTATCGGTCTCAAACAACTAGGTTGGACTGACTGATGGCGAATCCCGGTGTCAAAATCGGTTCTGTCCGGCTGGCCGTCACTATGATTACGGGCGTACGGGGGGATTCTATCGACTTTTCAAATTTCAGGGTTGGTTATTTTTCAAAATGCAAATTTTGAGTTCATTAATGGGTAGAATCGGTCGAACGACTTCGGAGTTATAGCTATTTGAAGTTTTGAGGTTATTTCCCTGATATTGCGAGAACTACTGGAGCGATTGAATTGAAACATGCCACGGTGAGTTGGAGCATAAGGACATACAACATTTTTTGAAATTTGGTTGAGACCGTGTTGTCAGTAAATTTTAATGAATTCATTTCGAAAAAATTTATTTCGGGAAATGTTGAAATAATAAAATTTTACATGGAAAGCTTTATCTACGGAATCATTCGGCGAATTGAACCCGTTCACGAATTCGTAATTGAACCGAAAATCTTCTCTACAAATATCGATATCTCTATGTTGATTTCCTCGGAAGTTATTGTGTTTACGATCGGCCTACCCGCCGATAATGAACGAAATAACTTCCGGAAGAATCTACTAAGGGACTTGATACTTGTGTAGGTTTGGAGTTTTATTACGGAAGCAGAATTCAGGAATTGGTAAAATCCACCCAATACTTCCGCAGATTAGTAGACATGTTTTAAAATGTTTTTTTATTCATCTAATCGATCGATCATCACAACATATATTGTGCAAATTTTCTGACAAGCAATTGCCAATTGGTTACCGAATTTCATCATAATCGGATCAGAATTTCGTGAGGTATTTCAGAAATAACAACGATATCGAGGAAATAACCAAGAAATTCGATGCAGTTATTTTTTTCATATACCTATGTCCGAAGTTCAATATACGATTTGAATCAGTGATGCTGAAAAGTGACCCTCAGGTCTGCGCCAAATTTGTCGCAATCTGATGAAAAGTTTGTTGGAAAATCACTTTATCAATGAAAATTGAAAAATTTCCGAGAAGAAATAATTTTTCTCGATTTTCTGCCTGTACAATCCATAGGAAATTTTGCGAGAAATTGTTCATCGGTATTCTTCAACTATCTACTAATTTCAAATCTGTTCGCATTAGTTGTTCTTGAGTTGAGGAAATTAACTCGAAATTTCAAGCATCCACGAAATTTTACATACAAATTCCTTTTCCTTAATAAATATCGGATCAAACTGAAATTCAAAGCAATCTTGCTGACTCGAAAGTTCGTGTCAAATTTCATTGCAGTATGATCAATGGTTGCCGCAAAAAACATTTTTTTAAGAAAAATTTGGAAAATTCTAAAAAAAAAATTTTGAATTTCATTTCGATCCGATATTGATTTTGGGAGGCATATAAGAAAAAAATTTGAAATTTCATGATTATTTGAAATATTCAGGTTATTTCCTCAATTCCTCGAGCAGTACTTATGTGATCAGATTGGACCTTCGTAATCATTTGAAGAATGCAAAAGCGCAACCTAATGCAGAGGTTTTTTCTATGGATATACTGATCAGAATTTTTTTTTAATGTTAATATTCGATACTTTTTCCAAATCTCCGTTGAAAAATTTTTGGCTCGGAGACTATCAATAAGATTTCATTGAAATTCTGCACAAACCTCAGTTTGTTCCGATGTTCCGTTAAGGCGATATTGAAAAAATAAAATGTCAAATTTCTGGACGTCAAGTGGTGTAAAAACGAGACAATGGTATAAATCGTAATAAAATACATTCAATTGAAATGAAAAAATCTCATAAATGAAGTTTTATTATTCATATGTTCCTATATTGAAAAGTTGCGAAAAACCCGAAACCAATGATATAAAAATTGCACCACTGAACACTGCAAAAGGTGACCTTGTAAATTTACAGCGGCGACTGAAAACTTTCCTAACATCGCGAACACTCGAAGTCGGAAACGGTCGGCGTTGTCGAACCTTCTAAACTGATTTAATGCACGTATAAAAGAAGCATGTCTCGTTTTTTGCCCACGTCATCTCGTTTTTTCCCAAAACGCAGGCTAAAAACGAAACTTGCAATTTTAATTTTTGTCCCAATTTTTCCAACAATTTGCAAAACTTATTAATTGCATTATTTTGTACATGTATCATTATATATCACAAAAAATTTATGAACCATTTGGACTGCTCGTTTTGATGAAAAAATGGAAATATTGAAAAAGTGTCCCGTTTTCACACCACTTGACCTTATTTGCAATTTTGACGTTATTTCCTCAATATCTTGAGAACAACAAACTGTGTGGCAGCTTTCCAAATAATTCGAACACAGTTTGGAAGTCAAGCTAGGTTTTTCTATACTTACTCCGTCATCAATAGTTCTTAGGCTTAAATCATTTGACATGATCTTTTTCAGAGCATCAAATCAGAAATTAATAAGTCAATATTGCACAACAATATATATAACATAAAAATAGCAAAAATATTATATTTGTAGAAAAATGAATCAATGTCATAAAACCTTTCAAGGAAAATGCGACTCGAAGACACAAAATACAAGATAACTCATTCTATAAAATTCTCATTGTTTCAGTAAAAACTGGAAGCCTAAGTCGTATTTGACATTCATGCATCAACTTATTATGTTGTCTCAGAACATCTATATCATTTCATCATGAGGAGAGAAGAATAGAAGAATTGAATTCAAATATAAATATTGGAAAAGGAATACTCCATGAAGGAATACTTCTGTATTCAATGGAAAAAGAACTAGTTCTGATTGGTAACAAAATTTTTGGATGACCCATCTCCAGTTCAATACTTGTTTGAATAAAACGAGAGATCGCAAAATACCGAGTAAAATATTTAACTAATACTGCAAGGGTATGCATTGATGTTATGTTACTCACTAAGAAAACTTCCTAAATCTTTTCACACGTAAAAAATATGAGTATGATACTGTTATTTCACTTGTTTAAATCATTTTTGTAACAGTAAAATGAATAATCATTAAAAAAATTTCTCATAGATATATTTTTTTTGATGATTCATTAAATTATCCCTTGCGGATTGCAGTATTGATACTGCAATCCGCAAGGGTGTTTTTTATGAAATAAACAATTTCTTTTCAATTTTCATTAGTTTTGTTTCAGATATTGGGAGAGAAAACCCATAAAAACCTAAGAATTAATAACTTTTCCAGAGTGCTTGAAGCTTTTTATCAGTGCACTGCTCTGCTCTGGAATACAACAGTGGTATACTAACTTGGATGAAATCACTTTCTTTACATGCTGTTCTAGGAAACAAGAGTGTTATCCTACTGTCCAAATGTCTGTGATTTTTTTTGAATTACTACCAGGCCTCATGAAATTCTGACCTGACACCATTTTATATAAATTTTGAACTGATTTCCAAATTTCACGAGTGGGTATTTATGCAGATTAATAAGCACTAATAAATGGTGACATTGAAATTTTCACGCTTCATTTGAACAATCTTAATGCGGATTTCGAATGAACCTTGTGTTGGTTTTCATCAGAAAGTTACGTCTTTCAAAAGTACCTACCAAATTATTCATTGGCAATAATTTTTTCCACACGTCGTTTTTTCAAGTCATTACTCAAGTAGAAAACTGTTTTGCGTCACATGATAAAATCTTTGATATTGAAAAGAGTATTCAAAAGCAGATTTTGTGTTACTCCATTCTGAATTAGAATAAAAAAAACTGCATAGAAGATATAATTTCCATTTTTTTGTGTTTTCGTAAGCTTTTTGAATATAATTTGATTTCCTTCATTTTAAACCGGGTTCACTGATAAATAATGGTAAATTCGTGTTGTGCCATGAATTGTACGAGAAAATATAAAATAAAAGTATATCAGAATAAATTGGAAAGACAGTTAAAAAATTTAATGAATGTACAATTCCTATGAATCCGAGCTCAGAAATGAATTTCGCACAGGTTTCTTCACTATTTAGTGCATTTTAAACGTTTGAGACAATTTAACGCACAAAATTCAAAAGCTGCAGACACGCGAGCTGAGCGACTTTCGAGGCAATTTGTTTCTGCTTCCTCGCAAGTTTGGACGGCGTTGAATGGCTCGCGAACTGTTCAAAACACCGTATATATACTTGTGAGGCAGCTCAGTTGAAGTGCTCCTGTCGCTCAGTCGCGTGTCTGTACTCTGCTTAGAAAAAAATTATTTGTAGCTAAGAATACCGTCATTAATCATTTCCAATATCCATATCGGAGTAATGATCACATTCATCACCAATTTTCAAAACTTCAATGTAATCTTATATACCAAGAGGAAGTAATTTCCCCGAAGATTCCCTAAGTAAATGCTTGATTTTATCTCTAGATCGGCATCATATTGTGCAGGTGAGATCATTCTTCATCTTACTCTCCATGTGCTATAAGCATTGTTGCTTTATATAATGCTATAAGTGGCTTTCCAGTAAAGTGCATGAAGTTCCTGGGGCTTTACGCACTGGGACTTCACGCCCACGCTGTTTCGAGAACGAGACGATAAACAAACCGTCAAATTAGAGAGATATTAGCTTTGTTTTGGTTCCGACTTCAGAACCAATTCAGGACTGTTTGGGACGGTTCGAGTATGCACAATTGCCATTTTGAGTCTGATAAATCGCAATCGCGCATACTCGAACCGTCCCGAACAGTTCTGAATTTGGAACCAAAACAAACCCATTGTAGTGTCAAATTTGTGTGAAGTCATTAGCACAAACGTTATTTTTGACATCTAAGCATGCGCAGATTCAGTTTCAGAATAACGCGACGTTAATATAGCGTTAGCGTCTAACGTTATTTACGGAAAATTGCGAGCCGCAATTTACATTGCGCTATTCTATATCGGAAGAAATCGTTAAGCTTCGAGCTCTTCCGGCTCCGATCACTGTCATAGAAAAGCTGTTCGTTGATATGTCTTTCGGAATTAATTACACAACTTCCTCAGATTTTTCAAATCTATTTTACAATACCTCTTACACACAACTGATATTATACATTAAGATTTATTAGTGCTACCTAAGCAAATTATTTTAATAAATAGGTATTTGTTACTTTTTCACGAATTGAGAGATACTTTTGTAAGCAACATGAGGGTTCTACCCACAACTGATATTAGACATAAAGATTTCTTAGTGCTACTACAGCAATTTTTTTTCATATATAGGTTTTTGTTACTTTTTCATGAATTAAGAAATACTTTTGGAAGCAACATGAGGGGTTTGAAATCAGGAATAGTTTGAACCATGCCAATTATATTGTTCAATATGTAACTAGTTGCACTTCTTCTGCAATAGCACCAGCTGAAATTACCGCTTCCGATTCTTTTTGCATTTTATCCAGAACCAAAAAAACTAATGTAGAAATGCAAATGATTAAACTTTAGGAGTTTGTAACACAAAAATCTGACGTATCACATAAGCCTAACCAAACAAACTGATAACTAACGTAACGGTAACAAAAACGTGTAGCAATACCACAGATCAACCAGATAAACCACTCGCGTCATTTACTTAGGAAATCTATGTCAACGCAGATATGACCCTGAATCGAGCTAATCAGAATTTTAGCAGGCGTTTGGGGTGCCAATCAGATTGCACTCTCGCCGCTTTCGGACTCGCTTGAAGAGGTTATAAACATGTAAACAAACTGAAATGAATTTTTCATCCTATTAATTGATGAATAATTTCGTATCAGTTCCATTTTGGAATATAATCCAAACAGTTTTTTACAACCAAATCAATTGTTTAGTCATCTTTGAGGTTCTATTTTATGATGACAGTCCTCATTATATGTTTTAATTATACAACAAGAATTGGAATCGAACTTAGGTGGACTCATTCATAATGTTCGTTTTATATAATATAAAGGAATCGCAACTGAAGTAAAAGCATTACAACCTCCATTATTCAATTAAAACATGTCTAATAAAATTGTATATGATTGCACAAACACTAGGATTGAAATCGAACAAAGTTGGTCTATTCATAGTTTGATTTTATATTGAAATGAATCTCATTTGATGTGAAACTACAAAGATTCTCTGATTAATTTAAACGGGTTTATCATAACATTTTTCCAAAATTTTCATTTACTCCAACCGAGTTCTTCTACAGGAGTTTAAGATGTGACAAAACACTCGCTTTGGTATTGGAAATTTGCTTTTCAAATGGTTTCATCGAAAAATCTTAGTCTGATTTTGATTTTGTGATTCCTGAATCCCGACAAATCCGTTTTTACATTTCGATTTTAGATATTCCAAAATCAAGTATTAAATTTGACAGCTGTTTCGAGGAAGAAGAAAGTGTGGTTATGTCTGTTATATTTCTCAAGGTCGGAGAGACGCGATTCCCGCAAACGATGAAGTGATTTGTCTTGTTGGTCTGTGGCAATACGTCTACTTCTGAAACGACCGTTAAATTCACGTTAACCACCAAAACGTTATATTTAGCGCACCGTAATAACATAACGCTTGCGCTATTCAAAAGTTGCAATATCTCTCTATTATGACAAGTTTGGCATTTCACAGCTGTGAGTGCGTGGAGCCCCGCAAATTCGGGTGGTGCATCAGGGGAAAGGGGTAGGAAGCGCGAGGTCTGACGCTCCCGCGAACTGGAACACGACTTGTCTATGCTGGAGCGCTTCCTAGGTGCATCGGGGATGCCCCAGACAGTAGCTGGAAAGGGGTTATAGAAACCCGGATATTTGTATCGTGCATAGACATATTGAACTCTCTGGACACGGCGACGAATTCATTTCCAAAGAGTCGAATGGGGCTAATGAAGTAAGTGAGAGGTCCGAGAGAGAGATGGAACTGGATCGGGCAGACCATAGACAACATACACGATACAAATATCCGGTATTCCTTAGCGCGTGGAGAGTGAGATGAAGAATGATCTCACTTGCACAATATGACGCCAATCTGGAGATAAAATCAAGCATTAACTTAGGGAATCTCCGGGGAAATGACTTCTTCTCGGTATATTAGATTACATTGAAGTTTTAAAAATTGGTGATGAATGTGAACATAACTCCGATATGAATATTCGAAATGATTAATCAATAACAATATTTGATAAATTCTCCTGGGTCGCTTGTTTCAGGACGGTATTCTAAGCTCCAAATGATTATTTTCTCATCATAGTACAGACACGCGAGCTGAGCGGCTTCCGTAGCACTTTAATTGAGCTTTGATCTGCCTCACAAGTATATACGGTGTTTAGAACAGTACGCGAGGCACTCAACACCGTCCTAACTTGCGAGGAACCGAATCAAATTGCCTCGAAAGTCGCTCAGCTCGCGTGTACGCTTTCGAATTTTGTGCGTTAAATGGTCTCAAACGATTAGAATGCACTAAATAGTGTGCGAAATTTATTTCTGCGCTCGGATTCATAGCAATTATACATTCATTTGATTTTTTATATCTCTTTCCAAATTATTGTATCTTATTTTCATTTTACATCTCCTCGTTATTAATGGCACAACACAAATTTACCATTATTCACCAGTGTACCCGGTTTAAAATGAAGGAAATCAAATTCTATTCAAAAAGCTCACGAAAACACAAAAAAAATAGGAATTATATCTTTTATACAGTCTTTATATTCTAATTCAGAATGGAATAACACAAAATCTGCTTTGAAATACTTCGACTTGCAAAACTTTTGAAAAAAAAGTATTTCAAACATAAACTTATAATAACAGTCAAACTGAAGCAATAAACAAACAGTTCAAACTGATTTGTCTTATTTATGCCGTATTCTTTGGGTTGGCCTTGGCCCGCCCTAGTTCCATCTTTGTCGGCCCGCTTCCTCTCTCTCTAAGCCATATCCATATTGTTTTATAGGTCTATGGTATCGTGTATCTTGTCTATGGTCTGCTATATTTTGATGTTCTGTGGTCTGCCCGATCCAGTTCCATCTCTCTCTCGGACCTCTCACTTGCTTCCTCATCCCCATTCGACTCTTTAGAAATGAATTCGTACACCGTGTCCAGAGAGTTCAATATGTATATAGGCACGAGGTAGGATTTAATCGAATGTTGCAGGGTTCCAATAGATGTCACGATTAACGTTTAACAAAATTTCTATGGAGAGTAACTAAGGGCCGTATTCATAGTGGCTCCTTGAAGGCTTCCTCAAGGATGCCTTGCCGAAGGCCGCCTCAAAGTTTGATTTCCATAGTCCGGAATGTCACTTTCCTTGCATTCGTGGAGCACATAAGCCAAAGGACGAGCGAATACTCAAGGAGCAACTTTAAATGCGGTCCTCTATCCTCCTTAAACAATGCTTTAATATACGGAAACACTTAATGGTAGTGAATTCGCCAAAACTTACAATGTATATATTCAATAGACGACTTCGGCCCAAGTTGCCAACCCACAATTTTCTTCACAAATTTACTATCACCGGGGAACGGGAATGTCAGAACAAATTCGACATGATAAGGTTCGTGTTATTTATAAATATCGGTAAAAGATGCCTCAGCTCCTCAAACAAGATAAATACTTCCAAATATAGGGTTTTGTTGAGATCATCCTCTGATTTTGGCTGAAATTTAAGTTGGGATTCCTGATTTCATGTTGATAGTCTCAAATTTATATAGGATATGTTCCGCAAATCAACTTGGTTACTTCGGTTGCAGTTTTTTCATTCCGTAAATATGAAATATTCGGTTGGTTCCTGAAAAAAAGGTTAATTATGGAACTTGATTGATGAAAGATCGTTCTTTCTGTCACCAGAACGATAGTCAATGTTCTATGGTAACATATCCATAGCATAGAACAATCTTTATTTACTCTATGATCCATAGAACATTGAAGAGACAACAATCAACAATGGAAAAATTACTAGGTATGGTCTATGGATCATAAGGTAAATGAAGATTGTTCTATGCTATGGATATGTTACCATAAAATATCGATTGTCGTTCTGCTGCATAGACTTAATATGTCTATCTTCTGGTGACAGAAAGATTGCTTTTTCATCACACAAATTCCGTAATCAACCTTTTTTTTTCAGGAACCAACTGAATATTTCATATTTACAGAAGGGAACTCCGGCAACCGAAATAACCTAGTTGCTTTGCGGAACATATCCTTTATAAACTTGACACTATTAACATGAAATCAGGAATCCCAACTTAAATTTCAGCCTAACAGAAACCTCTATTTGAAAGGAATTATCTTGTTTGAGGAGCCGAGGCATCTTTAACGGATATTTATAAATAACGCGAACCCTATCATGTCGAATTTGTCCTGAAATTTCCGTTTCCCAGTGATAGTAAATTTGTGAAGAAAATTGTGGGTTGGCAACTTGGGCCGAAGTCGTCTACTCTTAGAATATATTCCACTGAAAATTATACAAGACATTAAGTGGTAGAAATTCATTAATCCAGATATCTGATGTTCTGACAGACTGTTGCCCTGACGACCGGTCGAATTTCCCAACGGCGCCATCTTCAATGAAAAAAACGAATTCCAGTGATTTTCCCAGCATTGGCGAAACAGCAGCGCATATTTGAATTCACCTTATCTCTATGCACCCTGTTCAGGTGACTCTTGTGTACAGATGTACAGAAGATATCTTCTGTGCATCCTACTCTTGCGTAAACAATGTTCTGTGATGTCTGTCAAACAGTTGACTCGAAGGATGTTCTGTGGGAGCCGCCATAGACTAGGGCTGCTGATGTTTTTTCATCTTATGTTTGGATAAAAAGTTATCTTCTCTAATATATGTGATGAACTGAGGGTGATATTACCAATAACAATTAATATTTATCCGTCTAAAGCCAGAAGTCTGATTAGAGTGAATTTTAATGGTTATTCTCAAAACTGGCCTTCCTAAGATAAGTGTATGTTCATTAGCGCTTTGTCTGAGAACATGGATGCAAAAAGCGAGATTGATTTAAGTGGCAAACTCATAATAAAAGTCCAATTGGAAAATGATATTAGGAGGATTCCAATACATAATGAAGCTATTACTTATGATGAATTGGTATTAATGATGCAAAGGGTGTTCAGAGGAAAACTGACTGCCTATGATGATATTACAATCAAATACAAGGATGAGGGTAATTAAGAATTTTCATTGCATTATTTTGAAATCGTTACTTCGTTTTGCATTGTATTGCAGTCAACTATTTCTTCACTTCAAGAATCAGTAGATTTTGATGATATTTCTATAAAAGCCCAAAGCGGTTTTCCAGAATATTATTATTAGTTCAAAATATGCTGTTATTTATATGGAATTTTAATTTTGCAATATATGTTTTATTATTTTCACAGATGGAGATTTAATTACAATTTTTGACAGTTCAGACTTATCATTTGCTATTCAATGTAGTCGAATCTTGAAACTACAAATCTTATTGAATCATAAAAAGGAAAACAAATTGAAGATATTGTCACATGGAGATATAAATAATATTAAGCAGCAATTGAGGAATATAAGGAATGAAGTTAATTCCATTCTTGAAAATCTAGATGAATCTGTGACCAACTCAATACCAACTTCTGAAACTAGTGAGTATATTATTCAGTCTTTTCATTGTCATGTTGGCTGGAAAAAACATATTGAAACACCGATCTCTTAAGATTAATTTCATTGTTTTAAATTATAATTGGGGGCTGAGTAAATCCAGGTTTAGAAATTGTGTATAAGAAAATTGCTTTCCATGCTTAGGCACTGAACTCCCCACCATATGGTCACAGAAGCCTTAACTGTCAGGCCAAACCGCCACTTCTTCTTTACTTCTATACAAAATACCAAGACTGATTTTGATTGAAATTTTCTCAGAATAAGACATGGTATATTGATTTAAATTATGTATTCAATACTGTGAAGTATTCCTAATGATCTATTAATATACACTACCAGATGGGCCCTACGTCTGTGGTCGGTAAAGAGCATTGACTCCAACATTGAAGTGAAAAGGTTATAGGCTACCCAAAATTCCAAGTGAGACGGAGAGAAAGTGGTCCGTTGATTATGGGCAAAGATTTGAATTTTAACATTGCGGTATATGGGAACTTGGCAAATAAACTCGAATTTCTCAATATTATGTGGGGAAAATGCGATTACAATTGAAAATTTCGATTGTTCACAATCAGGAGAATTGATATAGAGAATTATTTTGGCGAGAGATTTGATCAATATGTCATATTTCACAGAATAAAGTGTAATCTGACTGACCAGTTATGATATATTTTGGGGATTGAAAAAAGGATAAAACTTTCAAAATCTATTACTGGAGGGCTTAAAACCTACAGCCTTATAATAGTGATAATAATAATAATGATGTTTATTAGGATAATCAAAGGACAACAAAATATAATAACGCTGAAGGACTTCGGTCGATGGCCTTTTGGAATGATTTTCCAATAAAGAACTGTTATTATTATTATTATTATAACGACAGATAATCACAAATAATCCGTGAATTTAATAAACACAAAGATGACCACAAAAGTGCCAGGCACTTGTACGTGGTAAATATAAATTTCTGAAATATTTGTGAGTGATAATTGTGTTTTCAAAATCCTAAAGAATCTATAAAAAAAATGAAACATATGTGAAGGTGAGTACTACTTCAATTTAAAGGCAGGATACAAAACTCTATAGGAAACTCTATATATATGTAATCATCCGAAAGAGGATAAAATTTACCTTGGAATAACTTCTTCGTTCAAATATACGAGCAAGGTAATAAAATATAATAAATTTCATAAACTTAAAGGTACCTACATTTTTAAATACATGTGCATAAATATATCTCAATGTATGGGTGGGTACACATAATTATTTTTATCATAATTAATTTTGTTTATTTTCGGAACAAAGTATCATTTTATGTAAAATGTAAAGGTGATTACCATTTTTGGGACTATACATAAAATCTGGGAGTCAGCCAGTCTAGAAGAGTTTCATTGCATGTAAAGCAACCCCTCCTTTTTGAGCAACCATGCGATAGACGAAATCGATAATTTAAATTTCCAAATTATATCGATTTGTGGCTGAAGGACCCTTGATTGATGGCCATTAATTTACAGGCCATTAAGAACTGCTTACTGCTTCTACTATCCGTTTGTGAAACAGGATTACAGGCATTCGCATTTGTGTTTACATTGAATATGATGGAATTTCGAAGTGCTATAAATTGTTTGATATACTGGGTATATATATTTAAATTAGTGTTGTAAATTATACACCTAGCTAGGGGAGATATTCAATTCATGTTGATTTTTTCCTTCGTATGATAAATTTTGATTAGAGTCCATATCTATTGCCACCTGAAAGTAATAACACTTCTCAAATGGTACATTTTTCTGAAAAATTTTCACCAGTATTATTGAGGGGGTGTTTTTCAGCTTCATTACTTGTTGCAGGGATATATAAGAAAAATAACACAACATAAATCCTATTATCACAATAACCATCAAAGAATATCTCAATGAGTTGTGTTCTGTTGATCAAAAATACATTCTGACATGTCTCGGCTACAAAAATAAGAATTAAAGAAAAAAAACGCATCTCTTATCAAAAGTCTGCAATAATAACTTACCAAGATGTTTCTGGTTACTTTAGGGAATCTTAGATCTCTGCTTTGTATTTTTCCATACTCTAATCATATTGAGGCACATTGCCCAGCATAGCCAATTCTTCATCACAAATGGATCCCCTGGAAAACTAGATCAAGAAATATTCAAATCATTCTTCCTCAAAATCAACAAACCCTACCAATATGTTCGTGTCGTTTTGGTGCAACCATACTGAGCAGGACGTGACCGTTTAGAAATATAGGTTCGATGATAACAAAATAAACAAACAACTCAATTTCAAACGATTAATTTGAGAAAAATCTTAGGAAAATAACGGCATTATCACCAATGCTACTTGGAATGTTTTGCTCGTAAACAGGTGATTCTGATCTTGTGTCTCATTTTAGTTATGGAGTAAATTCCTCTCTCTCTAGGGCCCATCTAGTTATTATTAGATCATTGAGTGTTCCCAACTCATGGTCATGGAACAGAAGCCTTAACTCTTAGGCTAAACCTCAACTTGTCTGTCTTTACTTCAGTACAAAACTACAAGACTGATTTTGATTGAAATTTTCTCAGAATAAGACGTGATACATTAATTGAAACTATTTGATACTGTGAAGTTTTGATGGAGAAATTGAAAGTAAATCTTAGGGAGAACATTAGCTTGTTCATTCTATAATGTGTTCTGTTATTGTTATTCTTAAAGTTGTTTTCTTCAATATGTTTAATAATCTGAAGTTGCTATTGTCCCTTCAGAGTTAGCGGAATCTTCTAGTAAAGATGCTCAGCCAACTGCAAATCCAATGAACAAAGTGAATTCCAGTGAATTCGACCCGTTACAGGAAAGTAAGGCCCAAAAGAATGGCAGTGCTTTGGAAGCACCAAAGGAAAATGCAAAGAATCCAACATCCAATATTAGCAATAATGAGAAACCTGTATCCAGACCTCAGTCTGTCCCAAGCATGCAACGTGTTAATGAACCTGTGGCGGTATCTGCCGCTAGCAGTGCGAGTCAGCAGCTAAGTGATTACTACAATAGGAATCCTCCCACTTCCTACGGTCAAATTCCATATGCAAGTGTGCCGTATCCTCCACAACACTATGCATATTCTGCTGCTGCAGGGTAAGAAAGATATATATTTATTAACATGTAGCTATAAGGAAATTTAGATATCCGCAGTAGCAATTAAAATTTTACAAGTGTCTTTTTTTTCTGAAATTTGTTGTTTTCTGCAATCGAAAGCCGAAAAATCATTCATTATTATTTCAGTAAACATCAGAGTACTTTAATGAAAGGTGTCTAATTAGGGCTGTTGAATTATTAGGAAAGTTGATACTTATGGGATATTAGTAGTGCACATGCTGAATTTATTTTTCTTCACTATTTGGTGAATAATTTAGCATTTTACGCCCTTGTACTTTGGAATAGCGCGTTGTTGTTTTGTCCAAATGTAGTGTTCAAATGTTAAGCCCGAAATGTTCTTAAATGTCAAGGTTGAAAACACTGATGAAAAATCCAAGGTCAGGTTCAATTATGTCCATTTATCAATGGTGTACTAATCTTCGGAGATATTAGGAAAAAGATATTAATTTATTTCCTAGAAATCTTTATTATTTCCAAAAAACCTCTTTGAATTTAGATGGAAAATGCTGATGAGCAAATTTGTGCGAAATTTCGTAATGATTGTTTGATCAAATCCATTAAAGACATTTTGAATTCGTTTCCCCAATTCTATTTCATATGTAGCGATCATATGGTCCTCAAGAAATTCCGCATGAACCTTCAAGTTGTTATTTTTCATTGAAGTATTGGATTTTTATGCGATAGGGTTGGTATTTTTGAAAATAAAGACAATATTTTATTTTCTACGAAATCTTTGGGCGAATTTGAAGGACTCGCGAATTCCTAATTACATTCGACCTTCGGAATCAAACCAAAAACCTACTCCTCAAAAATCGAGTTTCAGAAGTTACTGTGGTTAGGACATGTCTAACTGCCGATAGTGAACAGAATAACTTCCAGGAAAATCTACTAAGGGCCGGTATTATAAAACTTAACTTTAACTTTAACTGACAGTTTTGACAGATATGTCCTAATATAACTGTCAAAATTTCAGTTAAAGTTAAAGATAATTTCCATTTAAGTTTTATAATACCGGCCCTTAGAGACTTGATAATTGTAGAGTAGGACACACATAGCCACATCTGCAGTGCGAGTCTCTAACTCAGAATAAATTCACTAAATATGCTCAGACAAGTAGATCAGTATTTCAATTTGGATTCTATTTGATTTAAAAAAATGTTATGCACATGTCCCATCTTTGCGCAAAGTTTTGGGAACAGCATGCTATATAGTTTTGCCCAAATGTCTGTAATTTTCGAATTTTTTCTCGAAAATGTTCTCAAATATCTGCCTTGGACTCGCTGATAAAGAATCCGAACTTTTGGGGTAGGTTGCGTATCAAAATGCGCCGGTTGAATTCATTAATGGGTGAAATCAACGAACAGTTGAATTTTGGAAATTATTTCCTTGACATCTCAGGAATTAATAATGAGATCAGATTGAAACTTTGTTGAATAGTTGCAACACAGAACTGTTTGCAAAATCAAGGGAACGTTTTGTTGGTAAATTAAAACAAATTCATTTCAGTAATTTTTTTTGATAACGGTTCATCTGATTTCAATGAAATCTTACACTTACCTTCAAGTTAATATTTCACAGTGGTGTGCCAAATTTAACCTTGATCCGATTTTAATTTTCGGAGATATCTGGAAATGATTACGTAAAATTTTGTAAATGTTTTCCTCGACATCGTTGTTATTTCGGCAATAACTCAAATTATTCTGATGAAACTTGTAACTAGTTGTCTAAAGCTGAAGCACAATTATTTGCATTAGGAGGAATCAAAAAAAAATCTTACCACTTTGCACATGCGTGAAAAAGCTGATGATGTCACGTCAGTGTGTTATAGAATATTTTTTAATGACAATCCTCGTATTTATAACTTTGCATTAAGATTATATCAAGTTACATCTGCCTACCAATATTTAAACTTTTGTTCGACATACCTCTTCAGAATAGTCATTAAAAAAATAAGGATTACCATATTAAAAAATATTCAATGACCTTTTATCTCAAATTTAGGAAACATTGAATAACACTTTCCCGTATCCAAAAAAGCTCAATTCAAAACCGTCATCCATCTGTCGGAGCATATTTACCACCAAAAACTTGTCTTTGATTTACCAAGTTCATTCCAAGTTAGAGACTTGGACTGTATTAATAAAAATTCTACGGTTTAAATCGACCATTTGTTAGAATTAATGACATGAAATTTCATATTATTATAGTTTATTGTTTTATCTTTTGAAATTTCAATCACTCGCTAAACCTCAGTGTACTCAAATGTTTCTACCACCTTGCAATTTCTATACGGGTGAATAATAAATATGTCAAAGTAGTCTAGCATGCACTTCATTAAATTTCCAGTTTAACTTCGATGATTCTTAATATGATTAATTCAGTTTGTCATTCAGGTACACCCAGCAAGTTGATTCTCAGGTGCCCAACTCTGGTGCTTACACGAGTCCACCACAGGGTGGTTTGCCTTATTCAGGTCAGCCTCAGCAATACAGCACTCCAGGAATATATCAACCAGGACAACCTAATCCATATTCCAAGACTTACAGTCAACCATCTTCACAACATTTTCTTCCTCCCCGTCAGTAAATTAACATTATCAAAGATGAAGCTTTGATTTAATGGCAACTGGACTATGCTTCATTGCAGCATGATTCCAAGAAACTTGAAGGATGATTTTAAAGTTGTTTCAAATGATATTTCGTGATTGATTTCCTCTGAATGCTGGAAATTATTATTGATATTTATTATAGAATGGTATTTTTAACAGAATAAAGAAGTTCTCATGAATATTTCCAGACCTGATTTATATACTCTAATCCTAATTAGACAAAGTTAGTTCATGAAAGAATTTTAGAAAAGTACTCTAGAGTCAAATTCGAACCAAATTTCTCCAAAATTTTTGCATTAACCTTCATCTTTCAACGAAGTACTGAATTCCAACTCGAATACATCTGTTTTTTCAAAGATATTGGGAGAATAAAATTTCGAATGGATATATCTACATAATCGAACATTACACATTATCGAATTCGATTTTCGTAATTAAGCTTCAAATCTGCTCTGAAAATATCAATTCGTGTTTTTGCGCGCATGTTCTGTGGAAAAGCGTGCTATCGTGTTGTCCAAATGTCTGTAATTTTCGATGATTGAGCCGAAAATGGTCTCGAACGACTAGGTTGGACTCACTGATGACGAATCCGGTGTCAAAATCGACTCTATCAGGCCGGCCGTCCGTAGACACGATTACGGTCGTACGTAGGAAACGCGACGGTTAAGTTCTTTAATGGGCAAAATCGGCCAAATTGTTTTGGAGTTAGAGCCCTTTGAAGTTTTGACTTAATTTTGGCGATAATTCAAAACTACTGGAACGATTGGATCGAAACTTGGCAGTTAGTTGGAGTATAGCAACGCGCAACTTCTCGCGAGATTTTGTTGAGATCATATTATCCGTAAGTTTTAAAAAAAATTTTTTTTCTCGCGAACTGTTCACCACATTCGAAAAAGAATTCAGCGCGAACTCTGAGCTCCATTTTCCACAGCAGTGTGTCAAATTTCAATCCGATACGGTTATCAGTTTTGGAGCTATTGGGAAAAAATATATGAAATTTCGTAGTTTTCCCGATATCTTTGTTTTTCTCGGTATAACCCAAGAATACTTATTCAATCACGATGAAACTTCGCACCTAGTTTGAAGATGCTGAAACACAACTTTGTACAGAATTTCGTGATGATCGTTTTATTAGAACAATTTGAAAAACATTTCAATTTTTTTCTTTCAAATACATATTCAATAATCTGTGATCTTGTCATATATAGTTATTTTCCTAACAAGTGCGGAAAGTGATATTTTCCCGCACGAAACTGCCGTTACCCGAACGACGCGAAGCGGAGTTCGGGTAAGCAGTTGAGTGCGGGAAAAACACTTTCCGCACGAGTTAGGAACAATATGTTTTCTACAAGCGCTTATACGAGATCGATTTCAACACACAGATCAAATGTGAATTGATCATTCTAAATACACATGAATGACAAAAGTCTCTGACAAGTCGTTACCATTGTACTCTCATCGTTGACGTTCGGTCCATAGAGACTACAAGCCTATGAAATAAATTTAAACTGTAATAATATTCAAATTTAAACTCGCTTCATAAGAAGCTGCTAATATTTCTTCGGGCAGGCCATCATCAGATCCCGAAGTATCCATTTTACCGGAGCGTACTGATTGCATTCGAGTTGATATTATTTATATTTAAACACAATTTCATAATATAATGACAATGTATTAATTCTTATTCACATGCCGTTTCCATAGTAACGTCATCGGTGGCATAGAGATATATCATTATTCAGTTTATTCTTTAGAAAAAGCGTGCGAGAAAAACCCTTGCTAATCCATTACCACACGCATTTGCGTGCGGTAATGGAATAGCAGGGGTTTTTCCCACACTGTTTGGCAATGTGACTCTTTACGAATTGAAATACGTGCGGGAAAGAGAATGAAAGTGCACGCTTGTAGAAAAAAGTTTGTTCCTACACACTCTGGAACCAGTTCTGAATCAGGCGGAGTGTGCGCATATCGATATTAGCGTTCAAACGACTTTCGAACTTATTCTGGAATTCCAAACCAAGTGTTCCAACGTGAAATGAATTGTGGTCAGAACGGTGAATTCAGTTCTTGGTCATAGGCAAGAACTGAGAGGGATGAATTGGGACGGTCAGCTGTTACATGCCATTCGAATGCAGCAAGGGGCAATAAAACCACATCTTGCAGAGACGGGCTGGATTTTTCGGGTGACAAACTACCCATAGGTTATAACACAACCTTCTAAAGCACAGAGCCATGAACACTATGTCGCAAATAGTGGAGAGCAGAAGGCCGATAGACTTGAGAAAGGCCGCTATGTGAATGCGTAATAGAAGCGCCTTTTTCTCATATATTTCGAAACGTACACGAAGAATCAATGGCATGAAATGGTTCAAATTCAATTAATCATCTACAGAACCCAATAATAAACCCTACTTGGTCAACAAATTGAATCCATTCACCATATTATCACTCGCGAATTAGAGAACAAAAATGAGTTGATCTGTATAGTAGCTCAGAGGAATGAATAAAAATAATCATATTGCGGTAATATTCCAAATTTCAAATCCAATTTATTGTTCAGCAAGAACCAACGGGAAGGTGCAGGGTCATCTCTTGCCATAAGATTGTGTATATGAAATTATAAATCCTATTATCATCATGAAGACGTATATACAACAACATAGGAAAACAGAAGTTTCTGAATCAGATGAATATGTTTATATACACAATCGACTAAACGCAACTGAACTAAAAATTCTACGAAATAAACTGATAACAGGAGGGAGATCGAGAATATAGAATAAATTACATCACTACGCTACATGATGAATACTTTGGTTTTATAGAGATGATCTGACGCATTTGATCTGCCACAATTTCTAAAAAATAATAATAACAGTTCTTTATTGGAAAAACATTCCAAAAGGCCATCGACCGAAGTCCTTCAGCCTCACAATTTCTAATTGTCGAAGTTTTTCAAAATTTCCATTCGTCGTCTTCTTCAAAAAGGTTTCTACTTAAACTAAAGACTTTTTTGAATCATTTAAGTTAACTACATCCTGAGCTTCCGGGTTCACTTCATCCACATATTTATACCTCATCGAAAGTAGATTCGTGATTGGAGACCACCTTGAAAGTTTAAGATCAAAAGGTAGGATCCATTTCAAATCATTATATGACAACTGAATATTTCTAATAAAAATTTTCACCTGAAGGGTTTCACTGATTATAATGGAAGCATCTACTGTAACAGGTTCTTGAAATTGCAATAAAAAAAATATATTTTGTCGTCGTATATTTTAGTTTCCCAACAAAAAATATCCAATTTTTCGCGATTGTTTTTTAAGAGGTGATCGAAATCATTGATTAAATCAGAATGCAAAAAATTTTCTACATTCTTGTTATGACTATCAATTATTTTATCTTTTCTACACTGAGGATCAGTTCTTCGCGTGGGACCTTTTTTTGATAAATAAGACGTTGAATTTGAAAATAATTTGGGAATTGCATTATCTTTATAAGTTGCGGAAGTCCAACTGGCGATTGATATAAAGTTCCGTTAGCCCGCAAACATTCCTCAAATCGCACGATATCGTCCATTTCAAAATGAGTTTCGCATATCAAACTACTTACTGGGAACGAAGTTTTTTCAAGGAATTGTTTTATTCACGATTGCTTTAGTTCCCCATTAACAGTAACATACTTTGTTTTCTGAAGACTTACGATTGCTCTTGCAGCTAGGAACACAGCATTTCAAATGGGCCCATTTGCAATTTTATCATCGTTGTTGACGTTAATATATATTTTGAATGCCTGATGATGGGAAGTGACCTTGCCGAAATGCATTGCAACTTTTAAGGAATTAAATCTTTTCGAGTGGAGCAGACCTTTGTTTTCATTTATTATTTTTTATCTATCCAACTCCACCAATGGACTACTATCAGAATTTGGATAGTATTATTTCAATGTACTCAATTTTCTAATATTTTCCGTGAAAAAATGTTTCCAAAATTCAAACACCTTTTTTTTACATGTCTACAGTGAACTAAAAATTTCACCCGAAATTGTTGAAATCTTTCGAGGTTGAACTTACCTTCATTCTGAACACTGTTGTGAAAACAGAATGAAAAAATATCAATTGGTTTTCATTTTATAGCCTTCCAAACATTCCGCTCGCAATATTGAAATAATTTTTATTCGAGAAACTGGTTGGCTTTTGGAGGCCAAAATTGTGCTAATGTGTCCCCAGAATGTCCCATATGAATTCATCAAAAAAAAATTTTTCAAAAAAACTTCGATGGGAGTAGAACTCGCTTCACTTACGGACAATAGTCCGCGTATAAGTTGGATTTATTCTTATTATAATGACGTCCGTTACCAAGCAACGGTAGTTAATCGAATTTGACCCTATTTTCGGAATGCGGAGAGAGTTCGATTCTTACCAAAGTTTTTTTGAAAAAAAATTTTTTTTTATGAATTCATATTTCTATCCGGGTCATTCTGGGGACCCATAAGCACAATTTTGGCCTCCGTAGGGCCACCAGTTTCTCGAATGAAAATTATTCAAGTACTCCGAGCGGAATGTTTGGAAGGCTATAAAATGAAAACCAATGGATATTTTTTCATTCTGTTTTCACACCCAGTGTTCAGAATGAAGGTTAGTTTAACCTCGATAGATTCCAACATTTTTGGGTGAATTTTTTTTCACTGTAGAAATGTTAAAAAAATTGAGTTTGAATTTTGGAAAAATTTTTTCACGGTAAATCTTCGAAAACTGAGTACATTGAAATGATGCTATCCAAATTGGCAATCGAAAACAAAAAATTCTAACTTTGTAGGTTTTCCGCCGTTTTGAAATATTTTTTCCCGATTTCTACAATACAATTGAATTGGGCTCTAAAAAATACTAAGATGTGACCAAAAACCGTTATTTCAAAGGTCACGCATAACTCACCACAGTTATCAGAATATTGCTCAAAGTTGATCATTACACCCTGTATCTCGCTTATGCTTCGAGAACGGGGTATATGTCATAAGGCAAAAATGACTTTCCCAATGTCATCTATACGGCTATATATGTTTGACCAGTTTATGATGAAACACCCTGCATATATACAGGTTCGCTTATGCTTCGAAAACGGGGTATATGTCATAAGGTAAAAATGACTTTCCCAATGTCATTTATACGGCTATATATGACATTGGGAATTGGGATTGACGGGGTATATGTCATAAGGTAAAAATGACTTTCCCAATGTCATTTATACGGCTATATATGTTTGACCAGTTTATGATGAAACACCCTGTATAAATACAGGTTGTTTCACCATAAACTAGTCAAACATATATAGCCGTATAGATGACATTGGGAATTGGGATTGACGGGCTATATGTCATAAGGTAAAAATGACTTTCCCAATGTCATTTATACGGCTATATATGTTTGACCAGTTTATGATGAAACACCCTGTATAAATACAGGTTGTTTCACCATAAACTAGTCAAACATATATAGCCGTATAGATGACATTGGGAAAGTCATTTTTGCCTTATGACATATACCCCGTTTTCGAAGCATAAGCGAGATACAGGGTGTTTAATGTCAACTTTGAGCAACATTCTAATAACTGTGGTGATTTATGCGTGACCTTCGAAATAACGGTTTTTGGTCACATAGTAGTATTTTTTGGTGTCAATTCAATGGTTGTGTAGAATTCTGGAAAAATTATTTCGAAATGGCGGAAAATCTACAAACCTGGAATTTTTTTTTTCGATTGCCAAATTGGGTAGCATTATTTCAATGTACTCAATATTCTAAGATTTTCTGTGAAAAAATTTTTCCAAAATTCAAACTCAACTTTTTTTTTACATGAAAAAAAATTTCACCCAAAATTGTTGAAACCTTTCGAGGTTGAACTCACATTCATTATGAACACTGGGGTGAAAATGGAATGAAAAAATATTCATTGGTTTTCACATCCTTCGAAAGACTCCACTCGGAGTAGGTACTTAAATAATTTTTATTTAAGAAACTGGTGGTCCTTCAGTTGCCAAAATAATGCTAATACGCCTCCAGAGTGACCTGGATAAAAATATGAATTTATCAAGAAAAAACACATTTTCTGAGAAATTTTGGTGGGATCGACCTCTCGAAAAAATTTTTTTTTGATTAATTTAAATTTCTATCCAGGTCATCATGGGGGCCCATTAGCACAATTTTGGCCTTCGTAGGGCCACCAGTTTCTTAAATAAAAATGATTTGAATACCCCGAGAGGAATCTTTGGAAGTCTATAAAATGGAAACCAATGAATATTTTTTCATTCTGTTTTCACACCAGTGTTCAGAATGAAAGTAAGTTCATCCTCGAAAGAAATTTTGGGTGGAATTTTTTTTCACTAGACATGTAAAAAAAGTTGAGTTTGACTTTGGAAAAATTTTTTCACAGAAAATCAAAAAATTCCAACTTTCTAGGTTTTCCGCCATTTTGAAATATTTTTTCCAGGATTCGACACAACAATTGAATTGAGCACTAAAAAATACTAAGATGTGACCAAAAACGTTTATTTCAAAGGTCCCGCATAACTCACCACAGTTATCAGAATATTATTTCTCAAAGTTGACATTAAACACCCTGTATCTCGCTTATGCTTCGAAAACGGGGTATATAACATAAGGCAAAAATCACTTTCCCAACGTCATCTATGCGGCTATATATGTTTGACCATTTTATGATGAAACACCCTGTATATGTGAAATATCCAAGATGTTGTTCTAACTGCACTTCACCGATGTTTACCACTATTTTATCTCTTAAACACTATTCATTTTCTGAAACTTATCAAATCTATTTCACCGATATCTTTTTATTTGATTTTTATCAATTTTTACAGTGATACTATCGGATTAAGACTTTTGGTTACTGTATCGGAAGAAAAAAAATTCAAAACCCTGTAAACATCAAACTCTAAATGACAAACCGTGACAGGAAGTCATCGCAATCACAATAGCTATCACGTTCTGCCCGAAACGTATGGTGCACTTTTATTTTCATGATACTGATTATAATTGCTACATCTCCCCCTATCTTTACTTTTGTACTCTATTGAAGAAAAGAAAGATAGGGGTTAATCGATTTATCATTTCGATGAATATAAAAACGCACCCATAACCGCGAGACGATCGCGAACTTTCGTCACAGTGTCTGATAAAATATCCATAGCAACTACCATATTTTCCTCGAACCTCATGCGATCGCGCAATATCGCGTCTGATCGCCGCAAGTAGCGACAAGTGTGAACGCCATAGCGATAGTGAAATTTTTTATTTTTATGTTTTCCTCATTCTATATCGATACAAAATCATAATGTATGCTATAACACTCTTCAATAATTATCGAATTTTGAATAATTCGGTATTAAAAATGGCCAAACCGGGAGAAACGCGTCAGATCGCCTCTACGTCACTCGTTATTGTACGATTCACCGATCGATACAGCCCGACGCTATCTATTGGCTTGCTAGACATAAAAGTACACGAGAAGAGGGAGATAGTGGATATATCCCCATACGTCACGGAAACCGCGGAGTTTCTTCCGTTTAAACAACCGACATGCGGAGCCAAATTAAAAAGAGCATTTTCTTGTTAACAATTGAAATTTTTGATGGCGGATAAAGTTTTCCGGTGGTCTTACGGATAGAATATTTTATTCCTATGATGAAAAAAATTCATTCAAGAGATCTATTAACTTGCCTCGCAAGCCGCTTAGCTCTCGTGTTTGTACGCGGCTTTAGTTTCGATGCAATATGCCGAAGCCACACGTGTCACTCTTAGTTTTTTTTACCACACTTCATTACGCCGACATAGGCGGACATTCTTCGTCGGCAGGTTGCCACACACCCCTCGACGGGACCGACTCCCTACTGGTATTATCGAAGATTTCAGTGTTTTTTCATCTTGCCGCTGACCCTATCAAGGGTGTGGATACTTTGCTGACCAAAATATAATCCTCTAAATCACGACTTTAAAGAATATTTAATTGAACCAAACTCTAAAACTGAGTTGTGTACATTGATATGTTCGTGACACCACATTCAAATTTCAAATCCACCCCGAATTGGGGGTAGTTTATTCTTGTAATTTTTCAAAATAATTTGCTGACCGGAGGTTTCCAGCTGAGATATTTTATCGAAACGCTATATTATGATTGAATATAGCATACTTTTTGTGCCACCATAAAAAAAATTCAGATCCGCCCCTGTTGAAGGGTAGTTTATTCTTGTGATTTTTCAGAAATCCTCGCTGATGGGAAATTTCCCGTAGAGATATTTGATTGAGACGATGTATTATGACTGACCGTAGCATACTCTTTGTGCCACCATAAAAAACATTCAGATCCACCTCCTATTAAGGGTAGTTTATTCTTGTGATTTTTCAGGAATCCTTGCTGATCGGAAAATTCCCGTGGAGATATTTGATTAAAACGAAGTATTATGACTAACCGTAGCATACCCTGTGTGCCACCGTAAAAAATATTCAGATCCACCCCCTATTAAGGGTAGTTTATTCTTGTGATTTTTCGGAAATCCTTGCTGATCCATATTTTCCACTGGAGATATTTCATTGAAACAAAGTAAAATCATTGCAAATCAGATACCCTCTGTGCCACCGTACAAAAATTCCAGGTCCGACTCGTTTAAGGGTAGTTTATCCTCGTAATTTCTCGGAATACTTTGCTGACCGAAAATTTTCAGTGGAGATATTTTATTGAAACAACGTATTATGACTAAACGTAGCATACGCTTGGTGCCACCGTGAAAAAATTTCAAATCCGCTCCTCTTTAAGGGTAGTTTATTCTTGTGATTTTTCAGGAATCCTTGCTGATCGGAAAATTCCCGTGGAGATATTTTATTGAAAAGATGTATTATGACAAACCGTAGCATACTCTTTGTGCCACCATGAAAAATATTCAGATCCAACCCCTATTAAGGGTAGTTCAATCTTCGGATTTTTCGGAAATCCTTGCTGATCGGAAAATTCCCGTGAAGATATTTGATTGAAACGATGTATTATGACTAACCGTAGCATATTCTTGGTGCCACCATAAAAAATATTCAGATCCACCCCCTATTAAGGGTAGTTTATTCATCGGATTTTTCGGAAATCCGTGCTGATCCATATTTTCCACTAGAGATATTTCATTGAAACAAAGTAAAATAATTGCAAATCGGATACCCTCTGTGCCACCATACAAAAATTCCAGGTCCGACTCCAAGCTTATGCTACGTTTAGTCATAATACGTTGTTTCAATAAAATATCTCCACTGAAAATTTTCGGTCAGCAAAGTATTCCGAGAAATTACGAGGATAAACTACCCTTAAACGAGTCGGACCTGAAATTTTTGTATGGTGGCACAGACGGTATCCGATTTGCAATTATTTTACTTCGTTTCAATGAAATATCTCTACTGGAAAATATCGATCAGCAAGGATTTCCGAAAAATCACAGGAATAAACAACCCTTAATAGAGGGTGGATCTGAATATTTTTTATGGTGGCACAAAGAGTATGCTACGGTTAGTCATAATACATCTTTTCAATCAAATATCTTCACGGGAAATTTCCGATCAGCAAGGATTCCTGAAAAATCACAAGAATAAACTACCCTTAAACAGGGGCGGATTTGAAATTTTTTTACGGCGGCACCAAGCGTATGCTACTTTTAGTCATAATACGTTGTTTCAATAAAATATCTCCACTGAAAATTTTCGGTCAGCAAAGTATCCCGAGAAATTACGAGGATAAACTACCCTTAAACGAGTCGGACCTGAAATTTTTGTATGGTGGCACAGAGGGTATCCGATTTGCAATTATTTTACTTTGTCTGAATGAAATATCTCCACTGGAAAATATCGATCAGCAAGGATTTCCGAAAAATCACAGGAATAAACTACCCTTAATAGGAGGTGGATCTGAATATTTTTTATGGTGGCACAAAGAGTATGCTACGGTTAGTCATAATACATCGTTTCAATCAAATATCTTCACGGGAAATTTCCGATCAGCAAGGATTCCTGAAAAATCACAAGAGTAAACTACCCTTAATAGGGGGTGGATCTGAATATTTTTTATGGTGTCTCAAAGATTATGCTACAGTTAGTCATAATACATCGTTTCAATAAAATATCTCCACGGGAAATTTCCGATCAGCAAGGATTCCTGAAAAATCACACGAATAAACTACCCTTAATAGGGGGTGGATCTGAATTTTTTTTATGGTGGCACAGAAAGTATGCCACATTCAATCATAATGTAGCGTTTAGATAAAATATCTCGACTGGAAACCTTCGGTCAGCAAATTATTTTGAAAAATTACAAGAATAAACTACCCCCAAATTGGGGTGGATTTTAATTTTGAATATGGTGGCAAGAAGTTGATCCTCGATAGATCTTAGGTTTGCATTATGAGTCTCATATTCCTACTAAAAGTCTGAAATTGACGGTATGATTCTATTTCGGTCAGCAAAGTATTTTTACCCCCCTATCAATGTATCGGTGCCCTCCTATGATAGTTCCATTAGCATTGCTTCATTATCATCATGTTATGGTTCCGAGTTCGTAACTGTTCTGAAACGGTTCCGCATGCGCAATTGCGATTTTGTGTTTTGGTTCATTTCAGAACAGGTTCAGGATTTGAGTAATCCTATTTTGGTTATTTTCAGAATCGATACCGAACTGTTCTACACAGCGTGACCAATTTTGGTAGAAATCTACTTTTTTGGTAGATTTTCGTTATAATTTCATCATTGTTAGTAGACAGAAATTGAGCAGTAGATTTTGGTAGTATTTCGAACTATCTTAGTAGAATTCTACTTTCAACTGTTGAAGCAGTAGAACGCTTCTGTCTGAGTTGAGAAGTGGCACAACCTAACCTAACCTAACTGTAATCGCATGAATTATGTGAAAAAATAGCACAACTCTTATAGATGGCTCTGACTGACATTGGGGTATTTCTTTAATCCCGTCACACTCAATAAGTATATCTTTATACAATCATTGTATAAAGAGGGATAGTAAGCCAACCTTACGGAAATATCATTTGACGGCCCTGATACCACGGATAGATGGCGACACAAGCGTTGGTATCAGTGACATGTCGATTCTTAGTTCGGGTTGTAGTATGTCGTAGCTTGAGTTACGTAGGCTCATAGCTACGTAGCCAACTCTACCCGATAAAAGATGGCGCAAATTCTTTCAATAAAGATGTCTCTGCGATCGCAGGTCATTTGGAGGATGGAACATGGGCGGAACTAGAAGATGGGTGTATTCATCTAAATCTACAATAGCATGGTTGAAGAATACAATGACAACAGAAAAATAAGTATTCAAAAAAAAGTTGTAGAAATTGACTTGCGCTTCGGGAACTTCGAATGATATGTAAGGGATAAAATATTGGAATACAATTTGACGAAATTCGATTTTAATATTTAATTCTTTAATTAAAATACTTCACAAACATTGTATTATACACCAATGTTTAAGGCGGAATGCTAAATCTTAATAAAATTGAATACAATGATCCTAACAATGCTTTTTGGATGATATAAATAACGAAAACTTTTGATAATTTCCCACATGAAATATTTAGTAGTCAATTAAATCCCAAAAGTCACAATATTATGTTCCTGAACATCAATGCCAGGGGCACCATGCCTAAGTGAATCTGTGCGCTACATTTATCCGTATTTTCATCGTTTCCACCTAAAAGAGGCTGAGAATACATAAAGGGGCATATCTAATGCAGAAAAATGAGTCATACTTATCGTTACACCTGTAGAGGTCGATATATCATATAGTATTGATATGATTATTAAATCCTGACACTTTATTTGTTATAAATAAATATTTGTTATATTTTGCATCTCTTACGAATAATTCTCAAAAAAATTCCCTTGTTATAGCCCAGGGCTATTTGAAACCCGAAATCGTCGGTCGTCTACCTAGATGCTATTTTATTGCCCCCTGTTTACATTTCAAGGGTTTCTCAAGTATTATTTTCGATGTTGCGTGTCTCTCGGAGCAATTTTTCATGCAGTCAGTAATTAAAAAAAATTTTTTTTCGAAATTTGTTTTCCAAAAATTGATTGCGTCAGAAACTATCCATGTATTTCAAACGAATTTTTGTCATACCTTGAGCCTCATATTTCACAATATTATACCAAATAACAGTTGGATTCTATTATAATTTTTGGAAATATTGGGAAAAAATAGTTTCGAAATACTGATGAAGAACTTTGTGGAAAGTTTCGTGATGATCGTTTCATTAGAACAATTTGAAAAAAATTTGAATTTTTTTCTCAAATATTCAATATTCTGCGATCCTCCAATCTGTATTTTTGAAAATATTAGGAATATTACGTAGGTCGGATTCGTGAATGGGTAAAATCCACGCAATGATTTCGAACAACGAATTTGAACATGCGCGCAAAAGATACTCTTGCCAGGGACTTCACGCCTAGGTGGATCTGTGCGCTACGTTCATCCACATTTTCACCTAAAAAGGTAGCGTTTTCATAAGTGTGAATGAATGAAGGATTTTTTTCGTGCAGATAACTAAGTCACACTCGCCGTTGCACCTGCATAGGTTGATGAATCATACAATATTGAAATAATTAATAAATTCTAACAAAGTATCTATTATATTTTGCATTTCAAACGAATAATTTCTAAAAATTCCCTGGTTATGGCCTAGGGTTACTCGTCACCCGGAAGTGACGCACGTCCTATTCCAGATGGGGTTTTATTGCCTCTTGCTTACAATTCAAGGGTTTGTCAGGTATCTTCATTCGGTGTTTTTGTTGTTTCAAAAGTGTTGTAGGAAAACAGGGGACAGTGTCCAGAAAAAACATCACTTTGTAGATTTGCAATCGAAATTGGCATGTCATATTGGGTGAACTCTAAAATGTAATCTATATGCCAAATTTCAGTTGAATATCTTATGAACTGCATTTACTATGAGAAGAAAACTTGAAAAAAAATCAAACTTTAACACATTGTATCTGGAAAACGAAACTTTTGAGGTCCCATATATATGTATATCAATATGTAAGGAGTCTCACCTCTTTGTTTGTGCGTCCAATTCAGGAACAAACATTGAAGGTACAGACGCAGTGAGGAGATACCTTGCGTAATTTTAACGAAAAGGTCCCATTAACATGGGTACGCATACGTTTCGTTCTCGAGATACAGGGTTTTAGAGTTGATTTTATTTCAAGTTTTGTTATTTAGCATCTGCACTTCACAAGATATTCAACTGAAATTTGGCATAGATATTAAATTTTATAGTTCACACAATTTGAACCGCCAATTTCGATTGCAAATCTACAACTACAAACCAACCAACACTAGACATCTCTTCCTCATTCAAAAATGTTGAGGGTTGATGCAACGTTCATGGGGTTGGTTTTTTCGGAACAAAGTCATGATGAAAAGTCGTCCCCCTCAAAACAGAAGTTGACCTGTTTTTTTTTTAAATCTTCGAAAATTTTTCGTACACCCTGTATTCATAGGTTTGCACCATAGACATATTAAACTCTCTGAACATGGCCTACGGGTTCATTTATGAAGAGACGAATGCGGATAAGGTATGGATCAGAGGTACCTATGCTATTGCGGATAGAGAGTGATTTCACTTGTAAAATATGAACGTAGAGCTAGAAATAACATCAAGCATCTCCAGGGAATTTGACTTCTCCTTTGTATGAATTACAATACAGTTTTGAAAGGTGATGATTGACGTGATAATTATTCGGATATAAATATTAAAAATCAATAACAATATCTGATGAATTACCCTATTTAGTATTTCAAATTTTCTTGGGCGGCTGGTTCCGGGACGGCATAGAACTCTTAGCAACGTAATTTGTCTAGATTATTTCAGGACGATATCCTTAGCTCCAAATGATAAATTCTTTTATTTTGTGTATCAAATGGTCTCAAACGATTGGAATGAACTGAATAATTAAGAATTCTGAGCGAAATTCTTTTCTGCCCGCGGATCCATAGCAATCAATAAATAAGTACATTCATTAAAGTTGTTTGAAGCTATATATTTATTACTCTATTATTGATTTTTTTTGGCGAAAATGGTCTCAAAATATTAAAGTTAGACTGAATGATGAATGATGTTCTTTTTCGAATTCAAATCTGCTCGATTTCCAGCAACGATATGGTTGGTCGATTTGAAACTAAAAGTTGGAATATGCAATCTAAATTTCACAGCAAAATTATGGTACATTCGATTCAGCTATGAATATTATAATTATCATAGCGGATTAGAAGAAGGGGAAGACTTTTCTACACAAATGAAAATTCCAATCTTTTAATCAAGAGTAATGCATTTCGATGAGTTTTTGTAGCTGAGCAGTGTGTGAGTCTGATGATGATGGGTGAACTCATCGAAATGCCTTACTCTTGATTAAAAGATTGGCATTTTCATTTGTGGAGAAAAATCTTCCCGTTCTTCTAACCCGTGATGAAATTAGGCTGGAAGAATTATTGTAAGCAGCTTATAAAGAAAATGAAACGCACTCGTTGAGATTCAACTTAAGACTATTTATTTTACACGTGGTTCTAAGGGGTGGTTCACAGATACACACACCATAGATAAGTGTTAATGGTTTTTCATAGAATATTGGTCACAGAATATAAGTGTTGATTTACTACCAACACCCCCACTAAATCAATATTTATTTGTTTCAAATATGCCTAATTCTTTCAAAAATTTATCATGCTTAGCAAAACATAAACCTTTTGTTAGTACATCAGCTGGCATATTGTTAGTAGGTAAATACTGAATAGAAACAATATTTTTATTTATAGTTTCCCTAACAAAATGATATCGTATATCAATATGTTTGGTTCGCTTGTGAAACGTTGGATTGAGACACAGCTTCTGTGCACTTTGATTATCATTGAACAAGGATATGCATTCAAAGTTTCCTGTTAGCTCTCCAAACACATTGTACAGATAAATAGCTTCTTTTGATGCTTCGGAGATCGCTATATACTCTGCTTCCGTGCTAGAAAGAGATACAGAACATTGCTTTTTACTTTCCCAAGAAACAATTGCACCAGAAAGCTTAAAGCAATAGCCACTATATGATCTCCTATCTATAATATTCGCTGCCCAATCAGCGTCAACAAAACCTTCTAACTTTAGCGAGTCTGATTTTCTAAAGATAAGACCTTTACATTTAGTACCTTTTAGGTAACGCAGTACCCTTTTGGCACTTTTCCAATGCGTCTCATTAAAACAATTATTAAATTGACTTAAATAACTTACACAAAATGCGATGTCAGGCCTTGTGAGCACTGCTAAGTACATTAATCCTCCTATTAATTGTTGATAAGGAAAATTTAGGTTTTTTCCTTCACCCTTTTCCAATTTCAGATTACATTCCATAGGAGTGCTCACAGGTTTACAATCACTCATATTGAATCTTGATAATAAACTATCAATAAAAGTTTCCTGGTCTAACGTTATCTGGCCTTTCGTTTTGTCAAAATTGACCCTTACTCCTAAGCAATGTTTCAATCGGCCCAAATCTTTGATTTTAAATTTTGATTTTAATTCTCTTTTAAGATTCTCTGTTTCCTTGTCACAATTGGAAAAAATGAAAAAATCATCTACATACAATGCTATCATTACTTTCACATTCATTTTGTTCTTCAGAAAAAGACAAGGTTCATATTTAGATTTGATAAAGTCTAAAGAAAGTAAGATATTTTCTACTTTTTCATACCATACTCTGGATGATTGTTTGAGGCCATAAATGGCTCGTTTCAATTTGAGCACTTTATTCGAATTAACAATCTTGTTGAAACCATCAGGCTGTACCATGTACACTGTTTCATTCAAGGATCCATTTAGAAAGGCTGTAGTTACATCTAAATGACTTATTTCTAGATCTAAATGAAGAGACAAGGCTATTAGAAATCTTAGGCTAGAATGTCTTACAACGGGAGAAAAGGTCTCGTCATAGTCAACACCAGGTTTTTGCGTGAAACCCTTCGCCACTAAACGAGCTCTATGAGTTACATTTCCCGCACTATCAAGCTTCAGCTTAAACACCCACTTGCACTGAACAACACTTGCATCCTGTGGTTTTTCTACTAATTCCCATGCATCGTTGGCTTCAAAGGAGTTCAACTCTGCATCAATGGCCTTTTTCCACATTTCTCTATCAGGTCCAGAAAGAGCCTCTGCCACATTTGTGGGTAAGTCCCCCATGTTCCCATCTGTTACACATGCGTATGTCACAAAATCATCAAACTTTCTTGGCTTTCGCACCCTTTCCGATCTTCTAACTTCATCATTTGTGTCACCACTAGTCTCCTGAAAATATGATGAGTCACTATTTATTGATTCTTCTTGTGGATCGTATTCATCGGTGCTGTTTAGCGATTCTTCAGCTTCGACAGTGGAATCTATATTTTCCCCCACTGAGACTGATGCTTCTTCTGGAACAACTTCATCTGGGAAAATATGACTAAATGTATCTTGTTTATCAGATGTTTTCTCCATTATAATCACATCCCTGCTGTTTATAATTGCCCTCGATTCTGGGTCGTACAATCTATATCCTTTGGTATTCTCACAGAAACCAACCAATATAGTTTTTCTGGATTTTTTATCAAGTTTCTTCCTCTTTTCTGCAGGTATCAGCATCATTACATCGCTTCCAAAGATCCTTATATCACTGATGTTCGGTTTCTTCTTTGTCCACATTTCATAAGGTGTTCTTTTTAAACCAGTAACAACTGACCTGTTTCGGAGGTACACAGCTGTGTTGACTGCCTCAGCCCAAAAACATTTTTCCAGTCCCGCATCAAAAAGCAGACAACGTGCCTTTTCTACCAGTGTTCTATTCATACGTTCCACCATACCATTTTGCTGGGGTGTATAAGGATTCGTTTTCTGGTGTACAATGCCATGTTCCGACAAAAACTTCTCGAAAATTAAGGAACAAAATTCTCCACCGTTGTCTGTTCTGAGGGCCTTGATTTTGTTATTTGTCTGGTTTTCAACTAATGATTTAAAAACTTTAAAATATTTGAGAGCTTCATTCTTATGCTTCAGAAAGTAAATGAATGTCATCCTGCTAAAATCATCTTCAAGAAGAAAATAATACTTAGATCCCCCTAAGGAGCTTACCTCCATCGGTCCACACAGATCAGCATGTACTATGTCCAGCACTTGTGTTGCTCTGGTACCTACATTCTTGAAGGGTAAACGACACTGCTTTCCTTCACAGCATATATTACATGGTTGACGATTATTTAGTTTTCCCTTAACATCCATTCCTTGCACAACATCCTGCATTGATGAGAGATCCTTATAGTTGATGTGTCCGAATCGCCTGTGCCAAATATCTCCTGACACTGCAGTGGCCAGAAATGATTTTTCGGGTTGGTTCAGATTCAGCTTAAACATATTGTTTACCAAGTCCGCAGTTGCAATCATTGTACCATTCCTGTTGTATATTTGACAACCCTGGTCAGTGAAGACTACCCTGTTGCCTCTCTTGGTCAGTTGTGAAACAGACAAGAGATTTGTCGAAAGCTGTGGAACAAACAAAACATCATTAACCACGATGTCAAACTTTTGTTTATTTACCACTGTTATTATATTTGCCTGTCCGACGCAGTCTACACTTATATGCTCATTATTTGCAACAGTTATGTGATCTATGCTGGCTTTTTCAATGTTTATTAACCAATCCTTTCTTGAGGTTACATGGTTAGTTGCTGCAGAATCTAAATACCAATCATCATCATTAAAACTGGATGTCAGAAAAACTGCACTAAATGCATTCGATGTATTTTCTTTTGAATTGTCATGCTTTTGATGTAAATTAGGGCATTTGTTCTTGAAATGTCCAGGCTGTTTGCATTTGTAACAAACGATCTTGTTATTCTTATTTCGAATTGGTCGGCCATTTTCTGTATTGTTGACGTTCTGTCCAGAACTTGTGCTGCCACCTTTTGGATACTTCCGATAGTTGGTCCTGCTGGCGAAGGCGTTCGCTGCTGAGCAGTGCACGTCGCCATCTACATCCATGTCTAATAACTTCGTTTTAATCTGATCTGAAGATATTACGATTCCTGAATGCTCCAGCGCCATTATCATTGGACTGAAACGCTCGGGCAACCCTGCAAGAAGAAGTGATCCAATCCACTCTTCGCTTATGTGAAATCCCGTCCTGTCCAATTTTCTTGAAGTTTCTATTACTTGGGTTACGTAGGCTTCCATCGAACTACAATTTTCTAATCGAAGGGAAATTAAAGTTCTGAGTAGACCAATCTTACGTGTGAATCCATTATCTTCGTACATGTTCTTCAGAGTATCCCAAACTTCCTTGCACGTGTTCTTATCTCTGATATGCACGTAGATAGATGGGTCTAAAGTTAGGATTAATTTCGCTCTCGCCTTGGCCACCATCACTGTGTCCGTTTGTTTCCCGGAAAGACATTCAGAATAACCTTCTAAAATGAAATAGTTTTCCATAGCAAAACACCACTCCGCGAAATTTTCGCGACCGAGTAATTTGGGGACACTCGACATGTAGTTGACGGCCATTTTGAATTTACACTACACAACTTTTGAGTCTTAGATCAACAACTTACAGAATGTTTACTGTTTCTCACTTTTTCTTGTTTCAAAGCACGAACAATAATTGATGTTTTATTCTTCACTGAATAAAAGTGTATCTGGGCCCATAACCTGATGAAATTAGGCTGGAAGAATTATTGTAAGCAGCTTATAAAGAAAATGAAACGCACTCGTTGAGATTCAACTTAAGACTATTTATTTTACACGTGGTTCTAAGGGGTGGTTCACAGATACACACACCATAGATAAGTGTTAATGGTTTTTCATAGAATATTGGTCACAGAATATAAGTGTTGATTTACTACCAACAACCCGCTATATTAGTAACTCCACTTCAAGACTGGACTTCTACTTAACAAAAAAACGATAATTATCAATTATCTCCCCCTACAATTAATGGCACAATACGGATTTGCCATTATTCACCAAGCAATTAATCCGATTTAAAATGAAAGAACTCAATTTTTATTCGAAAAGCTTACGAGAACACAAACAATACTATCTATAATCTAATTCAGAATGGCATTACATTGAATAAGCTTTGAAATGTTTCCGAAACCACAAATATTCCTTTCAAAACTTTTGAAAAAATATATTTCAAACAATGACTAATAGAGTTTAATATGTGATTTCAAAATGATGTGTCTTATTTTTTCCGTATTCTATGATTTTGGCCGAACTAGTTGTTCCATCCTTGTGCCCGCACTCCGCAGTTCTTCTCTCTCTAAGCCATGTCCATATAGTTTTATAAGTCCATAGTTTGCACAGTTGGGATGAATGAATTCAATAATCAAATAAATTGTTAAGCTCCACAAAGTAGGCTATGTTTCCAATTTTTAGTAGCTGCATAAGCTCGGCTCTACGAAGGCGTAGAAGGGTCACTCTTTGTCGACAAAAATTTTTCCAACTAATTCCGACTTTAATCTCGGAATTAGACTAATACCGACTTTGAACTCGGAATTATAGACTAATTCCGACTTCGAACTCGGAATTATACATAATTCCGGAATTATAGACTATAATTCCGAGTTTAAAGTCGGAATTAGTCTATAATTCCGACTTCAAACTCGGAATTAGTATAATTCCGAGTTCAAAGTCGGAATTACGTATAATTCCGAGTTTGAAGTCGGAATTAGTCTATAACTCCGAGTTCAAAGTCGGAATTAGTCTAATTCCGAGATTAAAGTCGGAATTAGGTGAAAAAATTTTTGTCGACAAAGAGTGGCCCTTCTACGCCTTCGTACGGCTCACCAACCTGGCTGAGGTATTTTCCGAGTTCCAAAAAGCTTTTTCTCGAATTTTTTAATGTGCAAGCAAAACACACTAAAAATTCGATGTTTCCCCAGAAATGCACAATAACCTGAGTGAAAAAAAATCTTTAACTCTTTATGCAACAAACGAAATACTCTGAAAGGGAAGTTCGAATTGACTATTCGCTACAATCACTGTATAAGGATTTTGAATAAAAAGCTTCAGCGTTATTTATCAAGAAATACTAACGTGGACCATACACGCCACTGTCTCTGTCTTCTTTTATATTTTTAAATCTTGCGCTTAGTCTTTTCGGGTTGATTACAGTTCTCTAGATAGACGAATATAGAAAACTTCATTCCTTTCTTCTATAACCGAGAGAAATAAAATAGTTCCTAAAAATAACTGCATTTTTTGCGGAGGTCGCCACTTCACAGACCATTTTTATTGCAGTACCACAACGTGACAACCAGATGGCTCTAGAAATCGCCTCAAATCAGCTTAACATAGGGACTGGCTTACTATCCCTCTTTATACAATGATACAATGATCGTATTGTCCATCCTAGGTACGTGTGTGCGCTACATTTTCCCGCATTTTCATCGTTTCCATCCGAAACGGAAGCGCCTTTCATTTAGGTGAATATATATGAATATCTGCGGAATAATAGGTTGGATTTTACCCATTCACGAATTCGGCCTCCGTAATTAAGGTCCAAATCTTCTCTACAAATATCGAATTTCTAATTTGTTTCTTTCGAAAGTTATTGTGTTTACGGTCGGCCGTTGTCTTCTGGAAGAAACGACTTAGAAACTCGATATTTGTAGAGAAGATTTAAGGCTTAATTACGAAGGTCGAATTCGTGAATGGGTAAAATCCGCCCAATGATTCCATAGATATACCCATTCAAAATTTTATTTTCTCAATATTTTCAAATATACAGATTAGATCGAATTGAAATCTAGTACTTTATCGAAAAAAACCCTAGAAAAGCACTGCCGTGAATTAAGGCAGCAGCTTTTGCGCGCATGTTCAAAATCGTTGCCAAAGCGGTTATCTCTATTGAACATGCGCTCAAAAGCTGCTGGCTTCACGGCAGTGCTTCTCTAGCTTTTTTTGCTTAGCAAATGTTAATTACTGCGATATTTTTTCAAATTGCACGAAACATTAAAGCTTTCTACGTTCCTTCCAACATAAAGTGCTAAAGATTGCTCTTAGGTAACAGTAGATTTTTAGTAGATTTCTGTAATTGACTTTGGCAGAAAAAAGTAGATTTCTACAGAAGGTTTGGTAGATTCTGAAAAAAATAATTGGTCACGCTGGTTCTACAATTGTGAGAGGAGTTCGGACGTAAGAGTCCGAACTGTTTCAGAGTTTGGTAGTTCGCACAAGTGTAGAGTGGCTGTCAACGATTTAAATGGTTAACCTGACCTTTTCGACGTCGTGTTGATTTGGTTTTTGATTTGATTGTTGCATTTGTTGAGGAAATGATTACCTGTTAAATATAATTTTTTGTTTTCGAGGATAACTTCTTCGCTACGACTTTCCAGGATAATCTAATGGATTTTATTTCCATTGTACACACTTGTGATGTCTATTTCTTAAATAAATCTATGAATGCAAGAGTCCCCTTCCTCTATTGAATAATAATAATGTTTCAACTGAATTTTTCCCTGAAAAGCACATACCTGAAATACTTTCACCATTAAATTCATTATTAAATCAATCAATACCTTGTTGGTTCATTTCGAAATATAATTGAAGTAATGAAGAAAGTTCAGAAAAACGATTTCTACAAGAAAAAATTAATTTCATTGAATTCATTATTATATCAATCAATAATTCGTTGGTTCATTTTGAAATATAATTTAAGTAATTAAGAAAGTTCAGAAAAACAATTTTTACAAAAAAAAATTAAGTGGACAGAAGTATCCCCAAAAATATTTATATATTGTAATTTCGCAACCAAAACAAACCTATAGTGTTTTGAGAAGTGAAAATAACACCTATCATATATGCAGTAAACATCGGCGTAGCAGCAACTGGCGAATTACAGAGAGGAAAACGTAAGGTAAGTTGGCAGTTTTTGCGCGAATTACGTTTTAGAGAGCTTAAACCGTGTTTTTAAAAACTATGTTTATTGATACAGGAAAACTATAAAGGGTGAGATATGTGTTTACTAGAATTGTACAATCAGAACTAACTAACTACATCGCATGGGTTCTATTTATTACATCTACATGCAGTTGAATTTAATAGATAAAAAGATGCTGCGGTAGCACTTCCCACGGGCACGTCGAGATACCTCTGATACATCTTACGGAAATTCCTTATGAGATTGTAACTCAGATGGAAGGGGGAGATTGAAAAGAAGAATTCTCAAGGTCATTGATACCTCATCAAGGTTTTCCACGTTCCACCCTGTATTTTCCAAATGGTTTCGTGTTCGTTGAAAAAAGTTCTTTGTAAATTAAGCAAAAAAATGAACGATTCTAAAAAACCACGTTTGCGAATTTGTATTACCGTCAGAAGGAAGGGGGAGACTGCAAATTTGGAATTCTCTAGATAATCGGTACCTCATGAACGATTTTCAAGTTTCACCCTGTATTTTTCGAACAGTTTCGTGTTCGTTGAAAAAGGTTCTTTGTTAATTGAGCAAAAAAATCAGCGATTCTAAAAAAACACGTTTGGGAATTTGTACCACTTTCAGAAGGAAAGGGGCGACTGAAAACTGAGAATTCTCTAGGTAATCGGTACCTCGTCAACGATTTTCACGTTTCACCCTGTATTTTTCAAACGGTTTTTCGTGTTCTTTGAAAAAAATCTTTGTAAATTAAGCAAAAAAAATCAACGATTCTAAAAAAATCACGTTTTGGAATTTGTACCACTATCAGAAGGAAAGAGGAGACTGAAAACTGAGAAATTTCTAGGTAATAGTAATAGTAATAGTTTATTCAGTATTAATAAATTTCAATGCTTCGACAATCGGATATTAATCATTAAGGAATTCGTCGAATGTGCATAATGTATTTTGTAAAAGCATTTCTTTGAGACATTTCTTGAATTTGTTTCTACTAAGTTGTTCAATGGTATTGGGAAGTCTATTGTAGACTTTAGGTCCCCAGTAGTCTACTCCTTGCTGTGCATACTTTCGTTCATGGTATGGGATGGTAAGTTTGTTTCGGCTTCGTGTATTAAAATTATGGAACGTGTAATTGGTTCGAAAGGTGTCTAGGTTCTTATGGACATATGTGGAACACTCCAATATATACAATGCTGGTATGGTGGGTATGTTAAGTTCCCGAAACGCATCCCTACAGCCATCTGTCTGCTTTAGCCCTACTATTGTTTTCACTACTTTCTTCTGAAGAATCAAGATGTCGTTGGCATGGACCGATGTGCCCCACAGGAGGATTCCATATGTTGCCAACGAATGGAAGTTGGCGAAGTAGTTTCACCCTGTATTTTTCGAACGGTTTCGTGTTCATTGAGAAAAAATCTTTTTAAATTGAGCAAAAAAATCAACGATTCTAAAAAACCACGTTTGGAGATTTGTACAACCGACAGAAGGAAAGGGGAGACTGCAAATTGAGAATTCTCTAGGTAATCGGTTCATCATCAACGATTTTCACGTTCCACCATGGATTTTCCAAACAGTTCCGTGTTCATTGAAAAAGATTCTCTGTCAATTAAGCAAAAGAATTTAGCGATTCTACAAAACCACGAGAATTTGTACCACCGTCAGAAGAAAAGGTGCGACTGAAAACTGAGAATTCTTCAGGTAATAGGTACCTCGTCAACGATTTTCACGTTTCACCCTGTATTTTCCAAACGGTTTCGTGTTCATGAAAAAAGTTCTTTGTAAATCGATTAAAAAAATTAACGAATGTAAAAAACCACGTTTGGGAATTTGTACCACCGTAAGAAGGAAAGGGGAGACTTAAAACTGAGAATTATCTAGGTAATCGGAACCTCATCGACGATTTTCACGTTTCACGCTGTACTTTTGAGAAAGAACATAAACTCCATTCACTTCAAGTCTCCCGGTTAGCCATGAGATTCTGACACATTTCGCCGTGTATATTTTAAAAATGTTGGGCTCTAGTCATTCTCCTGTCAGATAACTTCGCAAAGTTGTTCTCTCTACATAGAGGTCGTAGCATTCAGAATGTGAATCTTCTTAGAAAATATGAATTTGTGAAGATATGTTAATTTAATAATTCCAAAGACCTGGCGAATGTTGAAGAAACTGTTTTTTCTTTTACTGAAAATACTTCCCGTTTAAGAACGGGTTTAAAGATTCGTTAAGAGTTGAAAATGTAATGAAAAATAAAATCTTCAGTGAGTGTCTTTTTAGGTGGATCAATAGAAGGAAACTCTTTGACTTCCCTGGCATTCCAAACCTTTCTGATTGTGGTAGCGTGAAGCTAAATAAAATATAGAATAATATGAAAAAGGGAATCTCAAGGGAACGTTGACAAGTCTCAATGTTCAACAAATTTATTTAATGGTCAACGTTTCGTCCGAATATTCAGACTTTATCAGGACTGTAATGGAGATAAAAAATACAATGAGTACAAAACCAATATATCACAGACTTGGACTGCTTACCCTAAAATAAATAATGTATAGACAGCTGTATAAATGAAATCAGAGAAGACATGGAACAACAGAGCGAGAACAAATTGTTTAAAAATATACTGACAAGCATCATTCACTAAAAACAACGAAAACACTACTGAATATTTATAATTGAGTTGACAGGAATCGTTCAGATTTCGAATTCACTATCTACGACACACGATATCTAGGTAAACATACGTTCCTTGTATGCATTCAACAAAGAACAATAAATAATATTGAGACCCTGTGTATCTGATCGATGATTCACCGTATCGATCTTCTCTGATTTTATTTATACAGCGGTCTATGCATTATTTATTTCAGGGTAAGTAGTCTAAGTCTGTTATATATTGGTTTTGTACTCATTGTATTTTTTATCCCCATTACAGTCCTGATGAAGTCTGAATATTCGGACGAAACGTTGACCACTAAATAAATTTGTTGAACATTGAGACTTGTCCTCGTTCCCCTGAGATTCCCTTTTTCATTATCTGTTAAGGATGTGATTACTACTATGGATAAAATAATATTTTCCGGTTTTTACTCACATATTTCGTTAATATAAGATAGCTTCTGGTAATGAATTATTCTTTTCAAAATACCAGACTTTCTATCGGAATGAGTGTAATTCTATAAAGCACTGCCTGCTTCTGTCCCAGCTTCTTCAAATTTTGACTTTCGATACTTTCGACACAGACACAGGTCTGGGCTATCAATTTCGATTCAAAGCGATATGTTTCTTCATTATGCTAAAGCTGAATTGTTGTTACTGAAACAGACTAGAAATTGGCTACGTCTTGTCGAATTATTTTGACATTGCCGATATTCCAAGAGTGCCAACCTGCCTCGGTTTAAGTTACCAATACTTTATAGCCCTAAACCATGGCCAACCAGGAGACTTTATAAAAGTGAATGGAGTATACTGAGTATCGATTTAAACTTATTTTGGCAGGATTCTGCATAATTTTTCAGGTTTTTCCTGGGTTTTTACTCCCAATATCTGAAACAACTATTAAAAATTAAAAAAAGCAGAGATTATACAATTCGGTAACTGATTCAGAGAATACCATGATAACTATGATAGTGAGATTTATATATCAGAGAAATTCTCAATTTATTTTATGATATTATAGTGAGAAGTCGAATACTCGTAGCTTCAGTCTTAAAAATTGGCCTAATTGCGCACGTGTGAATGAGAAAATCTTGCGCTATAAGCGCACGTCTCTCTGTCCTTTTTCCTTAAACTGCACGCGTAGCGCTGGTTGCAAGAACTTGCGGCTGCATGCTTAGAGCTGGCCGTAGAACCTGATTCCTGGTTGTGTGTGAAATGAAAGACTTGAGCTACGAGTATGATATGGACCTCGTCAAAAATTCAGAATTGAAACGTGCCAGTAGGTTGTTCAAGGAAATGTAGATTGCAGTTTGACATTTTCAAATTCTTTTGGTCTCTTGAACGTATACTGGTTCCATGATTTTTGAGCTATTCTACTGTAACTTGGCTATTCCAAAATTCAATAATTTCTACAAGGAAACCAAAGCAAAAGTTACAATAATATAATACATATATGAGTGAATATCATAAACGAATCAAATATTACTAACCAAATAAAAGCGGGATTGATGATGTTATTGTGATCGACAGATGTGTGTCATTGACTGCTGATTGTTAACAATTGAAACCCGGGATCAGTTCAATGAATTAAAACTCAAAACTTCGTTCGTTCAAATCAAAATAATATATATAATATACAATAAATTTGAACGAGAGCCGTAGCAGATATTGCTTCACTCGACTTTTTTTGGAATTCTATAAAAATGATGTGAATTAAGACTGTCTTCACGCATTCTTGCCTATCGGTTAATTTAGCGATTTCACTCAAGAAATGTTGCAAAAACATTGCAGAATCCTCAGAACTATACATATAACTAGTGAACGTCATCTATTTATCCTAGAGAAAGATAGCCCTTTCATGCAGAGCGATAGAGATGATATTGTAAAACGTGCAGTAAGAGATAACCGCACCGGCACAATTTTCTAGAGTTGCGAAATGGCGAATGCACCGGGACCGTTCACTTAGGCCACGAATTAATACAAAAGGTGTTTTCGTGAATGAATCTTGCCCGAGTAGACCGTGAACACCACGTTGTCAACTTGTCGCATCACCGCGAGAGCTCGTAGACGAAATGAATTCAGATGAGCTCAAAAATAGCGCCCCACGGGGTGCGTACGTGGCCTAAGCGAACGGTCCCGGTACATTCGCCATTCCGCAACTCTAGAAAATTGTTCCAGGCAGCACAAATACGTTCTAAGAACATTCATAGAAGGTATCACTAGAATGTTCATATATTCTTAGAACATTCTCACAAGAGGCATGTCATATTCTAAGAACGTTCTATGAACTATGAGATCAGAGAGGAACTCTGATTCTATAGAGGTTCTATGAACGTTCCTCAGAATATTCCAGAACGTTCTGAGCACACTCTAGAGTATATTCCAGGGAGGTTCCCACAAAATATTCTTTTAAATATTCTATGGAGGTTTTCATTTAGTTTATAAAATTTTCTTGGAATGTTCATTAAACATTCATACCACAATGATAACTTGTTTCCATTTCATCCATAGTCAATGAAAGTTGTAGAAATAAGACAGAATTTTTTTTTTCTCGCAATATTCACAATACAATTTACTGATTGTATTTTAGCACATATTGGGATCAAAATGAATTTTATATCGTTTTCCACAATTTTTCATTAACTAAGATTAATAAGGAAATAAGTAATTGTCGTGGAATTTTTATTTTCAAAGGAAAACTGATTTTCTTTTCATATAATATCAATATCCAATTATGAATATGCACTAATGAAAGTCAACAAAATTATCTGTATTCTATAATATATTGATAAAGTACCTCAGATACTCTCTACATAAAAAAATATGACATTACTTCAAAACTATAAATACGAAATTATCTTCCAATAACAGAAAGAATATAAATACAACAGGAAAACTACACATTATCACAAAGTATTACGATATTTCGAACACCTATATTTTAATAACAGGGTGAACAAAACACACTTGATTGACCTGTATTTTGAATGTGAATCGATATCTGAACTCATACTCATACATTGACTTGACTATTTTTGGATAACGACTGAAAATGTAATTATTATACCATGAAATTTGTACTCGAAACAATCATTCAATAACCTTGGTTCTATACTGGAATTAATTTAAGCTTCAGGACTCAAATTGTATAATCATTCCCCCAAATATTTCACAATATCTTGAGGGTATCCAAACATCCCTATAGTACGGAATGGCCTACATTTGTTTCTATGATAGAAAAATATTGTCAATAATCTTATCTTGACGTGAAATTCTGATGGAAAATATAATAAGCTTTTGGGCCAGTTCATGTATCACAGTCTTAGTCATAAGCAGTCTGTAGTCAAGCATGAGAATTGTTAAACCTGGTAATTTCGAAGGGTGCATCTATGCAGCATGGACATCAGCATAATGAATCAGAACTACCTTCAAACATGAACCAAGGTGTTGTCCAAGACCGTGATACATAAATTGGCCCTTTGATAGGGCATTTTCAGTAAAGAAATAAATTTGTCCATTCATCGGGATTTCCTGGAATCAAATACAATAAACACTCACCAACCCATCAAATGCAGATCTCGTTGGAGATATTAATCAGATAATTTTGTTCACATAAATGCTGCTCTTTTAAATTGATCTCAATCTAATCTTTCATAGTTATGATATCCACCAAATATTCGTTCGAAGTGACAAGAAATCTCCTATGTCCAAAGAAATACCTTTGGCACAACATGTTCAATATACAACCAACCTCACAATACAACAGCTTCAGATTTATCATTTGATAACCAATTTTAATCTGCAAATAAATTACATTGAAATGTTTGTATACCGAAATGTGCAATTACGAAGAGGATAATGAGTTGTGATTACCATATATCCCCTTTTTTTTTATTCTGTAAGTTCTCAGGATTTCTCTATGTTCATCTCAAAGTAGGAAGGGGTCCCATCAATAAGGTGATATAGGAAAAATAATCTTGATTCACTTATTTCTGGAAAATCTTCATGTTAGTATATATGTTATCATTTATTCAAGAGTCATCGTTCAAATGGATACATTTGAGGTCGTTAACGTAACTGAAATAGTAAATCAGAAAAATAGTGGTGTCTATACCAAAATAGAGAGATATTGCAGTGTCAAATTTGTGTGACGTTATTGACGCAAACGTTATTTTTGACATCTAAGCATGCGCAGATTCAGTTTCAGAATAACGCTACGTTAATAGCGTAGCGTCTTCCGTTATTTACGGAAAATTGCGAGCCGCAATTTACGTTGCGTTATTCTATATCGGAAGGAATCGTTAAGTTTCGGGCTCTTCCGGCTCCGATCACTGTCATAGAAAAGCTGTTTGTGAATATGTTTTTCGGAATTAATTACACAACTTCCTCAGATTTTTCAAATCTATTTTACAATACCTCTTACACACAACTGATATAAGACATTAAGATTTATTAGTGCTACCTAAGCAAATTTTTTTCGTAAATAGGTATTTGTTACTTTTTCACGAATTAAGAAATACTCTTGGAAGCAACATGAGGGGTTGGAAAATAGGAATAGTTTGAACCATGCCAATTATATTGTGTAATATAACTAGTTCCACTTCTTCTGCATTAGCACCATGTGAAATTACCGCTTCCGATCCCATTTGCATTTTGTCCAGAATCACAAAACTAATGCAGAAATGCAAATAATCAAGCTTTAGGAGATTGAACGTGAGTTTGTAACACAAAAATCTGACGTCTCACATAACCTAACCAAACAAACTGATAACTAACGTAACGGTAACAAAAACTTGTAGCAATACCATTGTATAAAGACAATGTCTTTATACAATGGCAATACGTCTACTTCTGGAACGACCGTTAAATCCACGTAAACCACCAAAACGTTATATATAGCGCACCGTAATAACATAACGCTTGCGCTATTCGAAAGTTGCAATATCTCTCTAATAATTGTACTTACCACGTTAAGTTCCTGTACATCAACGAAACATATGTTCCTATGCTCTTTCTCTGACAATAATATAAGATTTCAATTCAAATCATTACGCATTTCATATTAATTACAGTCAAAATGGAAATATGAATGAAAGAGAAGTAGGTTGATGACTGACAAATCAGTTTGGACTCAAATCTAAATATTTATCCAGTTTATAATTTATTCGAACACGTCCTGGGAACGTTCATAAAAGCTTCTCGCTAGAATGTTCGAATTACTCCTAAAAATATACTACAATGTACTATGAATATTCTTCAAGAATATTCTGAAGATGTTCGAAACATCATGTGATATGAATTTCTTTTTGGACTATGGTGAGAACGTTTTTTAAAGGATATTCCTGTAATGTTCTATATATTCTACGAAGATTCGTAAAACATTCTGTTCGAATATTCTAAAGTATGAACGTTTAAAACCCAGATACCACATCCTACGAATATTATGAGCTGTCTGGGTTATAATTTTAAATATTTCAATGATTATTCTGAACTCTAAAAAGACTTTTGAATATAAAATGCCGAGTGACCACGAAAAAGGGGGGAAATGATACAATGCTTTATTTTTTAGGTATGATGATCACTTTGCACGGTACAAAAATGACTCATATGCACTTGCGCACCAGAAAATGAACTTTCGCATAGCTTCGTTTTCGACTGAAATACATCGGATGGGTCGAAGAAGATGGATTCAAATCCGCATGCGGATTCTCTATTTCAAAAACCGTGTATTAACCCATAGAGCAAAGATATTTACTTCACGCACCAGTAAATGAACTTTCGCATAGCTTCGTTTTCGACTGAAATACATCGGATGGGTCGAAGAAGGTGGATTCAAATCCGCATGCGGATTCTCTATTTCAAAAACCGTGTATTAACCCATAGAGCAAAGACATTCACTTCACGCAGTTAAAAAGTATTTTATTCATACTCAATAAAAAATTTTAAATTTTATTCAAAAAAACTTTCTTTCCGGGTGGAAAACCTGATCCAGAACAAATATTTATTGATTTCTGATTAACTACCGTTTTAATTTTTCACATTTTCGGAGCTGTATATAGGATTTTCTTGGGTTCCGAAAAGTAAAAAAAGTGAGTTAGAAATAAAAATAATCCCAATTAAGTTACTTCACCCTTTATGGGATCTGAATTCAAGAACCCATATGCTAATATGTACCCCAATTTGAAGGTGAAACATTTAAAAACTATTTTGGAGAAATTTGCGTTTGTACATGGAAAATCAATTTTTCTAAACGTAGGGAAGGCGGAAAATAATTAGTTTTCAGTTTAATCCACCGAAGTTTTCAGTTCAATCCACCAAAAATCAATTATTTATATAGAACAATTCCAACAATATTATTGTTTGTTGCAGTGCTTTTGTGAATTTTCTTCTACAATTATTCCCTGTATAATATTAATCAACTGTAGTTTAACCGAAAAAAAATAATTAATTTTTGAGAAAACCCCAATTTGAACAAAATTGAAATTCTCCTGCGAATGAGCACAAACGGAGACTAATTAATCTATTTGAAGTGGATTTCTGATGAACTCAGTACCTTAAAAATTTTCATTTGAGTTCAATTTAACTATACACATGCAACTTCTGTTGCGATCACCAAGAATTCAGTTCAAATTAGGAATTTAAAATGCTTTGTTCAGTATTCAGAAAATACATCAGATCAACCATCAATTTGTAAATAAAACTCTCCATAATGTATACGATTCATTTATTTTGATATTGTAACTTATCTTTTGTACATATTAAATACTAACAATCTTTGAGCTTTCAAAGTATTCGCAAGATTGTAGATATTTAATAGTCTGCGTTTGCACCTTGTGCAGAAACTGGCTATTCGACACCTCATATGTAGTATATTCCCAACAAACACAACATACAGCAATTGTACAGTTTCTGCATCACAAGTGCCACCGGAATGCAGTACATAAAATGTTGTATTAAAACTGCACAGTCTCTGCATTGGTGATACTGCTGTCCTAAAAATGCAGTCTTTCAAATACAGCTGCTATACAGCTTTTGTGCAACAAAATCGAAATGCTGTGTGAGACAACGCTGTCTCTGTCTTTGATGCTATATTTCATTCTAATAGTCAGCCATCGTTGTCTGTGCCGATAGCCCGTACGTAAAAGAAGCGTTGTCGATCGTCGTCGTCGGCCATGCTGTTTTGTTTTGTTTGTTGTGTAGTAAATTCGTTTTTGGCTCTAAGTGAATCGCGCTATTTGAACTGACTGTTAGTTTCGAGTTGATTGGGTGCAAGTGTGAAAAACTGATGTTTCGACATGATCAATTCCCAAAAAAACGAAATAAGGCAAATTAGACTGATCTGAGTGGCTAAGATAAATATTTAGATGATGCCGATTCTTTTGGAATTGGAATAAAAAGACAATAGAAGAAAACATCTGAGTCTCTACCTGAACTGGACAGGGTCAACAGAAAACAGAATTTCGAAGTACATAAACATCAATGAAGGAATTTTAGGTATTATATTCACACAAGGTTAACCTTTTTTTGTGTATAAACTCATTTTTCTCCACTTCAAGTTGCTGTACGAAAGAACAAAGAGAGCGAATATGATTCACCAACCGATATTGAAACAACCATCATGGTATGATTGAGAAATACGTATCTACTTATTTTAGAGGACTTAAAAAGGAACAAAGAGAGAGTCACCCAATAATATTATATTATATCATGTATAATATTTCATATGGCTGGTATTTGTGTAAATTCAAGTTTTTTCCATTAAACTCATGTTCCTAGTGCAATATTTTTTTTATTAAGTTTTAAGAATTTGCTATGAATCACTTTACGTTATACGCTCAATATAAACTAGGTTAACCCGATTCCTAAGACAACCAGTATGTTTCAGGAATCCGGCGCACCTCCAAAAAACCTATATTTTAAAAGTAATCGCATTGAAATTCTGGACTTACATACTACAGATTGTGTCTTTTGGTCTAACCAGAAATGGCCGTACGATTTTTCAGATAATGTTGTGTATATTTTTATATATTTGAATTCCATATTGAATTTTTGGTGAAATGTGAAAAATTAAATAATTTAAATATTTTTCTGTTGAGTAATCCATATCTAGATACAGAAAGAATTGCAGTAATTTTTCTACCGTGAGGCATAGAATTCGAATATGCAAAAATATAAATATCACATCATATAAGAAAATCAAAATTTATTTGGCAATCTCCGAATAAACTGGAAGGACTATACTCACTTTTTTACATTTATCGATGGTAAATAATTTAGTATCAATTTGCAAAGTTTCAATTCAATCTCTTGAAAAATAATTACTTTTTCGGGAGTGAGTCTTATTCCTATGAGTCTCGTTATACAGCCGAGCTTCTGCTGCAGTATTGCTGCTTAGAAGCTTCATATCGAAGTAGCACAGTTGGTGCGTTATTACTATGTGCAAACTGCATTACAAAATTGGCCGAAAAAATTGAATCCCTGAAGCTTTGAGTAATTCATTTTAGACATTCAAGTGACCATATATCAATTTGATACCTAAAACAAAAATAATTATGAATATTACAAATAGAATTTGGGTACAATACAATATATATCCTACCTTCAATCATTGTTTAACAAGGCTTCAATCCACATCGTCTTTCGTACAGCTTTCAGATATTCACTGCATCACTTATATAAGTTCACAAGAGGATAGAAATAAATATTTAATTAAAAGAAGTGCCCATAAAAACAATTTCAAACTGTAAAATCCATCAAAAACATAAATAAGTATCCACTGTGTTTTCGTTTGTATGTCATATCACCTTCGGAATGTTATAAGGATTGCCAACAAATACAAATTCTAAGGAAAAACAACAGGTTGCCGAACTGTCGCATTTGGTCCAATCTATACCTCACTTTCGCATGCGAGAGTATTCGGATGACTCGAAAATAGCGCCCCAGATAGTGGCTTGCTTAGCTCCTAGAGCCTAGTGGTTTCGCATTTTGTCTACATGCTAGGATACACCACAGTATAGAAACTAGTAGTAGTTTCTATACTGTGGATGCACGGTGGCGGCTCTGACGAGGTTACACTTTGAAAAATAACTCTAAAATTGATAATGACGGAATATCTATCTCTGAAATATACCATTTCGCGGATTCATCCATAAGGTTTGGTTCATGACTTAAATAATTCAGGGACAAAACATGTACAGTTTAAGCTTCTGTATAATTCTGTATGACAATTGCGACGTCTGACGAAAAATTTTACGGATGATATAGATTCACGTCCTTCATTAACTGACATCAAAAATGGATAATGGGAATAGGACAGCCTTTCAAGAAATGCAACTTCTTAATTATGCGACGTTTCGTCTATATATTCAGACTTCTTCACAGCTAAAATTACACAATGAACTATCCACAGAATCTTCAGCATCTGGAAGAAACTTACCCTTAATTAATTGTTGTAGGCAAAAGATGGAATACAAGTCATAGAACACACAGTGTATAGATAAAATTGGTCGCATATTTACAGTTAAAATAATAAATAATAAAGAACATCACAATCGAATTACAAACAGGTACAAAAGGATAATAAAAAATAAAAGAACTGCTCAGACTTAATAATAATCCCATCAGCTTGATCAATAGAATAATGGCACGAGATAGGTATCGATCGCGACTGAAGCGAGGAACGAGTGGAGAGTTACACGGTATTTTGGAACGTCGGTTACTTTGGAACGTGGAGCGAGATAGGTATCGATCGCGACTGGAGTGAGGAACGAGTGGAGAGTTACACGGTATTTTGGAACGTCGGTTACTTTGGAACGTGGAGCGAGATAGGTATCGATCGCGACTGGAGCGAGGAACGAGTGGAGAGTTACACGGTATTTTGGAACGTCGGTTACTTTGGAACGTGGAGCGAGCATAGAACTCTATATTACTACCTGGAAAGGACCCGACCCTTCTTCAACTAAGCTTAAAGCGTAACAAGGGGTAAATAAACAAAGATAGCGCTAATTACGGTAACCTCTCCCTGTCACACCCATTGATGTAAATGGCGTTGGAACGGCTCAAATTTGGTTTTACTTGGAAATTCAGGAAGTTTGGGTATTACATCGTTTAGAAAGTGCAATATTTTTGAAAATGAATATCTATTTTTCTCTGATATGCCATTACTTTCTCTGCCTTCACCGCGTATGGTTCAATAAGTGAAGAATTATGTTGGTGTGAGCTGTGGATTGACGATTGAGGATAGTTTTATCATTATTACAATAAATTTAAATAATAGGAACATAGGAAAATACTTCTCGAAAAGCACTGAAATGAAGTCAGGAAAATTTAAGCGCTGGTTAAAATTCATTGCCAATGCGAAATATGACATACTTTTTCCCGATATTTTTGAAAATATGTGTCGAATCGAGCTGAAATTTCGAACATTGCTGTTCAGATTCGACTTCAAGGTCTGCGCCAAGTTTCATTGAATTCTCATTGATAGTTTCCGAAAAAAATATTTTTTTAACGATTCTTTATGCAATCAGTTAGCAAGTTTCAATCTGATCGCATCAGTACTTCTTGAGATATCGAGGAAATAAAATAATATATTTGAAATGGATATAACTTCGAAATTGTAAGGTAAATTTTGCCCATTAACGAACTTTTTTTGAATTTTTTATGTCGCTATAGCTTTTCTCGGTAGTAAGTTATCGTGGCAACGGGCGGCTGAATAGAATTCAATTTGACATTGAACTCTTCATCAGTGAGTCCAACAGGGTCGCTTGGAATCATTTTCGGCAAAAAAACGCAAATTTACGGAGGATGATAACGCGCTGTTCCCCAGAAAAACCACTCACTAAGTTGAAATTTCACTTGAACATGTGCGATCTTCCTCAATCCTGCCTTATTCACGAATTAGTCAGAAAAAATTCAGGTTCTCCTAATTTGAAACGAAAAATTAAAAATATTTAGAATAAATGCGACAGAGTTCCCTTTATTGCAATGAGAAAGAAAGAGATAGATACCCGTCCACATCGCGGGTTGCATAAGCAACGAATTGGCTTCACTTGTCGCTCAAAACGGGTCCCTTCCAGGTATATAATATAGAGTTCATTGGGAGCGAGATAGGTATCGATCGCGACTGGAGCGAGGAACGATTGGAGAGTTACACGGTTACTTCGGAACGCGTTACTTCTCTGTTTTGGAGCGCGACAGACGGTTCCAGAGAAATACCGCTCCAAAATCGCGGTATTTAAATACCGTCACATCTCTAATATCTGCAGAATAGAATCAGACAACACAAGTGCGACTGTCAAGATAAACACCGCATTAAGAACTATTTATTATAAAAGATGTATCAGCGAAATGATTCATATAAACACCAATTCTACAGTGAACGACAGAACTGATACACAAAACTTGAGCACAGTTTATAGTGATCTTCTGAATATGTATAGGATTATTAGGGACCGACTGAAAGAAAGAATAACATAAACATATGCACCGTCGTTCTCATATTGAGATACGTTGATTGTCGTTTGTGGATAGTCGTGAAAAAATAATGTTTTTTTTGTACCTGTTTGTAATTCGATCGTGATGTTCTTTATTATTTATTATTTTAACTGTAAATATTCGAACAATTTTATTTATACACTGTGTGTTCGATGACTTATATTCCGCCTTTGGCCTACAACAATTAATTAAGGCTAAGTTTCTTCCAAATGCTGAAGGTTCTGTGATAGTTCATTGTGTAATTTTAGCTGTGATGAAGTCTAAATATATAGACGAAACGTCGCATAATTAAGAAGTTGCATTTCTTGAAAGGCTGTCCTACTCCCATTATCCATTGTTGATGTCAATTTTACGAATGTTTGCATATAAACAGAGCAACATTCGATCTACCTCTCAGTGAAGGACAAATCTTAATTCAATTGTTTGTGATTATCTGTATATGTAACTGATCGAAGCACAATCGGTAGCCATTCATATGGATATATCATGGATTATATTTTGTTTAGACGAATCGTGAAATTCATATTCCGCTGATTGGTGAGTTGTATTCGATACAGAAATACTGATCACTTTTACCGATTATTGAACATTAGGGTCTACAGCTTCACCTTCAGCAGAAATTTAAGTTTGGAATTTTCGATCTCAACGGTAGTTAACGCCTTAATGGGATACTTTTCATATAAGGCAAAATACTCTGTACTGTACCAGCTTTTGAATAATAATATTCCCCTATATTTAAATGTTACGTCTATGTCTTAGACCGTGATTCCCTCAATCATAGAAGGGAACACCGTGATTTTTTGATGGTCGAGATCTAACCTGAAAAGTAGGGGAAGGAAAATACCGGTAAGGATTCACTCTCTAATATATTGCCGAAAGAGAAAGGAAGCCGATACAGTTCCTTTTCGAAATAACGACGAACAAGGGGCCCATTTTATAGGCAGCCATTTTTGTGCATTCAGTATTTATAGTTGTTTCTAGCTTCTTATCAAGTGAGTCTTTGTTACATTGATTTATATTTTGAACTGTTATAATCATCTATTTATTTGCGAATAATTACGGAGATATTGTATGGATTTCATAGTGGAAGCATTTGTATCATTTTAACTCAATTAACTTGTGCTTGTGTGTGTGTTTGATACTTTCCCAGTCATTATAATGGATCTTGGTGAGATATTAGCACGTAAATGTGTGTACTAAATTCCCCACTGTGACTGTCTGAGACTCGGTGAAGTTCGGAGTCGAATGCCTGATGTATCTTTTGTAGTCGCGAGACCTGTATTTGTACCTTGGGTGTTAAGTTCGGTATCGACTGCCCTTGACGTTATAACAATAGAACAGTAGTGTATATAGATCTGACTGAGATTCATTGCTACTGAATATTTCACACATAAAAACCTTAAGGGTTGAACTAGATTCCACTATGAACTTGTATATTTTCTCTACGTATATTTACCACTGCTGTTTACCATGTACAGATTTTATTATATATTATTATTGTATAGGGAAGGGTATCGCTTCGTTAACAGGATGGCTCCGCTAGTCACCATACCTGTATATTGTATCTCGGATATCCTTTGAAAATGAATATTCAAAACCAAAAGAAAAACTTAAAAACTTACTGTGATATATATGTCGCCAGATTATCCCATCATGGAATTCAATAAGGAATTATCAGTTTATTTAGAAGAACAAAAACGTTGCTCCGATCATGTTATTAGTGGGGACATAAATATAAACCTACTATCTCACGAATTCCATGTAGAGGAATATAAAAATATATTGTGTACATATGGATTCGTGTCACATGTTAACGATGTTACTCGTCCAGATGGCCGATCCTTCTTGGATCATTTTTTCGTGAAAGGTATGCACCCAGAAAACTCAAATATAAGTGGCATCATATTCCGAGGTCTTATTACCGATCATTATCCTGTAATTCACAAAATCTGAAGTGGTGATCCAAAGAATTTTACTTCACGATAGATTAGTGGTGTAAGGATCAAAGATGCAGGAACAACGATACGAACTGACAGAGTATCGTTATCCTGTATTGTTATGCGCTAATAAAAAAATAAAAAAAAACATCATCTTGAAAAACAGCATACTAAAAAATATATAAATTACGACAAACTAAGAAATTTTCTGACTAACCAAAAATGGAACGAAGTATACGATTGTGAGGATGTCGATAAAATGATGGAAAACTTCATCATTATCTTGAATGAATATGTAGAAGGAAGTACAAACATGATATACATAAAAAAGAAAAATAAACTCAGAAAAGAATATATTACTCCGATGATCATGAAAGTGATGAAGGAAACACAGAATTTGTACAATAGGTTGGAGGGAGAACCTTGTAATTTACGACTGAAGGTAGATTATTCTAGAATTAAAAATAAATTACACAAACTCATGAAAGAGGCCAAAACTGAATACTTCGAAAAGTGCATAACAACGGATAAAAAAGATTCTAAGACTTGGTGGGACTGTGTAAAAAGGATAACCAATTCCGAAAAACCGAATCCGATTATAAAATACATAAAGAATGACGATGATGTGAATATTGAGAACAGAAAATTAATATGCGATCTTTTCAATGACTATTACAATAGACTAGGCGAAAGTAATGCAAATGAAATAGTAACTCCTAATGATTTCACGGAGCAGAACGAAAATTTGGATAAGTCTTTCTTTTTCCAACTGATTCAGAAGAAATAAAAAAAACTATAAATGGTCTGAAATCGAAAAAATCTGCCGGACATGACGGAATACGCGCCGAAATTTTAAAAGAAATACAGCAAAAGGTATCTGTTCCTCTCACATTCATTTTAAATAGCTGCTTTGAGAAAGCATGTTTTCCCGAAATTTTAAAATTAGGAAAAGTGAAAAACTTTATAATGGTGGAGACCGCAGTCGCATGCAGAACTATGGACCGATAACACTAATTTCAAATCTTTGCAAGATTCTCGAAAAATTGATAAAAGTTCGCATGGAGATATTTATAATAATAATAATAATAATCTTTATTCATCCTGTCAGACATCTTTACAATGTATAGGACATATCAATGACCACAAAGTTAACTATAGCATTAATGAAAAGAAAAGACATATAATACATACACGAATATGCATCAATTTTCAGAGCTAACTCTAAAGCCCATCCGACAAATATTCGCCTACACTATAGTAAGCCTTCCCAAGTAACAATGATTTCACTGATCTACGAAAACTATTGTCGTTCAAGGATTTAATACAATCAGGTGGTTTATTATGAAGAATTATACACTGATAGAAAGTTGATGTTGTGAATTTACTGGTACTATGTCTTGGTATAGACAGAACTTCTTTATTTCTTGTATTATAATTATGAAAGCTAGACAGTTTAACAAACTTTTGCTTATTGTCATTAGCGTATCTAAGACATTTATAGATGTAAATACAAAAAGCACTCAATATTTCATGCTTTTTGAAAAGAGGCCTACATGAATCAATCATGGATAAACGTCATATAATAGTTGAGTTCCGATATTCCTGGCCAGTACTTGTCAGTAAAATTTGACAGTCGATTTTACTGGCACTGCTTTGGTAACTGTTCGTATCAGTACGAAGCGTTTCGAAATTACTGATACTGGCCAGTACTGATTGGGAATATCGGAACTCAACTTATATCGAATGATCAGTTTGGTTTTCAGAAAGGTATGTCGACTGAAGATGCCATAAAAAAGGTCACAAACATCATATACAAAAATATTGACAGTTGTCGACCTTGCGAAAGCTTTTGATACCGTTTGTCATGTTCGACTACTGGAAAAGCTTGAAAATTATGGATTTCGCGGTAAAATATTGGATCTACTCCGAAGCTATCTGACAAATAGAATGCAAATTGAACATCTCAATGGAAAATATAGTAGAAGCAATCAACTAAATTTTGGAGTACCACTGGGTACAGTGAATTACAAAGGTGAAATTATTGGTTTCGTGTACGACAGTTATTTTTCAAGACATAATATATATAACTAAAAGAACAAGTAGTCAGATTGAATAAATTGACATCAAATATTAGTAAGACCAAATACCTTACCTTCGCTTCAAATAAGAGGGGAATCCCAGATTTCGGAGACTTGAACTCCGATGATCACTTATATCTTTCAAAAACGCATTCAACAGAATATCTTGATATTATGATCGATGAGCATTTGAAATGGGATGAACAAAAAGCGTATATTTCGAGAAAACTCAGAGGTATCATAGATTCAAGTATTCAGGAAATCATATAAATTCAACCAAACACCTCCAGATGCTTTATGATTCGTTAGAGTTACCACACCTTTCATATGGTATAGTAGGGTGGGGAGGAGTCTCAGACAGTCACGAGAGGACCATAGATATTCTCCAAAAAACTATCCTCGAAGTTATGTACAGGAAAAAATACTTTCTCTAGTGACTGTATATACAGCTTAGCTAAAGTACTAGATATTAGACAAATTTTCGCTTGAAGGATCATCTTGGATTTTAACAACAAAAAATTTCCATAACGCAAAAAGAACATAAATACCCGACGAGAGCTGAAGGTGATAAATATGAGAGACCCAGAGCGGAAAAGAGAATAGGATAGAGATGCAGTGAATATATAGCTGCAAGATTATACCAGATCATTCCAAAAGAAATAAAAGAAATTATCAATAAGAATAAAATCAACAGAGAAATAAAGAGATGGCTGGATGAAGAGGACCGAACTTCGATACATAAGATCCTTAATTCGACCCAAATAATAATGATACGATAAAGAAAATAAACCATGAAGGAAGCCGATGGGGAACCCCTGACTAAGACTTTACACCTGAAGAGGACATAAAGAAAATTATAAATAAAGACGTATTAAAACTGATTAAGAGACGAATTACCGACTTAGACAGGGAACACGTTAGAATTTAAATTTATTTATTGTATAGTAATTAGGAACCGGGGCTTGTTCAGTTCAATGCCGTAAACCAAGAATACATAATTATTTAATGCAGTACACAGTTATCACCTCAGGGTGAATAACTCACAGTTTCTGATTCCAGAGTTTATCTGTATTAGATTATTGAATAAACTCTATTCTATTCTATTCTATCGAAAGATCACCTTCATCAGTTTACTTCTTAGTTCTTTCTCAAAAACAGGTTTAGATCCTTCTCCTAAGAAGTTTAAATGTTGCCCGAGCCATTCTATTTCTCCTTCCAGCTCACCTCGATTCACATCTCATTCGATTGGATTCGTACTTATATAAATAAGATATAAGAAATAGATGAAAGATTAGAATTCTTGGTCAGGACTTCACACAAAAGCTCAATAGTTCCTCATCGAAGTATTTCATTATTACCACGCACAAGTGCCTGGAACTTTTGCGGTCATTTTTGTGTTTATTGAATTCATGGATTATTTATGATTACCTGTCGTTAGAACATTGTTGTTGTTCTTTGATTATCTTAATGAATACCATTATTATTATTATTATTATTTTCATTCACATATTCAACCAAGTTAATTTCTTTTTTAACTGATTTTTCGGAGATATTTTATTCAACTTTGGATTGATACCACTGGAAAATTCGGTATTTCTTGGTTTATACATGAAATTTTCAAAATTCCTTTCGAAATTGATTTTTGTTCACTTGGTATTTGATGTATCGGGTGATACATTTTCAAGGCATAATTACACCCGTTTCGCGCGCAGGTCCTGGGAAACAGTGTGCTATCGTTGAAAAGTGTGAATGGTTTATTGGTAATACACGAGTTCTAATTTTAGGAATTATGTATTTCATATGAATGTTGTTCAAAATTAAACACCATAGCCTGGAGTTGGCCAGTTAATTTATTACAAAATGAAAATGCATGCATGTCGTTATTTAGACGGTTTTCTGTTGACTGTTTGGACCATCTGAGGATCGAGGGTGAAGTGGATTTAACCAGTAACTTGATCACTCGCGTTGTTGCCAATGCGTTCTGAACAATCGTTTTGTCTAAATATCTGTGATTTGTGATGGGCATAATCGAGAGATTTCAATAATCGCAATGTCGCTATTCGAAAGTAGTGGCGGATGAACCGGTAAGCTCAGTATACGCTTGAGTGTAGTGGGCCCTGAGAACCACAGGCGACTTCAACTTGTTCTTGGAACGATTGCGTGGGGCTCCCGATTTCATCTTTGCCCAAACTCATCATAATATTATAATAGCGGGTGACTTCAATTTCTTTCGATACTGTAAACAACGAGAAAATAAAACTACAAGAAATGCTGAGCACATTCGGTATATTAATTCTACTTAGCGAGCCAACACGTATAACACTGACCTCGAGCAGCTGCTTAGATGACATATGCACAAATATGAACCCCGATGTTTATAGTTCATCCACGGTGAATCATCTCTTATCAGACCATCTGTCGCAAAGCTTGGATATTCAGTCGGTGGACATTCCTGAAAAACATCAAGTCAGGGTTACTCATGTCATGAGTGAAAACAATATATCTCACTTCAAGGGGGTTCATTGGAATGAACTGGGCGATAGCATCGTACAATCAATTTCATGACATAACCAACATATTCAACCAATGTTTTCCGAAGAAAAGTATTTGGGTTTCTCGAAAACAATACTAGGATAGTCGATAGTCTAGAGGTTGTTGAACCGAGAAAAAAAGTAGATGCAGCCCACACAATATTTATGGTCAAAAGAAATGATGACTCGAGAATATTATACATGAAACTGAAGCAAGAACTTGAGCAACTCATAACTGACACAACAAAATATAAGAATATACAGTTTGTTGATGAATCCGAACATAAAAATCGTGCCATATGGAAGATCATTAATTCTAAGATAAAAAGCAGAAAAGAAGACACTAACCGAACGAGACTATCAGCAGAAGAACTCAACGAATATTTCTCAACAGTAGCGCGAAAAATAAATAAACCAAGCAGTAACCCAGAAATGAGCAAGAATCTATTAGGAAACAAAAGGATTATGAATCCTAACACTTTTTTCTGGCTCCGACCACTCCTGAGGAAATCACGAGAACTGTGGCCGATATGAAAACGAAAATGTCTCGGGACATCTATGGTCTCTCAGTGAGTCTGCTGAAGAAAGTCATCCACTACCTGTCCCAGTTTCAGACCTTATAAATGGTTGCTTTTTACTGAGCTACTGTCCAGATCAGTTGAAGCTCGCAAGAATCATACCAGTCCATAAAAAAGGCGACAAAGAAGATCACGATAATTATAGACCGATATCCATGCTACCAGCAATGTCTAAAATATTCGAGTCTCTCGTCAAAACAAGGATTGTTTCGTTTCTGGAGAAAAATACCCTGCTCAGCGACAAACAACATGGATTCAGGAAAGCGAGGTCTACTATCACCGCACTGGTGCCAGTGATGAAGTTCTTTGTTGAGGCATTGGACTGCTCCGAAGAGGTAGATATAACCTGTATGGACCTCAAACTTCTGTCCAAATTGGAGTATATTGGTATTAGAGGTACAGCATTGCAATGCATGAGATCATATCTGCAAAACCGAAAACAAATTGTAGATCTAGATGGCAAAATCTCCTCTAGAACAGAAATCGCGGTAGGGGTGCCCCAGGGATCCATACTCGGACCATTATTATTCCTTATTTATATCGACGATTTAGTAGATAACGTGACAGCGGATGAGGAGTTACTTTTTGCTAATGAAGTCTCCTTCTTGAATAGAGCGGGAGATAAGAGGTTGCTCCAGGGAAGGTCGGAAGAATCGATGAGGGGAGCTGTTCAATGGTTCAGGGGTAATGGGTTGAAAGTAAATACCGACAAAACACATAAATTGGTAATTACCACCAAATTCCACAACACAGAGAATATCAATATACTGGGAGTCACAATGATGGAAATCTGACGTGGACACAACATGTGAACGAGTTGTGTAAGAAGCTTTCGACTGCAATATTTGCCGTAAGGCAAATGAGGAGCATACTCACTGAAAAGGAAATCCTCCTCACCTATCATACTCAATTCCACGGAAGAATGACCTACAGTATAATCCTGTGGGGTTCTTCTCCGGATGCTGAAAGGGTTTTCCTCAAACAAAAGAATGCCCTGAAAGTGATGATTAGAGTCGCTCAGATGACTAGCTGCAGGCCGTTTGTCAAAAAATATGGTAAACTCACCGTTCCATGCTGCCATATTCTCGAGTGCCTCCTGTACATTCATAAAAATAAGTGCGGAGACACTCTGAAGTTCATATTCGTTCAGACGAGAGCCAAGGACAAATTCCTAATACCTAAACATCGACTGAAGAAGACGCAGAATACCCACGTTTTTCACGGATTGCGTATATATAACAAACTCCCAGAGCGGGTTACCTCACTTTCTGTTGGGGCTTTCAGGAGGGTGTTCAAGTCAGTGCTTGCCGAGGGTGCATTTTATTCAATGGATGAGTTCATTGCGCACCGGTTCTAGTCTGCCACATTGTATGTTTATATATGTTATATGTAACATTGTTTTTATACATGTATCTGTGTGTATTCTTGAAATAATTTTTGTTTCTGTAAGTAGTATTGCAGAACAACTATTTTTGACATACCCTGTAAGACTTTGAGGAAAAATATATGAATATGAATATACTTTGTCGACGACTTCATTAGTAAAACTGGACTAATTCTGCATTTTTAACAACCTACAGTAGAGTTGCCAGAATGGTCAACCTCATTCCATGTGATTACTAGGAATTGTCAAGCTTACGAGAAACATCAAAACTTGATTTATGCATGGAGTGTATAATAATCATCACGTCCCAGATTGAAAATTTCTTGAAAAATTGAAAAAAAATATACATGTACACTATGGCTTTCTTTCATGTCCATATCATCATTGCGTCTAGCGTTTATGCTTCTCTTATCTGAAGTATCATATTGCGTCCAGAATGTTTGAGTTCTTTTATAATCAGCTCGACATTGCGTCTAGCTATATTTGCATCCTGAATGATATTCTTTAATCAATTTTAGTAGAAAAATTCAACCATTGATTGAATGATCTCATAGTTTGTCAATCTGATCCTTTTAGCAGTTCAATAATGATATAATTATATATAATGTGTCAACTTACGAAATAAATTTGCTCTTTTTTTTATTTATTTCACCAAGATATTCTTCGATTTGTTTTTCAGTTATGTCTTTTCCTTGTATTCTGTCCACGTATATCCATCTACGTTTGGCCGCTCTTTTTATTATCGCCTTATTCGTTTTATTTGTATTTGTGCAGATTGAGCTACTTCTGTTCTGTTCTCATTCTTGTATTGAATTGTTTTCCATGCATTGCCTACCAGTGTTAATGTTTGTTCCTTGTTTTGATTCGAGGTTCATCGTCTGCATAACTTATTTGACTGTTCGCTGACTTATGAATTGTGCAGCTAGCATTGGAAGTTGGTAGTTCCATTGATACTAGTGCTGTCATTCCTGCGTACGATATTCTACTGTCAACTCTATGTTCTGTCACTGTATTCTGTCCTTTTTGCGCGCATGTTCTAGGGGAACAGCGTGCTATCGTTTTGTCCAAATGTCTGTAATTTTGGATGATTGAGCCGAAAATGGTCTCAATCGACTAGGTTGGACTCACTGATGACGAATCCGGTGTCAAAATCGATTCTGTCCGGCCGACCGTCCGTAGACACGATAACTGTCGAACGAAGTGAGCTAGCAACTTGAAACTTTCAGGGTAGGTCGCGCATTGGAATGCCGCGGTTAAGTTCGTTAATGGGCTAAATCGATCGAATAGTTTCGGAGTTATAGGCATTTGAAGTTTTGAAGTTATTTATTTTTTATTTCAGAAACTACCTGAGCGATTGGATTTAAACTTGGCGGTTAGGTGAAGTACAACGACGCGCAACTTTGAGCCAAATTTCGTCAAGATTATATTGTTGGTAGTTTTTAAAAAAATATGTCAAATTTCGAGGTTTTCTTCTCGATATCGTTGATTTTTTCGGTATAACTCGAGAAATACTGATTCAGTCCTGATTAAACTTCACAGCTAGTTTTAAGACGCTGAAAGACAACTTTATGCAAAATTTCGTGATAATCGTGTTATTAGAACAATTTGAAAAAAAAAATGTCTATGATTTTCTCATCATATCATCCTCATTAAATTCTGTATGAAACTTCGAACTGTTATTTTCCATGAAGTACTGGATTTCAATTCGATCTGATCTCTATTTTTGGAAATATTGGAAAAATAAAATTTTGATTGGGTATATCTACGGAATCATTGGGTGGATTTTACCCATTCACGAATTCGGCCTTCGTAATTAAGGTCCAAACCTTCTCTACAAATATCGAGTTTCTAAGTTGTTTCTTTCGGAAGTTATTGTGTTTACGCAGTCGGCCGTTAGGCTGACCGTAAACACAATAAGTTCCGGAAGAAACGACTTAGAAACTCGATATTTGTAGAGTAGGTTTGGGGCTTAATTACGAAGGTCGAATTCGTGAATGGGTAAAATCCGCCCAATGATTCCGTAGATATACCCATTCAAAATTTTATTTTTACAATATGTCCAAAAATACAGATATGATCGAATTGAAATCCAGTAATTTATCAGAAAAAAATTTCAAAAAGCACTGCCGTGAAGGCAGCAGCTTTTGCGCGCACGTTCAAATTCGTTGCTGAAGCGGTCATCTACATTGAACATGCGCGCAAAAGTTGCTGCCTTCACGGCAGTGCTTTTTGAAATTTTTTAGGTTGATTATTATCTTCTCTCAGTTTTTGACCTCTGTTTTCTTCTCCTTTGTTTACATTTTTACCTTTGCTCCAATTTTCGATTTCCACATCCTTTACGGTCAGCCTAACGGCCGACTGCGTAAACACAATAACTTCCGAAAGAAACAACTTAGGGACTCGATATTTGTAGAGAAGGTTTGGACCTAAATTACGAAGGCCGAATTCGTGAATGGGTAAAATCCACCTAATGATTCCGTAGATATACCCAATCAAAATTTTATTTTTTCAATATTTCCAAAAATACAGATCAGATCGAATTGAAATCCAGTACTTCATCGACAAATATTAGTTTCAAGTTTCATACAGATTTTGATGAGGATGATATGATAAGAAAAATCATAGACATTTTTTTTTTCAAATTGTTCTGATGACACGATTATCACGAAATTTCGCATGAAGTTGTCTTTCAGCATCTCAAAATCAGCTGTGAAATTTCATCAGGACTGAATCAATATTTCTCGAGTTATACCGAAAAAATAATCGATATCGAGAAGAAAACCTCGAAATTTGACACATTTTTTCCGGATATCTCCGAAACTTATGATCGTATCGAACTGAAATTTGGTACACTGCTGCCAAATATGAAGTTCAATGTGTGAGTGGACTTTTTTTTCGAATATGATGAATGGTTTCCAGGAAAAAAAATTTTTTGGAAAAAAACTTTGAAAAAAAATTTTTTTGAAATTTACTGACAATATGATCCTGACGAAATTTGGCTCAAAGTTGCGCGTCGTTATACTCCACCAAACTGCCAAGTTTGAATCCAATCGCTTGAGTAGTTTCTGAAATAAAAAATAAATAACTTCAAAACTTCAAGTGCCTATAACTCCGAAACTATTCGACCGATTTGGCCCATTAACGAACTTAACTGCGGCATCCTGATGCGCAACCTATCCTGAAAGTTTCAAGTAGCTAGCTTGCTTCTGTCGACAGTTATCGTGTCTACGGACGGCCGGCCGGCCGGCCGGCTGGACAGAATCAATTTTGACACCGGATTCGTCATCAGTGAGTCCAACCTAGTCGATTGAGACCATTTTCGGCTCAATCATCCAAAATTACAGACATTTGGACAAAACGATAGCACGCTGTTCCCCTAGAACATGCGCGCAAAAACACTAAATGCTATTTTGAAGCGTTGCTTATTAATTCCACATACCTAACATTGGTTATGGGCCCAGAAGAATAAATAGTATTTGGCATATTTGTGATTGAAAATATTTGAGACGTAAACGGCGTGGAAAGGTGAAGCTAAAATTTCAAGATGGAGTCCAGTTCAAATGGAGGCGTCGAAAATAAACATGGGATCGTTCCTTTCTCTGGTTATGGGTTCGATAACTGGAAATTCAGGCTGGTATCGGTTTTAAAGGCATTGGAGGTAGATGACGTTCTTGGAAATATTGCCGAAGATAAGAAGGATGCATCTTGGAAGAAGAGGAACAATAAGGCGGTTATGGTGGTAATCCAGAGCATGGCGGACTCGCATCTGGAATATGTGAAGGATCTGGAAAGTGCAAAGGAAATGATACAGAAACTGGAAAGTATATTTGCTAAAGTGAGTACATGCTCGAAGTTTTATCTTCTTGATGAACTTGTTCGATTGAAATATGAAGTTGAAAATTCTTTGCAAGACCATTTCGCCAAAATTGATGAAATATTCAGAGAACTTAAGAACTTAGGGAGTAAGTTTCAAGAATCTTTCTTGTTATTGTCAATGCCTGTAGAATTTGAAGCTGTAGTGACTGCCATAAGAACTCTAGCAGAAGATGATTTAAAATTAGAATTTGTAAAAAACAGGTTGCTAGAATTTAATACAAATAAGAGTATTAATGGAGGAGGGTTTGTTAAAGAAAATTCATCTTTTGTCTCTCAAACAAATTCCGTGAAATGCTACAAGTGTGGTAAATTAGGACATTCCAAGAAAATGTGTGGTGTCAAATGCTACACATGCAATAAATTAGGCCACAAATCGAAAGATTGTTTTAAAAACAAACAGCACAGAAGTGCAGCAAATTTTTCTGAAAGTAAAAGTGAAAGCAACAATTGTTCAACTAGTGAATTGAGTAAATGTGAATCAGACGTAGCATTTTGTGCTTCATCCTTTATTGCATTGAATGAATCGGTAGAGTGGTATGCAGACTCGGGTGCCACTAATCATTATACTAGTAATAAAAACCTCTTAATTAATCCATTAGTATATGAAGAACCTAAAACTATAAGATTAGCTGAAAAAGGAAAATCAATGCTGGCTCTTAGTGAAGGAAACATTGAGTTGATATCCATTGTTAAAAATAAACCAATTAATATAAGTATTAAAAATGTAATGTATGTGCCAGGCCTTAGGGCAAATTTATTATCTATTTCTTGTATTGAAAAAGCTGGATTCAAGGTAATATGCTTTAATGGTGAAATTTCTATTGAGAAAAATGGCAATTGCTATGCTAAAGGTAGTCGAGAAAATAATTTATATAAATTAAGCTTTAGAATTTCAAATCATGTTGCAAGTGCAAATTTAGGTTTCGATTCAAATGATGAAATCTGGCATAAACGTTTAGGCCATTTAAATTATGAAGCATTGTCTAAACTAAACAATTTGAAATTGGTTAATGGACTGAGTATTAATGGCAAAAATAAGGGAATTTGTTGTGAAGTTTGTGTGAAGTCAAAATTAAAATGTCTTCCCTATCAGTCAAAGACCATTAGATCTCGTAGAGTTTTGGAAGTGGTTTATACAGATGTATGTGGACCAATAAAGCCTCTGTCACATAATGGAAACAACTACTTTGTAACCTTTGTGGATGACTTTTCTCGATTTGTCATGGTATATGTAATTAAACAGAAAAGTGAAGATTACGACTGTTTCAGGCATTTTGAGGCAAAGGTAACAGCTCTCTGTGAAAGAAAGGTGGCTAGACTAAACTGCGACAATGGGGGTGAATATAAGTCAGATGTATTTCAAAATTTCTGTTCTGAAAAGGGTATTCAAATGAGCTTTACTCCTCCATACACTCCTCAGTTAAATGGTGTGGCTGAGAGAATGAATCAGACACTCATGAATATGGCACGTTCCATGATAATGCAGGCAAAAATGTCAAAGGAATTTTGGGAGGAAGCGGTGCTCGCAGCAGCATACATCACAAATAGAATAGTCATGTTTGGTCAAAAATAAGACTCCTTATGAGATGTGGTCAGGTAATAAACCAAATGTCTCAAATATGAGAGTTTTTGGTTGTGTCTCATATGCGAGAGTACCTGATTCATTAAGGAGTAAGTTGGATGACAAGGGAATAAAATGCAGGTTCATAGGTTATACAGAAAATGGCTATAAACTGTGGCAGGAAAATCAGAAAAAGGTAATTCATAGTAGGAATGTGGTATTTTATGAGAATAATTTCTGCCAAGAATCAGATGAAAGAGTCAAAAACTATTCACATGAAGATGACCTTAAAAATTGTGCACAAGATGGAAACATGGAAATTAAAGGGGTTGAAGTGTTGGAAGCTGATAACAATACAGCTGAAAACTCGCAAACAGTTATGGATGAACAAAGGCCAAGAAGAAATGATCAACTTCCTCAAAGGTTCAAAGATTATGAGGTTGACTCGGGGTATTTTGCCTTACTGGCAAATTTATCAGATGTTCCATCATCTTACACCGATGCACAAAATAGTGTCAACTGGAATTTATGGGAAAAAGCTATTGCAGATGAACTAGCTGCTTTGAAGGAGAATAATACATGGATTCTTGTCAATAAACCTGACAATAAAATAATCTTAAGCAACAGGTGGGTTTTTCGAATAAAAGAGGGTGATAATAATAAACTCATTTATAAGGCCAGATTAGTGGTTCGAGGGTTCGAAAAAAACGAATCTGAGATTATTTCGCAATTACGTTCTCCTGTAGCTAAGCTCTCAACTCTGAGGTTGCTTTTATCAGTAACTAATAAATATGAATTGTTTATGGAACAGCTAGATGTCAAAAATGCTTTCTTGAATGGAAATCTGGAAGAGGAAATTTTTATGAATGTTCCAGAAGGGTTAAAATTGGATAAAAAAATACTAATAAAGTATGTCTCCTGAAAAGGTCGATTTATGGGCTTAAACAGGCTCCCAAACTATGGAACAAAAGGTTCAATGAATTTATATTCAGTTTAAACTTTATCCAATCCAAAGCAGATTTCTGTCTCTATACCTTTCTCAATAAAAATGTAAAATGTTATCTATTATTGTATGTCGATGACATACTGATCTTCTGTAATGATAGAATATTTTTAGAGAACTTTAAATTGAAATTATGTCATGAATTCAAAATGAATATTTTGAATAACGTGAATAACTTTTTGGGTATAAGAATTTGTAGGAATTTTGAAAAAGGAATAATAACTCTTGATCAATGCACATCCATTGCAAATTTGATAAGGAAATTTAATCTTGATAATTGTAAAAACTTTAGAACACCAATTGAAGCTAATTTAAAGTTAGAAAGAGGTAATGAACAATTAAGAACTAGATTGCCTTATAAAGAGCTCTTGGGCTCATTAATGTATATTATGATGGGTTCTAGACCTGATATTTGCTTTGCTGTTAGCTATTTTGGCAGGTATCAAGACTGCGCTACAGATGAACATTTCAAGCATCTGTTAAGAGTATTGAAATACCTTAAATCAACGATCAATTATAAACTTAATTTTAACTGTACAATTGATGAATGTCTAGTAGGTTATTCAGATGCAGACTGGGCAAATGACAGTAACGATAGAAAGTCCACTTCTGGCTATTGTTTTAAAGTGTTTGGAAACACTGTTTCTTGGAGCTCTAAGAAACAGTCAGTGGTGTCATTATCAAGTACAGAGTCTGAGTTCGTTGCAATTTGCTCATCTGCCTGTGAACTTTTACATGTAAAGAACCTTTTATCTGATCTGCATATTGATTATAATTTTCCATTTAAATTACTCGAAGATAATTAAAGCACAATAAAATTGTTAAAAAACTTCGAAAATAACAAAAGATGTGAGCACATAGAAGTAAAAAAGCTCTTTATATTAGATTTAGTCAATAGGGGAATAATAGATGTAGATTATATTTGCACAAATGATCAAATTGCCTACGTATTTACAAAGTCCTTAAGTTATGAAAAATTTAAAAAATTTGTTACTTTACTTGGATTGTATTAATGATGACATAATGATGTAACACCACAGGTTTGGGGGAGAGTGTTAAGAAGAACACAAACCTGTCATTGTTAGATACGTTGGTTGGTAGTTCATTTTCAACTATACATACAGGGTGATTCATTAAGGTTGGCCACCGGCCGTATCTCGGAAACCGTTTATCCTATGACTTCCGGAAAAAAAATCTAATGACAAACTAGGCCCCTAGAAAATGATTAAAAATATTTTCAAGTTCGTAGTTCCCCACTAGAGGGCGCAATCTATCACTTGTAAAATATAATCTCATTTTTTACGAAATATTCTCCAGCTAACAGTGGTAAAGAATAATAAAATAAGAATCTACTCTTTCTATTCAACAACTTTTGTTTCGGTAATTTTTCTATATTTCCTATTTTTTAGTGATGGGATGGATAAACTTTTCTTCACGAAAAAAACATTCCTACTCCTGTATGGGTGAACCGATTTTCACGTAATTAGATTTCATTCGAAGGCCATCGAAAGCAGATCACAGAAACATATGACAACAATATACCGGGTGATCCAATTGAAAACTACAGACTGTTTCATGTCACTTCGCCCTATTTGTGCGTTTTACTGGAAAATTTCAAATGCAATGCTATAATTCTAACCAAGTGAGAATAAGCCAAGCATTATCACCTACTGCTTTTTTAAAATCGCAGACAAATATCATTGGTCGTTTCGGAGTTATTGACATTTTTGTAAATTTTGATAAGTGTTGACCAACCCTGAGAAATTCTGGAGGACTTGAGTTATTTCATCTCTAAACAAAAACTCATCAAAACAACGAAACAAGCTGATTTTGAACCAGTAAGCTTTGGCGAAACTGTTCATTTTCGTTATCTATAGCTGTAAAAGTTTTTTAGGACGATTGCAAACCACTATTTTATGATGCCCCATTATTCAAACGAAGAAGCATATGATATGCTTAATGTTCATTTTGAATGTTTAGAAAATGCAGTAGGTGAAAGGGGATACCCGATACGATATCCTGAAAGACGTCGTCATTCCAAAAGGGTATTCAAAAGATTGTCACGTAGAGTGCGAGAAACTGGTAAGGTTCAATATCTTGGAAGAAAAATAGAAAACGTAGAAGCCGTAATGAGGATAATATCATAAAAGTTTTGGCTTATTAACGAGACAAAAGTGCTTGAAATTTTAACGGAAGAACCAATTCTTTTAGAAAATACTGCTATTCAAAGCAGGTTAGATATGTGGTATCAACAAGATGGTTGCCCGGCGCATTATGCTGCTAATGTTAGGGAATATTCATATAATCCATGGCCAGAAAGATCACCCGACCTCACAGTATTAGATTTTTATTTTTGGGGGAGAATAAAGACTTAGTTTTCCGAACACCCCCCACTACAAGTGAGGATATTCAAAATAGATTTCGACAGGCAGCTTCTTCTCATACTGAAATTGTGGCCAGTGTCAACTCGACGAAAGAAAGACTAAATTTATGTGTAGAAAATAATGGTAGACATTTTAAATATTTGAATTGATTAGGTGTAAGTGTTGTTTTTCTGTTCAAATATTTTCGTTGTTGCTAATTTTTGTTTTATTTCATCGCATCATTGTTATTTCATGTGTGTTGAGTATTTTGCTGCGTTGTCATGACGCATAAAGTCACTTCCTTGTTTATTCAAGCTCACAGAAAGAATCAACATTGATCAAAATTTACAAAAATGTCAATAACTCCGAAACGACCAATAATATCTGTCTGGGATTTTAAAAAGTCAGTAGGTGATAATTCTTGGCTTATTCTCACTCGGTTAGAATCATAGCATTGCATTTGAAATTTTCCAGTAAAACGCACAAATAGGGCGAAGTGACATAAAACAGTCTGTAGTTTTCAATTGGATCACCCGGTATATTGTTGTCATATGTTTCTGTGATCTGCTTTCGATGGCCTTCGAATGAAATCTAATTACGTGAAAATCTGTTCACCCATACAGGAGTAAGAATGTTTTTTTCTTGAAGAAAAGTTAATCCATCCCATCACTAAAAAATGGGAAATATAGAAAAATTACCGAAACAAAAGTTGTTGAATAGAAAGAGTAGATTCTTATTTTATTATTCTTTACCACTGTTAGCTGGAGAATATTTCGTAAAAAATGAGATTATATTTTACAAGTGATAGATTGCGCCCTCTAGTGGGGAACTACGAACTTGAAAATATTTTTAATCATTTTCTAGGGGCTGAGTTTGTCTTTAGATTTTTTTTCCGGAAGTCATAGGATAAACGGTTTCCGAGATACGGCCGGTGGCCACCCTTAATGAATCACCCTGTACAGCGCATGTTCAGAACTTCTTCTTTGGTTCTGTGCTCCCGGAAATGTAGTGATCATGTAATAGTCGTTAGATGAATGTATTATGGTTGATGTCTCACATGTAGTATGTAGTTCAATCTTTCTTATTAAAAACACTAAATGCTATTTTGAAGCGTTGCTTATTAGTTCCACATACCTAACAGTTAATACGATTCCTAACCCTGCGTGTTCGTTTACCTTACCCGTGTCATTAACCCCAGTTCGGAATCCTCTGTGTCCTTACTCGATCAGTGATCGAGTTAATCGGATTAGCTACATACGTTCGGAAACCTTTGGATCTCTTACCCGATCACTTACCCAGATCATCTTTTATAACTCTGCTCGGAAAGCAGGGTTGAAAGTAAGTCGCATGCACACTAGGTGCTTTTAACAATATCACAGAATAGAAAAGGAATACTTCTCCATTTTCAGACAATATTAAGAGAACCACGGTATAAATACCACTGTATAACATCACAGACCTGTGATATAATTGAAATTTGTGAATAATAAGCCAATCAGAGTCGACAGTCAAATAAGCCTGTTTAGCGCTGAAAATTCAAATACCATTCAAATTCAAGAAAATTTGCATTGCAGATTGTGAAGGTGATATAATGGAATATTCAAGGAACGGTTGAAGAAAACTGATTTCTTCCGCGAATTCATCATTCCATGAAAGATTCGATAGATCCACTAGTCTTTGGAAAACACCATAATTTAGCTTTACAAAAATTTAGAAAAGCTCTGAAGCGAGGGGGAAATCACGGAGCAAAATTTTGTACAATATATCCAAATATATAAATATATCCAGGTATATCCACATACATCCAAGTATATCCACGTATTTCCAGGTATATCCACGTACATCCAAGTATATCCACGGTATATCCAGGTATATCCATGTATATCCACGGTATATCCATGTATATCCACGTATATCCACAGTATTTCCATGCATAGCCACGGTACATCCACAAGTTTGTACAAGTATATCCACTCGTGATTACCCCCTCGCTCTGAAGTGTAGCCAGGAACTTTGAGGCGCTTATTCTCTTTACATCTTTAAAAATAAATTTTGCGATATCCTCATCATACGGTCCTCAAGAAATTTGGCACCAAGCTGTAATTTTTCAACCAAGTGCTCGATTTCAATTCGATCTGTTTTTTTTTTGGAAATAGTAGGTATTGGTGAAATGAAATTTGAAGTGAAATATCCACAGAACTATCCGGCGGATTTCTCCCATTCATGATTGAAACCTTTGCAATGGAGCCAGAAACCTGCCCTACAAATATCGTTAAAGTTTTTACTTTCAGAAAGCTTTATCAGTACCTACCTTTAATTTTTTTTTCTAGTAATCTGATCCACGTGAAATTTTGCACAAGTTTCAACTTCGAAATCTTTCAACTTTCAACAAGTTTGAATTCAATTAGATCATTATTTTCCGAAATATGTCAATTGTGAGAAAAAGTCTTTACAGTTTTTAGGAAATTTTTCTGAAGACACAATCGCATCAACAATTTTACAATTAATTTTCAAGTTTCATCACCATCGGAAAAATAGTATTTGAGTTATCGAGGAAATATAATCAAAATGTAAAAATCCCTTTATTTCCAGAAATGAATATCCGACGGAGCTTTGCTCTGATACATTATTCTCAAATGTCGACGTCATGCATCAGAAAAAATTTCTATTATAATCATATGTAATCTACAAATAATACAATCAATTATAAAGTATACAATATTTAAATTTACATCAACAAGAATATACTGCTTACATTACTGAACACAAAACACAAAATCATATAAGAAGAGCAGGTTTTATACTCTCTCGTCTGTGACTGACAACAAAATCCACAAATTGAAAGGCTGTCTGGTTTTGACCTACTCACTGCATTGCAAATTTTAGAAATTGATCGAGAATATTCACACTCTGAAACAGAACAGGGTCTAGGAAACTGCACCCTCCAAAACAGATGAAATTTGTGGTCTTCAATTCATCATAATGATAAAGAATTATTTTCTTCAATGTGCTTTTGCATAATATCAGCCTCCCTGACTAATTTACTCTCAATTTTCACATCTAGCAAGAATTTCCTGCATCGAATTCATAACGTGATAAGCCAAAACTGTTCGTTAATTAACTCAGGTTATATTTTGATCCAATCAAAAATCAAAACAAACCACAATCACAGAAGAGATTTTTCTGTATTCTGTGCCGTTACAACCCCGACATGTTCGTTTACTGCCTAAGCCGGGTAAGTGATCCGAGGAATCTGACAGGTGATCGAGTAGGCAACCCCGATCAAGTTTCCGAAACCGCCTATTGGCGTTACTTCCGTTTGGGCTGGTACTAATGAATTTAGGGTTATGAAAAAGGCGGAATAGCTCACTAGTTGAAAATGCAAATGCGTGTTTTATCATCAGGTCGCATCCAATTCTTCACCCATTCAAATGACCTTGTAAAAATAATTCTGTAAAAACGATGCTTAAAAATATCATACAAAAGATTGGTAACCTATTGAATGCGACGATTTTGGATTCGATTCATTAGATGAACATATTTACTGAATATCTTGAATTTGAAGATAAGGAGGTCAAGGTTAGAACTTTTTACGCGCTTTTTATATGGGGAACAGAACAGCGTTTTTTAGTTTTGCCTGAATGTCTGTAATTATAGATGTTTTTTCCAAAAATGCGCAACAGGATGCGATGGCCCAGTTCGCTGATAGACCAAATTGGCCTGAAGATTACGACTTTATACACTCATTTGAATATTTAGGGTTATTTCCATAAATTCTCCTAAACGATCAAGTTTGACTCTCTGAAGAAGAATCCATGGTCAACTTCAATTCTTTCTGGCCATAGTCGTTACATTTTCAGGGTATGTTTTGAACCTTAATGTCAGCAGAATCAGCCCAGCATTTTTGGGTTGCTGAAATTGTGTTTTCTCCATAACTCTAAAAATACCGACTTGATTGAATTGAAATTAATTTTTTAGTTGTAAAGTATACCAACGGAAAAATGCATGCGAAAGTATTTCGTGAGGAACAAATGAACTAAAAATTGAAAAAATATATTTTCAAATTCTTCGATATCTCAGAAATGATTTGCATCATGCTTCTGAAATGTTGTGTCTTCATAACAGGCATATATATAAAATGAGTAATTTCAAACTTTATATTTTCATGAAAAGAGAATTAATAATATTAATAAAAAGTACTTTATTGTAAGAACTCTCTCACAAAAGGCCATTGACCGAGTTCCTTCAGCCCAGGAAACATAATTTTCTTTCATCAATAAATAAATAAATATAATATTGACTCTTATAGACATATATTTTTCAAATTTATTGTTTTTATTCTGTTGAGTCCATAAGGTTTTTTCTGGATATCTGTAACGGCTGTGATCATCTTCTCGTTCAAGGCATAGGTGTTCCAAAATATCCATATTTTTTTTGGACTTGCAGAATTTCTCTCGTCTATAGGTACAATGCAGAGCTGTGCCGAGCACTGATGGAAAGTGCTCCGAGCACAAAGCACTAAGCCCTTTCTAAAAGTGCTCCGGATTCATTTTTTGTGAAATGCTCGCGATTACCAAGCACTTTCAAAAAGTAATTCGTTTACTCGAGCACCGAGCACTAAGCACTTTTTAATATGAAACTTCGACTTCGAGACTTTTTCAGCTAATTGTCTGCAATATCGGCATTTCGGTTTTTCGAAGTCGGAAAACCATCCAAGGACCGATCATAATTCGGAACCCGAACAGAGCTTTTCTCCTTTGAGATTTATCGTGTTAACGACTGGACAGAATCGATTTTGACTACGGATTCTTCATTAGTGAGTCCATTCTAGGTTTAAAATTTCAAACTTACTGACCGACATTCGATCACTTCCAAAATACAGTTTTCGCCATAATAATATGCTGTCGAAATAATGGAAACATAAAAACATGGCTCAGAGAGTGCACGGCCTACGGCGAACTCGTGTTTTCACTCATGTTCTAGGGAATAGCGTGCTATCGTTTATTTGGTGTTTGGTTCGTCTGCAATTTTCGAATTTTGAGCCGAATATGGTCTCAAACGACTAAGTTGAACCCACTGATCCGGTGTCAAAGTCGATTCTGTTCGGCCGGCCGTCCAACCGAGGACCCAATATCTGTCGAACGGAGCAAACTAGAGGCTTAAAACTTTCAGGATAGGTCGAGCATCCGAATGCCGCGGTTATGTTGGTTGATGGTCACAAGCGGCCTAACGGTTTCAGCGTTATAGCTATTTGAAATTTTGAGGTTATTTCCCTAATAATGAAACTTGGCACTTAGTTGGGGCACGATGACACGCAACTTCCTGCAAAATTTTGTTGAGATCGTACCGTCAGTAAGATTGAATAAAAACATTTTTTCAGAAAAACTTCCATTATCGGAAACAGTTCACTACATCTGAAAAAAATATGCTTATACCTTGAACACCATATTTCATAGCAGTGTGCCAAATTTCAGTTCGATATGTTCATAATTCTCAGAGATATTGGGAAGAAGTATTTGAAGGAAATTTTGGATGGTTTTTTTACTCAGTATCGTTATTTTTTTTTTGGAATTACTCAAAGAATACAATTGCAATCATTCTGAAACTCAGTAACTAGTTTGAAAATGCTGATCTGCATCTTTGTGCGGAATTTCGTGATGATCGTGTCATTAGAACAATCTAAAAAAAAAATTCTTTTCAAATATTCAATATTCTGCGATCTGCTGATCATATTATCCTCACGAAATTCCGCGTGAACCTTCGAGTTGCCATTTTCAATCAAATACTGGATTTAAATTCGATCTTATCTGTGTTTTTGAAAATTTTTTTGTTTGCCCTCCTGATTTAATATCGATGAAAATACAGTTTCAATGAGCTGACTTTTAGATTAATAGAACCCAAGATTCTTGATATCGAAATTGTATGACATTATATGGAAACATTGGCAGGACATACTGGGAATATGAAATTTAGAATGGGTGTACATATCACGAAGGTATAATTCGTGAATGGGTAAAATCTGCCCAATAATTCCGTGGATATATCAATTCAAAATTTTATATTCCCAATATTTCGCGAAAAACCGCAGATAATATCGAATTGAAATCCAATACTTGACGTGTTTGACTCCCTGATGATGAACTCGTGAACCATATCGATGTTTGAATGTTCGGCCGTCCGTAAACACGATTACTCTCCAAACGAAAAATCTAGAGCCCTGGAAAGTTGCAGGGTAGGCTCAAAGCCTAAATATCTCGGCAAAGTTCGTCTAAAGGCATAATCGGTCGGGAAGTTATAGTGTTATTGAGGTGAGCATAATTACATATTTTTGTCCCATAACTTCTAAAATGGACAGCCTCGTGCTAAGTGTCGTGATGACCGTTTAATCAGGAGATCAAAAAACAATATTCATTTCTATTCTTCCCATCATATTACAAATAATGTGATTCAATTGATATTTATAGTATTTTCATGTAGAGATTGGTCATCTACCATAAATGACTTAAATCACTCATCCAGGATTCAGTTAAGCTCAAGAAATATATTTTTCTTGAATATTCTAATTTTGCGATACTCTCGAAATTTCTCACGAACCTGCACGCAGTCATACTACATCAAAGAATGCAAAATATCATTTCAATCAGATCATTAGGTTAGAAATCATAGAGAAAAGAACCAATGAAATATTAAATGTGAACCGGTCGAGTGTGTGACATACGAATACGAAAATTTAATAAGTATAATCCACGTGACTTCACGTCAGTGGATTTCTTGAGATCTTCAAACACTCTTCAGAACGGAATTCTAATATCTTCAAGATCGAGATAGAATACGAAATATTGTATCTCGATGTTCCCAGCTAAAAACTCACGCTTTGACACTTCGACTCCGAAAGCCTTTTATTATTTTCATATAATAGTGGCACAAAACTAAACTTAAACACATATATCACGAATGTGTCGAATGAGGATCCTTGTATTCCTTGTCGAATGTCTCCAACACCAGAGACAACCGATTTATTAGTTCTCTTTGTCTACTCCAATCACGCGATAGCCCGACATTTTCCTGTTTCGACAAGTCTATGAAGGGCTTACAGCGTGACCAATTTTGGTAGAAATCTACTTTTTTGGTAGATTTTCGTTATAATTTCATCATTGTTAGTAGACAGAAATTGAGCAGTAGATTTTGGTAGTATTTCGAACTATCTTAGTGGAATTCTACTTTCAACTGTTGAAGCAGTAGAACGCTTCTGTCTGAGTTGAGAAGTAGCACAACCTAACCTAACCTAACTATAATCGCATGAATTATGTGAAAAAAAGCACAACTCGTATAGATGGCTCTGACTGACTTTGGGGTATTTTTTTAATCCCGTCACACTCAATAAGTATATCGTATTGCCCATCATAGGTGCGTGTGTGCGCTACATTTTCTCGCATTTTCATTGTTTCCATCCGAAACGGAAGAGCCTTTCATTTAGATGAATATATAAGAATATCTGCGGAATCATTCGGTGGATTTTACCCATTCATGAATTCGGCCTCCGTAATTAAGGTCCAAATCTTCTCTACAAATATCAAATTTCTGAGTTGTTTCTTTCGGAAGTTATTGTGTTTACGGTCGGCCGTTATCTTCTGGAAAAAACGACTTAGAAACTCGATATTTGTAGAGAAGATTTAGGGCTTAATTACGAAGGTCGAATTCTTGAATGGGTAAAATCCGCCTAATGATTCCGTAGATATACCCATTCAAAATTTTATTTCTTCAATATTTTCAAATATACAGATTAGATTGAATTGAAATCCAGTACTTTATCGAAAGAAAACCCTAGAAAGGCACTGACGTGAATTAAGTCAGCAGCTTTTGGACGCATGTTCGAATTCGTTGCCAAAGCGGTCATCTCTATTGAACATGCGCGCAAAAGCTGCTGCTTCACGGCAGTGCTTCTCTAGCTTTTTTGCTTAGCGAATGTTAATTTCTGCACGAAACATTAAAGTTTTCCACTTTCCTTCCAACATAAAGTGCTAAAGACTGCTCTTAGGTAGCAGTAGATTTTTAGTAGATTTCTGTAATTGATTTTGGTAGAAAAAAGTAGATTTCTACAGAAGGTTTGGTAGATTCTGAATAAAATAATTTGTCACGCTGAGGGCTTAGTGCTTAGTTATCCCGAAAAGTGCTTCGAAGCCCTAAGGTGCTCGGGAGTACTTTGCGGTGCTCGGGAGCACTGCGGTGCTTGGGAGCACTTTCCGGTGCTCGGGAGCACTTTTTCTAATTACTAAGCACCAAGCCTTCTGAAAAAATTCTCGAAACACCAAGCACTAAGCACCGGCTTAATAAAGTGCTTAGGAGCACAGTGCTTAGGAGCACAAAAGTGCTTTGAGTGCTTTCACGAGCACTAAGCACAAGGCTTCGGCACAGCTCTGGTACAAAGTTGGTAGTTTCGTACAGAAGGTTGTTGTATGGATTGTAGAGAGGATTTGATGGTTGCCTCAACTTGGTGAGTTTTCTCAGCGCAAATGTTTCTGCCACTTTTAACCTTTGACGTAATGGATTTCTGCTGTTGAGGAAAAGAATGTGTCCATACTCAATGGGAGGTCGACATCTACTCTTATAGATGGTACTGGCTGTTTTGTGGTTTATACCTTTTTGTTTGTATGTAAGTCCTCTGAATTGTGCTGCTCTAGAAATTGTGGCTTTTTTGATCAGTTCTGCCTGGTGGTTAAAGAGATATTTAACGTTGTTTTCAGGTTGGATTCTTTGACTGTACAGTTTTACCTTTGGGGAGGTGTTTCTTAATCTATGATTGCAGACCAAAAGGTGATTTCTTGTTGGGTTTGGACGAAGTCTCCATTTATTGAACCATAAGGATGTCCTGTCTATTAGAGATTGTAGTTGTTCCATAAATTCTTGTATATTGTTTGCTTGACTTACTAATACTGTATCATCAGCAAATTGTAGCAGTTAACAATTACGGTTAATGAGATCAGGGTTGGTGTTGAATATATCAGCGCAGTACAGGTTGTATAGAGTAGGTGACAGTGGTGATCCTTGGGGTAGGCCTTTTTCTGGTGTAAATTCCTCTGATATTCCTGTGATAATTGATCACAGATTTTTACCTTCACTGTTCTATCCTCAAGGTAGTGTAAGGTAGTCGGGAGTATCCATCGTGTATAGTTTGTAGACCAAACCTGTATGCCATATGCTGTCGAATGCTTTATTTATGCCCAGAAAGAGAGCTGCAGTTTTTCCTCCTTTTTGTTTTGCTGTTTGATGGTTGTTGGTTAGGACTATCAAAGGGGTTAAGGTTGAATGTTGATTATTGGAGCCAAATTGATACACAGAAATTTTTTCACCCAGAGTTGTTTTCAGTCTTTTCAGAATTATTTTTTCCATATTTGGTCCGATTAGATTTTTTCTCTGGAATTGTGATGATATTCCCTGTTTTCCATTCCTTTGGAAAGTAGTTATTTAAAAGGCAGTATTCGTAAATTTTGATGATGAATTCGTGAACGTCTTGATCCAGTTTTTTCAGTATATCTTTTGTTATGTAGACGCGGCCTGGAGATGTGTTTTTGCCCTTCTTTAAAATTTCATAATATATGTCTGGGCCAATAGTTTGCTCCTATTACCTTACTATTTCCTGCTTTTTAAAGTTTTCCATCCATGATTCTATATTGGTGAAGTGTCCTAGTACAAAGTTAGGGTTGTTTTCTGTGCTGTATTGACTTTCATAGTACTTCGCGAAGGCTACCGATTTCTCTTCTGTAGTTTGGTACTTGATGCCATTTTCTATGGTATCTGTTGTTTGGCAATCTTCGATATTTTTAAACCTGTTCAGTTTTCCAATCTCTTTCCAAAAGCTCTTGCCCTTCCTACTATTGATTTTTTCACATTCTGCAACCCATCTGTGAGATTTGTAGTTTTTGATCATTTGCTGGATGTTTTTATTGTACTGGTTCATGTTCTCCTTCATCCCTGTGCCTCCCTGTTTTATGTATTCTCTGTACATTCTTTTTTTCTTTTTTATAAGTCCGATGATGTATGGTGGAAGTTCTTGAGTACTATAAGACTTGCAATAGGTTGGTGTATTTCAAAAAATCTGATTAGAAAACAGGTTATTGAACTTTGTTATGTATTCTTCATCTACAATCTCCACTCGTTCAATGAATCTCTCCAGTTCTTTGTTCACATCGTCCATATTGCATTTTTTCTGGTTGTATTTCGGTGGTTTCACAATGGATTTCGGTGGTGTTCCAAGATCAAATCTGATATCTATAGCAAGATGGTTTGCTCCTAAGTCCGGAAAAATATTAATTGTAATGAAGTTCTGACTTATATTCTCAGTGCACAATATTATATCTGGTGTGCTTTCTTCCATTAGATATGTGGGTGGCGTATTTTTCTGGACAACAGTTGAATTTTGCAGGAAGCTGAAAATTTGCTTTTTTTTGTCTCTCAACATTGAAATCTCCTATAATGACAGCGTATTTGTTAAGGGTTGCCTTTGTGAGGATAGTTTCTTCTATTTTTGAGGACGGGTGGATATAGACTAGGAATATGTGTAGATGGTCATTTTGGAATGGTATTGTGATATGTAAACAGTCATTAAGCGGATTGTTTCTCCTTCGGCAACTTGTTTTTCCTTTACATAGTTTGGGTTCTGCTTGAATTAGAGCGCCTCCTCTTATATTGGTGTTCACTATATTTCCTGGGCTGTGCACTATATCCTAATCTTGGTATTTTACGTTACTTTTGATTGATGTTTTCGATTCAACAAAAGAGAATTGGGTTTTTCTGATTTGATGAATCTCTAAACCACTGGAGGTTATAAAAAAATCGGAGAAGGATTATTTCGGATCGGAGAAATGGAGAGATCTGGAAAGACAGAGGAAAGGCGAATATTCTGATTTCTGACCAATATATTGCGGGAGAAAGCCACCTCTATTTCCAAAAATATCGCGAATCTATCGAAATATATTAGCTTCGGTGGAAAATGTAAAAATCTAGTTCAGAATACTCTTTTACAACGATTTTCTGCCAATATATGACGATATAACATAATTAATAACAACTCTATAACATTCCGTTACTGTATTTCATAATGCAGGATTTTAGGGCTTCCATGTCTAGAAGGTTTCTAGGAATGGGCTTTTCATGAAAAATCCTCTGTTCTTTGCATGAGTACTCGTATTCGACAAGCTTGCAGTTGTTTCATGTCTGCTAAGTTCAACTGTCATCTAGTTTAGATGGAAGTACGTGGTAAGATTTTTACATATAATATAGAATATATGCTACTGATGAGTTTAAGTCGAAAGATAGAAGATGAATCACTATTTCACCGTTTTTTCAAGTTTTCACTTTAATTATTATATGCCAGTTGGTATAATAACTGAAGTTATCATTCAAGACGTAGTACTTTGAAGACAATAAAAGTATATTATGAGATATCAATACGGAAAAATATTATGTAAAGGTAGTACAGTAGTAGACTCGTTAGAATTAAATTTTTATTATTGTACTTCATCGAGTCAATAAGAAACCAGAAACAAACATGACTTTATCATATTCTGAGATTACAAAGTTCATAATAACATTCGTTACATTTTTCTACAGTACTATTGTTGGGTCTGCAGCACAAATTTCATGGTTGCGTATTGTGGGTTGCCGACTTATATTACGCTTTATAAGAAGCTAATGGCGATTAGCATATTCGAATTCGTCGCTCATCTCCTTCCAAGACAAAATGTTCCATCTGGAGCAGTTTTTGAATGAATGATGAAAAAACACTTCGCATAAACACTTTGAATGAGATCGTTTCTTCGGAACTTACGCTAGTGAAAATTATTGGAATTCTCGAACCGCTATAAAGACATTTTTTTCTATTTATTCCAAGTGAATAACCGCAACCGCAATAAACAATTTCGTTAGTAAAGTTTTAGTTTTGAGTGAATTAGTTCAAGGACAAGAACTCCCAACTTGTAAAGTGAAACAGACACTTCTTATCAAGATTCGCCCCAGTCAAGTTCAACTTGAGGGATCCCTCCAGGTCAACGAAACTCAGGAACGAGCCACCCTCAACTGCAACAAAAGGTAAGGCGTCTTATGAGTTGGCAATCTATCTACTGATTCCTGATAATTTTGTGCTCGCAATTTTTTTACGCAACATCCTTCAGAAACCATACAGTCCTAACTAGCTCTATTTTAAGAGAATACGCTACATTTTTTGGTCCTTCGGGTCTTTTTCTTTGGCTTGTTGATGCCCTTTGGGCGATTTCGTTGTGAATTCCTTATTTTCAGGGGTCTGTCAAATCGCCATTTTTTTCGTGGCCGGAGGGTTTTTTGTGCATATTAATTCTCTAAATACATTTGGAGAATCGAACACGCCTAAAATATTTCTAGAAGCATTCTTGATTACGCAAGATTTCTTCTCGAATATAGTGTAACCAATATTTTATCGTGTTCTTTCATAGTCAAAATTGGCTGAATTTTCAAATCGCCATTTCTGTTAAATTCGTATTTTGCGCACGTCACGTGCCTACATATCTCAATCTTCATTCGCTCGCAATGAGCCTGAGAATTTAATTTCATTCTTTGGCTTCTGAATAGATACTTTCTCTCTCTCTCTCTCTCTTCTATTAATTCATTGTTGTTTCGGAATTTGTTCACTAAATAATAATAAATCATGACTGATTCCCGATTCAAGAAGGCAAACTTTTCGCGAAATGTTTGTATTTCTGAAATGTCAACCTTGAAGGACTTAGCTGTTCAAGCTAAGACCGATAAATCAGTGCGCACGCATTTTCGTATTCGCTTTGGAGAAATTGATGTACTCCGGGAGGATTTCAACAAACAACATCAAAATATTGTTTCCACTTTATTAGCTGATGATTCTGCGGATTTGCCAGCAGAAGAGATCATTCGCGCACAATTTCAAAATGATTTCTTCAAAGTTAAAACTATTTTTTCGGAACTTTTTGATGCTACAGAAACTGGCTTCAATGTGTCATCTCGTAGCTCTTTTTTAATACCTGGTACATCCGCTAGTAATCCTAATATCAGACTTCCTGAGATCATAATTGGAAAATTTGATGGAGATTTTAAGAAATTTCCAACATTTTTGGATTTGTTTGATGCTCTTATTCATAACAATCAAAGTTGGTCAGAAATTGAAAAATTTAATTATCTCATTTCCTCGCTAGATGGCCAACCTTTGTCATTGGTACGCACTTTACCTATGATACGAGATAATTATAAAACCGCTTATGAATCGCTAGTGAAACGTTATTCGAATAAACGCTTACAAGCCCAAGCTCATTGGGACGCATTAGAAAGTGTGTCTAAAGTAAATGCTAATAATGCTGAAGCCTTACGAAACCTGCTTGATACCTTCAATGAAAATTTAGCCGCACTTAAACATTTGAAATTTCCAGTAGATGAATGGGATTTCATCTTACTCCAAATGATGTTTAAACGCTTAGATCATTCTTTAGTAACAAAGTTTGAAATTGAATATGGTTCTGATGAAGTTCCACGCTATGAGAGTCTTACTGAATTTCTGAGAAAATATTGTAGCGCTATAGAAACCTTGAAATCCTCACCCTCTTTAGATAAAAATAAAAATTCAATTCTTCAGAAGTCATCGGGTAGTAATAGAAGAATAAATTCACATTTCTCTAGTACCGACGAGAATATAAGGTCGCAGAACTGCTCGTTATGCAGAGGGGCTCATTTGATTTTTGCATGTCCTTCCTTTTTGAAGAAAACTCCGAAAGAACGTCATATGTTTTGCAGAAGTTCTCGACTTTGCTTTAATTGCTTGAGTTCAATTCACACTTTGCGGGATTGTAAATCCATTAATACTTGTCGTGAATGTAAACAAAGACATCACACTCTTTTGCACCTTGGTACTTTTTCCGGATCAAATAATTTTATAACGAATGAAACTTCCTTAGAAAAAGAAGTTGATTCTAAGGCTATTGTATCTGCCACCGGAATTTTGAAAAAACCCACTGGCATTTTGTTAGCTACCGCGTTGGTGGAGGTTTGTGATAACCGCGGATACTTTCATTCTATGAGAGCTTTGATAGATAGCGGATCTATGATGACATTTATTTCAAAACGCGCTTCGAATATACTGGGTCTCCCTGAAAATCGAATGGATGTTAAAATTCAAGGTTTGAATTCCATGGAGACAGACTCACATTATGGATATGTGACGTTGTCCATGCGCCCTGTGAATAATTCGGCACCACTTTTGGTTACCGACGCCATCATTTTAGAAAAGATAAGCGATGATCTGCCTCGATGTGAAATTATCGCAGAGAATTTTCAACATTTATCGAATATTAAATTTGCAGATCCGCGTTTTTATAAACCTGGCAAAATCGATTTATTGCTGGGAGCGGATGTGTTCACTAAAATTATTAGAGGCGACGTTATTTCTGGTGATGTCAATGGACTTGACGCTATTCAGTCAATATTTGGTTATATCATCATGGGTAAAATAAATACAAGTGGGAACATCACTTCTTCATTTTTCACCTCCACACAAGAACAGAGCTTGAACGTAAGCTTACAGAGGTTGTGGGAACTTGAAAATGTTCCTTCTGGATTTGAAGACGCATGTAACGAAGATGATATATGCGAGAGCATATACAAGTCCACCCAACAACGCAACTCCGAAGGGAGGTATATTGTATCTCTTCCATTCTGCAAAGGTTTACCCACTTTTCCTGGAAGTAGAGACTTAGCTATTTCAAGATTCTTGAATCTGGAACGACGCTTGACGAAACAACCTCAATTACATAATTTGTATAGAGAATTCCTGAGGGAATATTTGGAAGAGAAACATATGGTGGAGGTTGACGGAACTGACGTTCCAGCGCATTCATATTATCTTCCGCACCACGGAGTCCTCAAAGGTGAGGGATCCAATAAAAAAATAAGAGTAGTGTTCAACGCTTCGAGTAGGTGTCCTGGCTCTACCCAATCATCGTTGAATGACCATTTATTCACCGGTAAAAAACTACAACAGGACATAGTGTCCATTTTACTTCGCTTCCGTCTGCATAATTATGTCCTTTGTGCAGATATAAAACAAATGTATCGGATGATATTAATGGATCCGAAGCATTGTAATTACCAGAGGATTATCTGGAGATTTTCCCCTGATGAAGATATTCAGGATTTTGAATTGCGCACTGTGACCTATGGAATTTCAAGTGCGCCATTCCTAGCTCTTCGAACACTTCAACAGCTGGTGAAGGATGAAGGAGCCGATTTTCCACTCGCTGTGCGAGCCCTTCAAGAGGACACATATGTGGACGACATTGTGAGTGGTTGCTCGACTGTAGAGGAAACTAAGACCTTGCGATCTCAATTGGAAACTCTTATGAGGAAAGGTGGATTTGAATTAAGGAAATTTTCTTCAAATCATCTACCTATATTGTCAGATCTTCCTTCCACGCATCTGTCTTTAAATGAAAGATGCTTTGAATCCATCGACGAAGATGCTTCTTTAAGGATTCTAGGCATGCAGTGGCATCCTTCCCTAGACGCATTTCACTTCCAGGTACGCATTTTCAATAGAATGTGTACTAAACGCCATCTTCTATCAGAATTAGCCAGGATTTACGATTCTATTGGATTTCTAGGTCCTGTGACATTTTTTCTAAAAAACTTGATTCAACGCATATGGGCAACAGGTATAGGATGGGATGATGAACCCCCTGCAGACATCATTCGTTTATGGGAGCGATATAAGTCGGAGATTTCACACTTATCATCCATCAAAATCCCACGACAAGTTATGCTCGGAAGCTCCGAAACCATATACGAATTACATGGATTTTGCGACGCCTCTGAGAAGGGATATTGCGCACTTGCTTATATCCGCATTATTGCAGATGGTAAAATATCCCCACAATTTCTGTGCTCCAAAACAAAGGTGGCACCATTGAGGAGGGTAACTATACCACGACTAGAACTCTGCGCCGCCGTTTTAATGGCAAAACTTTTGTCGTATCTGTTGAAAACTTTAAAAAATCGAGTCTCCTTCTCAAAAGTATGCGCATGGTCAGACTCACAAATTACTCTTTGTTGGATTAAGGGTCAACCTAATAAATGGCCAGTGTTTGTAGCCAATAGGGTTGCAATGATTCAGAATACAATTCCCTTAGCTAAGTGGTTGTATGTTGAAACTAAACAAAATCCTGCTGATGCAGGCTCTAGGGGATTGCTTCCTGGTGAGTTTTGCAAGAGTTCCTTGTGGTTCAGTGGACCTCCAGTTCTTTGTTCCACCAGCGAATTTCAAAACTTTGCGCCATCTCCTGATGAGGAGCAAATGTTCTCAGAAGAGACAACCGACGAACCATTCTCGTTTCTAGCCACCGAACCACCTTTTGACGAGATTTACAACCTCATTCAAAATTATTCCTCGCTATCGAAAATTATTCGCATCTTGTGTTTTGTTTTGCGATTCAAACACAATATACAAAGCCCCAAAGCATTAAGAAAATTCGGTTGGTTAACTTCACAGGAACTGAACCATTCTTTGTTGAGTTTGGTGAAAACGACACGGCGTATTTATTTTTCAAGGGAATTTAGTTCAAAGAAATTTCCAAAACCTCTTTGCCGACTTAATCCTTTCTTGGACAGTTTCGGAATCTTACGTGTAGGTGGTAGACTCCGACATTCTGACCTCAATTATGAAGCCAAGCATCCCATGATTCTGCCTTGTAAAAGCCTTCTTACGTCGAAGATAATAGAATTTCATCATAAGAAATATTTACACGCTGGTCAAAGAACATTGATATTTCTCTTAGCTCAACGGTTTTGGATTTTGTCCGCAAAAAGGGCAATTTTTTCTTGCATTTCAAAATGCACGAGATGCTTCCGCTCGAATCCTCACACCTTTCAGCCTCCGATGGCAGATTTACCAAAGTTCAGGGTTTCTCAACTTAAGGCCTTTTCGCATGTGGGAGTAGACTACGCTGGCCCCTACGCTATTTCGATGAACCGACATCGGGGAAATAGAACAACAAAGGCATATATTTGCTTGTTTGTTTGTTGCAGTACAAAGGCCATTCATTTAGAATTGGCATCGGACTTATCCTCAGACATTTTGCTAGCCGCCCTACAACGTTTTATTGCTCGGCGTGGTCGGTGCCATCACATTTATAGTGATTGTGGAACCAACTTCGTTGGTGCCTTCAGGGAAATAAAGAATTTCTTACGCGACGCCGCCTCTTGTGAGTCTATAGAGTGGCACTTTAATCCGCCTTCGGCCCCTCACATGGGTGGTCTTTGGGAAGCAGGTGTGAAATCTGTAAAGTCGCATCTCAAACGTGTCTTGGGTGAACAAATCCTTTCATATGAGGAGTTTTCAACCCTTCTATGCATGATAGAAGCTATATTGAATTCTCGCCCTCTAAATTCAGTTTCCTCAGATTCTGATGATGTGAATGTTCTAACGCCGGGACATTTCCTCACGTTGGAACCGCTATGCGGTTTACCCGTCCCTGATATGACTGATCTGTCGATGAACCGACTCAATCGTTGGCAATTGATACAACGTATGCATCAACATTTTTGGAACCGCTGGTCCAAAGAGTACCTTCACACTTTACAACAAAGATCGAAATGGTTATCTCACGAAGAAACACCGAAAATTGATTCAGTTGTTTTAATAAAAGATGACAAAAATCCTCCAGGTAGTTGGTCGATGGGGAGAATAATTCAACTTCACCCTGGACCGGACACCGTAGCCCGTGTTGCGACTGTAAAAACCAATAAAGGTATATTTGACAGACCCTTGGTAAAACTATGTCCCTTACCTTCCTCTTAAGGTGACAACATAGGCTCTTTCGCTCTTTTTGTTTGTTTATTTTTATCTTTAATTTTTGTTTTTACGCCAAATCTAATTTTTCTCAATTATCATTGAAGATCTCAACATTCTTTGAAATTTTCAATTTATCTCATCGTTGATGTTTTTTTTCTTTCGCGTATTCGATTTTTTTTTTTTTTTTTTTTTCTTCTCCTTCTTTCGAGTTGGGAGGATGTTGGGTCTGCAGCACAAATTTCATGGTTGCGTATTGTGGGTTGCCGACTTATATTACGCTTTATAAGAAGCTAAAGGCGATTAGCATATTCGAATTCGTCGCTCATCTCCTTCCAAGACAAAATGTTCCATCTGGAGCAGTTTTTGAATGAATGATGAAAAAACACTTCGCATAAACACTTTGAATGAGATCGTTTCTTCGGAACTTACGCTAGTGAAAATTATTGGAATTCTCGAACCGCTATAAAGACATTTTTTTCTATTTATTCCAAGTGAATAACCGCAACCGCAATAAACAATTTCGTTAGTAAAGTTTTAGTTTTAAGTGAATTAGTTCAAGGACAAGAACTCCCAACTTGTAAAGTGAAACAGACACTTCTTATCAAGATTCGCCCCAGTCAAGTTCAACTTGAGGGATCCCTCCAGGTCAACGAAACTCAGGAACGAGCCACCCTCAACTGCAACAAAAGGTAAGGCGTCTTATGAGTTGGCAATCTATCTACTGATTCCTGATAATTTTGTGCTCGCAATTTTTTTACGCAACATCCTTCAGAAACCATACAGTCCTAACTAGCTCTATTTTAAGAGAATACGCTACAACTATTATAAACGTTCTTTACGCCTTTCAAAAACCTAACTGACCACATCCACGCATGGCAAGATGATTGTCACCTTCACTGACGTGTAACGATAAACAAACCTCACCTTATTCACAATCCTCATCTTCCAGATTATCAGCACTCAAGCAGCCTACGGTACGGTTTTCGTCTGTATTGTTGTCTGTACTGCATTCTTTGCACTTGAGCTGCATGTCTGAAAAACATATAAAACATACTTATTTCTGCAAGAAGGAATTGTTCTTGGAAATTCAAGGGCTAAAGTTCAATTTAAACGGTCTGAGCGTATCATCCAATCGAATAAAGCCTGAAAACGCATTTCGTATCGCGAAATGACTTCAAATGAACCATCGTATGGTGGTTGAAGCGGTGGTTTCACTTTGTCGTTTCGGATAAAGACGAACTCTGATTTTTTCAAGTCCTTTAAAACGAGAACGTTTTGCGTGCAATCCAGCCAGCGTAAAAGGCACGGGCAACCGTTGAAACTTCTTGGTCCTGCAGTGGAAACGCCTCAGGCCATCTTGAAAACTGATCGATACACTTGAGACAATCTCGAAAACCTTCTGAGAAAGGTAAAACTGAACATGACGAGTTATCTTGCACTTTTGACAGTCTATGCAACTACGCGATCATTCGCGACAATCTTCCTTGATACCGGGCCAAACATACCTACTCGTGATTAGTTTCACAGTCGCGTTTATCCCGGGGTGAGAGAGTCCATGTAAACTATCAAACACTTGCTTACAGAATTTCTTTGTTATAAATGGGCGGGCGGTATCTTCTAAAACGTCACACAATAAACGTCCGTTTACTCCTGGCACTGTCACTGGTTTAGGACTAAGAAACCTTTCATTGTTCAGATAAAGGTCTTTAATTTCTTGGTCACTCAGCTGACTACTCACTAATTGTTCAAATCCCAAGCACTGCACAGCTTCTACGCGAGATAATGCGTCAGCTACCATATTGTCCTCACCTTTTACGTGACGGATATCGGTGGTTAACTGACCAATAAATTCCAGATAGCGGAACTGTCATGGGGTTGATTGTTTATTGGCTCTAGATCGTGATGGGCTTATGATCGGTGGACACAGAAAATGTTTTTGCTTCGATCTTATGACCAACATATTTTATGGCCTCGTAAATGGTCAGTAGTTCGCGATCATATGTTGAATATTCTTGTTCGGTAGAACTCAGTTTTTCAGAGAAGAATCCTAAAGGTTGCCTATATTCGTCGACGAGCTGTTAAAGACTGGCTCCGATGGTTTCATCTGAAGCGTCACTGAAGATCGACAAAGTTGCGTTCTGTTGCGGATGAGCAAGCAGGGTAGCCTCTGTTAGACTTTCTTCAATCCTATCGAATGCTACTTCGGCCTCAGGGTTACAGGGAACCTCAGTTTTGTCTTTAACCTTATCACGCAATAAATTATTCAGCGCTGCTTGAATGCTTGCTGCGTGTGGAATAAATCTTCGATAAAAAATTATCATCCCTAGGAACTGTCGCAGTTGTTTGATTGCCGCTTGTTTTGGAAACTCTCTAATGGCCTGTACTTTAGTGGGTAAAGGTTCGGTACCTTGAGCAGAAACCAAATATCCCAGAAATTTCACCTTCTCTGCACCAGACACGCACTTCGATGGGTAAATCACTACACCATTGTCTTTCAAGCGAGTAAAAAAATGTTCATCCTCGGATTCGGATGCAATTAAGATGTCGTCGATATATGCAAAGGCAAAGTCTAGATCACGCAACACTTCGTCGATGAATCTTTGAAATGTTTGGGCTGCATTCCGTAGGCCGAATGTTATGAATGGAAATTCGAACATACCGATAGGTGTTGTTATGGCGGTTTTCTCAATGTCTTTTTCAGTCACAAGTATTTGATAAAACGCGCGAACTTAGTCTATCGTACTGAACACCGTCTTTACGGCTAGAGTTTGTAAAAAATCTTGAATATGCCGAACCGGATATTGGTCTGCAATTGTCCTCGCGTTTAGCATACGGCAATCACCATACGGTCTCCATTCGGTGTATTGTTTGTGCACTAGATGTAACGGAGATGACCAGCAGCTCTTGCAAGGACGAGCTATACCCATAATCTCAAACTCTTTCCGCGCCACTCGCAGCTTTTCCAGGGATAATCGGCTTGGTTTTTGGAAAATTGGTGGACCAGGTAGGGTCTCGATATGATGCCTTGTTTGATGAGGTTTCACCATAGCGATTTCAACTGGTTTTGTGATCTCAGCAAATTTGGATAAGAGATAGTGAAGAGGACGCGCGATACTGATAGCCTTCACGCTTATGATCTCCGAGGAACACATATTGCCGGTTACTAAAACCGATGAAGTGGAATCAACTAACCGATGATTTTTCACGTCAACTAACAGATTAAAATGGGCTAAAGAATCCACGCCGATGATGGGTTCGTCCACGTCTGCTGCCACGAATCTCCATGACAAGTCTCTGCGTAAACCCAGATCGAAACACAAATTTATCGTCTCGTAGGTTTTCGATTATAGAACCGTTAGCTGCGGAAGGTTTGTAAGTGAATTTTTCACGTCCGAAGTTCTTGGGGTACAAGCACAAATCCGCACCAGTGTTCATACGGAAACTCACTTTCAGCGCATGCTCTCTAATAAATATGCGGCGTGATAGTGGAGAGCACTCATCATTAGCCACGTTTAATAAGTGCTGGCTTCGTTTCCTGAAAAAGAGCTAGCTAGCGTACACGGTTGAAGGCACTTCTTCGCGTTGGCTTCAAATTTCCGGTGATAATAACACTTGCCATAACTTGTGGCCCAATTTCCTCCTGATTCCGATCTTGTTCTGAATGGCGACGGGTTCCTGAAAACTTTCCCATTGTTCTGATGTGAGCCTCCTTCAATAGCTTATAAACGCTTGGTTAGTGATGGGACGGGTCGTCTATTTCACAACTCGATCTACTTAAGTTGAAATTATGGCCAACTCGAGACTCGAGTTGCAACGTTCGCCTTCGTATATTATGTGTCATCTAGTCGAGTTGGTTCCTCTCGGGCCTCGACACTGATTCGTTCGCGTGCTCGAGGTTCGATGCTTTGATGTCGATCTACTCGGAATGAGTAGGAATAGAAATTGGAAGGAATCGTAGAATTGGGACTCAAAAGTTTGAACTTTTATGAGTCTCGCTAACAGCTCACTCACATATCATGTATTGAATTACATTTTACTTTTATATGAGGAATAATTTAATTGAAGATTAAGGGTTCAAATGTTAGTGCCCAACTTTAATGAACAATTTTTTGCGGCAAAAGTTCAAAAAAATCAGACCTGTCAAAAATGAATCCTACATAATATTTATAATAAAGGGGTGCCATTGTCAATAAATAAATGGATACAGTTTAATCAATCCAACTCTAGTCTCAAATCACTCCCTTCACGACGAATATATTTGCGTTTATTGCAGTCAATTTTAATTCATCCGTAATAGACCAACACCCTGTTGAGATCGAACCAGACTGAATTGAAATACAACTTAATCGAGCAGATCTCACTGGGTTTGTCTTGGTTCCGAATTCAGAACGGTTCGGGACAGTTCGAGTATGCGCGATTGCGATTATGATTATGAATATCGCAACCACGCATACTCGGACCATCCCAAACAGTTCTGAATTGGTTCTGAACTCGAAACCAAAACAATGCCACTATTGCCGACTGCAACTGCCGATCCGCCAACCAATTCGAGCGCTGTATCGATCGATATCGACGACGGGAGGCTCCGACGATTCACGAAATCGTAATTTCTACGCATCGAGTCGGGTGCTGAACTCTGGATGCGAATTGCTTTCGAGTTGACTCGAGTTCATTTAAAAGCAAGTCGATTGCGTAACTTGAGTAAATCGAGCTGGATAGCTCGAGTTGCCCATCTCTACGCTAGGGTTCAAATTTTCCTATGTAGAATTCTTCATATTGCTACTGTACATCTACAAATCAAGTTTCATTTCGATCAGATGAATATTTTCGAGTTGTTAGAAAATCCAAATTTCAGATGGCTGGTTACAGCCATATGGTTCCTGTGTTAACAGGAACCATTCGGCAGATTCGGCACGTCCTAACCGAGATTTTCAGGATCATAACCTAACCTGAGAATTTGAAGACTCTAGGTTCCTTCTTTCGAAAGTTGCAGCGCATACGGCCGGCCGGCAGGATGGACATAATCAATTTTGACCACCGATTCTTCATCAGTGAGTTCGACTTAGTCGGTTGAAATCAATTTCGGTTCAAAATTCGAAAATTACAGACATCGTGACGAAATGATAACGCGCTGTTCCCCAGAACAAGCGCGTAAAAATGAGTGCCGATCCCAACCGAAGATGCTCTCGATGTTCGGAAAAACTAGAACAGAACTGTCGCAATATAGGGAGAATACAGTACCCGACTCTGCCATCCACCATGGAACTGAAACTGTGCCCACAAGAAATCCGTCCAATCATTAAAGTCTACGTAGGAGATGAACCCGTTCAAGCTTCGTTAGACACTGGAGCATTGAGGTCATTTTTGAGCATTCCTACCGCCGAAAAATGCAGGAATGCTAGGTATCTTACCAAGCGAACTATCCGACATTGACCGATGGAAATTCCGTTGCCGTAGCAGATTAAATATCGGTATACCTATTTTACAACTTACTCATGGACATGATTCTTGGGATGGACGTATGACTTCCGTATCGACTACTGTACCTCCCAGTGCTTCCTCAACGACGAACCGTTGGAAAATTCCATAAATAGTTCCAAGGTGTTACAGACCTCCACGATCAATGCAGTGGCAACGCGAGAGTAGTACGTCCTGAAGAAGTTTTTTGAAAAAGAATCAGGATATTTCCTGGGATGCAATGCATGATCTTCCACGAGCTTAAACCGAAACCTTTTAAGCAAAGGTACCGTCCGTACAACCTGATAAGGTAAAAAGGATCAGAAGTGCTCAACTCTACAACCGATTTCAGTAACCATCCGTGACCCTGAAAAGAAGTCCGCCGTCTGATAACGAACCTCAGATGCCGAAGTTGCCAGGCCCGATGAGCAGACCGAAACTTCGCCCCAGATCTCAAAGCAATGACGGAAAATAAGGCAAAGCGACATGCATCACTAGTGTGACGACCTTTTCTCGGTGGCGGTGTAACCTGATTATTTGAACTCTTAAAACTTTGCTCGGGCGCCAGTTACAATGGGTGTTACAAGGTTGTAACGCCTTGGTTGAATCGCGCACTTACGGTATTACCTGAGTAGCTTTTAAACAGCTGGAGAAGAGTTCTGTCTAATCTGAGCTGGTAGCGATTAGTATGTAAAAGTTTTTCTCACAACAGATACTGACACTGTACGGGTATAGCAGTAAAACACACAAAGTCTATATACAACTTTATTACAATATGTACAGGTTCATTGGAAAATCACAATTATAAGAGCAGTATCAACACAATGGTACAGTGTCAGGAGAGTTCAATCAAATACGATAACTTGAATTGTCAAAATGTTAAGACAAATGTATACACAATGTTCAACACCGTGTCTACGGTGTGTAATCAAATGACTCAATAATTAAAACAGGTAAATACGAACAGTGATGACAATATGCGGTGAAATGGATGATTGAAGTGAACGGAGAATAAAGCGGTGCGGTTTATATGAATACAAATGAACAAAGTAAACAAAAAGAAATGTAAAATACAAGATGGTATGTAAGTGTAATCAACAATGTCTAAAATGAATACTAGCAAGCAAAATAAACAGACGGAAAAGTAAAGTAAGGAACGGCAAAGAATAGGGTGAGTATAGTAATAGTTAGCGGTGATAAATGTACGGAAAGGTGAAATAAAATGCAAACGGTGATTGGTTATTACAGTAAATGAATGAGAGCACACAGAGTAATATAGTAAGATGGTGAAGCAGTGAAAAGTGTTGTGTCCTTTTATCAAACTAACTTGTGACTGGATCAGAAATATTAAATCCACAAATCGGTATTTGAACTTGACAGATCTCGGAAATTCACTCTCAGCCACCGAGTCAAGCGATACACCTGACACAATGGACTAAAAGGTACTGAGACACCAACTCACGTCTGACTCAAACTCCCAAAGCGAGGAGCCCCAACGGTGGGTAGTCTGAGAACAGCACTCCAAGTAAGCGTCTCGCGGAAATGATATTGATCAGTCAAATAACAAACTCGAAAACGGACAGACGGTCCGATGTGCCCAATAAGAATGATCGTGGAGACCCACCTTTAGACCTCAAGTCAAGCTACAAACCTGACTCAATGGACTGAAATGCACCAAGGCACTAACTTACGTCTGACTCAAACTCCCAAAGCGAGGAGCCCCAACGGTGGGCAGTTTGAGAACAGCACACCAAGTAAGCACACTTAGGAATCGGTATGATCAATAAAATAAATAAACACGACGATAAACGGACGGTTCCGGGCGTTCAATAAGAATGATCGTGGGGACCCACCTTTAGACCTCAAGTCAAGCGATAAACCTGACCCAATGGACTGAAAGGCACTAAGGCACCAACTTACGTCTGACTCAAACTCCCAAAGCGAGGAGCCCAACGGTGGGTAGTTTGAGAACAGCACACTAAGTAAGTACCCTTAGGAATCCGTAGGATCAATAAAATAAATAAACACGACGATAAACGGACGGTTCCGGATATTCAATAAGAATGATCGTGGAGACCCACCTTTAGACCTCAAGTCAAGCGATAAACCTGACCCAATGGACTGAAAGGCACTAAGGCACCAACTTACGTCTGACTCAAACTCTCAACGCGAGGAGCCCCAACGGTGGGTAGTTTGAGAACAGCACACTAAGTAAGTACCCTTAGGAATCCGTGTGATCAATAAAAAAAAGGAACACGATGTCGGAAAGACGGTTCGGGATGCCCGGTAGAAGTGACCACGGATGTCCATCCTTAGACCTCAACGTCAAGTTGTGCACCTGACCCGATGGACTGAAGGGCACTAAGACACTCACTCACGTCTAACCTCAAATGCCCAAAGCGAGGAGCCCCAACGGTGAGCAGTTTGAGATCAGCACTCCAAGAAAGTATCCCACAGAATTAATTCGATCACTAAAATAATTTCTGACGCCCCCCTGTAGTCTCCCGACTCGCGGTATATGTTCCCGAAGAAAATCGTCTGAAATAAGTCACACTGGACCGGCTTGATCTCGACCCGCGGTCCCCGAGCAATGCAATCCTTATCGCCCCACGTGTAAAGATACGATCGGAATAATTTATTTATTATGAACGGATATATTCGGAATTTGGAAAAATATAACTGATCGGCACACAAGAGAGTTTAACAAACGGTAAATTAGACACAATCAAATAAATTTTCTTACCCTGGTTTTCACCACTATGAGCACTACGGAAAAACTTTGTTCTCTATCTCGGAACTATTGCACTTTAATCGCGGATTGAATTTTAAACGGATTTACGGTTGAAAAATAATTTAAAGGCAAACTGTAAAATCTATAAGACGCTGAAGCAGACTAAAAAAAGCTAACAAACTGAAGGAAACTCGGAATAAGACGGAATTAATTTTTCAGCGGCGTACGGGACTTATATCACCTCGGTTGGAGGAGGGAGACATGTGTCAAAATTTTCGGTCATTTTCCTCAGTGGGGCTCGAAGATGCCCCCTGATTGGTTGGTTTGAAATTCTCTGGTGTTCTAGAAAGTTCTAGAAGTTTCCAGAGACGGTAACAAAGAAGATTCGTTTCACCCTTTTTTGTGCTGTCCAACATCTGAAAAACCAAAACAACAACCGCAAAAAACTGCGGATCGCGACAATCGCGAACTGCAATTGTTGTACGGAATTTTTTCCACATAGGATGGATTTTAACTTTGATTCTTATTGAACGGCATTTATCAAGGTGAAACGAAAATTAACTGAAACTTGTTTCAATAGCCTTTAACAAGTAGACTTTTTTGAATTTAATATTTGAATGAAAACTTATAGTTTTCAAGGGTCAATATCAACTGTCATTTAATTTTTGAGGTTATAAAGATTTTGGAAAATGTTTTTTACCGCATTTCATTTGTCAAGGAAAGAAGAAGGTGTAAGTAAAATCTGTGGCATTATTGTTTCTATGCACAATTCTAACAAACATGCGTATGGACTTAAACCTGCTTATTTCCGTTATTGAAGTGAAGTGAACGTAACAAAACACATGGTGAGTTTTTGATGTATAATATAGAATAAATGCTACTGATGATTCTAAATCGAAAGATAGAAGATGAAACACTGTGTCTAGTATTGTTTTTAGGTTGTATTTCATTTTTTCACACTTTTCTCAAGTTTTTTACTTTGATCATTATATGCCAGTTGATATAATAATTTTGTCATTGAAGACGTAGTACGTCGAAGACATAAAAGTATATCGTAAGATATTAAATCAATATCGAAAGATATTATGTAAAGGTTATACAGAAAAATCTGTATTTAATTGTTGTTTCAATAGCCTTTAACAAGTAGATTTTTTTGAATTTAATAGACTGTATATGATCCTACCAACTGAGATCCTCCATTATGCTGACACCCAAATCATTGTGACTCGAGCAATGCGATAGTGTGACACCTTTAAATATGTTTCTCTGTCTAAGATTTTTGTTTGACAGGCAAATCAATATTGAATGTGTTTTAGTCCCACTAATTCCCAAGGTTGTCTTGATTTCACCATAGGTCACATGATGAACTTCCAATTCGCGAACAGCATCAATGTTTTCCAGAACAACAACTAATTTTGGACGACCTTCAAGAAATTCGTCTTGGTGCGAACTACGACCTCGATCGTAGTTGGTCCATCAATGCACTGTTGCTCATTTAAAGTGGTGGAAATAACCGTACGAAAATGTTAACGATTGAATGCCATTTTAGACCGAGATTAATATTTTGAGTAACTGTAAACAGCACAAAACCCGCTCGTTAAAACGTTCTGAATACCTTCGCATAACTTTTCGATAGAGCTGTCAGTTGCTTTTTTAGGTTCCGAAACAATCAAAAAAATTCGTCAGTATGGAATATTATTCACTCTGCGGTCGCCACGCAGGTAATCTTCGAAACAAGCATTTTCACCTTCATTCTCATCGCAAGTTATTGTGTTGTTGTTTGTTCCCGAACGACAGGATGGGTCAACATCCCCTATGCTTGTGCAAGATTGACATACCAGAGAATTCACCAAATAAAAATTTCGTAAAACTGGCATTGAACATGAGAAAACGGGGATAACTTTCATCTCGGACTTGTACTTATTCAATTTCAATTTCACAATTGAAATTGTTGATCAGCAACTAACGCTATTCGCCAAACTGATTTACATTCATGGACCAATTTTAATAATTTCAGTCATAAGGATACGAGTTTGAAAATTATGACCTAATTTCAATAATTATTGAGATACTACGATCACTACCGACGAGAATAATGAGGATATTCATGAATAATACTGGGTGGTTGAAGATTCGACTGAACTTTAATATGGTATAATCATATCAATAATCAGCGGACTTTGGTGAAATTAAATTCTGTCTATAACTCGAAAAAGTGGAAAAATACCGAATTCATTGAATTGAAATTCGGTTTGAAGTGGTGAAGTAATGACGTAAAGGTGACAAAATTTCGAAAGGAAAAAAATACTCGCAGGTTGAAAGAAAATTGAAAACGTAAGGTCAGGTCAGTTTATTTACGTAATCATTGGACGAATGGTATCCGTTCATAAATTCGAACTTCGTAATTAAACCGAAAAACATACTCTACAAATAAATGTGATTCATTAATAATACAGATTTTTCTATAGGTAATACCTTAACATAAAATCTTTCGATATTGATATCTAACAATATTACCTGTATTGTCTTCGACGTACTACGTCTTGAATGACAAATTTTATGAACTGGAATATAATCATTGAAGTCAAAAACTAAGGAGAACGGTATTTTATCCTTCGATTTGGAATCATCAATAGCATCTATTCTGTATTATAAGTAAAAATCTCACAATGAATATTCACCAACACTCCATCACAAAAGAACTAAGTTGGTATAGACCTATCGACAAGCTTCTTAAATGCAGTAATTTTCATGGGAAACCTTTAGAACATCACATTTCAAACATATAATTTCACTATTTCATTCTTAAAAAAATGTTTGATCACCTAAAACTGAAAAATAAAATGGGGATCTGCATTTAAAGGGATTTGTCTTGAGTGCACGATATGGCAACGTCGAATTCATCTTTCTCGGAAAGAAAAGGACGTCAAATGTGTTACTTTGCTTAGGAAAACAGAGGGAGCTATGCTTCGATCTGGTAAGAGTAGAAGACAACCACCAAGGGATAGAAAACAAAGAGCACAGACTGTCATATTACTGACAAATCGCAAACAGAAATTGTTTGGATATATTGACGAAGAATACGTGTGTACCACAGGATAGGAATAAATATTGCATTATTCTATAGCAGAAAAAACTATTCTACTAAACATCTTTGTCACTTCGTGCATGCCTGGCCAATCCCAAACCCCAATTTTGAAATCTGATTTTGAATACTTTTTGAAGGTAATTTGTGAAAATGATGAATCAAACCCATAATAATTATGTTCAAATTTGCATTTGCATAATAACTCAAATTCAGGAAAAATCCCCATTGTGCATAGAACAATATTGTCAACAAGTTCTTCACCATCTTCTTCCTCTGATTATTGGAATGCAATAAAAAACACTTTCAAAAATCATAATAACTTCAAAATTCAAATGACAGTTGATGCTGACTATAATACTTCTATTTTATTTCAAACGTTTCTCTGGAACGTTTATTGTTGACGACGTACGGGTCTAATCGCCGATAGTAAACAAATATACATACATATAGGCAGGTTTAAAGTTTGATCACGAAAGCCGAGTTCGATACAGATCAAATCGAGATTTAAATCCAGTACAACAAAACATGACAGCTTGAGGGTTCGTGCGAAATTTCGTGGGAACCATGTGATTACTAGATCGTACAATATAAAATATTTGAAAAATAGTTTTGACATATTATTTTTCCATTGATCTAATCAAACGATCATCACGAAATTTTGAACTAATTTGATCAATCGCATTTGCGAACTAGTTATCGTGTTTCCCCATGGTTGGATCAGTATTTCTTGAAGAATTTCGTAAAAAACAACGATACCTAGGAAATGACCAAGAAATTAGACATTTTTTTGCTCATATCACTGAAGATTATAGTTTACGATCAAATTGAATTTTTATTATAGTTGCTGAATATCGAATCGAAGGTATGTGCCAAATTCAACGGAAATTCGATGAATAGTTCCCATAAAACATTTTTGAAATGAAATGATACCATCGTTACCAAATTCGGCAAAAGCTTGGGCATCGTTATTTTACAACTATCTACCTACCATTTCTTCTTGAGATATTGAAGTGATGACTTTCAGAGAGCCTAGGCATTTGGGATATTTCCTTACCAATATTTCCTGAAATAATTATCAGACCGAATGCCGTGTTCTGAAATAGTTAAGAAGTATGAGTTTAAAATTGGGAGAGATTATTGATAGTTAGACTTTTTTTTCATATATCCCTTTTTCGGTGAACTTCTCATACCTGGTTCCAAAATTTCTTTCGTGAAGCTTTTTTGTGAACTTCTTCGTATTATTTCTTTGTTGAATCAATCGTCATATTACCAAACAAATTTTCTACGTCCAATGATAGTAACACGTCACCTTCTGGGATAGTTAAATTCCTTGTGAATTCTGAGAACTGGAAGTATCAGCTACATAATATTCATTATCTTTCTTATATGCTGCCGTTAGTATCGAGGCTAAGTATTGGGCAATATTCCGAGATATTGCGAGGCTGATGTTGATCTGTGTTTCGAAACTTTCAATAATTTTATACAATATTAGTTAGAGTTATGCTGTCCTTCGAGGAGGCTCAATACTACATTCGAAAAGAAAAAATGGGCGACAGCGGAAATAATACAGAGTAAAAAACATCTGAGTATCCTCCATTGGCTTCACACTAATACTGGTTCTAGAGAAACCTATGAAAAATATAAAATGGCAAAATATCATCACAACTTGCTCATCAAATCCACCAAATACAAAGCTCATTGTTCGGCTATAGCTAATTCTGACAATAAAAGTAGAACGATCTGGAATATTGTAAACACCACAGTTGGTAAATCCGGAAAATTTAATGATCCCATTTCCATTGAAGCGGATGGAAATACATACACTGAACCAGATCAAATTTCTGAGGTATTTGCGGGTTATTTTTCCACGATAGCGGAGAAAAGATTGCACTCCTGTTACGGTGACGATTTATCCCATACTTGTACGGTAATTCCATCACTAGTTAGCAATTTCTTCTTTTACCCTGTTTCTCATTCTGAAATTGAAGAAACAATAAAACATCTAAAAAATAAAAAGAGTGTGGGAGTTGATCGCGTCTCAGTTAGAATCCTCAAGGAAATCGCTCCAGCGATCAGTCATCATTTCGCTCATTTAATTAATTTGTTCATCTCATCGGGAAAGTTTCCAAAAATTCTTGAAAATTCCGATTTTCAGGAACGGAAATATTCACGAAATAATGAACTACCGGCCGATATCAATTGTAAGCGTTTATTCAAAGGTTTTTGAGAACAATGTGTTCGCGAGAATGATTAATTATCTCAATAAGTTCAAGATACTAGACCCTGCTCAGCATGGTTTCAGAAATGGTCATTCTACCCAATCGGCTGCACTCGGACTCGTGGAATCTGTTCACGAATGCTTGGATAGTGATTTGCATGTGACTGGAATATTTTTTGACCTGTCTTGCGCCTTCGACGCTCTCAACTTCGATTTCATTCTTGATAAGTGTTATAATATGGGCTTCAGGGGCATATTCTTGGACTGGTTGCGCAGTTTCCTGAATGATAGAACCATATCAGTCAAAGTAGATGAATGCTTTCCAGGGGAGAGCAATATGGGACAGGAGGTTCCTCAGGGCTCTGTGCTGGGACCGCTTCTCTTCCTGCTATTCATAAATGACTTGCCTATCCACTTGGCTTATCTCCTCTTAATATTGTTTGCTGATGACACATCAGTGGTTGTTGCTGCGCAGAGTCGTGGGGAGCTCCAGCAGGCTTGTGAAAGCTTAATGGCAGAGTTTTTGAAGTGGTGTCGTTCGAACAACTTGATGGTTGATATCGAAAAAACGGTCTGTCTCTTTTTCGGCCTGAAGAAGCAAGATAGAGATCCCCTAAATTTAAGCTTTATGGATAAAATAATAACTTCAGCTTATACCACGAAATTCCTAGGAATCCATATTGACAGAAATCTAAGCTGGTTATCCCACATCGACATTTTATGCAAGAAAATTAACAGTGCTTTCTTTGCAATGATTAGGCTCAAAGACTCTTTGCCTCGTACCTCTCTCATTGAAATATATTATGGTCTTGTTTACAGTCACCTTGTATACAATATCTTGCTGTGGGGCAACAGCGTTACTGTTTCAAGAGCGTTCGTTGCACAGAAAAGAATTATTAGATTGATTTTCAACTTAAAACCTGGTTCGTCATGTAAACCAATATTTGTTTCTCATAAACTATTGTCGTTGCCTTGTATCTATATTTTGAAATGTCTTGTATATGCTAAAGAGAATGTAAATAAGTGGAAATCACTTTCGAGTAATCATGAATATGTAACCAGAAATTCGCAAACTCTTCTTATACCCAAACACAAAACACATAAATTTGAATGTTCTCCTCTTTATCAGAGTATTAAATTATTCAACCATTTACCATCCTCAGTGAAGTCACTGAGTATACATAAGTTCAAAAGGGAAATCAAGATGATGCTCTTATCGAAGTGTTTTTATTCGGTAGGGGAATATTTATCTGATTTTTTATATACCTAGAATTATCCTTATTTTGTATTTTCTTTTCATCTTGACTTGTCCTATACACTTTGTAGTGTCTGAAAGGATTAATAAAGTATTATTATTATTATTATTATTATTATTATTCATGGTGTATAAGCCTATCCCTGATATTATAGGTCTTAATGTTCTGTTTTCTTTATTTATTTATAGCTTTCCGTAAATTCTTGGTATTATAACTTTTACGTCCTTTTTCTTCTTCTTTGGTTTTTATGTTTTTTCAGACTGAAAAAAAAATAATTACATTAGGACCTGTAATATCAGGGATGGACTCACCTAACAAGAATATTGCTCAATACTTAGCCTCGATACTTACGACAGCATATAAGAAAAATAATGAATATTTTGTAGCTGATACTTTCCAGTTTTCAGAATTCACAAAGAATTTAACTAGTTTAGAAGGTGAAGTATTACTATCATTGGACGTAGAAAATTTGTTTGGTAATATGACGATTGATTTAATAAGGAAAGTAATGGAATACAAATGGGAAAGCATACAACCACATGCTGAAGATTTGAAAAAACGCTGCAAATTTTACACAAGGGCTTATTATTTTCTCAGTTAAATAACCCAATATACCATTGATATCTCAAAACACATATATATTATGCATAGCTCATTCTGGTTTCTCACAACACAGAAACCAATTCCATGAAATGATTCATGTGAACACTGAAATCTCAATGAATACACTTGTATAATTGAATAACATCCAACATGCAGAAGGCTTAATATAAACGCAAAATTTAAAATAATATTTTGAATGAGAAGAGACATTCCACAGTCGTTTCACCTCTTTGAAAATCTAACTATTTTCCACAATTATTAAATTTCGTGTCGGTATTGTACAACTGAAAATGAACTTCAAATCAGATAGGGTTTGCCCTTTTTGAGATATTAGGGAAATAACCTCAATAGTCAAAACGGTCTCGAAATTTTTTGCCAATATCTGCACAAATAAATATCGGTAAAAACTGAAATTTGAAACACTGTTTCTAAATGTTGACTCTGAAACCTGTACCAAAATTCATTGAACTTGGATGAATATGTATCCGAAAAAAAATGTTTAAAAAAAAATTCGATTTTTCCAATACAACTTTCACGAAATTTTGTATTGAATCGAGTGTCTATATTTCACAATTGGTCATGATGTTTCAATCCGAACGCTTTCCTATTTCTTGATACTAAGGATATAAACTCAATCTTTCAAACTAACACAAATACGTAAAAAAAATTCAAGACTTTCCGGTAATATCAAATGTGTAGATGTGATTTCTACTAAGATTCAACTTTGTTTCGAAAAATATTAATGAAATGAGAAAAATATCAACCTTCCTGTGCAATTGATCTGAAAAAAATTTTTTCCACAGTAGATATCCGATTCACTTGATTTACAAAGTATCCACCACACAAACTGAAAAACTAAAGTTATTTTCAATAATATTTCTGTAACAATTAAATATATCGTGAATCTCATCAGGTTGAATTCGAAAGAATAATTCTAGATTATAAATTTTGTTCGTTTATATCGTTGTCAGATACACTCAACCAAGAGGGTGTCAAATCCGAGGGTCTGTTTGATGTAAAGACGTGAAATTCAAACGAGTAGTTTGCCGACAACCAGATGATGATACAAGCGGAATATTTTTGTCTACGCTATATCCCTTGTCTTAGGTCACGACCCGGCACAGACCCCATTCAGAACAGGTAGATAGATCATCGGCTCCTTACTTCAGTCTAAGGCTCCAACCCTCAGTATTAGATTCTCGACAATCGACAATTGATGAGATTTGCGGTTTGATATTGATTTTTTTTGCATATTATATCCTCCAATTTGATTTATCATATAAATGCTCATTATTTTTTATATTCACGCTTATTTCAAACTGTCAGTACGAAAGATTTTGGATTTCGATTGAAACCAGTAACGGATATCCACGTGTTGACGATAATCGTACTACGCAAACCGAAATTGATGGAAACCTCCGATCAACCGAATTTTTTGGAAATCTGCATTATTTTAAATTACGCTACTTAATTCGCGTTCTGCATGTAAAAGTGTTATTCAGTTATAAAAGAGTATTTATTGAGATTTCAATGTTTCAAATGAATTTTTTCATGGAATTGGTTTTTGTGTTCTGAAAAACCAATGATTTATGAATAAAATGAAAGTTTTACTCAAGATATGAATGAGCTTCATGAAGAAATTTAATCTTAAATCCCGTTATCCGCAGGTTGATTTCTATAAATAATAATTTGATCCGATTTTCAGTAGTTATGTTCAAGATATTGGGAGAGAAAACCCAAAAATATTTGATCTGAACTACTTACGATTATGAAATTGTCAAGAACATCGATGGGGCATTTGCAAATTGTGTTTATGAAATAATAACGCATCCATTGAAAATTTCTCGATACGTGTTGAAAATTTGGTAATCAATATTTTCATCTACTTTTAGATGTATGATTCTGGATGAAAAGTAAACCGATTATTCCAGTGAATTTCAATCTTAGAACCGAATGCGATGATGTCATTTTCGACATTATTGGAAAGTTGAACCGTTTTTCTTTATAACTCAGGAACCACTGGTCGGAAATTATCCGGGAGAAATTTTTTTGGTTTAGTTTTGCAACAGTAATCAACGTTCAGAGTTTCATGAAAATTCGGTGGTAAATTTTCGAGAAATAATTTTTTTTCCCCCCAACCCCCCATTTTGAGCCCGTAAGGTACACTGATTCTGCTGAAAAGCTTGGAGGATCAATCCCGAGCGACACACGATTTTTCACTGATTTCGGTTCAGTACTTTCTGAGAAAAGTCCCGGACAACAGACGGGCGGATTTTTTTATCAGTTTATTCAAATCTACATACTCCAAAACGTAAACTGTGAAATTTTCAGGGGGGGTCAAAAATTTTTTTTGTTGGTCGACCACTAAAGGTTATCATTTCATTTTATTAAATAATAAACCAAGAGAAGAGTTTATAAAAATGTTAGAGTTTATATTAGAAAATAATGTCTGTGTTTACAAAGGAAGTTTCTACAAACGAATTAAAGGTTGTGCAATGGGCTCTCAGCTCAGCCCTATCCTAGCTCAATATTGCATGAACTATGTATTACACGGAAAAATTCCAAAACTAACCTACAAACTATCAGTAGTAAAAAAATTTGTGGATGATCTCCTCATAGCAACAGAAAAAGGAAAAATAGAAGAACCCATTGAAAAGTTTAATAACGGGGAGATTAATGTGAATTTAAAGTTCACGATTGGACTGGAAAATCAAGAGAATTGGGTACCATTCTTGGACACCAAGGTAGTTACGAAAGATACACAGGATATAATACTAGATTGCTCTAAAAAACCCTTAGCAACTTACAGAACAGTGCATTTAATGTCAGATGAAAATAAAAATCAACGCGATATACCAACCAAATGGAAAAAAGAATGAAGAAGATATGTCATAAGTCGTTATAGGTGGAAAACCTGAAAATTTTTAAGAAAATACTACAATAAAATGGTTACCCAAGTAAATTCATCAATACGACTAAGGATAAAAAAAGAATGAAGACGTATAAAATATTGTCTACAAAACACCACGTGGACAATTTGAGAAAAAAAAACTAAGACAAAGATCACATTTTTTGAAGAACAGAATCCTAGGACATAAAAGTGTCGTAAAGAATCATCCGGAACGATGTGCATCAGCAAAACACAGCTCAGCAGAAGACCATCAAATCAGCTATGACGAGGCAACAATACTGAGGTCAGAAAAAAACTATAAAAAACGACTATTCGTGGAAATATACCATATAAATAATGAACCAGATCCAGTGAATAAAAAAACTGATATTCACATTTGATCTCAGAACAATGAAGAAAACAAAAAGAGGTATACATGGGACCAGTGAATGGTAAGGAGGAAAAAGAGACCAAAAAACGAACAAGAAAGGGGAAGAAGAATGAGATGACAGAAGACGAACAATAATGGTGAATTATAGGTTATAAATCCAAAGGAGTAACTAACGGACGGACAGTAAACACAATAACTTCCGAAAGAAATAACTTAGAAACTCGATACTTGTAGAGAAGATTTGGACCTTAATTACGAAAGCCAAATTCGTGAATGGGTAAAATCCACCCAATGATTCCGCAGATATACCCATTCAAAATTTTATTTTCCCAATATTTCCAAAGATACAGATGAAATCGAATTGAAATCCGGTACTTTACCGAAAAATGCCAGTTAAAAGGTTCATACATAATTTAATGAGAATAATATGATGAGAAGATCACAGAACATTGAATATTGGAAGAAAAAAATTAGAAATATTTTTTTCAAATCGTTAAATGACATGATCATAACGAAATTTACCACAATATTGTCCTTCAGCATCTTTAAACTAGCTGCAAAGTTTCCTAACGATATCGAGTAGAAAAACACGAAATTATTCATATTTTCCTAATATCTCCAAAAGTAATATCCGTATCGAACTGAAATTTGGTACTCTGCTGAGAAATATTAAGCTCCAGGTATAACTGGAATTGTTCTCGAATATGAACGATAGTTTCAAGAAAAAATTGTTTTCGAAAATAATTTTGAAAAGAAATTTTTTGATATTTAGTGACCATAAGATTCCAACGAAATTTTGCTCAAAGCTGCGCGTCATTAAGCTCCAACTAACTGCCAAGTTTCAATCCAATCGCTTCAGTAGTTTCTGAAATATTTCCATAATATAATAATATATTGAATAATTTCAAATTGCTAAGACTCCGAAACTATTTTGCCGATTTGTCCCATTAACCAACTTAACCGCAGCATTCGGATGCGCAACCTACTCTGGAAGTTTCAGGGGCCTAGGATTTTCCGTACGACCGTAATCGTGCAAACGGACGGCCGGCCGGACAGAATCGATTTTGACGCCGGATTCTTCATAAGTGAGTCCAACCAAATTATTTGAGATCATTTTCGGTTCAAAATTCGAAAATTACAGGCATTTGGACGGAACGATAGCACGCTGTTTCCCTAGAACATGCGCGCAAAAAGGGATCATGTTTCCATTCATTTCTCTAGTCTAGTTTTAATTCATTGTCAATGTTGTAATAGTGTATTCACGAATCATTCTCAATAATGGTGTTACCTGATGATGATAATGATAATATAGCAGAAGGCTTGAGATATGAAAGTATTGAAAAAAAATTCTGCAAGTTTTCTCGTTTTGTTCGATGATGTTAGATTAAGGTTGTGAAGATTTTGTTGATGGTTTACATTGTTTCAATATTGTTCATTAGTAATCGATAGAATCTTGACTAAACTGGGCTTAATTATGGAAAAGGTGAATCAAACCCAATTTATTCACCTACCCCATAAATAAAGTCCAATATAGCTATGATTCAACCCCTTTGTATTGGAAATAGACATGAACAATTCTAGGCCTAATTGTTCATTAGGCAACTTTTTCTCTAGAAACTGCTCTTGACAAATAGTTTCAATCCTGTAATACGTATAGTCACTTTCTAAAATTAACAATTTTATTTGATTTTTAATAGCTCAAAATATTGGGAGTATTACCCTAGAAAACACCTAAAAAAAATTAAATACTGATTGATAGAGAACAATCTGATAACAATTTGCAAATCATTAAAGCAAATTCAAATTGTTTATGTAAGTTGAATCATTTATGCTATGATTTGATTATTTGTCATAACTTAAGCGTGAAAGATCGACTAAGAAGATTTTCCGATTTATGATTTATCTGCTCATTTTTGAGGCGACATATGAATTATGTGTATGTGTCCAGATTATTGAATGAGAAAGACGCATAACATCATATCTTTTTTCGTGAGTGCTTCGGATGATTTGATAAAATGATTCCGCCTACCATATGGGATGAAAATTTGTATAACATAATAGTGATGATAGTATACTCACCATGGCCTTGAGTAAGATGTTTCAACTTCCTTAGATTTCAAGCGTTTTTCCTCACCAGTATCAGATCGAGGAAAACGAACTGAATCAGAAAGAAACTGACACTGAAGTGACCCATAGATAAATTCATCAAAAACTGTAAGGAATGATTCCGCGGTATAGCCCAATATGATTCAATTCGTTGATTTGCATTATTTTTACCATAAACGAATAGGATCTGATTGAAAAAATCTGGTTCACTAAAGAAGTTTCGTATCTGGACAGCCTTTTAACTTACTGACTGTGCAACAAAAAATTGGGTCCTTCCTTGAAGTACTGACTTTTTCGCAGTGTGACACACTGGGTCACTGAGTCAAATATATGGAGGGCCAAACGTACACTTGCTTGCGAGACAATTGAACCAGCTTGTAAACACTTAAAGTGCATCCATTTACATTCGACCAACTATCCACATGTGTTTTCATCATCACTAATGAAATTAACAGCTTACCATAATCCATATAATTTAGTCGTTTGAACAAATAAAGTAATATCAAACGCCGCTTCAAAGTTTTCTTACTTTTGGAAATATCATCGCGATATGCAAGAAACAATTATAGTTTTGTATCAGTTAATACCATTGAAAAGTAACCACGGATGAGTTAATCATCTCTTATTCACTAACTGTATGTCACAAGTTCTTCAATTTATTCCCGAAATGTTATTAGACTTATAGTGTGAAATATCCATTGATGTATCTATGGTAGATGATTCCCCAATATAAGGGGCCTATAGCGGTCTTCGTTCATCTGAGGATTTGAAATATTGTATCGAATTCATCCACTTCAACAAAAACGGAAAAAAGGGCGGAGTCGAAACACGAAATTCAAATTTCCGAAAAATCGAATAAAAACATTTCGCTCCGCTCTCAAAACTCACTCACTCCAACCCATCTGCATTCACCGCTAAGAAGATATTCTATCTATACGCTGCATTCCTGACCGACATCTGCATTTCATCTTTATCCTTGTCAAGACGAAGAAATTCAACAAGATCCAACGCACCAACATCTGGCTTTTTACCCCCCTCGAAGACGGGAGCCCGGCGCCAGCGAAGAAACTACCTGCCGCCTCTCCAGAAGATTTACAATAAGAGTTGTTCGCCTGCGTCTTTCAACAAAAAGAATTTTTATTGCATTTCGAATTCACTTTTGTTGTAACACTCTACAGAAAAATAAACAGGCTAATCCCTTTTCTTTATTGCGTGTTTGATTTCACAGGACACACGCCCCACAAATTGGTGACCCCCGACGACCGCAATAAGGAATTCCAGTGGCGTAGACGACATCAGGGCCGACCCGAATTCTTGAAGGAAGGAAGAACGTACTTCAGCAAAAAAAATGCAGAGCGACGAAGCACAAATCTCCAGAGTCGCAGTCCGGATGCCAGAATTCATTTCCGCCGACCCGGAACTATGGTTCGCAATAGTAGAAGGAATCTTCACCAGTGTCGGCGTGACTTCGGACAAACTAAGTTCGCACACGTAGTAGGGGCCATACCGGCGAAGTTCGCAACTGAAGTTAAGGACGTCATCCTGAAGCCACCACCGTCAGAGGCCTACTTCACAATCAAGACGGAGCTGATCCGACGGCTGTGCACATCCCAGGAAGAGAAGACACGCCGCCTCCTCGAACGGGAAGAAATTGGGGACCGCAAACCATCACAGTTCCTCCGACATCTGAGGGGCCTAGCCGATGCCAACGTACCCGACGCTTTGATGAAGACCCTATGGTTGAGCCGACTACCCAGACAGATCCAAGTAGCCCTCACCATCGTTAAGGACAGGAACTAGAGGACTTGGCAGCCCACGCAGACGACATCGCCGAAGCCTCCAAACCACCCGCATTGATGAACATCCACATGGCGCAGCTCACCCTGGGACTGAACCAAGAGATCGCAGCACTCCGAGCAGAAGTGGCAGCCCTCAGGAGACGACCCACACAATAGCGACACCGGGAACGTTCCAGGTCCCGAAGCCACAGCAGACAACGCACCAATGGATTCTGCTGGTACCACCTACAATTTTGAAGCAACTCCAGGAAGTGCACACAACCCTGTTCCTTCCAGTCGGGAAACGACAGGAGCAATCACTAATGACGGCTAGCGATCCCAGCCCAGCACCGCGCCGTCTCTTCATCACCGACCGGGAATCCAAGAGGCAGTTCCTGATAGACACCGGTGCCGATCTCTGCGTATTTCCTTGCAGTGCAACTTCTGGAAGACGAGAGAAGTCCGAATACACCCTCTCAGTAGCCAATGGTACAAACATCGCAACATATGGTACAATCAACCTCTCGCTCAACTTGGGACTACGTCGCAATTTCACATGGAGATTCGTCGTAGCAGATGTCTCCAAGCCAATCATTGGAGTCGATTTCCTCAGCTTCTACAATCTACTGGTGGACGTGAGAAACCAATGCCTCCTGGACGGAACCACTAAGCTCACCACCAGAGGAGAAGCCACACAATGCAACATCCCGGACATCAAAACAATCAGCGGTCCATCCAAGTACCACGACCTCCTCATGGAATTTCCCAACATAACGAGACCTGAGGGAGTCCCGATGAACATCAAGCACCATACAAGGCATCACATTCAAACAACCCCTGGTCCATCACTTTCATCCAGACCACGACGCCTGGCACCAGAAAAACTCAAAGCAGCGAAGAAAGAATTTGAAGCCATAATCAATCTAGGAATTGCACGTCCATCTAAAAGTCCATGGTCATCCCCACTACACCTAGCACCGAAAAAGTCAACCGACAGTTGAAGAGCCTGCAGAGATTACCGAGCTCTCAACGCCCGCACAATACCAGATCGATATCCAGTCAGGCACATTCAAGGCTTTGCCCACATCCTGCAAGGAAAGAGCATCTTCACCACACTGGACCTTGTTACAATCAGATACCAGTTGCTGAAGAGGATGTTTCCAAAACAGCCATCACGACACCCTTCGGAATGTTCGAATTTCCATTCATGTCTTTCGGACTTAGGAACGCTGCTCAAACCTTCCAACGCTTCATCGACGAAGTACTACGAGGTCTTGACTTCTGCTTCAGCTACATCGATGACGTACTAATCGCCTCAGAATCCGAAGAAGAATACTTGGAACACCTCAGAATCGTCTTCTCAAGATTCCAGGAACACTCGATGACACTAAACCCAATCAAGTGTGTTTTCGGCCAGCCTGAAGTCAAATTCCTAGGCTACCTCATTTCCGCTGAAGACACTCGCCCACCACCAGATAGAGTTACCGACATTTTGGAGTATCCGCAACCAACCACAGCCAAGGAACTCCGCCGATTTCTAGGTATGATAAACTTCTATCGTCGTTTCATACCCAGAATATCAGACACTCAATCACCCCTCAACGACCTACTGGTACCAAAGCTCAAAGGGAAGGCCAAAATCAACTGGACTCCAAAAGCTTCAGCGGCATTCAAAGAGTGCAAAAAGAAACTGGCTACAGCAACTCTCCTCTCACACCCCAAGGACGATGCACCCCTAGCCATAGTGAGTGATGCTTCGGATACAGCATTTGGTGCAACTCTGCAACAACTTAACAATCAATAATGGCAACCACTAGCTTTCTTCTCGAAGAGTTTATCAGGAGCAGAAACTCGCTATGGAGCTTATGATCGAGAACTCCTTGCCATCTACCTCGCCATCAAGCATTTCCGACATATGGTAGAAGCAAGAAATTTCACCATCTTCACGGACCACAAACCTCTGACGTTTGCTTTCGAACAGAAGCCAGAAAAGTGCTCACCTCGACAGTTCCGCCTCCTCGACTTCATCTAGCAGTTCACCACTGATATACGCTATGTACCAGGTGATCAAAACGTCGTTGCCGATGCCCTGTCATGAGTCGATGAACTCTCAACCACCCTCGACTACGCAGCTTTGGAAAACTCCCAGCAAAACGACGACGAGTTGGAGAAACTTCTACATGGCAACACGGGACTTCAACTGAAAATGGTCAAGCCGCTTGGATCAACCGTCGCAGTGTATTGCGATACCTCCACACCACTTGCTAGACCCTTCATCAAGAAGCCATTTCGGAGATCTGTTTTTGATATCGTCCATCGTCTATCACAACCAGACAACCAGCCTGAAGAACGGTCATATCAACCTAGACAACAGGACCTCCGTCATCAGGAAAGGCGAACTCGCTCTGGAAGAAAAGTTCATTTTCCGGACCGACTTCAAGCAAGATTTTCGTGACTTCATCACTGGCAGGGGAGTGTGTAGCGAATTCATCCACTTCAACAAAAACGGAAAAAAGGGCTGAGTCGAAACACGAAATTCAAATCTCCGAAAAATCAAATAAATACATTTCGCTCCGCTCTCAAAACTCACTCACTCCGACCCATCTGCATTCACCGCTAAGAAGATATTCTATCTATACGCTGCATTCCTGACCGACATCTGCATTTCATCTTTATCCGTGTCAAGACGAAGAAATTCAACAAGATCCAATACACCAACATCTGGCTTTTTACACCCCTCGAAGACGGAAGCAAAAAGAATTTTTATTGTCTTTCGAATTCACTTTTGTTGTAACACTCGACAGAAAAATAAACAGGCTAATCCCTTTTCTGTATTGCGTGTTTGATTTCACAGGACACACGACCCCACAATATAATTACTTGGAAGACCGGACCTGGTCGAAAGATCCACCCGGTCAGAGAGCATATGTAGGTAATATTAATCACTGCTTTTTGCTGGTTTTCTGTCTGTTACGTTATGTATTTGGATTTAAGAGATTAATGTAAATTAGACTTGATTATTATGTATTTAACAGTGACCGTTAACAAGCGTGTGTTTCTTGCTACAAATCTACTATCAATGTTTCTAACCTAAATTGGTTGGTCACCGAATCTCAACATCAATGGTGCCAACCCTAACATCCCCTTTTCTTAAAGATCTAGTCTCTTGGGAGGTTTACTGTACCTTCCTGAGGAAGTTACCTTATCCTTATTAACAAAATTTGTTTCTATCTCAGTTGCACTCGAAGTTTCAATATCAGTTGCACTCGAAGTTTCAACAAGAGAGATTTCTGTTTCACTTATCACTTCACTGTCACCTTCGTTGTCTTCATTTAAAGTGTCAGTATCGCTTATGTCTAAATAGTATTTAACATTATTTTCTTCTTGTTCTGGAGATACATTGTTTCCAGTGTTTACATCATAGGATTGATTACAAGTTTTTATAAATCTTCTATTTCTTATGAATATTCTACCATCATCCAGTTTGACTTTAAATGTTCTATTTTTAAGTTCTTCCGCAACAACAGCTGGCAACCACAACCCTTTGGGTTTCAATTGGACATACACATTCATCCCTGTTCGTAAAGGTTTAAGGATTTTAGCTTTTTTATTATAGTATCTTTCAGTATTTTGTTTATTTTTATCAAGATACTCATCAAAATTGGATAACCGTACTTCACAAGGTTTGAAGTTGCTGCTGCGCTCTGGAAGAAGTGTTCTTAATTTTCTTGACATCAGAACTTCAGCAGGTGATAGATTTCCATCTATTTTCAGGTTACGATATAACAACATAGCAATGTTAATATCTTTGTTTTGTTCCAACGTTTTCTTAAGTATATTTTTTGCCGTTTGAACACTTCTTTCGGCCATACCATTAGACTGTGCATAAGTAGGAGAGCTTGTTATGTGATTGAACTCCCATTCTCTAGCAAACTTAGCAAAATCATGTGAGCTGAATTGAGGACCTCCATCTGACACAACAGTCAATGGTATTCCGTGTCTAGCAAACATATTCTTCAGACAGTCAATTATGTTTAGGCTTGTGCTATCATTAGTTACATCAGCTAACTCAATATATTTCGAATAATAATCAACTACTAACAAATATTTTCTACCCTTTAAATCAAACAAATCACATCCCACTTTGTTCCAAGGTAATTTAGGTATGGTATGTTGAATTATTGGTTCTGGTTGTTGTGATTTAGAATACTTTATACAGATAGGGCAATTTGAAATTTTTTGCTTAATATCATTACTCATACCGATCCAAAAAACAGAACCTTTGGCTAATGACAAACATTTGTTCACTCCTAAATGGTTATAGTGTATCCTATTGTATACTTCTTTTTGTAAGGTTTTTGGTACAACAATTAGATCATGCTTGAATTTGGCATACTTTTTGATTATTTCAGGTAATTTCTTGTCATGTTTTGGCCACCCTTCCAAGATAACCTTTTTTAACAATTGCAGTTCTGAGTCAGCCTCTGTGTGCTGTTGGAAAATTTTCAATTTTTCTTTTGTTATATTTATTTCTGATACTATCATGCAAACATGATCTGTGATGTCCTTGTCATATACCATATTTTCTTTATCTTGAATGTAAGCACGTGACAAGGCATCAGCTATTATAAGTTCTTTGCCTTTTTTGTAACGCACATCAATGTCATATTTTGAATTTGTAAAAGCATCCTCTGTAATCGGGCTGGGCACTTGTTTAAAGGTTTCTTGAAAATGTTAATCAGTGGCAAGTGATCAGTCTCAACCACAACTCTTTTTCCAAAAATGAATTGATGAAATTTATCTAAACCCACCACGATTGCCAGAAGTTCCTTCTCTATTTGTGCATACCTTGTTTGTGTTTCAGTGAATGCCATGGATGCATAAGCACATGGTAAATTATTTTGTAAAAGAACTGCTCCGCATCCACTTTTTGATGCATCCACTGAAACTACAGTATCCAAGTTTACACTATAATACTGTAACACCGGTTTGCTCATTAGCACTTTTTTAATTTGGTCAAATGCCTCCTGGTGCTCTGATTCCCATACAAATTCATTTTCTTTCTTCAACAATTGTCTCAGAGGGAGTGTTCTATCTGAAAAGTTTTTTATAAATTTACTGATATATGTCAGAGCACCAAGCAGCCTTTGAACATCTTCCTTATTCTCAGGTCTGGGCATCTCTTCAATGGCTTTTAGCTTTGAGGTGTCTAGACTGACACCTGAGCTACTTATTATATGTCCCATATATTTAATTTGTGATTGTCCAAATTTACATTTTTGAAAATTAAATTTGACATTATTTATTTTTGCTAAATCCAAAACTTTCCTTAATCTTTCATCATGCTCTTCTTTTGTACAACCCCATATAAGCAAATCATCGATATAAGTTTCTATACCCTCCATATCGAAAATTTCTCGGAATCTTGCTTGAAATACCTCAGGGGCTGACTTGATTCCATATGGAAGACGGAGAAATCTATATCTTCCATAAGGAGTTCCAAACGTGCACAACTTTGCACTCTCTTCATCTAGTTGAATTTGGTAAAAACCTTGAGCAGCATCTAATGTACTGAAATATCTTGCATTTGCTAATTTACTTGTAATCTGTTCAAGGGTTGGAATCTTATAGAATTCTCTTTTAATTACTTGATTTAAATCACGAGGGTCAAGACATATGCGAAGTTTACCATTCGGTTTTTTGACTAAAACTAGTGCATTTACCCAGTCAGAAGCACCTTGTACTTTCTCAATTATTTTTAATTTTTCAAGTTCCTCTAAAGTTTCTTTTAAACTATCCATTAAAGGCAGAGCCACTTTACGAGTGGCGTGTATGACTGGTTTTGCATTTGGGACAATGTTTATATGATATGGTTTTTCTATACAACCTACACCTGAGAATAAGTTTCGGTACTTAGTAGTTAATTCATTATAATCTCTTGCATTTGAGACTATGTCATCGATTTTTGTAATTAAATTTAGAAGAATGCTAGATTCTAGACCTAAGATTGCCTCGGTATCTGAGTCTAGAATGAAAAAGTTCAAATTGTATACATTATTATTTCTTTTGCACTGAATTTTGGATGTGCCAATAACTTTCAATTTATCACCAGTATATGCCTAAAGGATTGTATTAGATTTAATAATTTGTTTTCTGGAAAACCCTAATGATAAGAACAATTGCAGTGACATAACATCTGCCATAGCCCCAGTATCAATCTTAAAACTAGCTACCTTGTTATTTATGTATAGGTCAGTCTTCCACACTATTGAATTTATGGACTTCGGTTGTTCTATACTTCCCAGATATACGATTTGTTCCAGCTGACTTTCTTCTTTCACCTCGTCTACCTTCTTTGTGGATTGCTTCTTCTTCTTGAAACAAACTACAGCAAAATGATTGGGTAGCTTACAGAAACTGCATGTTTTTCCATATGCTGGACATTGGTTCACAGGGTGTTCGCTCTTCCCACATTTTCTGCAATTTTTAATTGACTGCAAGCCTTTAGTTTGAAATTTGTTCCTGTTTATAGCTGCGATTTCTTCTGGAGCCACTTTGCTGATAGCCTCACTGTGTACTTTAGACATCTCGATAACTTGACATAGTTCCACAGCTTTGTTGAGGGAGAGACTGTCATCTTGTAATAATCTCTCTCGTACTACAGAATTCCTTATTCCACATGTTATCATTGTGACAACTAAACTGTCCTGTAGTGCTTCCAATTTGCATCTACTGGCTCTCTTTTTCAGTTCAACTATGAACTGGTCTGTAGATTGGCCATCTTCTTGACGGTAGGAAAAGAATTTGTACCTTTCATAGGCAATGTTTTCCTTACCTATGAAGTGTTCTTCGAATTTATTTATTAATATTCTCACGTTGTTCTTCTCGTCTTCCGTGAATTTGAACGTGGAATATAATTTGAATCCATCATCTCCAATGTAGTGTAGTAATTGTGCACACTGCGTAGCTTGTGATTTTTTATTTATTTCTGAAGCAATTAGGTAATTTTCGAACCTGGCTCTCCACAGCTTCCAATTTTCTGCGAGATTTCCTCTGGTTGATAACGGCGTGATACCTCGATTATCGCCCATCGTGGTTTATTTTCTTGGAAAATACGTATTTAAATGTACTGTATATTTATTTAATACAATACCGACTGCGCCATGTTACGTTATGTATTTGGATTTAAGAGATTAATGTAAATTAGACTTGATTATTATTTATTTAACAGTGACCGTTAACAAGCGTGTGTTTCTTGCTACAAATCTACTATCTATGTTTCTAACCTAAATTGGTTGGTCACCGAATCTCAACATCAATGGTGCCAACCCTAACACTGTCCTTCTCTTTGTTTCAGATATTATGTAGAGATAGTTTGTTAAAATCAATTCAAGATGACGTATCGAATTTCTGATGAAAAAGATGCCATCCATGTTCTTCAATCAAATTCCTTCACTTACAAGGGGAGGCAGATGCATGCATTTTAGAAACAATTTGCCAACAGTTCAGGTGATATTAATTACCCTTCAATGGTGCCGAAGTGTTTCTGTTTCATAATGCATATAATGTGATGAATCAGTTCATCTTGGTTCCACATCACCTGTACACTCAAATTAACTTCTGTATAGTATAGTTGTTGATGCTTTTCGAAGAATGCCATTGGTATTTTCATTCTTCAGAATGCTCGATGCCCCATATGTGGTGTTCCAATTCAATATACAATTCCACTGAGAATTCGAGAATCTTTGTGGAATAGCTGCCAGTTTTTGGTGATGTGTGCAATCTTAATGTTCACAAAACCAGTTCACTTCAGTGCTTTTTAGAATCTTTGAAATTAATAAATCGAAAAGGACAATTTTTATCATATTTTTATTGAACAAAAACTTCAATTCAATAAGTGAGAAATTTTATGAACAGTCATTTATTATCTACCAAATCATTTATATTAAATTCAATATATATTTATTTTTCCTGAATTCACTATCACATTATTTCTTCGTGGAATTGAAATATATTAACAGTATATTCCGAAGAAAAAGTCGAAAAATCAACGTAACAAATTGAATAGAGTTTTGTTTTCTCAGTGCTTGAAGGTAATTATCTTCATAACAGGACACAAGACATAAATGGTTATATATATATTCAAATAAGTATATTGAAAAGGGTAAATATGTTTTTTCCAGAAATGTCATATAAGCCATTCATTCTTATGGTGACTGTCAAAATGCCATGAAAGTTTGACACAGCGCACTCTTTATATTAATGATAATCATCTTCAGACAATTACATAAGTAACCCAACCAAACCATAAAAATATGATAGAATCAGCTCACGTTTAAACAAAAAAGCTCGGTAAATCAATTTAGTTTGATTTGACAATTGATATTTATAAAATAGAATTTTAGCATTGGTGTGGAAGTGAAGCAACAATCGTACAAAAATATTGACTGGCTAACTTCCAGGCAATCAACACAATATTACATTTTTGAAAACTGATATTAAAGGCAAATAATTATCTGCTGATATCAAGATGATTTATTTTCTATATTACCAGCTCAACAAATGCTGCATCTCTGAAATACGTGATATTATAATATGTATGAAACACCTCTTCTCGATGATTCTTACGAAAGATACTTTCTTATCTTCTTGATTTCTTCCTGACTTTTTTTGCTTGATGGTTGGATTTTCATTAGAATATTGAAATCCAACCATTGCCATCCGGTTCTTCCATACACAGGAAATTATGCTGATTTACGCTTTTTTGTTAAGCAGCTTCATCAAGTTTCACTACTCTGAACAAATTGGATCACAGAAGCATAAAACTCTTCTGAACAGTAGGTACCATTGAGTTTTTTGATACGACATGGTTTTGCATCGATTAAACGCAAATTGCATTCAAACTATAATTTTATAGTCAGTGCTGTTAAGTTTCTGCGATGAGTCAACATAATAGTTCATTTATACCTCCTTACATTTCGATATGCTCGTTCTAGGAAATCAGCAGAACATTATCGTTTTGACCAGAAGACTCTTATTGTGGAATTTTAGTTTCAAATTGTCTTCAACAATCAGGTTAGACTCATGACAGTCACTTTCAAATTAAATGCTGTGTGGCCATCTACTTCAACTATAGCCTTAGATTTATATTAGTTAGGCTTGAAATACAAAATCCATACTGGGAATTTAGAATCCAGGTTCGAAGCCTGAAAACAATCTCGAGTCTTCTTCAGGCCAAAGGTTTTGGAGTTGTGGCTATCTGATATTATGATTTTTCAATAACAGAAACCAAGCCACCCTATCGAATTGAAACTTGGTACATATTTTCAAGGAACCGGCACGAAAGCTCATGATTTCATGAAGGTAGAAAAAAAGACATGTCAGAATTCATTTTTTGAATTCTGCTTAAACTATCTATGGACCTTCAATCCCTGATTCTTGTAACAAGTTCAAGGCTTCACTTCGATCATATTTGAATTTTCGAAGTATTGGTTCAACAATATTTAGATGCTCCAGTTTGATGAATTTCTTTTTGAAAAAGAGTAACTTGCCAAAACAATTCATAATTGCGATATGCATAGAAAAAATCACTCAAAGCGGGTAGGTTTTTCAGGAAGGAAATACGAATCGGGACGACCAACATACAATGTGAAGTAACAAAAGGGACCGTTCTTTTCCAACATAAAGACCCCATTCTCCGCCTGTCAGGGACTTTTACGAAGGGTTGGGAACTCACAAACAACCTATAACGTTATCCATGAATTACATTTCAGAATAATCGCTGATGAAACAAATAAATCATTAATAGAAATAAGTTTTTCTGTTTTGATAACGCCTTACTTTCGTTGTATGATGATATCGAATGGGTTTAGTATTGAATGTTCTTTCACAATCCTGAGGAGTAATATATTCCAGAATTTTATCTATGCAAGGTCCAGGTAGGGTATATTCAAAAATGTTAGTAAGCAAGATCAACATTTTGGCCAAGTTCAACACTTTATGACCTGCCTCTATTAATTCATCTTCACAGAGACGTCTCCTCTTAACTATCACTTCACTAATTGCATCTGCTACATTTTTATCTGTTGCACTTTTAACTAATCTTCTATAATTTGTAACTAGGTCTCTGAAAGTGAGGTGGGTACCAGGAATTTTTTCATTGAGTTTAGAAAGTTCATCCGCACACTTTCTAGCAATTTTTCGAAATTTTGGATGTTTCTCGAAAGAATACAACATAGGATCATTTTCTTGATACCTTCCTAATAACCTTGGAGTTATAAACTTGATGAGAATCTCAGCTATATCCATTCTGTTGCTCCTTAGAGCTGTGTCCACAACAGTTTCACCATAACCACTCAAAGCAAACACGTTCGCGCCCCGACGCAACAAATTGACAACGAAATTCTTACAGTTGTTTTTGAATTTCTTATCGTATTTTCCGAACTTAAAACTATAGGAAATTTTATGCAGAGGTGTTAAACCGTTGAAATCTGGTTTGTTAACATCACACCTACTTTTTAACAATATCTGAAAAGTTTCAAAATTAAAATAGTGCTGTTGCGCGATGCGATTCAGAGGAGTGTCTCCTTGGTCATTTTGCTCATCGACATCGGCATCGAAGTTGATAAGAGTTCTGATGACAGTTTCAGAATTGTTTGAAACTGCCGCCATGTGTAGAGCTGTATTTCCGTCCGACATTTTTGCGTTAACATCGCAACCATATTCCAGAAGAAGCGGCACCATTGCATAATTATGGGTGTCCATTGCCACGTGAACGAGGGTCATGTTGTTTGGGTACATTTGATGGACGTTCGCTTTCCTGTCCAGGCAGTATTTTGCCAATTCTTTTTCACACTGGGTGACAGCATAATGCAACGGTGTGTATCCGTCGAAATATGTGTCAATGTCTTCTATATACTCTGCAAATATTCTCATGACTTCCGCATCTGAAAGAAAAACGGAGTGAATCATGTGTGTGAAACCAATAAAAAAAACGTCGTCAATGATATATGTTAATTTCTCCATAAAGGATGTTTTTTTTAGAGGTATAAAACCTTGAAATAGAATAAAACAAGGATAAATTTTTAAATCTAACGTGAAATTGACTTTATTCGACAGATAAGCTTTTGGCATTACAATTTAAATATAATTTATGGTAAATGACCTCCACGGCTAGCTCGGATGTAATCTAATCTGGTAGTCCAATTTTCAATCACTTTTTGCATCATTTGTGGCCGTATATCAGGAATAACGCGGCGAATGTTAGCCTCCAAGTGGTAGATCGTTTCGGGCTTATCGACGAAGACTAGCAACTCACCAGGCCAATTCACGGGCCCGGAACGTGAAATTATGCGGTTATCAAACGTTTCCTTCAGTAAATCAATTGTGGCTGGAGCTGTGTGATAAGTTGCGCCGTCTTGTTAAAACCACAGCTGCTGCACATCATGGTTGTTCAATTGAGGTACGGGAAAGTCAGTAATTATAAATAACATAATCACAAGGACGAACATCCGTCGATAAATCAACAAATATTCCCCCTTGATCAGAGCTAATCATCCAATCAACCAAAACACCTACACCGAAGAAGCGGATCCAAGTGGAATGACTACAGCTGTTTCATAGTTATTATTGATCGTCAGGTCAACTTAGTTTGGATAAACCGCAGAGAGTTCTCCCGATACTCGTTTCCTTTCAGAAGGACCGCTGCAGTATAACAACTACAGCGCGCCATCTGCCAGGAGCATCTTGCGAGTCTCACCTTTGAGTGCAGAATACTTTGATCGATGTGTATGACGTTCATCCTTTTGTCGCATCAGGTCGCTGTAACTGCGATATTGCAGCATTACAAAAAACCGTCACGACATTGGAAGCACTCGGTTCATGTGGATTCCCACAAGACAAAAACGTCCAACATCTAACAAAGACAGGAATTGGTTTCACGGAGAAGAAAGAGCTCCAGTAATAATAAATATCATAATCACAAGGACGAATATCCGTCGATAAATCAACAAATATTCCCCCTTGATCAGAGCTAATCATCCAATCAACCAAAACACCTACACCGAAGAAGCGGATCCAAGTAGAATGACTACAGCTGTTTCACAATTATTATTGATCGTCAGGTCAACTTAACTTGGATAAACCGCAGAGAGTTCTCCCGATACTTGTTTCCTTTCAGAAGGACCGCTGCAGTATAACAACTACAGCGCGCCATCTGCCAGGAGCATCTTGCGAGTCTCACCTTCGAGTGCAGAATACTTTGATCGATGTGTATGACGTTCATCCGTTTGTCCCATCAGGTCGCTGTAACGGAGACGGTTTTTTGTAATGCTGCAATATCGCAGTTACAGCGACCTGATGCGACAAAAGGATGAACGTCATACACATCGATCAAAGTATTCTGCACTCGAAGGTGAGACTCGCAAGATGCTCCTGGCAGATGGTGCGCTGTAGTTGTTATACTGCAGCGGTCCTTCTGAAAGGAAACAAGTATCGGGAGAACTCTCTGCGGTTTATCCAAGTTAAGTTGACCTGACGATCAATAATAATTGTGAAACAGCTGTAGTCATTCTACTCGGATCCGCTTCTTCGGTGTAGGTGTTTTGATTGATTGGATGATTAGCTCTGATCAAGGGGGAATATTTGTTGATTTATCGACGGATATTCGTCCTTGTGGTTATGTTATTTATTATTACTGGAGCTCTTTCTTCTCCGTGAAACCAATTCCTATCTTTGTTAGATGTTGGACGTTTTCGTCTTGTGGGAATCCACATGAACCGAGTGCTTCCAATGTCGTGACGGTTTTTTGTAATGCTGCAATATCGCAGTTACAGCGACCTGATGCGACAAAAGGATGAACGTCATACACATCGATCAAAGTATTCTGCACTCGAAGGTGAGACTCGCAAGATGCTCCTGGCAGATGGCGCGCTGTAGTTGTTATACTGCAGCGGTCCTTCTGAAAGGAAACAAGTATCGGAAGAACTCTCTGCGGTTTATCCAAGTTAAGTTGACCCGACGATCAATAATAATTGTGAAACAGCTGTAGTCATTCTACTTGGATCTGCTTCTTCGGTGTAGGTGTTTTGGTTGATTGGATGATTAGCTCTGATCAAGGGGGAATATTTGTTGATTTATCGACGGATATTCGTCCTTGTGATTATGTTATTTATTATTACTGGAGCTCTTTCTTCTCCGTGAAACCAATTCCGGTCAGTAATTATGTCTTTATAGCGTTCACCATTGAATGAAACGTTCTGGTCAGTATCGTCTTCAAATAAGTACGGACCAATGATTCGACCAGTCCATAAAACACACCAAACAGTCAGAGTAAACGTGGTGCGAAAACGGTCGATAGTTGGTCGAATCAATTGCTCTGATGGACGATTATGTTGACCGTGAAATGGACGTAGAGCGCGATACGTATTTCGAACAGAACCATTATTTTCAAAATAAATCTGCACAATTTGAAAGCTGTGTTCAGTAGTCAGTCTATTGATGCTAGAATTCTAGACCAAACTGAACACAAATCACTTGACAGCTGACAAAATGGCCGCCAGTTAAAACCGTGTTGCCAACTTAAAGTTCTATACCTCTGAAAAAACCTCCTTTATGTTTATTTATTCATTTATTTAATCATACGGACTTGTCATTTAACAATTGAAAAATTACAATGTTACAGAATATTATATGATATTAAAATATATGAAAAGAAAAACCATGTAGTGAAAATTGATGAAATAAAATCCCAGGACAAAGAATCATATTTCCACTGAAAAAAAAATTCCCACATAGATGTTAAATTTTGTTTAATCACTTTCAAAGTATTTTTCATAGAGAATACTGATGAAGGAAACGAATCAATATTCCTTGAATTAGCTTCTCTCAATGCTCTATCCAAAGGATTATTGAAAGTCTAATAGGTCTCTTGCATGTATTTTTTCATTGGAATCCATAAGAATAGGGAAAAACTTCAATCGCCGTCAAAACTTTCAATTTTAGAAGAGAAAACGATATTTTAAATTAGGCTCCAAATATTGGTTGTTTAAACACTAGGAACTTCGCACCTTCCGTGACGTACCACGATATATCTAATCTCTCCCTCTTCTCGTGTACTTTTCTCTCTAGCAAGCCAATAGGAGGCGTCAGCTGTATCGATCCGGGTATCGTGGAATAACGAGTGACGTAGGAGGCGATCTACCGCGTTTCACCCACTTTGGTTTTGCGTCCCGATTTGACGATTTTTAATACCGAATTATTCGAAATTCGCTAATTGTTGAAGTGTGAGATATCATTCATTATGATTTTTTATCGAAATGGAATGAGAAAAACATAAAGATATGATAATTCGTGTTACATGCAAGAGACCTATTGGTAGGTCAGAATCTGATCTTGAATTATTATTATTATTATTATTATTATTATCTTTATTTGAAGAAACTTGTACAATCAAATTACACAACAGCAATTTTATCATTCACATAGTCAATTATTATACTTGTTCTGCTCAAACAAGGATACAAATTTACTCCTAATTGCTTCATTTTCTAGAGAAAAGTTTAATTCGTCACCTGAACTCGGAGTTCGTGTGTGATCGAAATTCCAGTATTAAGCCAATTTGTGTAATAAATCTTTACCTACGCTGAATGAACAAATGAATGTCAAAGACCGATCATACAAAATCACAAACAAAAAAGAAGAGAAGAAAAGAAAAAAAACCGCAAAGTGAACTGATCCAGTGAAGCTGGAGAAGAAAAGTATTCTGCTCACAGTGAGTCACAAATAAAACAACCACCCAATGTATGAACGCTGAAAGGAGACGAGACCAGAACGCAAGAGACACGCTCCCTTCTTCATCATTTTTCTCTCATTCACTTACTGAAAAACTCTCAACAATGTTTCCCCATTCAAATGGATGTAATGTTTCAGTTTTAATGTAAAAGATCTGTAAAATGCAGCACGAATTATCTCTCTAGTCAGAAGATGATAAAGCCTCGGCGCGAAATAAAGTACACTCCTCTGAGTGAAGTTTGTCCTGCATAATGGTATCTCAGGGAAGTCGGCTTGTCTGGTTCGGTAATGAGGATCTTTTCGGACATTTCGTTTCCTCATCCACATAATTGACTGGTATATATAAGTTTTTCTAATAGACAACACATTTGCTTCCTTATAAAGAGAGTCAGTTGGATACAGGCGATTCTTTTTCAGAATTACCCTAAGGATATTATTCTGCGCTTTTTCTAATGAATTCAAAGCATTATTATAACAACCTCCCCATGCAATGACACAATATCTCAGAATGGACTCAACGAGAGCCTTATATGTACTGAGTAGGTGTTTTCTCTTCAGTATGTTTCTCAATATGTAGAATTTGTAAACTAGAAATCTAAGTTTTTTAGACAGAGAATTAATTTGCTCTTTCCAGTTTAAATGCTGATCGACCTCCACTCCAAGGTATTTCACAAATTTATTTTTATAGATAGTTCTCAACTTCTAGCGGATACTGTACAACAATTCAAAAATATCTTTTCAAGTAGGTATTCACAATCTATGAAAGTATTCAAAATTTTGAAAATGAACGTACAGTCGACATTTTTCTTCTCTGCTCCAATGATCTTAATCCAAGATTCATTTGCATACTTTCGTAACTGAAATCTGAAAGAGGTATGCTACACTCAAAAGCTACCCAACGTAAAATTTTTCTCGTACTCGCTCAACACTATGTAAATGTACATGGTAATGAGGCGACCACACTATCGCTGAATATTCCAACATGTTTCTTATACTTGCCGTATACACAAATATCATCGCCTGGGCATCATTAAAATTTTGCATATTTCGCTTTATTAATCCTTGAACAGGGCGTTCAAGACACTAGGACAATACAAAGACAATAGGGCATTGACCAAATATTGAGCATGAGCCACGAAATCAAATTTCCTGTCGAAATATACTCCCATGTCTTTCACTAAGGTGGCGCTATTTAGGTTATTATTCTGTATTTTGTAATTGAAAATGATTGGAGAATGTAATCAGTAGAATTTCATTATTTGGCATTTATCTATATTAAACTTCATCTCATTCTCGACACACCATTTCGATAAGCTGTCTAAATCGCTCTGTAATAATTTGCAATCTTCTATACTCAAAATCTTGTGGAATATTTTACAATCATCAGCAAACAAAAGGAAGAGGCAAAATTTGATAACCTTTTGTATGTCGTTTATAAAGCATAGAAAGAGCAAAGAGGATAAAAGAGAACCCTGCGGTACTCCCGATTCAACTCGCAATTCCTCAGATAGAATGTCATCAATTTTGACTCTTAGTTTCCCGCCCCGTATTCGGTCTGCGATCCAATCTATTAGTGGGGATAGTATACCTAATCTTCTTAGATTGATGAAAAGCAACCAATGAGCATGGGCATGGGCTTTGGAAAACTCAGTGTACACAGCATCTGTTTGAACTCTGTTTTTCATTGATGTTACTATTTTATCGGCGTATATTGTTAGGTTGGTGGTTGTTGATTTTTTGGATATAAACCCTTGTTCTTCGATGGAGACATGATAAAAAATAGGTGCAAGCTTTTTTGTAGTAGTGTATCTCCGTTCTTGAAAAGAGGTATTATGTAGCCTGTCATTCAACAATCAGGATAAATTCCGGTATTAATTGATAAATTGAATATTCCACATAATGGTTCGGCTAAACTATCACTACAGTTTCTAAGAAAAAGGGCGGAAACTTCATCAGGTCCCGCATCATTTTCTTCTGGTAATAATTGGAGCCCACTGAGAACCTACTCGACTGAAAATATACATGTTGAGACATCAACAATATGTTCGTAGATAATATTTGTTTCTTTGGGTGTAGGTTTTTGGAATATTTCTGAAAACTTTTTCTAAACGTTTCCACTATTCCTGTGGGTTCCGTGGCTATTTCTGACTTTGAATGCATCGAATTGGGCGAATATTTTGATGTTTTCAAATCATTGATATACTTCCAAAAATACTTTGGATTATCGCGTATAGACTCCTGAACCGATTCTATATATGTATTGTGACACACTTCTAACTCTAACTTGCACTTCATTCTCAACTCAGCAAACTTTAAATAATCTTCCGCTGTTAGTGATTTCTTGTAATTTATTTGTGCAGTTTTTTTGGATAATATCAAGTTTTTCAGCTTAGCCGAAAACCAACTAGGATAACTATGTTTCATTGAAATTCGCTTTGGTACATGTTCATCTACGATATTTTTCACTCCTTCATAAAAATTGATAACACAAGTATTAACATTATCATCCAATATTAGTTCCCAATTGAGGTTATCCAAAATATTTACTATGTTTTTGAAATCCGCCATCTTCTAGTCATAATGAGTGATTTTTGATAATCGATCTTTCTGATTATTTTAAATATTAATGAAGAAACACAATGCAGGGTGATGATGGTCACAATAAACCAAAACGTCTGTAGAAACTGAAATACTCAGTGTTTCGAAAAATAGTGTCAAGATTTCTGAAGATACAGCATTTCTTTAAGAAGCCGAATCCTATTCTGCATGGCATGGGATAGTTTTACGATTTTTCGTATATTTCTGAAACAAATTAAGTTCTTGAAATATATGCAGAACTCTGTTAGATGAGCGCAAAATGAGTCCTGGAACATGAAATTGAAGAATTTTGAGATTTCGTGGACCATTAAAAAATCTAACTGCATGACATTCGAGCTAACAATTCTGCGTGAATTCACCATTTCAATTCAATTTCAGTGCATAATATTCATAATTGATTTATTTCAAACATGGTAAGTCCAAATAAAACTATTCACAAGAGTACAATATACAGGGTGTAACATACTTGTCCAACAATTTGATGGAAAACTAGGTGCCAACAATTGCTTCACAAATATGTGTGTTCACTAAAAGAAACAAAACATTCCGAAGATAACGGAAAGTGGGTTTCTGAAAGCGAATAAAAAATGTCTTAAGTGACCTAATGACCGACACCCAGTCGGTATTTTGAACAATTATCGACTTTATTTTTCATGGAAATTGATATGAAAATAGAAATTCTCCACAGAAAGAGTATGCGGCTTTCAATCAGCAGGAAAAACTCTCAACAATGTTTCCCCATTCAAATGGATGTAATGTTTCAGTTTTAATGTAAAAGATCTGTAAAATGCAGCACGAATTATCTCTCTAGTCAGAAGATGATAAAGCCTCGGCGCGAAATAAAGTACACTCCTCTGAGTGAAGTTTGTCCTGCATAATGGTATCTCAGGGAAGTCGGCTTGTCTGGTTCGGTAATGAGGATCTTTTCGGACATTTCGTTTCCTCATCCACATAATTGACTGGTATATATAAGTTTTTCTAATAGACAACACATTTGCTTCCTTATAAAGAGAGTCAGTTGGATACAGGCGATTCTTTTTCAGAATTACCCTAAGGATATTATTCTGCGCTTTTTCTAATGAATTCAAAGCATTATTATAACAACCTCCCCATGCAATGACACAATATCTCAGAATGGACTCAACGAGAGCCTTATATGTACTGAGTAGGTGTTTTCTCTTCAGTATGTTTCTCAATATGTAGAATTTGTAAACTAGAAATCTAAGTTTTTTAGACAGAGAATTAATTTGCTCTTTCCAGTTTAAATGCTGATCGACCTCCACTCCAAGGTATTTCACAAATTTATTTTTATAGATAGTTCTCAACTTCTAGCGGATACTGTACAACAATTCAAAAATATCTTTTCAAGTAGGTATTCACAATCTATGAAAGTATTCAAAATTTTGAAAATGAACGTACAGTCGACATTTTTCTTCTCTGCTCCAATGATCTTAATCCAAGATTCATTTGCATACTTTCGTAACTGAAATCTGAAAGAGGTATGCTACACTCAAAAGCTACCCAACGTAAAATTTTTCTCGTACTCGCTCAACACTATGTAAATGTACATGGTAATGAGGCGACCACACTATCGCTGAATATTCCAACATGTTTCTTATACTTGCCGTATACACAAATATCATCGCCTGGGCATCATTAAAATTTTGCATATTTCGCTTTATTAATCCTTGAACAGGGCGTTCAAGACACTAGGACAATACAAAGACAATAGGGCATTGACCAAATATTGAGCATGAGCCACGAAATCAAATTTCCTGTCGAAATATACTCCCATGTCTTTCACTAAGGTGGCGCTATTTAGGTTATTATTCTGTATTTTGTAATTGAAAATGATTGGAGAATGTAATCAGTAGAATTTCATTATTTGGCATTTATCTATATTAAACTTCATCTCATTCTCGACACACCATTTCGATAAGCTGTCTAAATCGCTCTGTAATAATTTGCAATCTTCTATACTCAAAATCTTGTGGAATATTTTACAATCATCAGCAAACAAAAGGAAGAGGCAAAATTTGATAACCTTTTGTATGTCGTTTATAAAGCATAGAAAGAGCAAAGAGGATAAAAGAGAACCCTGCGGTACTCCCGATTCAACTCGCAATTCCTCAGATAGAATGTCATCAATTTTGACTCTTAGTTTCCCGCCCCGTATTCGGTCTGCGATCCAATCTATTAGTGGGGATAGTATACCTAATCTTCTTAGATTGATGAAAAGCAACCAATGAGCATGGGCATGGGCTTTGGAAAACTCAGTGTACACAGCATCTGTTTGAACTCTGTTTTTCATTGATGTTACTATTTTATCGGCGTATATTGTTAGGTTGGTGGTTGTTGATTTTTTGGATATAAACCCTTGTTCTTCGATGGAGACATGATAAAAAATAGGTGCAAGCTTTTTTGTAGTAGTGTATCTCCGTTCTTGAAAAGAGGTATTATGTAGCCTGTCATTCAACAATCAGGATAAATTCCGGTATTAATTGATAAATTGAATATTCCACATAATGGTTCGGCTAAACTATCACTACAGTTTCTAAGAAAAAGGGCGGAAACTTCATCAGGTCCCGCATCATTTTCTTCTGGTAATAATTGGAGCCCACTGAGAACCTACTCGACTGAAAATATACATGTTGAGACATCAACAATATGTTCGTAGATAATATTTGTTTCTTTGGGTGTAGGTTTTTGGAATATTTCTGAAAACTTTTTCTAAACGTTTCCACTATTCCTGTGGGTTCCGTGGCTATTTCTGACTTTGAATGCATCGAATTGGGCGAATATTTTGATGTTTTCAAATCATTGATATACTTCCAAAAATACTTTGGATTATCGCGTATAGACTCCTGAACCGATTCTATATATGTATTGTGACACACTTCTAACTCTAACTTGCACTTCATTCTCAACTCAGCAAACTTTAAATAATCTTCCGCTGTTAGTGATTTCTTGTAATTTATTTGTGCAGTTTTTTTGGATAATATCAAGTTTTTCAGCTTAGCCGAAAACCAACTAGGATAACTATGTTTCATTGAAATTCGCTTTGGTACATGTTCATCTACGATATTTTTCACTCCTTCATAAAAATTGATAACACAAGTATTAACATTATCATCCAATATTAGTTCCCAATTGAGGTTATCCAAAATATTTACTATGTTTTTGAAATCCGCCATCTTCTAGTCATAATGAGTGATTTTTGATAATCGATCTTTCTGATTATTTTAAATATTAATGAAGAAACACAATGCAGGGTGATGATGGTCACAATAAACCAAAACGTCTGTAGAAACTGAAATACTCAGTGTTTCGAAAAATAGTGTCAAGATTTCTGAAGATACAGCATTTCTTTAAGAAGCCGAATCCTATTCTGCATGGCATGGGATAGTTTTACGATTTTTCGTATATTTCTGAAACAAATTAAGTTCTTGAAATATATGCAGAACTCTGTTAGATGAGCGCAAAATGAGTCCTGGAACATGAAATTGAAGAATTTTGAGATTTCGTGGACCATTAAAAAATCTAACTGCATGACATTCGAGCTAACAATTCTGCGTGAATTCACCATTTCAATTCAATTTCAGTGCATAATATTCATAATTGATTTATTTCAAACATGGTAAGTCCAAATAAAACTATTCACAAGAGTACAATATACAGGGTGTAACATACTTGTCCAACAATTTGATGGAAAACTAGGTGCCAACAATTGCTTCACAAATATGTGTGTTCACTAAAAGAAACAAAACATTCCGAAGATAACGGAAAGTGGGTTTCTGAAAGCGAATAAAAAATGTCTTAAGTGACCTAATGACCGACACCCAGTCGGTATTTTGAACAATTATCGACTTTATTTTTCATGGAAATTGATATGAAAATAGAAATTCTCCACAGAAAGAGTATGCGGCTTTCAATCAGCAGGAAAAACAGCGTTCACTGGATTACGTCCGACGCTCGATCCATCAACAGCTCCTGCTTGAGTAGGGAAGTTTGAAACTAATTGATGGTGTACTTTTATACGGGGTGTCTGGCAAACCTTAAACAATATATTATAAAGTTTATAGACCAGCTCATGACCATAACAAAAAATTTGTAGGTAACATTTTCACCGTTTTAGAGATAATGGGCATTTTGGAAATTCGTGAGAAATCGCTACTTGTCCTCGATGTATTGGACACCATGTCTCTGAATTGGTACTGATTCGAAATATTTTTTTCACTGAACATTGCTGATGACTGCTGCTTTTCAGATGTATGAAATACTTTTCAAAAATTCACATGTTCGAATTATACTCATAATTGTTCTCATAACTTTGACTCGATTTTCTGAAAAAACTTATTGCCACGTGAATGTGAACATTGACTACGAAAATATGTGCACTTCGTCCGCGCTTCGAAATTGCATGAAATATACAAATTTAAAAGTAATTTGATCATGTGTTCATGTTAAATTTATTCTCTGCTAAAATTGATTCAAAATATAGAAATATACAAGAAATTATTGCTGATTTCTGTACTGAAGTGTAGATAAAAATAACTCTCTGACGTTTATGTATCCTCAAAGAGTGTGTTCAAGATAAGCGTAAGAAATTTCGGTAAATAGAGCAAATCCTCGGATTCATACTTTCAGGAAAAAAATAAGAAAGAAAGAGATTAGATAGGAAAACACCTGGCACTACTGAACAGATCATTGCAGACAGACCTGGAGGCGAAGTACTATGGCTGGGGTTCTTATGTGCATAGAGTCCAACAGAAACATCGATAAAAGCAGATATAAAATTCAGTGCCAAGGTAAATGCGATGGATGGGCACATCTAGAATGTACTGATATCAGAAAAGAAGACATGATTAAAAACAAAACAAAAATTAATTGACAGTGCCAGAGGTGCAAGAGACCAGACGAGGGTATCATTCTGATGATGACTCTTCGGATGACATAGTTGAAAGGAGACAAAATATAGAATGGTCAGAAAAATGTGAAGAGGAGAACGAGGTGGAAGGCATGTTCAGAAAACTGCTCAAGAAGATGGAAAATCTTGATGAGGCGGTGTCTTTCAATAGTGAGTTGGTTGATGATATGTGAAAGGCTATGGAAGAGATGAGGAGAGAAAGCAGATTCATTAAGAGGGAAAAAAAAATATGAAGGCTGAAATGGATAAAATGAAAAAAGAGTTGAAGGATCTGAGGGAACAAGCTAACCTGAATGCGACTCTGGCAGATGCACGAGCTGAAAGAAGGAATGTTGTTTTGGTCGGTTTGTCGAATAAGGAGGAGTAGATCAAAGTCTTGAACAAGCTTGAGATTGATGTGCCTATAAACCAGATGTAAATTGAGCAATCAACATCAGGTAAACAGATTAAACCAATTCTTGTTGAGTTTGAGGATGAGAAAGTTTAAAATCTGGTGTTACAGAGGAGAAGGCTTGTGGCACCATTGAACTCAGAGGATATGAAACTGGGAGGAGATAAGAGAAGGATATTAATAATGATGATTTGACTCAGAAAGCACAATATTTATGGAGAACGACAAAAAAAATGAGAAATTGTGGATTCAAATTTGTTTGGGCTAAGGAGAATAAAATGTTTTGCAGAAAGGGTGAGCAAACCAAAATAATTCATAAAATAAATCCGGACCAGATCGAGGAGCACAAATCTCAATAATAGATATTAATGTAGCTATTATTTCGTACTATAAAGGGCATTTTCGATTTAATTTATGAATCAATTCAGTAGAAATATCCAAGGGGATCAGGTCCTGACCAAAAATGCTGAGATTCCAGAGAAAATAAATATGGAGGTAAATGATTGTTCTTTTAACTTCAGGATTTCACACAATAATATTCGGAGTATAGATAAAAATTTGAATGAACTAAGTGTTGTCCTTGGACAGTTTAATTTCGATATAGATTGTATAATGCCGTCAGAAACATGGCATATTCGGGATGAAGGATTGTATCATATGGAGGGATATAACATGGTACACAATAAAGGAACTGAAAAATAATGAATAATAATAAACAGCTTTATTTTTCTATAGGTCAAAACTCAATTACAGAAAAATTAACAAAATAAAGTTTTAATTAATAAATTCAAAAATAAATGATCATTACCGTCTACAACTGAGAAATCTCTGTTTTACAGTGATCAAATTGTCAACGAAAATATCACAGGTCCGACACAAGTTATTCATTAGGCTACACACATGTTGAATGGGTGTTCGAATCATACAATTATTCCTACGAGGAACCAAATGAAACAAAGGCCTAGATCTCATGTTGGACCTTGGAACATAAAAGTTGAGCCTCTCCAGTAGATATGGACAATCAATACCACCGTGAACCAACTTGTATAGAAAGATGGCCGCCTGCGAACCCCGTCGATCAGCCAAAGAGGCAGCACCGAACTTACTCAAGAGCACAGCATGGGCAGCACCTCTCGAGGGATAGACACCCTCCTCTCTGTACGAGGGAAATTTATAAAATCTACGCTGAACTGACTCCAAACGCTGACTATGGTATAAATATATAGGCTGCCATATAAAAGATGCATACTCGAGTTTAGTTCTAACCAAGACATCAAATAGGAGAACAAGTGTTCTTGAATTCTGGAAATGTCTTGCATTCCTAACTATAAAGTCATACAACTCGAAAGCAGCACTCAGCAGGTCACTAATATGAGATACAAATGACATCTCGCCATCAAACTGAACTCCCAGATCCCTAACAACATGCACTCTCAACGAAGCTACATTTTACACAGAATAACCAAAAATAATGGGTTCCGACTTTCTTGTGAAATAATTGATATTGCATTCAGACAAATTAAATTTCAAACGATTATTCCCACATCCTTTCAACAATTCTATTAACGTCCTTTGTAATCTAAAACAGTCCTAAATACAAGTCACCCTGAGAAAGAGCTTAAAATCATACGCAAACAGACGCCCATCACATCAATCACAGAAAACGAATCATCGACAAACAGCAGAAACAGGAGTGGGCCAAGATGAGAACCGTGGGGTACACCAGGCCCAGACAAATACTCGAAAGAACGAAACCCCTCTACAAAAACAAACTGCCTGCGATGCAACAAATAGGACCCAAGAAGAGTGTGTACTGAACCCATATCTATTGTTCGACTTATTCAGCAAAATCTGGTGATCCACTCTATCCAAGGCCTTCTGAAAATCCGTGTAGATGACATCAACTTGACCGAAAGCATTCAAAATTTCAAATAGAAATTGAGAAAACGTAGCCAAATTTGTTACACATGATCTCCCAGGCATGGAACCATGCTGCTCTTGACTTATCTAGTTTTTGACATGTGGAAATATTTTGTTGTACATAATTATTCCTAGGATCTTTTAGAAATTTGAGAATAAGGCTATTGGTCGATAATTCTTGATCATGTCATATCTCTAGTCCTCAAAACAGGTATTATCCTTGCCACTTTCCAGAAGGACGGATAAACAGAAGTATTTACTATCCATGTTGAATAGCACCTCCTAAGTTTTCGTCAACCTACATATGGAATCCTTCACAAAAAACTAGGAATACCATTCGGTCCTGCTCTATGTCCGCATTTCAGCTTTTGAGCAATGATTGAACCCAGCAAAAATTGGAAAAACCCGGGAAAGAAAATATATTAATTATAAACACGTCAATAGTATATTCTAAAAGGAAAAATGTAGCGAAATTCATACAACTTTTCATGAAAAGAATAAAAACGATTATGGAGGATTGCACAACTACGGTGAAAGTGGAACAGTCAAACATTAGGGGAAAACCTCGGATTACAAATGGGCTGGTAGTCTCTGTGAATAAAAAGAATAAACAGTACAAAAATGCTACTGAACATTCAAATAATATTGTTTATATGAGAGGCAGTAAAATATATAAAAACATGCTGACAAAACTGATAAAATGCGCAAAAAAGAATTACTACCGAAAGGAAATCGACAAAAATAAAATAACTCAAGAGGAATATAGTTAATAATAAAGCAGACAAGAACTCTATAAAAAGGATGAAAATGAAAACCAAGAGATATTTGAAGATGATAAATTGATAGCAGCTGAATTCAATGAATACCTCACAAATGTTATCGATTGAAGCCTATTTTGAGAGGATTTCGCATAATTTTTTAGGTCTTTTATGAGTTTTCACCCCCAATATCTGAAACAGAACTATTGATAATTAAACAAAGTTGTTTTTCTTCCATGAAAAAACACGCTTGTGGATTGCAATATCAAACTATTTGTCAAGGGCAGTTGCTCGGAAAACAGATTGCCTAATGAACAATACAAGAACAATACAAACGATAGAGAAAGCGAACTGTGACGTTTCAGAGTACAAATCTGAGTATTTCATCAGCAAAAGCAGAAAATCTGAAGAATTATTTTCTTTCGATTTGAGACTTTTGTCGAATCGAAAGTTTTGAGAAAACACAGCAACACAGATTTATTTGATTTGAAAGTTTTTGAATTCTACCTCTTTTTTAAGTAAATTTAGCCAAATAGGTCCTATTTATACCGAACAATGCGCAATTAACAAATACAGGGAATACTATAAATATAGTATTCTCTGTATTTGTGGAAAGACATATACAGGGGAAACGTCAAGACCATAAAGCTACCTTGTGTGCGAAGGAAATTCGGGTATTTGGGTAATCGGAGATTCACCCTGTTGGTCGAGGGATTCACTCTATTGGCTAACGACGATCACGTGATCGTCGTCGGCCAATAGGGAAGAATCTCCGAACACCCAAATACCCGAATCTCCCTGGAATGAACCTAAGGAATGGAGACATAACAAAAATCCGAAATAGCGAACCATGTATGTTATACCATTAGGAATCACAAAATCAAAAATACTGATATTGGAATCAGATAATCTGAAAGGAGAAATCAAAGGAATAAAAAACTGTCAAGCCAAATAAATCTGTGATGCTGTGTTTTCTCAAAACTGTCAATTTTACAAAAGTCTCAAATCGAAACAAAAAATCGAAAGAAAATAGTTCTTGAAATTTTCTGCTTTGTCAGATGAAAAAGTCAGATTTATACTCTGGAACATCACAGTTCGCTTTCTTTATCATATGCATTGTTCCTGTGTTGTTCCTTAGGCAATCTGTTCAGCAAAAAACTGCCCTTGACAAATAGTTCGATACTCCAATCTGGAAGGGCGTTTTTCATAAAAAAAAATTTGATTTAATTTTCAATAGTTCTGTTTCAGATATTGGAAGTGAAAACTCATAAGAAACCATAAAGATGATTCACAAATATTGTCAGCAAATTAGCAGAAATGTTTGACTCAAATGGTGATAATGTTCCGAAAAAAATCTACTCGCATCCAAATTCCATTCCACGGACGAACAAGAAATTGAGAGCATAATTAAAAATGTTAAGAGCAATAAAGCACCTGAAGCAGATCAAATAAGAACTGAATTCTTAAAAAATAATTCCAAATACCCACTTACCTATTCAATAAATGAAAGCATGAAGAGGGGGATATTCCCAGATGTACTGAAGGAAGCAATAGTCATACCCATCAACAAGCACTCAAGACAAACTAGAGTTGAAAAATTATAGGCTAGTGTCCTTGACGTCAGCTGTTGCCAAGGTGTTTGAAATGGTCTTATACAACCGCATTATCTCTTTTGTAAGAAAATATAAGTTGATATCGAATGACCACTATGTATTCCAGAAAAAATTTACTGAAGATGCAATTGCAAAATTAGTCGAACTGATCACTGGTGCTTTAAATAACAACATTTCGGCCATAGGAATATTTGTCGATTTTTCCAGGCCTTTCGATACGGTTGACCACGATAGACAACTGGGCACATTGGAAAATATGGGATGGAGAGGTTTGGCATACAAATTGAAAGAAAGCTTCTTGAGAAAAAGAACTCAAAGAGTCAAAGTTGGAATTGAACTCAGTAAAAAAAACTTATTACATGTGGAGTTCCACAAGAAAAAATTTAAGGCCCTATTCTATTCCTATTGTATATTGAAGATATTCTCCATCACCAAAACATTATCGTGGGCTTTGCAGATGATTCATTAATATACATTGGGGCACCTACATAGGAGTTGCTTAGAAAAGAGACTGAGAGGGGCTTCACTAGGATTTTTGAATGTTTCCAAGCGAAAAAAAATGACTGTCAATAAGGAGAAAAAAAGTTTATTCTTTTTAATAGTTCAATGCAAACAGGCCTCAGTTTGATACATTTCCAGTGAAGTTGAATAGCTCAAGCATATTAAATATTAAAGCTACTGAAACCATCAAATGCCTGGGAATGAAAATTGATTGTCATTTGAGATGGGACCACCATTCAAACCTTGTTACTAGTGAATGGAGAATGTTACTCGGTAAATTTAAGCGAAATACATAAACTGCAAACATTTACTTAGCAATATCTGAACCGCAACTTAATTACGGAGTACTTGCTTGGGGAGGATTGGCGCATTGTTATTACAAACAACTTGAAATTGTACAAAAATGACTATTGAAAATAATCCACAAGAAACCACCTGTGTGTATTCCTGCTCTAGTAAATAAATAAATAAATAAATAAATAAATAAATTAGGCACCCTACTGATAAACTATTCAGAATACCAGGTGTTTACACTGTTCGACAGCTTCATGTACGTTCTCTGCTCTTGTACCAGCATAAAATAGGTGCGCCTAAAAAAATATAATAAACTTCCTTCAGATTTGAAAAACGCCAAAAGAAAAACCGCATACAAAAAGAGAATGAAAGGCTGGATTAAAAGGAAACCTGTATCATTTTGGCATAACTTCTGCAATAGGAATCGCTTCACTTGATTCAATGAGAATTCTTGATTTTTTTTCATGCTGCGCACGTGATTACTTTCATTAGTTAAGTTTTTTTTTATTTGGTGTACTGCACACGCACAAGTTTAACTTTTGTGGGGTACAAATGTTTATTTATTTTAGTTAGACACAATTTAAGGACTTCTTTATTTGTAAATAAACATTATTATTATTATTATTATTTTTATTATTATTATCATTAGTATTATAATCTGATTATTTCTGGAAGGGGTGATATTTCCGTTGCAAGAAAATGAGGAGATATTCTGGTCTTTCCTCAACTTACACAATTCTGAGGAAAAAAAGTTTTCTGTTGCGAATTTTTCGGAATAGAATAATGAAATAATGATAAATAATAATAAATTCATTGCTTGACAGTTTTCAGAAAAATAAAAAATACAATTTCAAATCTTCTGGTTGAAGTATTTTCAAACCAGAGTTTCAAGCAATTAATTACACTAACGAATATTTAGAGGGAAAAATTGAATTCCTGACACAGATATGATAATCTTCTGAGAAGGAACTTTTTAAATGTTGTTTTGCCCCCTTTACAACTCTGATAACATGTTGATACACCGTTCAAGCTGTTTTATATCAGTTGCAGTTGTTGCTCAAACTTGTTCTATCATGAAGCCTAAGTGAAGTGCATCGAAAGATTTTTAGTCCATTGACCTTGGGGCCCAAGGGTTGCTCTGAGATGTATCATCCATTGTAAAGGTAGATAAGACCCAAAACATTGTCGAATTCACGGGTTAGTAATACTCTGCCTACCTTCCTCAAAGATGGGTCATTTCCTATCACAAAAGCAGAAGTCAGTATTGGACCACAAGTTCGATAATATTTGGGTCTAATTTATTCAATATTATAATAATAATAATATAATAATAATAAGGTTCTTTATTTTCTACAGGTATACCCAGTTACAGAAAATCTTACAATATTAAATATTAAATGAGTGACAAAAAAAAAAGAAAATCTCAAGTTGATACAAAATAAAGATAAAATCATAAAAAGCAACAAAAACATCCAACTTTGAACACAAAATATTTTCTCCCTTTGAAACCAATCATTGCAGCTCATTTCAATCAAGCAAGAACTCCAAGAACATTCTACTAATAAAAGCAAAATTATCGTTATTTATATCGCAATAACCCGAAACCCCGTTGAACAAAGAACACATATGCCTTATAGGTGACTGGATAAGTGAATTTGTTCTGGGAATTCAACCTTGGGACCAGAAAATCAACAGATGCAAGAAGATCAGGACAATCCATGTTACCACGCAGAAGGTTGTAAAGAAATTTTAGGGACATCAACTTAATGCTGGTTTCAAGTGATCTGACCCCAAACCTACTCAACACATGGATCTGATCGAAGCCTCTCACCGGGTAAACACCATCTTCCCTCCAAACCAAATATTTTAGAAATTTTCGCTGCACTGATTCTAAATGGCGACGGTGGATGTTATAGATGGGGTGCCAAATAATACAGCCAAAAATCATTCTGCTTTTAACTAACGAGTCAAACAATCTCAGAAGTGTACCAGTATTCACGAAACATCTGGAATTGCGTACAATAAAACCATAAACTTTGAATGTAGAAGATAAGGCAGAATTTATATGAGGGACGAAGGTTAAACGCTGGTCGAAAGTAATGCCCAGATCCCTAATCTCGTCAACCCTTTTCAAGATAGAGTGACCAATAGTGTACTCAAAGTATATAGTATGGATCTTCCTAGAATGTGTAACCACATTACACTTCTCAACATTCAAATCCAATTTGTTCACCGCACACCAATCTGAAATGGCATTCAGACCCATTTGTAAGTTGATACAATCATTAAAGGTCATTATTTTAAGAAATATTTTCAAATCATCGGCATACATAAGTTTAAGAGTATCAATGGAGTCCATCAGATCATCAACGAATAGGAGAAAGAGAATTGGCCCCAAATTAGAGCCCTGTGGTACACCAGATCCCGCCACAAACTCAAAAGAAGAGTGTCCTTCGAAGTAAACAAATTGACGTCTATCGAACAAATAAGATCTAATCAAGGATACCAGGCCGTCTGAAAAGCTCCATTTGGTTTTCAGCTTTCTCAACAAGATCTCATGATGTATTCGATCAAAAGCTTTCGTGAAATCTGTGTATACAACGTCCACCTGTGCGGCATCATCCAAACTTTTCAGTACAAATTCGGAAAAGGTAACAAGGTTAGACATGCAAGATCGCCGAGACATAAAACCATGCTGCTCCATCCGAACTCTATTTTTAACATACGGATATATGGAATTAAACAGAACAATCTCAAGCAGCTTGGATAATTTAGAAAGAATAGAAATCGGTCTGTAATTGCTGATTAGTACTGGATCCCCCTTTTCAAAACAGGTAAAATTTTGGCAATCTTCCAAACTTTCGGATATATATTTGTCTTAATGACTAGATTAAAAACATGACACAATGGGTCGGCGAACACACGAATACAGTCCTTGACTATAAAACTTGGGATCTCGTCAGGACCAGCTGTATTCTTTGCACTCAGTTTCTTGGATGCAAGAAGAATGTCCCTCACACTAACATAGTCGACATGAATCAAATTCTGATCAACAGACTCATCGACACTTTCGAAAATCACATCAGATGTTTCATCATACACGCTCCCAAAATATACGGCTAGGGCATCAACTATGTCCCCCGGTCTATCATAACACCAGGCAGACGAGAGCTAGACTTCTTCCTCCGAAGGAATGACCAGAATTCTGATGGACTAGTGGCTAAATCCATCTCTGAGCCACGAACAAAATCATCATAGGCCTGCTTTATCTTGGATTTAACTACACTGCGTATTGTCTTGAATTCATTCCAATTGATAGCGCTTGGTATCCTTTTGTATTTCTTGAAAGCTTTTTCCTTGAGGTATATGTAGGTTATTAGCTCAGCTGTGTACCACACTGGAAAACGTCGCTTTCGTTCCTGTTTATAAGGAACTGATCGCTTAAATATATTGTCCAAGATCTCATAAAATCTAGAGCATGATAAGTCCGGGTTATCCTCCACCTCCGTCACTGAGGTCCAGTCCGCATTGAAAATCAGATCATACATAAGAGGAAAATTAGCTTTCCTGAAATTAAACGTTTTTGGTGCGCCAGAGTCAGTACCAAAATTCTTCACTCTTGTCAGTGTTACCCTCGGGATAAAATGCAATGGCGGGTGATATTTATCAACCGAAACAAGTGAGTATTCATCCTTCAATATATCACAATAATTATTACTGAATACAAGATCAAGTAACCTATTCTGTTTATTAAGTATATTGTTATATTGTTCAAGTCCCAACATTTCCGAGAATAAGTTCAACCCAACGCACCTGCTATCAGCTGTTGGACTGGAAACATACAGGGGCGCGTTAAAATCACCAACAATAATGATCTGCTTGTTCATAATATTGCTGTTAGTTGACAAAGACTCCAGGAACATATCATAAGTTTCATCGTCAATGCTGGGAGGTATATACACAACCAATATCAACATGGACATAGAATCTGACCCTATCTTACATCCTATCACGTCTATAGATGGAAATGATTCATTTAACACTGACAAATCAACAGGTTCTGCACCCAGTCCTTCACGAGCAGCGATAAGTACACCTCCTCCCCTGGTACAATTCATGGCACTTAAATTACGATCCTTTCTGAAAACGATGAAGCTATCAGGAAAGAGTTCCGAATCAAAGACCCCATCCTGGAGCCACGTTTCAGTCAAACATATTAAATCATAATGACAATCCGATACAGAACAAAAAAATTCCTCCGTTTTTGTGTTGAGTCCGCGGACATTCTGGTAGTAACAAGACAGATTACCACTGCAACCGGGTCTACCTAGTTTAAGTGTTTAATGGATTGGAGACTCTAAACCAATCTTGCAGCTATGTAATTCATTTCACTTGGACTATTCGATAGTATAAGGGTTCATCTTAATGCAACTGACGTGGAACAATAATTGAGTTGGTGTATCCATTTGGACACTCAGAGCAACGTTGTTGGAGTGTCAAAACGTGTTCAAAAAAGTCCTTCTTTAAAGTATGTCATCTTTGCATCTGAACACATGAAAAAAATCTTATTATTTTTTTCCTATAACTTGTTTATGGAGTTCATTGCTTGATACTCGGGTTTGAAAAGATTTTAATTAGGAGAAGATTTGAAATTTTTTTTTATTTTTTTGAAAACTCCCGAGCAATGAATTCATTATAATCAATCATTATTTCATCATTTCATTCCGAAAAATTCGCAACAGAAGACTTTTTTCCCCAAAATTGTAAAAGTTGAGGAAAGACCAGGCTATATCCCCATTGACTTGCAACAGGAATATCACCCCTTCCAGAAATAATCAGAGCTTGTTTCATACAATTTTGGAGAGTGGACTAAGTGCGCATATTTTTGTACTGAATGTTCACTTTCACGTGGTAATGAATTTTTTCAGAAAATTGGGTCAGACTTACGAGGATAATTAATAATAGGTAAAATTCAAACATGTTATTTCATCCCCATTTTTCGCAGATTTATATAAATAGTCAACAATTGTTCCATACATCCAAGAAGCAACAGTCAGCAATGTTCAGTAAACAAAATATTTCGAATCAGTACCAGTTTAGAGACATGGTGTCCGAACTATTGGGGAAAGGTACAGATTTTTCACGAATTTCCAAAATGCCCATTATTTCGAAAACGGTGAAAATTCTACCGACAAATTTTTCAATGTTTTGAGTGATCATGACCGAGTCTATCATCTGTATATATGTTGATTAAGGTTTATCGGACACCCTGTATTATGTTAACTAGAAACCATACAAATGTCAAATGAAATTTTTCCTAAGAACACCCCTCATGTTGACTTCTAAAAAATAATTCGATCTAAATTATCGAGAATCAGGACACTGTCGATAATTGGGACTTTTATCGAAATATTCAGTATCGACAAGAGGGTACTGAATTATGCAAAATCACCTAAAATATCGAGTTATGTGCAATTATATACAGAGTGTTTGGCCAAAAACTGAACTGGAATATACAGGGTTCTGCAACAAGTAGCACGGTGTTCTATATTTCTTTTTAGGATTCAGATAGGAATCTGGTTTTCTATGCTGTTTTCTTATTGCTCGAACTACATGAATTAAAAATGTTTTTGCTCACAGAGGGTGTTCCAACCTGTATTTTTCGGTTACTACAAAGAAAAAAATACACTTTATACATTCTTCGCCAATAAATATCAATTATCAATGGTTTTTGAAATGTTCTGCACATGTCTTCCTTTCCAATATTCCGCTGCCTGAGTATTACAAGGGTGTATGTAACAAAATTGAAAAATTCGCAATTTTCACACAAGGTTTTATGTATCATAAAGTACACATAGGACCTTTCAAAACTAAAATGAATGCACGGAAATTTTTAAAATGAATGGAGAAACAATGGTGTATGTTTCCAAAAAATGAAAAGAAAGAAACAGTTCTATGTTGAACATAAGACTTTGTATCCCATACAATTGCAGTTAAATTTCCTTAACTCGGAATATCATGGTTCTATGCAGTACATAGAACCAAGTGTTATGTGTTGCATAAATAATTCAAGTTTGACAGATTTTTTCATAGCCCTGCTAATTTTTGAATGATATAATGGCCAAAAACTGTGACAATAGTGATTTTTGGGATAATGATGACAGTGATAAAGATGTGGATTATTTTCCAGAAGAGAAAACTTCTCGAAAAATAAAAAGGTAAATACCTATTATATCTACGAGTAGGTGTCTATGTTTATCGAAGGCAGACACATAAAAAACATAAGAACTTTGTTTTCAGAATAAATATTCGGGGAAAGTTCATTGATATACCTTTGTTGAATAATAAGAATGTTTTTTATCAACAATCTTTGTCTGTTTACAGTGTCCCAGCTCTACAGAAATGTATTCCAGGAAAATCGAATACGGCAGAGCTGGAAAATAAAGTTTCCACAACCAGTATGAAACAATTACCGCTAAACGGCAATCGCTCACAGCTGCATGAAAATAATGACTCTGTACAAAAGATAGAAAAAAAAACTTACGCGAAAAAGGACTACAAATCCAGAGAGATGAAATTGTAACATTCGGAAAGAAAAATTTGACAGGGGGTTAGAAATAAATTTCATCACGAAACAAGTTAAGGTCAGCTAGAAAAATAAAAACACAAAAAGACTGTTTCGAGAAATGCGTTTATAAATGTGCCAAAAATATAAGCGAAGAAGAGAGAAAGAAATTATTTTCCGAATATTACAAGCTTGATAGTAAGGAAAAGAGAATGTATATTTTAAGTACAACAGAGATGAGTATTACACAGCGAAGGAGAAAGGAAAAGAATGCTGAAAACTCTTAAAAAGCTAAAACTTTTAAATTCTTCTTTATTTTTATTAATAACAAAATACAAGTTTGTAAAATCTTTTACTGTGGAGCACTTGGTATCAGCCAGAAACCTATATATACCGTTCATAAACATTCGACGTAAAGAAATACCCTCCGAAAAAGTATTCAGGGAAAGCACAGAAAAAAAGTCACCTCAGATGAAGCAGCAAATCTTGTAAGAGAATACATCAAAATGTTTCCTGTAGTAGAGAGCCATTATTGTCGATCTGATACTAAAAAACAGTACATAGAGAATGACCTATCCATTCGAAAAATGTACGATATGTATGACGATTTCATAAGGCAGAAAGGCTTGACGCCAGTTAAAAAAATGTTTATCGCAAAATATTCTGCACTGAATTCAATTATTCATTCAATAAGCCTTTAAAAGATCTCTGTGATCTCTGTGCAGAAATAGACCGCCTAAAAAAGGAAACACTCTTAATGAATTAAAGAAAAATGAGTAGGAAAAGCACTTATAAGAAAAGATTTTTATGAGGCAAGAGAAAAAGAGGGATGTTGAAAATGGTATGGCAGTACTGTGTTTTGACTTAGAAAACGTGTTGACCTGTCCTAAAGGAGACGTGAAAAATTTCTTCTATGAAAGTAAGTTAAATGTATATAATATGACCGCTCATCTTTCCATAAATCGTACTGTTTATGCATGCGATGCATGGTCGGGCTGAAAATGATATCGCTAGTGCCATATACAGAATCCTCAAGAGAGTTCTAGAAGACTATCCATTATTAGAAGAACTTATTTTGTGGAGCGACAGCTGCGTTCCGCAGCCTTATGAGTTTTGCTATTGCGCAGATTTTAAAAACTTATTCACATTTAAAAAAAATTCAAATGAAATTTTCTGTACCTGGGCATTCTTGCATTCAAGAAGTCGATTCAGTTCATAGTGCCATTGAGCGTAGTTTGAGAAAATGTGAATATTTTTCTCCAATTTCACTCCTAAGAGTCCTTTCGAAAGTAAATACAAGGAAGCTGTATACCATACTTCAGATGAAAGAGCAAGATTTTTTAGATTTTTCGTGGTATTCATCGAAACTTAATTACAGTGCAGTTCCGTTTTCAAAGGTGGTATCTCTACAATTAACCAAATCATTTCACGAAGTCGGTTTCCGAACCTCTTTTAACGAACATGAATATAAAATCATCAGTTTAAGAAAACGGACTGTAAGAAGACTCGTTACTGCCGAAACTGAAGCAATACCAGTATTAGTAAAGTAAAATGATACTTAAATCAACCTAGCGCAAAACAAAGTAGAAGCGTCAAAATCTATGTACAGGTGGATGCCAGAGGTGGATAAAAACTTTTATGTTCACATTTTTTCCAAAATGTCGGAAAATAAGAAGTAAAAAATGGATATGATTCTTTAAAAGTTACTATGTTTTATGTTACATGTTCATGTATTTTGTGTTTTTTCAAAAGAATCACAAAGTTCTTCGTTATTTTGTTTTTCAATAAAAATATGTCAAAAATTAAAAATTCTGTCTTCTTTCATTTTAAAATCCCTTGTATAGCAGTTTTTCACTTCTTGAATATGAAACCGTGGCAGATATACTGATTAGAATATAAAATCTATTGTTCAAAATGCTTGAAGTCGTTTTTCTCCTTTTCCTGTGTTTGTATCATACAACCTTGTAATACTTACCGTGGGTTTCACAAAGCTTGATCGTCCGATTAAGGCTCTGATATTCTGTGGTGTTGTCAAAAATGAACTGAAATTGAGCATAGAATTGTCTTGATCAGAACAATCACGTTAATCAGAGCTTTGTGAAACCCGCTAATAGGCAGCGATTCGTCACTCAGAGTATTCGAAATCATCAAGTTGTGCCAAGTCCCATTGGAATTTATTTCTGGTCAAATATTGTACATTAATTACTCTCTCAAATTCCACTGAAGGTTCATACAGAATCTCGTGAGAATAATTTGATCATAGGATCGCAGAATATTGAATTTTTTAAAAGAAAATTGAAAATGTTTATTTTTCTGTTTTAATGACATAATCTCAACATACAAAGTTGCTCCTCAGCAATATCGAACTAGTTACTTAGTTCCATCATAATTGAATCAGAGTTTTTTGATTTAATTCGAAAAACACAAATACAGAGAAAACACGAAATTCAACATATTTTTTTCCAATATCTCCACAAATCAAAATCGTATCAAACTGAAATTTGGTACGCTGCTGTGAAATATTGAGATCTGAATTATTCTCAAATATAATAGATAGTTTCCAAAAATTCTTTTGAATTCACTGAGCGTACGATCTCAACAGAGTTTGCAAAAGTGGCGCGTCGTTATGCGAAGGTTCAATTTAATCGCTCCAGTAGTTCCTGAAATATCAATTCAATTTAATATTTTCAGGTTACGTTTGGACATTTTCGGTCGAGTTCGTGAATAGGCAGAATCGACTGGACGGTTTCGGATTAGGAATTATGACTATCTGAAATTTTAGGGTAAGTTCCCCAATATTTCAGGAGGAACTAATGCAATCGGTTTGAAGCTTACTAAATTATTGAAAAATACCAACTCGCAACTTCATGCAGAATCAAGTGTGGATCAACTCGGTAGGAAATGAAAAAAACTGAAAATTTTCGTGGCTCTCATTGGAAAATATTGTTTTTTATGGATAATTTATTAGATTATGAAAAAATAAAATTTGGCATATACCTTGGAGTCAATATTTGAAAGCAGTGTTCTAAATTCAATATGATGTTTATATTCGGAGATATTGGAAAAAATCCTGAAATTCCTCGTTGATTTGGACTTTTCTTATCATTTTCTCAATATCTTCAGCAAGTCTGAAACTTCGCAACCAGTAATAGAGCACTCACCCACAATACAAAACTGAATTTTTCTTAGAATGGTATCGGTAAAAAATCGAAAAGGATTTTCATGAAATTTGTTCCAATTTTTCTTGAATAACATTTGTATAAGCTTGTTCCGAAGAATAGCGTGCAAGAACAGAATTTGCCCAATGATTTGTGAATATACCCAATCAAATTATTATTTCCCTAAATCTCTAAAAATGCAGATCGGATCAAATTCAAATCTAGTAATTGATTGAGAAGCTTGAAGGTTCATGCAGAATTTTGTGAAGACCATATGCATAAAGGATCTTTGCATCGGAAAGTATAGCTGCAACGGTCCGCATCAATAAGTGAATATTTGACCGTTTTGTCAACTGAATTGAACAAGCGCATAAAAGCTACTGACCACGTGTCAGTGCTTTTCCTTGAATATCTTTGAAATTAGTCTCACCTCAGAAATCTCTCAAACCAAGTGTATTAAGTTGACATTTTCAGTTCCAGAAGGGACGATTTAGTTGTTCATTAATAAATTCTACAGAACAAAAGCATTATAGATTTGCATAAATGCCTACATTTTTAAGATGAAGAGATCTTTTGGGAAAAAGCTTGGCCTACTGATGTAGAACTCGTGGCCAAATTCGGTTGTGTTGTATTCGAGAGAAAGGAACTCGAAATTTTCAGGGTTGGCCGATTTGATATTTTAGCGAACTAATATAAAAAATTTTAGAAAAGCCCTGACGCTTCAGAGCGCTTGTTCAAATTCGTTGCTGATACGGTCATTTATTCACCTATTGACCCCGTCAAACGTAGTTTTACTTCCTGATGGAGAGCTGTGGCTATATTCTTCCTATACGGGCCCTACGAAATTTTGCATGAAGCTTCAAATTATTATTTATAATTCAATCAAATAATAGATTTAAATTCGATTCGATCTGTATTTTTTTGAAATATTGGGAAAATTAAGATTGGATTAGGTATAGCTACAATCATTGGGTGGATTTTACCCCTTCACGAACTCAGCCATCGTTATTAGGCCAGAACCTGTTCTATATAAATATCGAGATATGTTAACGGTTGACGTGAACACCGAACGTCAACGAACACTGCCAAAAGAAGCTACTTAATAACTTAATGAGTTTAGAGCAGGTGCGGAGTTTAATAACGAACTCTCGAATTGATGAAATCCACCCAATGATTCGCAGATAAACCCATTCAGAATTTTATGTTGCTAATATTTCCGAAAATATTAATTGAACCGACTTGAAATAGAGTATTTTATTGAAAAATGACAGCTCGAATATAAATTCGAAATTTTATGAGGACCACACAATTAGAATATCGCAAGAAATTAAATATCAGCGAACAAAATTTTGTGCAAGTTTGCGCATCAGCATTTGCCAATAAGTCACCATGTCTAATGAAGATCGGATCAATTTTTTTTCGATTTCTCTCAAATTAATTTCATATAAATAATCGAAAAATTTTAACTAGCCAGAAAAAATTACATATTTTTTTAATATTTCTGAAACTGACTGTCGGATGAAGCTGAAATATGAAACAGTATTGTCAAGAAATGACGTAAATGTATTTGCTGAACTTCAACGCAAACTGATGCATTGCTTTTCAAAGAAAATTTCTACCAAAAATTTGGAAAATTATCGAAATATAAATTCAATTTTCATAGCTTCAGTTCTTCTAGATATATTCTGGAAATAATCTCAAAATTTTGAATAGCCAATGTTTTTCAGTACTCCTGAAAAAATACCAGGTCAAAATGAAATCCGGAGCACAATTGTATCCGTTGTATTGTGAAATTTCGTATTTGTAATTGCGATAACTTTGCAAAAGAATGACTTAGACACTCGAAATTTTCCGTGTAGGTTTAAAGTTTGTATTCGGGGGTCAGGTTCGAAATGAAGAAAATCCACCCAATGGTTCAGTAGGTGAAAGCATTTGAAATTTCATCATCTCATTATTCACAAAAATACAGACACGATTTAGTCAAAATTCAGTTCGAGGATAGAAGGTCACCGTGATCGAATTTTACATTAGCGACTGATTTTTTCTAAATGTATATACAGTGTACTCCGTTAGTAATAGTTTAGTGAACTATTCAATTGATATACCCAACGGGCAACGGTTGAGGTATAAACAAACGTAACCTCACGAGTATTTCCGAAAAATTCTCAAAATCGACATAAAACGCAACTGATCCTTCTCCTGCGCCATGCGCAACTCTTCAATTATTTCGATGTCGATGTCTTTTGCGGGTTTTTCGAAATACCACCTAAAATGATTCGTCCAAAAGGGAAATCTATCGCTAGGATTTATTAATTAATTCAATTGAGATATTCAGATTCAAATTGCATCCGAAAATTTCAAGTTAGATCATACGAGGGGCCGGACAGAATTGTGTTCTACAATGGATTTTTCTTGGGTCGTCCAACCCTTCGAGGGGATTCTTACTTCAAATTCGAAAATATTAGAAATTTGGACAAAACGCTAAGCGCGTAGTAAACCGAAAGTCGTCTTAAAACGGCGAAACAAGCATCAAAATTCCTCCGCGAAGAGTAATGCAAAATTTCGTGTGGATTTTATCACCAGAATATTGAAGAATTTTCATGAAAAAACCTAGAAAAAGAATTGCCGCGAAGGCAGAAGCTTTTACGTCAGTGCTTTTCTAGGTTTTTTTTTCGATAAAGTTACGGCCGACCGTAAACACAATAACTTCCAAAAGAAACAACCTCGCAACTTGATATTCATAGAGAAGATTTGGACCTCAATTACGAAGGCCGAATTTGTGAATGGGTAAAATCCACCCAATGATTCCGCAGATATACCAATTCAAAATTTTATTTTCCCAATATTTCCAAAAATACAGATTAGATCGAATTGAAATCCAGTACTTTATCGAAAAATGTCAGTTCGAAGGTTTATACAGAATGTGATGCGGATAATATGATGAGACGATCATAGAATATTAAATGTTTGAAAAAAAACTTGAATTTTTTTTTCAAATGGTTCAAATGACACGATTATCACAAAATTTTGCACAATGTTGTATCGATTAGTATTTCTTCAGTTATACTGAAAAAAACAACGATATCGAGAAGAAAACCACGAAATTCCACATATTTTTTCCCAATATCTCCGCAACTAATAGCCGTATAGAATTGAAATTTGGTACACTGCTGTGAAATATGAAGTTCAAGGAATAACTGAAAATCTTCCCGGATATGAACAATAGTTTCAGAAAAAAATAATCTTTCGAACAAATTTTGATGATTTCAACGAAATGTTGCTCCATGTTGCGCGTCGTTATGCTTAAACCAACTGCCAAGTTTCAATTCAATCGCTCCAGTAGTTTCTGAAATATGAGGAATATAACCTCAAAATTTGAAATGGTTATAACTCCGAAACTATAACTAACTTAACATTAGTATTTTGAAATGCAACCCTTCCTGAAATTTTCAACTTGATAGAATCCTCTGTACGCCCGTTATCTTGGTGACGACCGGCCGGCCTGCCTGACAGAATCGATTTTGACACCGGATTCGTCATCAATGAGTCCAGCCTAGTCGTTTGAGACCATTTTCGGGAAATATTCGAAAATTACAGACATTTGGACAAAACGATAGCACGCTGTTCCCCTAGAACATGCGTGCAAAAATAACCCCTTAGAAATTATTTGACAGATTATTTGAACATTTTAACAAATGAATCGTCATTTTCCAATCAAGGACCAGATGTCAACTAAAGCGCCCTTTTATTTTATTTTTTGGCATTTTGCATTAGCTGGATCTAATCCAAGTGGTTCGCTGGTAAAGCCATATATTCGAAAATATTTACTCAAAAACTAATAAAGGTCGAATTTAAATCTCTAGTAGTTTTTGAGAAAATGTCGAGTGAATATGGCGAATATACAGGGTTTATCTGAACAACAACGAAAAACTTCAAGGGGTGATTCTGTGATGAAAATGGAGGTAGTTGTTTGGTATAAAATGTTTCGAAAAACCTCCCCCCGAAAAAGTTAACTCATGTTAAAAAGCATTTTATTGAACAACAGGAAACCAAATCATGATTCTACTAGGGAAGACGTTTTATAACTAAAACAATAGCGAACAATGAACAAAAACCTATCGAATATCGACAATATAATTATAATAAATGTTGAGAATGACCGCCTTCAGCTTCAATACAAGCATTTACGCTCTTCTCCTCGTTGAAATGCGTATGCGATGGAATACGCCTGCTGAATTTCTTATCGTTTCACTCCCTGCTATAATGCGGTTTCGCAAATCATCGATATTTTTTTCTCATAAGTTCTCTAAAAAATTTGTAGAAATAAAAAATCTAGAAAAGCACTGCCGTGAAGGCAGCAGTTTTGCGCGCATGTTCAATGTTCAATGACCGCTTCGGTAACGAAATTGAACATGCGCGCAAAAGCTGCTGCCTTCACGGCAGTGCTTATCTGTTTCTTTTTTTTTGATAAAGTACTGATTTCAATTCAATCTAATCTGTATTTTTGGAAATATTCAAAAAATAAAATTTTGAAGGTGTATCTGCGGCCGGACCGTAAACATAATAACTCCCGAAAGGAACAACTTAGAAACTTGATATTTGTAGAGAAGGTTTGGACCCTAATTACGAAGGCCGAATTCGTGGATGGGTGAAATCCACCCAATGATTCAGCAGATATACCCATTCAAAATCTTATTTCTCCCATATTTCCGAAAATAGAGATTAAATCGAATTGAAATCCAGTACTTAAAATGACAGTTTGAAGGTTCATACAGAATTTAATGAAGATAATATGATGAGAAGATCACAGAATATTAAATATTTGAAAAAAAAATAAAAAAATTTTTCAAATTCTTGTAATGACACTATCATCACGAAATTCTGCACAATGTTGTCCCTCAACATCTTCGAACTAGCTGAGAAGTTTCATCACGACTGAATAAGTATTTCTCGATTTATACCGAAAAAAACAACGATATCGAGAAGAAAACCACGAAATTGTACATATTTTTTTCTGATATTTTCCAAAACTAATAGCCGTATCAAATTGAAATTCAGTACGCTGCTGTGAAATATGAAGTTCAAGGTAAATCTTGAAAATGAAAAATTTTTTCAGGAAAAAAAAAATTTGGAAAAAAAATTATTCGGACGCCATGTTCAGATGGCTGGACCTATATGGTTATGAAGTTGAATTAGCGCGCTAGAGTATCCGACTTTACGGCAGTGTATTTGTCGAAATTCAATCGAAACGTCCTTCGATGCTCTTAATATTTCAAAGGGGAGGTAGGGTAGGAGAAAAAATGCACTGAATTATAAATTTTCCGATAAACTGCTCACTTGATATTTTTTTTCTTACGAGATTAAGAGAGACTCACCCCCGTTTTTGAAAGCGTGCATCGCTATGGGATTGCCATCGAAATGGTCCATCATGGGATCGGCCCCATATGAGAGTAGAAGCTCCATAATACATTTTTCTTCCTTCGTGTGCAGTTCCCATACTGTTTTTGTTACACACGCCAAAGGGGTGTAGCCTTGAGCATTGACGCAATTGACGTACATCGGAAATTCATCTAGCATTGTCTTTAATACTTCGTAGTCCGCCCTTTCCGCATAGAAATGTAACTCGTATTCACAGAAATAGGGAAAATTATTGGGTTCGAAATATTCACTAGCTTTTTTCTGCTTAGGTTGGTAATAATAATTCCTGTTCTTCATTTTGAAAACAAACCAATGTTAACAGCGATGAAAACACAGCAGATTGACGGAATATCAGGAAACTTTCCTAGTGGGAGTGAATTGTTTGAGGATGCTGCGTTGCCAGAGTGTGAACATCGAGGTCGGTAGATGATAACAGATGAGAGATTCACTAGATAGTGAACTCAAATTTGGGTATTCGCTGGAAGTCTACTTTTTCTGAATCTAATTCATCTATGGTGATGACAGAGAGTGTTATTTTATTTTTTGACCCTTTCGAACACGAAAAATTCTGAAGAAGCACTGACGCCGAAACTATGTTCTGAAATTTGACATATCTTCACCCAATACTTCCAGAAATTGAAATCGTATCAATGTGGAATTTGGTACACTGCTGTTAAATATAAGGTAGATAGACCAAGCAACATTTTTTCGAATATGGTGAATAGTTTCCGATTGATATTATTTTTCTGAAACACTGATTTCAATTTATCATCAGCCTGGATCTGAAGTTACACGTTATTATGATTCAACTTACCCCAAAATTTCAACCAAATTTCTCAAGTAGTCAAATATTATTGAAATATTAGGAAAATATCCTCCGAATTTCAAACGACCATAACCACCAAATCGCTCTGCCGATTTTGTCAACCAACAAACTCAACCGTCGCATTTTAGAATGCAACATATCCTGAAAGTTTCGAGTCGATAGGAGTCTTCTTACGTCTGTAATCGTGCCTGAGGAAGGCCGGCGGCCGGACAGAATAGAGTTTGACACTGGATCCATTATCAGCGAATACAACCTAATCGCTTTAGACGATTTTCAGGCAAAAACGCGACAATTTCAGACATTTGAACGAAACGATAGCACGCTTTTCCCCTACAACATGCGTGCCAAAAGTTAAAACATTAGAGAAACAATTTTCATCCAATTTCCGGCTCTCGACAGACAGTCTATGGGTATTTTTTTGTAAGTTGTAATCGATCTGGAGTCAATATAATGTCTGACATGAGCCTTACGTTTTGACAAATCGTCATTTCATCACCACGTTTTTATTAGGTATCAACCCCAACTGATCTATATTTTCGATGTATTATAGAGCAAATGAAATTCCAAACGACAACTACACCATATCAACGTATTTATTGAGCGGATTTTGTTCATTCATGAATTTGACCTTCATTTTTGAGCCCCAAATTCACTCTACATATATCGAATTTCCTAGTTGTTTTTTTGCAAGTTTTTGGTTTTACCTCACGATCGAGAAAAATCTAAATGCAAGAGTAGTTTACCCATAATGAAAATCCTCCATACAATGGTCTCAGTATTTTCGCTGAATACATTTTTGTGCGCGCATGATCGTCCTAGATCAGATTTTCCCGAATATCAAGATATAACCTCGACTGAATGCGGCTAATGCAGGAATTTTGGGGTGAGAATGCTCCGAAATGAATAATTTCGGCTCACTAATGTGGAATTTGAGGTCAAAATTCATTGCCCGACCGGTTGTCCGTTAACACAAAAATTTTGGAAGTATATTAGCTGAAGATTTGAAATTTTCTGGGTACTTTAAATATTAGGTTGAGTTCGCCAACAAGAAAAATCGGTGAGAGGGTTACGGAGTTTTGAGAAGTCTCATCTGCACTCAAATGGTGCATTGTGTACCTTAAATTTTTCAAGAACTGTGAGGTGTGAATAGATGAACTTCAATGCGTGGAAAACGGTTTTATTGCTGTTGGCTACTGCTGTTGCAGTTTGGGTAGGTACATCGATTAGTTGTCCATTTGATGGTGATTTCAATATGATTCAACACACATAATGTTCTGGGGAAGTCTTGTTTTCGGATGAAGACAGCACGTTTCGCAATATTCTCTAATATTTTTCGTGGAAATATTTTACGCCACAGAATGATTTTTATTTTATTGTGTACATAGTAGGTCGAGTACTTAGGCGGCTGAGCTTTTATGGGTTTTTCAGTCGTGAAAGCAAACATGTTAAGTGCGTTCCTAAATTGCAGGTATTAACGAAGACAGGAGTTTCTTCGCATAAATTCTAGAAAAAAGTCTCAGTCTCATTACTATGGGACCGCAAATATTTCGTATTTGAGATACAGGCTGTTTAAGTTTGAATTTCTTCCAAGATATTATTTTCTCATTGTTTCTGCATTTCACAACATGATTTTACGAGTATATAGAATCTTTATGAATCATTGCTACAAATCAGAAAATATCCATAAAAACTAATCATGAATTAATTTCCGCAGTTTACTAACTGGATTCAATGGCAATGCGGAGTTTTCGGAGGATTACGAGGAATTTAAATCTTTTTCTCGAAATCAGAATCAGATACGACAAAACAACAAGGGTCCTTGAAGTTTAGTATAACAACAAAGCTTCTTTTGAAAAAATTTCAAACTGACAGTGGCCACCAAAAAAAAGTTCTGGTGAACTCTGAAATGTAATGACTATGCGAAATTTCAGTCAAATAACTTGTGAAATGCAGATACCATGACGAAAAACTTGAAAAAATTCGAAACGTCTGGGGGAAATGGGGGTAAATAACACACCCCCCATTAGAGAATCGAAAACCTGAAAAAAAGTTACGCACTGTGGTACACATAAAATATTCCAGGCAATAATTTTGAATTACTAATTTCCCAAATATAGGTGATTATATATTGTGTGCCTGATTTATTGGATCTCAATCGTTATTACACCACCCCAAACCAGCACCAACACCAACTTTTCCGAAAATGTCCGGTGTAACCCACTGTTATATTTGAAAAGATCCGATAACCTCTCGAAGGATCACGGTTTCCTACTGGTTTTGTAAAAATAGTGAGATTTGATGATCTGGAGATTAAAATTTCATATCATTCAAAGATTGAAAATTGCGCATTTTCACGTAATGTTCCGAGATGATGTGAAATAAAATTTCGAACAGCTGAAAGAATTAGTCGGCCAAGAAGAAATTATAAAGGAAACTTATACTTATCCATGGATAATCACATGGTCTGTGGTAAAATGTGCGTTTCGTTTTCCATTAGTATTCCCCACATTACATCGAGTGTCCAATATTTTGTTGCAATACGGAAATACCTAAGAATAAAATTAACTTATTCATTTTCACCTCCAGTTTTTGAGATTTTCCGGGTTTAATTTTGTGATACAGGTGAATTATTTTTCTGTTTATTTCGACTTTTTATCGGTTATAACAAAAAACTCAGGCGAGGACGAGATGGGTGAAAAGTATATTTCGCGTCTTCAGTTGCACAGATTCAACAGTAGAGAGTGGCAACCTTGCTTCTATGAATAACGGGAACTCTAGTATGGATTTGTGCAGTCGCGCAACTGGCGCATGTACGTTGCAATCATGCAATACGATTGAAAGGAGAGAACCATGAGGATGGGTTTACGTGAACAGTTACGGTTCACCCTCTTAATGATTTCTTTGATTGGCCAGTGGCGGTGCGGCCCTCAGGGTTTTGATATAACAATACAATTATTTCAGCTCATCCTCCATTTCAGTCAATGATTTCATCTATACTTTGAATGAACTTAATGCTATTTCATTTTCAGGTCACATGAATTTTATACTTGGTTCATGAGTACTCTCATGTTTCACGTTTAACTGATTCCAACAGGTTCAGCCGAACAAGAAAACTATGAGCCGGAGGTCGCAGGGTCTAGTCCTTCTTAGGCAATCGGTGGTCTCCGTGAATTAAAAGAGTTGAATAAAGCTTCAACAGTAGAGCACTAGCAACACTCTCTAGTTCAGCAAGATGAGACGTCAAAATCAGCTGCTGGGGGGACAAACAAAGAGATTTCCCATAAGAGCTAATGTTAAAGTTTGGTGTATTATCTGAGTGGAAAAACGTTGTTTTGAGACTGTTTTTGGATCATTGAACCTATGTGAATACCTTCAGGTAAGAGAATAATTTGCAAGGGTGATTCGAATAAAGATTTTTCTAGTTTAAATATACCTACTCCTGTTTGTTCCATACATTGATATGTCCCGTTTTCCAGATTGAATTCGAATATGGAATTTTTTTAGCTGTGAGCTGTAGTTATCGGTCCAATAGTGATAATCCCAGCATTTTTTTAGTGTTTTGTCCCTGAAAACTGAAAATAAGCAGGTAGAACCTGCTAAGGTGGAAAGAGGAGCACACCTGCTTTCATCTCTGCATGGGGATGATTTCCCCGATTCTAAAGTGAAAAATTCTTTTAGTTTCTGCATTACTTTCAACAGGTAATGAACTAACAAAGTCACTTAACATATTTATGGATAAATATCATTTCAGGACAACCTTCAAATGAACTTGGCATTGGGATGATATTCAAGATACAATAACAATTATAAATTTATATGTTTAGTTACCATTAGCACGACACTCTGAAATCATAAACAGAAGATAGAAAGTAACAGAAGTAAACACACAACTGTGCACATTTTTGTGGCATTATTTTCTTGCTTTCTTGGTGAGAATATTATGTTTCCAACAGGAGACTCACATTGAATCTTCAAATCCCAACATAATTACGGTATTTTATTGGAGGATTTTAGTCCTTAAAAGTTTGTGAAAATACAGATCAATTATATAAGGATATTGCCACATACTGCTAGTTGGTGCCAAAAGATTAATATCGGCAGAGTCTCAAACAATCAGTTAAGCCTCACACAGACTTTAATGAATGAAAATATTGAACTCTCAACAACAAATTGTGTTCATTCAAAATTCACTACCTGAAGATGTGAAATCATTATTTTTAACTGGTATTCGAATCCAAAGAGTAACATATATTCTAATGTACAAGCATTTGTTTCAACTGGTCTTGATCGTTTGAATAAATTGCAGAATTTTTTTCATGACTTGAATATGCTTTACATTTAATATCTCCTTTAGACTTCTTATGTATTCTTAGTGAAGGTAAGATATAATTTTAGAAAAGGATAATTAAAATTGTTCGGAATTTCGGCTAGTGTAGCATCAAAATACTTAAATAGATAACTTCCAGTTGTTCGGATTAATATCTCCAATATGAAGTCCCCCGAAACAGTAAAAAGCTTAGTTAGTAAGTTCATGAAAATTAATGTATTTACTGACCATTTCAATTAAAGTTTTCCTACTATATGACCATAATAAAATGCTCAGATATGTCATCCAAAACAATTAACCTAATAGGAATAATCATAGACCTAAAATAATATGGCATTTGAGGTCTATGGGAATAATAATATAACCAAAATTATTCGATTATTCAGAATTTAGAAATCTTACAGTCTATTCTCCTGGATTATCTTGATCACAAGCCTCCAAAGTTTGCCAACAACTGAAATTCCACAAGAAAACAACCCAAACTAATAAACTAATAAAAGGGACAATAATCTGCAACAGCATAACAAATGTCAGTTCACAGTAACAATAACAAACTCCTTGTTTGTCCCCCCCCAACGGCCATGTTGTGACGTCAGCTGCCAGTGCTCTATTTCATGACCTAGCTACCTAATCAGAACTGCATAGCCAGAGTTCACCAAATACATTGAAATTAAATCAGCTGATCCCTTAGAAGGCCAATGTTTCATTTTATTGAAACTTCAAGCTAATTTTCGCTGGCATATTTTCGGAAACAGCATGCTTTCGTTTTATACAAATGCCTGTTATTGGTTGGACCCACTGATGACAAATCCGGCGTCTAAATCTATTCTTTCCGGCTGTCCGAAGGACGTACGGAGAATCATATCGGCTTGAAACTTTTAGGATGAGTTTTGAGTAAAACGCAAAACCTTTCTTTAGAAATGCAGACATTCTTGTTTTTTGGTAAAAAAACAAGTTATAATATTGTTGAAATAAAGGATTTCAATCAACAAGTCTCAGCTTGTCAAATGTAGGTTATTACTTTTCACTCCCATCGAATATCTGAAATTAGCCGTGTCAAGAACAGTACTAAAAACACCCAAGCCGCTAGGTGTCATTCACTTCGAAAAATTGTTGCTTAGATCTATTTAGAACTCACCGAATAAGCTATATCGATTGAATTTCTTCACTACCATGAAATTTGACCTTTTTTGAAGTTGTCTACAGTCCTAACTCAAAAAACCTAAAATTGTGGATTAAACCCATTCACGTCAAAGGCGACGATATTTCCAAGTTCGTGCCAGCAAACAAACATCTGTCATCGACGAATTCGCACGATTCCGAACGTTGAAATTGGCGACAATGGCAAACTTCCCGATCGAGTGGAAGTCAAAACAAATAGGAGTGTCAAAATCGATTCTGTCCGGCTGGCCGTCCGCCCTTGTTAAACGATTAAGGAGTTTGAAATTTGAAATTATAAGGATATTTCCCTGCTATTTCAGGAACCACGCGAGCGATTGTATCGAAATTTGGCATCCCTTATGACACGCAACATCTTGCAAAATTCTGTTGTGATCGTACTGTCAGTAAATTCGAAACAAAATTTTTCAACATTTTTTTTCGAAAATATCTTTTTTAGTTCCATATATTGCAGTACACACAATTTCAGTTCGATCCAATTATAATTTCCGGAGATTATGGGAAAAAATATCTCGAATTTCTTGTTTGATTTCTCGTTATCGTTGTTGTTTCCGGAATGACCCAAAAAATACTGATTAAATCACTATGAAACTTGGTTACTAGTTTGAAAATGCTGATGTAAAACTTTGTGCAGAATTCCGTGATGATCCGTGTTATCAGAACAACTGACCAAAATTCAATATTTGTTTTCAAATATTCAGTATTCTGCTATCTTTTAATGGTATTATCTTCAAGAAATTCTATATTCCTGGAAATATTGCCAAAATAAAATTTAGAACTAGTATATCTGCGGAATCATTGGGTGGATTCTACCTATTCAAGAGTTCGGCCTGGGTAACTAGGGTCCAAACGTACTCTACAGTTATCGTGAATGGATAAAGTCCGCCCAAAATACATAAGAGATCGAATTGAAATCCAGTACTGTATTGAAAAATGACAAGGTCACCAAATCTTTTCCTTAGGTAGAAAAGATGCATTTGGCGGGGTCAATAGGTGAAAAGATGTCAGCTCCTTTGTATAATGTTTGTGTAACACATGTGCCAGTAGAATCCATTTGATAAGAAACATTCTTCTCCAATTTATGAACATTATTTCCTCTTTCAATTTAAATGCTCAATTCATGTGTTTGAAAGGAGGTATAGGTATAGTATGTGTTATCAGAATATACAATGTATTTATCGAATAACTCGATGGTAATGATCTAGATATCAATTATTCCAATGAGTGACAATTTATAATTTCCCCATTCAACTATTCTCAGTGTTTGTTCATCTTCTTTCATATACACATGGGGTGACATCTCTGGTTTACTCGAGTCATCTCTCCCCTTATCAGAGGAAGTGATAGCGTTCTATTCTCGATTTCTGTCGTGCGCCCACACATCATATCTTGTTCAATATAGAGGGCGCTTTGGATTATGACCATATTCTTCAACTTGATTCGCAACTACTGCTAAGCGATACGCCCTTTGACGATAGAAATTCGAACACCTCCAAGCTAGTGGTTTTTCGACATGCCCGTTAATTCAACGAATTTCGATTACTTTTAGAGTTCATTTTCGAGCTTTTGTGTTTTCCTCCGAGTTGAAATTTTGGTATGCCGAGAGTGTTTGTAATATTCATCAATCGATTCCTTTCTTTCTCTCAGAATTTTCGATTGTATTAATTTGAAATAGCATCCTCCCGAAATGACTATTGTTGTGTGCCTCAACTCAATGTTATTCATGGTCAAAGGAGAAAGTATCATCTACTTCCTCAAGTTTTCATTTTTTCCAAAGCCAAATGAAAGTAAAGTTAATTTGGAAACAGCAGCAAACTCAATGATGAAAGAAAAGCCTGGATTTTGAAATTGAAGATTGGAAAACAGGTCACGAAATACAGGAAAGTATGTTCATTGCATTTCTCTGAAGATGTTTATTTTCATAAAGATAAATTTCAATGTATTCATTTCGAAACAACTTCATGTCCAGATATTTTAGGTGTAAATGAAAATAAAGGAATTTTGATGAAAAATGCTGATCCTGCAGAGAAACTACCGAGCACTTCTGCAGCTACCTACTTCACATGCTACACGAAATCATATTCAAAAATTCAATTTGAACGTGCGCGCAAAAGCTGCTGCCTTCACAGCAGTGCTTTTTGAAATTTTTTTCTGATGACTTACTGGATTTCAATTCGATCATATCTGTATTTTTGGACATATTGTAAAAATAATATTTTGAATGGGTATATCTACGGAATCATTGGACGGATTTTACCCATTCACGAATTCGACCTTCGTAATTAAGCCCCAAACCTACCCTACAAATATCGAGTTTCTAAGCCTAACGGCCGACTGCGTAAACACAATAAATTCCGAAAGAAACAACTTAGAAACTCGATATTTGTAGAGAAGGTTTGGACCTTAATTACGAAGGCCGAATTCGTGAATGGGTAAAATCCACCCAATGATTCCGTAGAGATACCCAATCAAAATTTTATTTTTCCAATATTTCCAAAAATACAGATCAGATCGAATTGAAATCTAGTACTTCATAACAGTTCGAAGTTTCATACAGAATTTAATGAGGATGATATGATGAGAAAATCATAGAAATTTTTTTTTTCAAATTGTTCTAATAACACGATTATCACGAAATTTTGCATAAAGTTGTCTTTCAGCATCTTAAAACTAGCTGTGAAGTTTAATCAGGACTGAATCAGTATTTCTCGAGTAATACCGAAAAAATCAACGATATCGAGAAGAAAACCTCGAAATTTGACATATTTTTTCCCGATATCTCCAAAACTTATGATCGTATCGAACTGAAATTTGGTACACTGCTGTGAAATTAAAAGGTCAAAGTGTGAGTGTAATTTTTTTTGGATATGATGAATGGTTTCCGAAAAAAAAATTTTTTCGTAAAAAAATTTCGAAAAAATTTTTTTTTTAAATTTACTGACAATATGATCTTGACGAAATTTGGCTCAAAGTTGCGCGTCGTTATACTCCACCAAACTGCCAAGTTTGAATCCAATCGCTTGAGTAGTTTCTGAAATAAAAAATAAATAACTTCAAAATTCAAGTGCCTATAACTCCGAAACTATTCGACCGATTTGGCCCACTAACGAACTTAACTGCGGCATTCTGATGCGCAACCTATCCTGGAAGTTTCAAGTATCTAGCTTGCTTCTGTCGACAGTTATCGTGTCTACAGCCGGCCAACCGGCCGGCCGGACAGAATCAATTTTGACACCGGATTCGTCATCAGTGAGTTCAACCTAGTCGATTGAGACCATTTTCGGCTCAATCATCCAAAATTACAGACATTTGGACAAAACGATAGCACGCTGTTCCCCTAGAACATGCGCGCAAAAGAGTGATCTGGTTGAAAACCTGACAAAAACTAAATATACTGTTATAGTTGATAATAGCTAAAGTTATTCATATAAATACATTGATTAATTTCATTCCTATATCCTAGGTAGGTTGAACCAGCTGTGACATTTTTCATTTTGTATGTGTATCTTGAGCTGCTGTGATATGAAAATAAAATCAATTATATGTCTATCTGATTCCTTCCCTTTATTTCGAAATACGATGCAAAAATACTAGAGCAGAAAAGCTGTCTTTTCATTTTATTGATTCACTCGTTTGTAAACAAAGAGAAGGAGTCATTTAGACTGATTCTAGATTTACCACATAATATGGCTTGCATTCAGCACTTCTTCACATTGATAAGAGTCCTTGGATTACTTTTTGAGGTACCTATTTTTCCAGAAATTCAAGTAAACTTAGATATTGGTTCACTTTGATCTACCAAGGAATAGACACTAAAATAACATAGAAATTATCCTCCAGGAACGATTTCAAGCACGATTTTATAACGTTATCCAAAAGAAAAGTCCCTTCTCAAAAACTCTTACACAAAATGATGATTATTTCATTAAATATTCTAGCTCTGCTCAGTAAATATTCGTTCTCCACCACGTTTCTACGGTTTGTTCACATAAAACTACTAGCTTGGACGGGTTCCAAATTTATCCGTTAGAGCGCTGGCATCTTCACAGAAGTTCCCAATCCACAAGTATAGTTATATATTTATAGTTAATTCACACTGCATTTAAGATGTTGACCTTGATCGTTGGTTATTCTTGAAATCTTCTCGTTCCAAACAATTGACTCATATATATTTAATAGGTTTGGTGGTTTAATTATTGAAAAATCACTTACGTATGGGATGATGTTTCATAAAAACATCCTGAGCCAACTAGAATCCACTATGAATTCAAAAGGGTCCCTTCTAAATTTCAATTCAGTTGGATTATATTAAAAACGAACATAAGAAAATCTTAAATATGCCCTGAGGATGTTTATATTATCAATGGATCATTGAGCTAATATATAAGGGCTTTCTTCGATTACACCAATAAACCTTATCGTATATATCACGATATGCAAATGAGAATTTTGGGTCTAAGTTATAGAATAATATGTGACAAGCGTCTATAAAAACGAGAATAATTGAGAGGAAATATTTATTGTCTCGTTTGTCTGATGAAGGAGTCAGACAAGGACTCTGAAACGTTACAGTTCACTTTGTTGATCGTTTACACTTTTTTCCAGTATTTTGCATAAAACAAATTATCTTCCTACATTCCCCAAAGGCGTTTCCTATAAATGAAAATTTTATTCGAGTTTTATAGTTCTTTTTCAGATATTGGGAATGAAAACCTAGGGAACACTTAGAACATCCGATGAAATCAACTTATAAACTAAATTAATTCTAATCAAATTCTAACAAACTCAGGATTTTTCGTAAACTGATTTCGTTTTCAAGTTCAATTGTGAATATTGCAGTTCGGTCTACGAGGGACGAAAAAGTATTGAAAATCCAGGATAAGACAACATTGAAATGATTGCGCTGAAGAAGATATAGAAAATACAGGATTTTCTCAACATCAATTTTGATTTTGAGAATAAAATGGTTCTGCTAGAGAATCAAGTTTGGACAAGAAACTGTCGATAACCTTATTAATAAGTGCTGATGAGAATTTTTTTTCTTTCATTTTATGGAAGACAGGAATAACAAACGGGTATTTCAACCCATAAACAGTATTCACAAATTACAATGAAAAAAAATTGTACAATCAAAATACAAACTTAAATTAACAATAGTTTACCATGATACAAAATTAAAATGCACATCACCTGAAAAAAACACTCATGAGAAAACATCATGTGATAAAATATGTATCAGCTGTCGGCTCCGCAAGACGTGTTTTCTTGGTTCTCCGTATAAGTCGAATAAATTGTTTATATCTATAAGAACGCTTTTCCATCAGTTACAAAGTGTATAGTGTGCACATTAGTTACTTCAGGAGTAGTTTTTGTGAGAATATCCAGGGTAAGCGATTTATGAGTCATCATGCCACTCACACGAGAACAACAGGCAGAGATTAAAATTCTGGCTGAAGAAATGGTCAAGCAGATTTGTATGAATGATGATTTCATAAATAAGATGGCTAATAAAGTTTCGATCAATATTCAGAATTCAATAGACGTAAAACTAGGTCAATTCGAATCAAAACTCGACGAAGTTAAAAAAGGCATCGAGATATTGGACCACAAATATGCGGAAGAGATTACTAAATTGTCAGAACATGTTGACGAACTCCACAAAAAAGTGCATGATTTCAGGAAGGAATCCCCAAACATCGCACAGATTGTGTCTGAAGTGAACGATATAAGAAGAAGGGAAAATAACATTTTGATTTTCGGTATTTCTGATGATATTTCTAACGAATTCAACTATGTTCTTGACATATGTAAAAAAGTTATTCCTAACGTAAATGTAGGGGATATTAAGGTAAATCGCTTAGGACGCTCCCAGCCAAATAAGTCGCGTCCAATTAAAGTTCATTTTCCGGATGTTAATAACGTTTCTCTTGTATTGAAGAACAAAAAGAAACTTGCGAACTATGATGTGTACAAAGATGTCAATATTCGAGCAGACCTAACACCAAATCAGAGAGAATATCATCATCAAGTTTGGAATGATCTTAAGGCACGTCAAAACAATGGAGAGCAAGATATTTTTGTGGGCTATATAAATGGTGTTCCAGTAATACGTAAAAAAAACTAGTCAAATCATCCAGCAAGTGGAGTGTAACTCTCAGTGATAGTCTTTCTGTATATTATCAGAACTGCAGAGGACTAAATACCAAAACTCATGTATTTTTAAAGAATGTATTGGCTAGTGATTATAAAATTTTTGCATTATCCGAAACCTGGTTAAGAGACGGCTTATTGAGTTCAGAACTATTTCCAGATAACTTTGTTGTATATCGTAAAGATAGATCATACGGATGTCGCGGGGGTGGTGTTATAATTGCCATTGACAGTAATTATTATAAATCAGAATTATGCGACGTTGAATGTCCTCTGCAATCTGTTGATGTTATTTGTGTTAAGTTGGTTATTTCGCCAAGTATGTCAATTCATTTACTTTTATTGTATATTCCTCCTGAAACTAATTATATGAAATATGATGAACTATTTGAATTTTTAGAAGGCTTCGAACACATCGACAATACCGTTGTTATGGGTGATTTCAATATTCCTGAATTGCAAAACTTTTACGAAACTAACGAGTCATCTAACCTAGTACTCAGATATGAATCATTTGTAAACTTCTGTAATTTCGCACAAAAGAATTTCATAAAAAACTGTAATGGCAGGTTGCTGGATCTGATGCTTGCACCTGAAAATTTGAAATGTGAGGTAGTACAAGACTTCGAACCATTAATCAAGGATGACTCGCATCACCCGAGTCTTACTGTGAATTTGGGCATCGACTATCGATCCGAGGTGAAATTTTTCTCTTGTGTTGAACGTTTCAATTTCCGCAAAATCGATGACCGAAAGTTAGAGGAACTATTTCATAAAACGGACTGGGACTTTTTGACAACAACTTCTAATAGTGACTTAGCTTGTGAACAGTTTAATGCGAAAATTCAGGGTATTTTCTGTGAATGCTGTCCGCTCAGAACTCGTAACAGCCGCAAGTATCCATCCTGGTACACAAAAAATCTTATCATTAATATAAAAAAAAAAAATCATTACCGTCGAATGTATAATCAAAGAAGATCCTTATTTTATCTTGAACGTTTTAGAAATATGAGACGGGTTGTTAAGAGAGAAATATGTTCTGCATACTCGGAGTTCATAAAAAAATCTGAAGATAGTTTGGTGACAAATCCGCACGATTTCTGGTCATATTTTAATTCTAAAAATAATAAAACCCGTATTCCTGGAGTAATGTTTGATGGGGATAAAAGGTTCGATACCCCAAAAGCAATTCTCGATGCTTTTGCAGATTATTTCAATGGTGTATATAAGAGTTCAGGGGATGAGGGATCGGATGTCGGTGTTGATGATCAGGAAGATCATTTGATGGATCCCTCTAAATATCTGCATGTTCAAGAGATTTCGAGCGAACAGATACTCAAGGCAGCCGGAAAACTTAAAAATAGGCTGAGCATTGGTCCTGATAATGTTCCCGCTAGTGTAGTCAAAAATCATATAAGTTTGTTCTGTCATCCATTGGCACTTATATTCAACATAATATTGAGAACCAAACTGTTTCCTACAGTGTGGAAAACCTCACGTGTTTGTCCCATATTCAAATCGGGCAAGGTTGCAGATGTCAGAAACTACAGGCCCATCACACTTATATCCGTGTTTTCAAAGTTATTTGAGATTGTGCTCTTCGATCTGATCTATTCACATGTGCACAGCAGTTTATCAGAGTCCCAACATGGCTTTATGCGGTCGAGGAGCGCGGTCACGAATCTTTGCACCTTCACTCAGTACATTTCGGGCTCACTGGATAATCACAGGCAAATTGATGTAGTTTACGCTGATTTCAGCAAAGCGTTCGACAAAGTGTCCCATAAACAGCTCTTGAGAAAGTTGGCGAGGTTCGGTATTTCTGTCGACCTTCGGTTGCTCTTGAAGTCTTATTTGGAAGGCAGGCGGTTGTATGTTGAATATGAGGGAGTGAAATCTTATTATTTTATAGCTTGTTCTGGAGTTCCACAGGGTTCCAACCTGGGGCCGCTACTGTTCCTCATGTTCATCAACGACGTTTGTAATATTTTAGTATCGTTAAGACTTCTTTTCGCAGATGATCTTAAATTTTTTAGGGAAATTGTCAGTATAGCTGATTGTGTCATCCTGCAGGACGATATCCGGCGCTTGTCTGAATGGTGTTCATCTAACAAATTACCTTTAAATATAGAGAAATGTCAAGTAATGAGTTACTCCAGAAAGCTTTCACCTGTTGAGTTCGATTATACCATTGAGGGTAAAACTTTGAAAAGGGTTGTTGAAACTAGAGACTTGGGAGTCTTGTTCGACCGCAGGCTGTCTTTCGGTCCTCATATCGAAAATGTCATTTGCGGTGCCTTTAAGTCTTTGGGTTTTCTATTGCGCAACTGCAGGGAATTCTCAAATCTAAGAGCTATCCAATCAGTGTATTACTGCTTAGTGCGTAGCAAGCTTGAATACTGCAGTGTGGTGTGGAATCCATATCACAATAAATACATTACTGCGTTGGAGTCTATTCAGAGAAAGTTTTTGAAGTTTTTGTATTTTAAGAAGCATAATGTCTATCCTGTTCATCCGGACCATCAGTCTTTGTTAAAGGAGTTTAGTGTTACCAGTTTGAGGAAGAGAAGAGAAATTGCTGATGCTACTTTTGCATATAAATTGATCAATAATCACATTGACTCAACATCGTTACTTTCTCTTCTGGATTTCAACGTGCCTAGACTTGCATCGAGATCTAATTTAATGTTTAGGATTAGTGTCCCAAGTTCACAGCACCATTTTCACAGTCCTGTTTTGTCGATGTGTAGAAGCCTGAACAATGTCCCTTCAGTAGATGTTTTTTTTCTGTCCTTAAATCAGTTTAGAAGAAAATTATACTACCTGATAGAAAATTGAAGTTGATTTTTTTTTTTTTTGCTGTTTATTTTTTTTTTCTGCCGACGGCGATTCCGTTATTTATCATTTTTGATAATTTTTTCATGTAATTTACACCTGTAATTGGGCATGTGCCTGTTGGATGTAATATATTTAAATAAATAAATAAATAAATAACTTTCGTTTCAGACATTTTTTAAATTGCGGAAGAGACGTACTAAAGGGATCAGTATCACTGAACTCCGAGTTGAACGTCGTCAGAAATCTACAGATTGTTGAATTTTGAGTAACATTCAAACGACGAAAAGGAACAGCCAAAGTTTCATTTGGTCTTAATCTTCTATCGGGAACTCTTAAGGATATTGAATCTAGATTGAGCTTGGGTGTAATCATGATCTTTTATAAAGAAGTTATTACGGTATGATAGGTATTTGAGAAATTTGTGTGGCACGCTTTCCAATCGTCTTATATGACACTTATAATAAGGGTTCCAGGTCGAAGAAGCAAAATTTAGTTTATTTAGAACGAAGGAGTTATATAAGGTTAGTAAGCTTTTATGAGTTCTGAACAATTTAGTATGTCGAAGCGTGAATCAAAGCATTTTATTCGCAGATGAAATGATTTGTAGAGACAGGAGATGTCAAGTATGGAGAGGAGAGAGGATAAAATCGGCCACTAACGAAGACAAGGAGCTCGAGGCTTTATTGCATGTAACTGAAAATCCACACACAAGCCAAATAGAGCTTGGTGTTGCCTGTAGTATAAGTGAGCGTTCAGTTCAAAGAATCCTCAAAAAGAAAAAGTATCATGCCTACCACATTCAGATGCACATTCGATAGCGATTTTGAAAACTGTCTGAATTTCTGAAACTGGGCAAGTTTTCAAATTGAACAGAACCCTACATTTTTTGAATTTGTTTTATTCAGTGATGAAGCAACCTTCCACAATTCCGGAGCCGCCAAAAAGGCACAATTTTCATTATTACTCTGTAGAAAATCCAAGAATTATAAGGGAAATAGACAATCAACACAAGTGGTCATTGAATGTCTGGGGAGCAGTAATCGGCAATCATGTGATAGGCACTCATTTTTTCGAAGGAAATTTAGATGGAGCTGCATATTTGAATTTCATTCAGAACATTCCCCCCATTATGTTTGCAGTGTTACCTACGGAAATACGAAATGAAATACGGTTTCAAAATGATGGAGCCCTCGCTCAATATTCTCATCCTGTGAGGTATTTACTGGACCACAGTTTCCAATAAAGGATTGGTAGGGACGGACCGACAAGATGGCCTGCTAGATCACCGGATCTCACCAAAATAGATTTTTTATGTGGGGATACATGAAGGGAATCGTGTATAATGAAGTTCCAACAATAGCTTCCAATATGCGAGAGAGGATTGTGACTGCTTTCCAAAGCCTTACCCCAGCCATGCTGATGAGAGTTAGTGGGTCATTCAACGATCGGATCGCTTTGTGTTCCAGAGAAGGCTGACGGCACTTTGAACATCTCTTGGATTATTAAGACAATTTTTCTTTGTCTTTGTCAACGCGCGTTTGTTTTATATCCAATATTTGAATGAAATTTTCCGTTCTGATTTAATTTTTCGTGCCTGCTGGATGCAGGAGTGGAAATAGCTCTTTGGTTACTTCTGAAAAAATTTAAGGTTTCAAACTGTGTACATCATCATAAAAAAATACAGGGTGTTACATTTGAAAAAATCTAGAAAAAACAATTTGAAATTCTTCATATTTGGACATTGATAACGGACACCCTGCATAAGAGAGGTTTATCATTTAGGAACGATGACTTGGCAAATCCTAAAGTGAAACGAAATCCTGATCAAATTCATGTTTCTATCGCTTCTGGAAATCGGTGAAGGGCTTTTACCGAACTACTGTTTCGTCGAAATTTTGCATCTTTTTCTGATGAAGATCCGTACCGTTGAAAAAATATCCCTAATATTTTGCCTCATCGTAGAGGTATTGAAGAGCATTGAAAATATGCAAAAATATAAGGGGTGTTCCATTTAAAGAATCACTCATGTGTTGAATAATTTTATTTGGGAACACCCTGTATTTCAGAAAATAATTTCCTGAGATGCAGAATTGAAAGTACAAAGGGAATGCTTTTCAACTAAATTCCTAAAACGTCTAGTTTGTCAGCTATGGAAGCATAACGCTCTATTGCAGGACCCTGTATAACGATGATGTTGCTCTGACTTTTCCTCTCTCTGATTTTCAAATTATTGAGAACACCCTAAATATAGATCAAGAAATTTTGAGAAATTATTTTGTTGAGAGGAGTTTATATGAAAATCCTTATTAAATAGAAGCTTCCTGTTTTTATTTGAATAATTAACAGAAGATTAAAACTTCAAAAGTTACTTTCAATAATGTCGTTTTGAAAGAAAATTTCACTCCTAAATGTCATCGAGTAATAGTAGATTCTCCTTTGGATTTCAAGGTTCTCGCATGAAGTTAAAATCTAGGAAAAATATTCTAGCCGGTTGTTCATGGGGTGCTGACCCAACCACTCTTCGTACGGCAGCTTTTGCGTTGGTTTTTTCTGCTGCTCAAAACTGCTGTTGGGTTTGGTTTAACAGCGCGCATGTTAGTAAAATTGATGCACAACTTAATTTTGCCATGAGAATCATTAGTGGGACTATAAGATCTACAACCCTACAGTGGTTACCAGTTCTCTCAAATATTGTACCGCCCCATATTCGTAGACAGGTTGTACTGAAAAAGTCTTGAGAAAGATATCATTCCTTTCCGAAATTATTCCTAATCATGTCTTATATTCCGAATTCAAATATTGCCGGATTGAAATATCGTAAACCTCTATGCATTAACGATTTTTTTTATCTCAATAAAAGTGATAAAGTTATATGGAGTTCTGAATGGAATTTGTGTAATGTTTTTAAAAAAGGTTTGATCAGCGATCCTTCGTGGTTTTAATCTTCCTCAGAAAATTTCGTGCATTTTGAATCGACCTAGAACAGGTCATGGTCTCTATAATGATTTCTTTTTTTAATGGAATTTGGTCGAAAGTCCAAGGTGCGAGTACGGAGAAGAAGAGGAAACAATAGAAAATTTAGTTAATAGATGTCTAATATACGAATTTGATGATGGTTTTGTTGTAATTCAATCGACAAGGATCGACAACTTCAAATTTATTTAATGAGTAATAAATCATTAACTGTTCATATTGGTTTTTTCTTATACTTTCATTCGATTTCGAGTTATCAACCTGCATCGAAAGGAAAGAAGAATTTTGTTGATAAAAAAGATGCCTTTCAAAAACCAACCACAATTTCACTACACCGGAGATAGAGTTTTTTCTGAGGTTTTATCTGTGCTCTTGCATCATACGTAAAGATGTGTGGCACCCCGTCCACATTTCCTATGCTAATACTGTGATAACACAACAATCCAATCGCTCCAGTAGTTTCTGATATATCAGGGAAATAACCTCAAAATTTCAAATGGCGATAACTCGACCGTTGCATTTCGGAAAGCAAATTACCCTGCAAGTTTCAAGTCGATGAGGTCCTTCGTACGTCTGTAATCGTGCATAGATGGCCGACCGGACAGAATCAATCGTCGTTTGAGAGAATTTCACGAAAAAATGTTGAAAATTACAGACATTTGAACAAAACGATAACACGCGGTTACCCAGAACATGCACACAAAAAATGGTTCGTCACTGCTTTTCCGAAATTGAAAATTATTAATATATGGATTTCTCGATTCTACTTTGTCCAGCTTATGTTTCCGATCAAAAAAATAAAGAACAAACAAATTTTACCAGCTTGACGCTGGAGTAAAACTATTTCTAATGTTTTCGAGCGTTTTTTTACGCCGTTTAAAGTAAAATCGAAAACTCAATATTCAAGACGAAAATCCTGGCGATGCCACTGGTTAAAATGATAAAATTGAATATACACTAGTACATAATATCTATCTTGAGGTAGTGAGAACGTGTACCAAATTTCATGAAATTATCTGCAATGGCAATATTGTGTTTATGAAAGAAGTTTTTTCAGAAATTCTATCTCAAAAGTAAATATTTTACGACGTATGTTCATATGAAACGTTTTCTCAAAATGGCTTCGAAAATCACCCTCATAAATATTATAACGTCATCAAAAGATACACTGTATATTTAGACTTCTACACAACAAGAATTGTCACAAATTCAGAATCTACTACAAACTTTTCCTCAATGAATTGTTGTAGGCTCTCGATTGAATATAAGTCATCGAACACACAGTGTGCGAGTAGATGAAATTTGGTCAAATATTCATAGTTAAAATAATAAATAACAAAGAACATCGCACTAAAACTCACGAAACACAAAACTGACAAATTAAGAGCTCATCAAGGAAACATTACAATTTCACGGCTAACCTTCAATAACAATTAAAGTATCTAAATATGAAAAAATGGTGCATAATGTGAAGAACTGAAGAGAAGTATTTAAAAGTTAGCATCACTATATAACCGGAGAATATTTTTGCTACAATGCAGAAGGAAAATCATCTACCCAGCTCATATCGTTAGCAATCTGAGATCTATATATTCCCTATAGATTGAAGATCACCCATACAGAAAAAAGATAGATGAAATAGTAATAAGGTTTAGAAGATCTGTATTAAATCTTGAAATTGAAATAGCTATAAGATAAGGGAGATTCCAGTTGGACCTGCTATGACAGAGACTGTAAATAGTACATTTCACAAGAGTTCGAGAAATTACATTGTCAAAAGAGTTAAACACAATAACATATCCAAGTTTCCATCTTTATTTGCTAAACATGACCCTTCCACCTGAAGTCGAAGAAATCCTGATATTTCGGTCCGAATTTTAATGTTATGTTCAGACCAAATGAAACACCTCCGCCGATATGAGGGGCGCAGAGGGTGGATGGATAATGCCATCGAATTTGTTCTCAAGTTGCAGCATTACGCATAAAATTGTCAATTTCACGATAAGCACCCACAAAGTTTGTACTAAAATCCCTATTTATGTGGTTACAAATATGTAGGGGGACAAATCCGAGGCGAGTTCTTAGTGCACAGCTTTGGTGCTACAGCATACAAAAAAACGCTTTGGTATTTCTTATTCCACGATGTCTACTCAAGGAGACGGAGTAAGGACACGCGTAGTCAAGGCCTACAGGATAAAACGCTTTCAACTGAGAAATTCTGAATCGAGGTAGATCTGCCATCGGTGGCTGAAATGTAAGAGAAAAAAGGTTTTTTTTGCTATTTCGAAAAAATCTTCGACCGAAATTATTTGAAAATTGAATTGTTTGTGTGCTTTTCTCTAATGTATCCTTCAATTCCGATTAGGACAATCATCCGAGCCTTCGTTGTGGCTTGGGATAGCTCAAATGTGTTTGAATGTGAAACGAAAACAACTATGCCAATTAGTTTGGAAAACGAAAAGTAAAAAGGTTCGATAAACACCTCGTCTTCATAATATTCACCGAAGTTCCACGAAACCACAACTCATTGTGCAGAAACTCGGACGGTAACAGTTCCTTAGATCCTGCATGAGCAGAATCATTTTTGTAGAAATAAAACACCATACTGCGTTGGGAATCTTGAATTTGATCATAGTCACTCAATTGGCCACACAAATTGGCCATCTCTGCGGTTGACCATGAATTCAACTCAAAACTATTTTAGAATCTGACCATGCAACTAAGTTGTTGAATAAAATCAACACTGTGAAGTCTCTTCGACATAAGATGGATTCTTTTATTTCTATATTATTGAATGGTAAAGCGAGCACTTGACCTTTAATGAACACGAATAGTTAGTAGGGAAATGAGCTTCCGTTTTACCGTAGTTCGGGCTGTTGCCGATATGTGAGTGTTGCTTTCATTCTAGGCGAGTTGTAGTTATTTTCTTTGATGGGGCAACTTATGTTTTAGAGCACAAGAATTATACACAACACGATTAAAAGCGATCAGTGCGTAGTATCCGTTTTCCGATGCATCGCAAAGGCCATACAGTTCATATTTAGCATAAGAATTTCCCTAAAAAAGATTTCTGAAAATCTGAAGTTCTGATAATTGCCAGACTTTGGATGCCTACCTATCCCATGAACGAAATATTTCGGCCGAAGGCTCATCAGCCTATGCTGATTCGCATTTTACGTATTTTTCAACATGCTATTCGCATGTTGAAAAATACGTAATTACTACGACCTCTATGTAGAGAGGACAACTTTGTGTAGTTATCTGACAGGAAAATGACTATAACCTAACAGTTTCAAAATATACACGGTGAAATGTGTCAGAATGTTATGGCCAACCGGGATAGTATATAAAAGTGAATGTAGTATATGAACCTCTGCAGGTGTAACGATGAGTGTGACTTATTCTTCTGCGCACAGATGCTTTCTATATATACCTATATGATATTATGTACCTTTGTAGGTGAAATACGACAGTATTTCATAAGTGCGAAAGAAGTTCGTAATCAGAAGGAATTAATTGATTTCTAAATATTTGATGAGTGCACTATTACCATACAAATTTTCTATTGATACCTGTATATTTTCGAAATGAGAAGGGAATGAAATTTTAAAAACAGTGCTCTTAATTAGTGCTTGATTATGACATATTTATTTCTGCAATGGTACATCTATTACAGGTTGAGTTCTTCTAGCTAGACGTCGAGCTAGCAGAACCCAGGTTTTTTCGGTCTACAGAAGGGGGCAAAATTTAAAAATAGGGTACTAAATTAGTGTTTAATTAGTTCCAAATTATTGTCAAAAATTTTACGGAATTTACAGGTACTAGGTACTTAGCGTATATCTGACTAGGGGCTGGTTCTTGCCGGTGTTAATTCCGTGGACCAGATTTTTTTTATATTCAGATGTAAAAATGGGATGTTTGTTTCAGCTTCCTTTGGCCCAATGGGTCCTTTGAATTCGATTTGAACATTTAGGTTTTTTTTTACATTCAACCTCATAACGTGGTATGAATATGAATGCAAGATCATTGATTGTCTCTCAGATGTTGTTCTTGGACAAAAATCAACTTTTCGCGCCTATTCAGAGGTTTCTATATCAACAGATTTTTTTAAGATTTGCACATTCATATCAGTTCATAATGAAATTCGGTGGTATTTTTCTGAATTTGTTTGTGTACGGGAGTAGTGAAATAAAATATTTGTATATCATATAATAAAAAATTATTTACAAGGGAATCGGTTAATCGATATTTTCTCGAAAAATTCGATACTGAGAATATGTAGTGAATGGAATGTCCTCGAATTCATTACAAGCAGAACCACTATAACATAACTTCTTCAGTACATCATTCCTGGATGAACTCCAGCTCCTCTTTGGAAGTAGACATTTGGATTGCTGCTCATGGTCGGTTCTAAAGTGGTATAGACATTCCCGTCATCAGGACTAAGGAATACGCCACCTGAAAAATGAAACATCAATCAGTTTTGTTTTGGATGAAAAAAATATGTAAGATGATCAATATTACTATTTAGTTTTCTCGATATTTCTAGACATACGATGAAATCGGATTGAAATCAGGTCCTTCATTGGAAAATGACAGTTTGCAGGTTCATTTTTTTTATGACTATAATATGATCAGAATCTCGCAGAAAATTGAATGTTTGAAAATAAAAATTTTTGTTTCCGAATTTCCGATACTGAGGAAAAATCACGGAATTTGACGTATTTTTCCCCAACATCCCCCAAAATTATTATCCTATCAAACTGAAATCCGGTACACTGCTGTGAAATATAAATTCGAAGGCCCGAGCAAATTTTATTTATATAGTGTGAATTTTTTTCGATTATATTTTCATCGGAATTTTTCTTATTTCAATTCATAGTACGATTTCAACGAAATTTCTCAAAATTTTGCGCGTCGTTATGCTTCAATGAACTGCCAAGTTTTATTCTGATCGCTTAGGTAGATCACGAAATATCAAGGAAATTTCCTCCAAATTTCAAATATGAAAGTTGAACTTGAATGTTTTCATTCAGAAGAATTTTTCGTAGGCCCAGTGAGTCCAGTTCAGTCGTTTGAGGTATTTTTTGTGAAAAATTCTAATACTTTAGATATTTGGACGAAACGATAGCACGCAGAACATGCGCGCAAAAATAACTTGTATTCTAATATAATACTTCTGATGACTTAAGATGAACTTTATAATTCCTTATAATTCTGTGATTTCGTCCTCAACCAGAAGTAGAATGATCACAGAAAAAATCTAGAAAAGCACTGCCGTGAAGGCAGCAGCTTTTGCGCGCATGTTCAATGTAGATGACCGCTTTGTCAACGAATTTGAACATTCACGCAAAAGCTGCTGCATTCACGGCAGTGGTTTTTTAATTTGTGTTTCGATAAATTACTGGATTTAAATTCGGTCTAATCTGTATTTTAGAAATATTGGAAAAATAAAATTTTGAATGGGTATATCGGCCGTTAGGCCGAACGTGAACACAATAACTTCCGGAAGAAACGACTTAGAAACTCGATATTTGTAGAGTTGGTTTGGGGTTTGATTAAGAAGAAATTTTATTTTCCCAATATTTCGAAAAATATAGATAACATTGAATTGAAATCCAGTACTTTCTCGAAAAATGACAGTTTGAAGTTTCATACAGAATTCAATGAGGATTATATGATGAGAAGATCACAGAATATTGAATATTTGAAAAAAAAAATTGAATTTCCTTTTCAAATCGTTCTAATGGCACGATCATCACCAAATTCTGTACAATATTGTCCTTCAGCATTTTTGAACTAGCTGCAAAGTTTCATCACGATTTAATCAGTATTTCTCGAGTTTATACCGAAAAAAACAATGATATCGAGTAGAAAACCACGAAATTCTACATTTCCCAATATTACCAAAATCAATAGCTGTATCGAACTGAAATTTGGTACACTGTTGTGAAATATGAAGTTCAAGGTATTACTGGAATTGTTCTCGAATATGAGCAATGGTTACAGACAAATTTTTTTAGAACTGAGTGACCATAAGATTTCAACGAATTTCCGCTCAAAGTTGCGCGTCGTTATGCTCCAACTAACTGCCAAGTTTTAATCCAATCGCTTCAGTAGTTTCTGATACATGAGGGAAATAACCTCAAAATTTCAAATTGCTATAATTCCGAAACTATTCGGCCGATTCAGGCCAATAACGAACTTTACGGCATTTGGATGCGCAACCTATCCTGGAAGTTTCAAGTCGATAGGATTCTCCGTACGACCGTAATCGTGCATACGGCCGGCCGGCCCGACAGAATCGATTTTGACGCCGGATTCGTAATCAGTGAGTCCAACTTATTCGTTTGAGACCATTTTCGGCTCAATATTTGAAAATTACAGACATTTGGACAATACAATAGCAGGCTGTTCCCCTAGAACATGCGGGCAAAAAATAAGACGAGCAATGCCGTGAAGGCAGCAGCTTTTGCGCGGATGTTCAGCGGAGATGACCGCTTTGGAAACGAATTTGAATATGCGCCTGAAAGCTTCTGCCTTTACACTTTTATAGTTCTTTTTTCGATGAAGTTCTAACTACTGTTGGCATAATGGCTGACCGTGAACACAATAACTTAAGAAAGAATCAACTTAAAAACACGATATTTGTAGAGAAGGTTTGGACCTTAATTACGAAGGCCGAATTCGTGAATGGGTAAAATCCACCCAATGGTTCCGTAGATATACCCATTCAAAATTTCATTTTTTCAATATTCCCAAAAATACAGATTAGATCGAATCGAAATCCAGTACTTTATCGAAATGACAGTTTGAAGGTTTATACGGAATTTAATGGGGATAATATGATGAGAAGGTCACATAATATTAAACATTTGAAAAAAAAATTGAATTTTCTCATTAGATCGCAGAATATTGAATAATATTGTTTTCAAATTATCTCAATGAGACGACCATCACGCAAATTTGCACAAAGTTGTTCATGATCCGCAAATTCGAACTAGTTACCAAATTTCCTTATGACTGAAGAAGTATTTTTTCAGTTTTTTCGGGGAAAAACATCGATACAGAGGAGAAAACCAAAGATTGCAGAACAATAAAAAATAAATTTGATGATTGACGACTGAATCATCACGAAATTCTGCAAAAAATGTGTATGGGCATTTTCAAACTATTTACCAAGTTTCATCATGATCGAGTCAGTATTTTTTGAGTTATTTCGGGAAAAAACATCAATACCGAGGAAAAATGAAGGAAATTTGACGGAATTTCTCCATCTTCTCCGAAAATTATTACCGCATCATGAAGTTTGGTACACTGCTGTGAAATATAAATTCCGAGGTATATATAGGCTAAATTTCTTTCGAATGTAAATAATAGTTTCCAAAGAAAACAATTTGAAAACATTTTCCTTCAAATCTAATAGCGATATGCCCGCGACGAAATTTTGCAAAAGCTTGCGCGTCGTTAAGATTCAACCAACTGCCAAGTTTCAATTAAATATAAGGAAAATAACTTCAAAGCTTCAAATGTCTATAACTCCGGAACCATTCGACTGATTTTGCCCATCAACGAACTTGAAAGCGGCATTCTAATGAGTGACCCACCAAGTCTCAAGTCGCTAGCTTGCTTCGTTCGACAGTTATCATGTTTACGGCCGACCGGCCGGACGTAATCGATTTTGACACTGGATTCGTCATGAGTGAATCCAACATATTCGTGTGAGGCAAATTCCGGGAAAAAATTCGAGAATTAGAGACATTTGGACAGAACGATAGTACGCTGTTCCTCTACAATATGCACGTAAATAAAGATGTTTATAGATCTTTATATGTATTTTTTCAGAGCGCTCAATACCTCTCTAATACAGTTTTTCAAAATTACAAAATTATCCACTCATTCTAGGACATGTAAGATAGCGCAGCGAGAGAATAACTTGAAAAAAACAGAGTACGCTAATAGCAATCTGTGACATATTATATTTTTCTGAAACCGAAAGAATATCTCAGGAAGAAACCCTCTCAGAAAAAATTTCTAGAAAAGCACCGACATGAGGTCAGGAGTTTCGATGCGCTGGTTCGAATTTATTCTCACAGCCATACCGAAAACAGCCCTACGAAATTTTACATTACATATGCGCCTCAGTCAGTTATCTACATCGAGTCACAAAGTTTCTAACTAATCGCTTCAATTTTCTTGGAATATTGAATCACCAATCCAAAATTCCTAATCAACAAGGAAATTTCGAATTTTTTCAAAATCTCCGAAAAAAACGTTGGATCATATCCGAATTGGAAAAGCTGTTAAGTATTTACTCTACGGTTCGTGAAAGATTTGATCGTAATCTGATTCAGACACCTAAGACAACAAAAATCAGGAAAACTTTTAAATTTTTTTTCTCGTTTCCAAATGAGTGGATCCTTACAAAATTCTGCACAGAGTTGCGCGTTGGTATTTTTCAGATGATTTCGCAGATTGAAGCTGTTTGCATCATTACTTGGACTCCGAAAACTTCAGATCGATTCCAATCATTAGTAACTCAACAGAGATATTTGGACTCCAAACTAAACCTTCAATTTAATCTTTTAGGGCCCTCTCCGTCTCAAAATACGAAAATCAAAGACTTTTGAATAAAACGATAACGCGCAACAAGATGGAGGAATGCAGTAAACGGCGTTATGAGGTTTTCGAAAAAGGCTATTGTACCATCCTTTCTTATAAGGCGCCGTTTGGGACATAAGTGCGTTTTAAAATATATATATTTTTGAGCCAATATATTTATAAGTTGCAGCAATATATTCACTTTGTGTGCCGATATTTTTATTTTTCGTTCCGATATATTTATTTCCTACGAAACACAATATATTTATGAGTTGGGTGCTGCAAATATACAAATCCGTGGTGTCTAATATATTTATCAATTCGACCTATTCAAAGTTGTCACGAGAGGGCGCGCTGGCAGCGTTCAGCACATTCCGACCACATGGCAACATGGTGTAGCCATTAGTACAACATATCACTGGCTGATAGATGGCTCATAGATTGTCGATATTGAAAGCAGAAAACTTACTTTTTTGTAGCATGTTGTGCGTGAGGAGATGTGTTACAATCAATGATCAATCAATGCCCACTTATAATAACCTAACCAAAGATATTTTTCTTCGTTATCCATCTTGTAGATAAGTAGATATTATTACATTAAGGAATCCTAATAGCAGTTGGTTTGTGTCCTTGTACTAGAGTACAATTCAGTTCATTTGGTTGGTAGTTTTCTACTGCAAGAAATGTAAAATTACGATTTGTTCAACGGTACTTCACGAAGTGAAATTTTACACAGTGTTATGGACATTTGATGCATCATTCATTCATAATCCTTGTTCAACACTTTTTGCAGTAGTACAAACCAAACAGTAAACTTAAACTTGCTATTGTTAGTACTTGTATATACACGTTCTCATTTTCATCGAACTGATTAATCAGGATATCTCCCTCTCTTTTCTCTTATGCTCTCCACCAAAGAAGAAAGACAAAGGGGTTAATCGATTTATCAATTCGATGAAAATAAAAACGCACCTAATATCTTTTTAATCTGCTACAACTATATAGTTATGGTATTTGTATCGTGGTCTTCCAATGCTATTATTTTGGAACTTGGAACTATTGAGGTAGGAATAAAGTAATAGATCTCTTTAAGTTAGATAACTTCCCCAACCATTGCTTACCGTGAGCGAGTAATGTACTAATAACTACGCCACGTTGTCAAAAGCTCAAAACTGTACCAAACCCTGCCGGCGCGACCTTTTGTGACGACTTGGGAAAGGTTAAATCACAGCCGTCTCTAGAAGTGCATTGAAGACGGCTGTGGTCAAATTAATAAATACAATGGTTACCACGAATTTGTATATTTGTAACACTCAACTCATAAATATATTGTGTTTCGTAAAAAATAAATATATCGCCATACAAAATAAATATATTGCTGCAGCTAATAAATATATTGGTTTGAAAATATATATATTTCAAAACACACTTTTGTCTCAAACGGCGCCTCATACTTTCTCCTGCTTTTTTTAGGATTGAAAGTTGTAGTTCAGATATCCTTTTTTATTCACCTTGTACATCGAATCATATTATTTAGTAATGGGTTACATGATTAGTTGGAATCAGTAGACCCTCGCTGCTTAATCCGTTCTCCTCGACGACACCTGAAATTTGTTAACCGTAAATAAAAGAATAATCTCGAGCTCCATACCAGAACGCTCTAACTGTCAACTAATTATTTGGATATATTCATGCACACGACAGTTTCAACATTCTTGAAGGCGTGTTCGCTATCATATCGTCCAAATGTCTTTAATTACCTCATTGGGCTGGATCAAGTCATGAAAAATTTGTGGTTGAATCCAATTATGTATATCTGTCTATAGCCGAATTTAAGTAAAGTGTGGGCCTAATTGGACACTTTCAAATGAGAAGTCCTATTTCTCCACTAGATAGACGAGAAGTGATGTCAGTGCCTGATGGCCAATTTTCATGAGAAACTCATTAGCGAAAACCACAAGTCCATAGCTATTACCTTTACATAGTTACCAGGTGTTTTACGGAAATGTTCACTCAAAAAATATTGCTGTTACTTTTCTGCTGCTAATTTCTGTGAAAACTTCCTCGTAGCAATTGTCTACGTAAAATTAAATTACGTTGATTGAGTTTGTTGGAAACTATTATTTCATGAGATATCGCTATAAAAATATTTTTTCAGATGAAAACCACAGTATATTTTCACATATTTCGATAGAGCTTAAATGGACCATTTTAAAAATATGAAATACTTGACATTTTTCTGGAGTGATGTTGGAGATATTGTATTTTCAACTTTTTTCCCTGTTTTTTCTCTGGAGGGTGCAATGATGATTGAAACTTTTATGATTCTCAAAGTTATCAAACGTTTATCGAAACAAAAAGAATTCTGTTCAGTACAAAAATAAAGTATGAGATGTAAATGAAAGTCAATTTGAAGAGAAAAGACCGAAGAAATATCTGAAGAATACAGCTATTGAAATCAATCCTAAAACATCCGCTCGTATAATTGAAGAATTTACAGGAGTATCAAGAATTAATGTCGAAAGGATTCTGAGAACTCATGAATTGAAACCTTTTAGAGCAAAAGAGTTCATCACCTCATGTCTGGAGATTTCGAATACCGTATTGGGTTTTGCCGATGGTTCTTAAACCAATCAATGTCTAATGTTTCTTTATTTCATTTTTGTGTCTACTATTCCCAAGCTATAAAATTTGAAAATTTAATATCTGGAACATGACCCCAGCAAAATATCAATCATGCTCTATTTTTCGAAATGGTAATTTCAAGCTCTATCTATCTGGGAGCCCTAGTCGAAAAATATTTTCATGGCGATGTCTAATAAGTTAGCAGAAAATCCAGTAAATGTCATCGAATTGATTCTACGTGGGAAATTGAGGGGACAATATTTTTATCGAAATGAAAAATTTTCAACGGAAGGATAGCTACAGCAATATTTTTCCAAATTAAACATTTTCGAAAAACACTCGGTAACTATATAACGGTGATAGCCTTGGAGTTACAGTTATAGGCGATAAGTTTCTTATGAGAATTAGCCCTCAGACACCGACCTCAGTTTTCATATGTCTTGTACACAACGACTTCCCATTCAAAAGTGTCCAATTTGGCCCACCCTGTAAACACCCCTACCTTTTAGGTAAACTGAGAATTAAGGAATTCACGGCGATTGAATTTTTTCCCTCCAAATTCCACACAAGGGTTCATTATCTTCTCAGTTAGTCATACCATTAATATCTTAAATAAAACTTATATATTATTCATAGCTTATTGGTTTTTCACAATACAAAAACCAATCCCATGAAAAAATTCATGTGAAACATTGAAATGCCAATAAAAACTCTTGTATAATTGAATAACATTTACACACAGAACGCTTATGGAGTAGCATACTTCAAAATAATATTTCGAATGAGAAGAGACGTTCCACAGTCGTTTCACCTCCACCGAAGGGGTATAGTAAAGGGTGCGTTTTCTTTTATAACTCAGGGAACATTGATTGGAAATCATCCAGGTAAAAATTTTCAGGTTGAGTTATGTAACAGTAATCAACGTTGAAACTTTCATGAAAATTTGGTGGTAACTTTTCGGTGAAATTTTTTTTTTCTCCAACCCCTAATTTCGAGCCCTTAGAGTACACCGATCCTGCTGAAAATCTTGGAGCATCAATCTCGAGCCAACCACGGTTTTTCTACCAAATTTCACGGATTTATGTTTGGTTCTTTCAGAGGAAAGTCCCGGACAACGGACGGCGGACGGACGGATTTTTTTTATTAGTTCATTCAAATCTACATACTTCAAAATGTAAACTGTGAAAATTTCAGGGGGGGTATTTTTTCGGTCGATCACTGAGGTTCATTATTTGATTTTATCGAATAATAAACCAAAAAATACATGCAATATAGGTAAGAGCGTCCGCTTAATTTTTTTGTAAATTCTTCATTCAAATATCATTTTACTTGATGCCCCCATAGCGTGAGCTATAGAGTGGAATGAAAAGAGCAAAGTTTTATTCCAACTCATTTGTAATTTTTCATGGAAGTGATAAGGCGACATTTTTCATTTGTCCGTTCTTAAGCATCGAGCGAGTTGAGAAATTGAGTTGAAAAAATCCACTGCCTCACTTTGCTCAATCGATAGCCAATGGATTTTTATGCCATGGTTTCACCTGCCTTCATTTTCATCCTTTTTGCATATCGTTCACCCGGACTATGGAGAATTTTGTTAATTTATCGCAAGATGACTTATCCCGTTTCGAGATCTGTAAGTGAGTGAGGTATCACTGGGACTGTGTGTCATCAGTAATATCCATTCTATTTCAAAGGGAACCGGATTTTTTTCAAGCATTCCAATGTATGGCTTTCATGACTTATTGTGAGCCATATTCCATAAATTGATTTTGCACACTCGCATAATTTTTTCCATTCCTACTGTGAAATGTTAGGTTTTTTGCTGATTTAGTATTTTATCTGAATAGCTCTAAACTAATATCTATCTATCTTTCAAACTTTCAGATTAGGTCGCGCATTGAAAGGCGGCGGTTGAGTTCGTTAATGGAACAAATCGGTCCAATGGTTTCGGAGTTATAGTCATTTGAAATTTTGAGATTAATTCCCTAATATTTCCGGAACTACTGATGCGATTGCATTTGAACTTGACAGTTAGTTGGAACATAACAACGCATAACTTTTCAGTGAATCAAAAAAAATCCTGCTCATACCTTGGAAATCACATTTTACAGCAGTGCACTAAATTTCATTTCGATATTTATAATTTCTTGGGATATTGGGAGAAATGTTCTAGGGAAGAACGTGCTATCGTTTTGTCCAAATATCTGTCATTTTCGACTTTCAGAAAATGGTCCCTAGCGACTGGGTTGGAGTCACTGACGACGAATGCGGTGTCAAAATCGATTATGTCCGGCCGACCAGCCGACGATACGATAACTGTCGAAAGAAGCAAGCTAGCGACTTCAAAGTTTCAGATTAGCTCGCGCATTGTATTGCGGTGGTTAGGTTCGTTAATGGGACAAGTCGGTAAAAATGGTTTCGGAGTTATGTTCATTTGAAATTTTGATATTAGTTTCTGAATATTTCAGGAACCAGTTATACGATTGACTTGAAACTTGACAGATAGTTGAAGCATGACAACGATCATTTTTTCATAACATTTCGTTCAGATCACACTGTCGGTAAATTTTGAAAACATTTTTTTTCGAAAAAATTTTTTTCGGAAACTGTCTATTGGATCCAGAAAAAAACTTCTGCTCATACCTTGAAAATCATAACTGAAAGCAGTGTATCAAATTTCATCCTAATACAAACATAATTTTCTGAAGATATTAGGAAAAAATTTTGTGGTTTTCTTCTCGATATCGTTGTTCTTTCCGGAATACCTCAAAAAATACTGATTTAATCGGAATGAATTTCGGCAGCTGGTTTGATAATGCTGATGTGCAACTTTGTGCAAAATTTTGTGATGATCATGTCATTGAAACAATTCGAAAAAAAATTGAAAATAAAATTTTTTTTTCAGGTATTCAAAATTCTGTGATCTTCTGATCATGTTAACTTCATTATATTCAGTAGGAAAATTCGAACTGTCATTTTTCGATGAAATACTGGAATTCAAGTTGATCTTATCTGTATTTTTGGAAATATATTGGAAAATTTAAATTTTGAATGGGTATATCTGCCTGACGGCCGACTGCGTAAACACAATAACTTCCGAAGGAAACAACTTAGAAACTCGATATTTGTAACGAAGGCCGAATTCGTGAATAGGTAAAATCCACCTAATGATTCCGCAGATATACCCATGCAAAATTTTCTTTTTCCAATATTTCCAAAAATACATATTAGATCCAATTGAAATCCAGTACTTTATCGAAAAATAACAGTTCGAAAGTTCAAACAGAATTTAATGAGGATAATAGGATAGAAAGATGACAGAATATTGAATATGTACATATTTGAAAAAAAAAAGTTTAAATTTTTTTTCAATTTGTTCTAATGACACGATCATCACGAAATTTTGTACAAGGTTGTGCTTCAGCATCTTAAAACCAGGTGCAAAGTTTCATCACGATTGAATCAGTATTTCTTGTGTTGTACTGAAAAACAACGATATCGGAAAGAAAACCACGAAATTTCATATATTTTTTCCAAATATCTCCGAAACTACAAACCGTACGGAATTGAAATTTTGTACACTGCTGTGGAATATGGAGCTTAGAGTTCGCGTTGAATTTTTTTTCGAATGTGATGAACAGTTCGCGAAAGAGAAAATAAAAAAAAAATTTTTCAAAATTTACTGATAGTATGTATGATCCCAACAAAACTTGGTGAGAAGTAGCGCGTTGCTGTACTCCAACTAACTGACGAGTTTCGATCCTATCTTTTCAGTAGTTTTTGAATTATCGACAATATAACGTCAAAACTTCAAAAGGCTCTAACTCCAAAACCGTTGGGCCGTTTTTGCTCACTAACGTACTTAACCGTCGCACTTTTATATGCAACCTACCCTGAAAGTTTCAGGTTGTTAGGATTCTCCGTACGACCGTAATCGTGTCTACGGAAGGCTTGGCCGGCCGGACAGAATCGATTTTGACACCGGATTCGTCATCGGTGAGTCCAACCTAGTCGTTTGAGACCATTTTTGGCTCAATCATCTAAAATAATAGACATTTGGACAAAACGATGGCACGCTGTTTTCCAGAACATGCGCGTAAGATTGTCTACCCGATTTACTATATACATGGGGGAAAATCCACTCTGATTATAAAATATTCGGATATAATTCTCGAATTCGCTAGGATACTTTCGGTTGCGCGTACCCTTCATTAAGATTTTCTCAATGTTGCATTCGTACGCAAGCTTGTCTTTATATCATGAGGGTCATTAATTCATATAATTTATCCACGCGGGACATTTCATTCAATGCAAATTGGCGAACGCGTTGCATTGCATGCTTGATAGAGAAAAAACTATTAGTCTTATGATAGATGCGTAGGAGCAGTCTTTCACTCGTGGCAAGCAGGCGACGGTACCAAGCACTGTGTATGTTTCATGCGGAATGAATTAAAGTTTACTTTTGATTTATCGACTATTCACTCGAGTAAACCACTCCGACCACCATGTCTGCACAATGAGCAATGGGTAGGATGAGAGAAAATTTATAACTGCTATTGTTATTAAGAATGCTTTTTGAACGGATATATTTGATCGTTTTTCGTGAAATTAATATATGGCTGGCCAGAAGTTGGGGTTAATGTAGTCAGAGATCTGACAACCACGAGTTCCATTAGTAATTAATTCAGATAGTAGTAGTTCTGTTTCAAGAAAGGGGCACTGTCTAAATTACCTTTACTATTCAGGGTGTTCCTGAATTGTAGATACAAACGAATTTCTTGCATAATTTCAAGGAAAAAAATCCCATAAACATAGGACCGCAAAAGTTTTGTTTTCGAGATACAGGTTGTTGAAGTTTGATAATTTCTCAAGTTTTCACGCGCTTGTTTTAGGGAACAACGCGTTATCATTTCGTCGCAATGTCTGTAATTTTGGAATTATGAGCCGAAATTGGTCTTAAACGATTGGATGGAAGTCACAGAAGAAGAATTCGTGGTCAAATTCAATTCTGTCCGTCCTTCTGTCCATCCGTATACGCTGTTACTTTCGAAGGAGAAGACTTAGCGACTTGAAATTGCTAAATTAATTTAAGGGTCCGAATATCTCGGTTAAGTTCGTTAATGGCTGAAATCGGTTGTATATTTCCGGAGTAAATTTTGAGGTTAATTCCTCGATATCTCATGAAGGATTGACTCGATCAAATCGAAACTTCGTGGACGGTTTAGAAAAAAAATTTTTTCTCTGAAAATATTGATCAGATTTCTATATAATTCGGCAAATACCTCCGAGTATAAACTTAAATCCGATCCTATATTTACTTTCGGAGATGAAAGAAAAAAAAATGTGCCAAATTTCGTTGTTGTTTGAAATTTCAACCTTATATCCGCAATATATCAAGAAGTACAAATGCAATCAGATTGAAACTTCGTAATCAGGTGGAGATTACCAACACGCCACTAGGTGTAATTTCCTGTTGATCTAATATTTAGAATTCAAACAAGCGCGTAAAAGCTCCTGACCTCACGTCAGTGCTTTTGTTAGTTTGAAAATATGAAAAGAATCTTTGTTCTCATGCTGAAGATTGTATCTGCTTCTGATTTCGAGCAAAATAATTTGGTACCCCGGAATCCTCAAAAAAATCCGAATTTTCATAAGAATCCAGTTAGTTAGCTGCGGTGGATAGAATTTATTCATGATTTCAACGGAAATTTTTATTATCTGTAGAAATGATTATTGAGATTCGATAAACTCGTGAAATCATCCAGTCAAGTGCAGATACGCTGAGAAAAAAACTTGAGAAATATTAAGATTTAAATAACCTTTATCTCGAAAACGAAACAATTGCGGTCCCATGTTTATAAGACTTTCTTCCTTGAAATAATGTAAAGAGTCTCTTCTCTGCTTTCTACCTGCAATTTACACGCTGTAGAAGCAGAGTTTCAGTAATTTTTAGAAAAACGCTGTGAATTTTACACAAGGGTTTATTATTTTCTCAGTTGAAACCAATACCATTGATATCTTGTATACTATTCATAACTCATTAGTTTTCCTCACCAAAATTTGCAGCATTTTTCTTCATAACTCAGGGACCACTAGTCGGAAATCATCCGGGCGGAATATTGACCAGAGTTCAATGAAATTCGGCAGAAACTTTCGAGTAAAATACTGACTCAACAACAACAGTCCAAATTTCAATCCGATCCGGCATTTACTTTCGGCTATATGAGGAAAAAAATATGCCAAATTTAGTTGATATTTGAAATTTTAACCTTATTTCAGTAATATCTAAAAAAGCACTAATGCAATAAGATCGAAAATTCGTTGTCAGTTGGAGAATAGCAACGCGCACCTAGGTTCAAAATTTTGTGTTGATCTAGTTGTTGGAAAATTCAAGAAAAAAAATTTTCGTAAACTTTTTGAATTTTTATTGGAAAATTCTGTTTTCTCGAAAAGTGTTGATCAGATTCCAGAGAAATTTGGCACATACTTTTGAAGCAGTAGTATTCAACAACAATGTTTCAAATTTCCACTCGATACAATATTTAATTCCGGAGATATATGGAAAGAATATGTCAAATTTCGTTGTTGTTTGATATTTTAACTCAATATCTTAACCAGTAAAGATGCTATCTGATCAAAACTTCCCAATAAAATGAAGAATACAAACTCAACACCTATTGCACAATTTCATATGGGTCCATTTTCTAAAAATGTTCATTCCAAAATTTTTTCTTCAAAAATTCTCGGAAAGTGTTGATCAGACCTTAAACTCAGTATTCAACAACAATGATTCAACTTTCAATTGGATGATATATTTACTTCCGTAGATATATGGACAAAAATATGTCGAATTTCGTTGTTTGAAATTTTGTGGTTATGTTTCCTCAATATCTCAAGAAGTACATAATCGATCACATCGAAACTTCGTAATTATTTGAAAAATATGATCGTGCAACTTACGGCAAAGTTTCGTGCTTCACAACAGTTTTTCGAATTATTATTCGATCTGATGTTCATTTCCGGAGATATTAGGAAAATTATATGAAATTTCGTTGTAAATAGAAATTTCTCGATAAATATTGAGCGATCAGATGTGCTTTGAATATCAGTTTGATCCGATTTTCGGAGATATTGAAAGATGAAGGTTATACTTCCTTAATATCTCAAGAGGAACAGAATCGATAAAGAATACCAACAAACGACTCAATGCAAAATTTGATGAAAATCGTATATAGGGGTTATTCGAAAATTTGAAAAATTTTTGTTGAAAAATTTTTATCGAAAACTATTCATTAGATTTCAACAAAATTGGTGAAAACCATCCGATATTCATCTTTCGATAATGTTGTTTTTCGCAGAATAACTCAAAAAATACTGAAATAATGAAATTTCGAATGGACGTGTCTGCGGAATCATTGGGTGATTTTATCAATTCTCCAATTTCGCTTTCGTAGTTGAACCGGTTCAACAAATTTTCACAAGAAAAATCCAAGGTCAATTGCCAGGTTTGCATAGCAGCTAGTTCGATTGCTGTGCGGCGGGTACAATCAACTACACAAAAAACAGGAATCGTTTTTTCGTGGGGAACATTTCGTGTTATAGTTCACCTCTTTGTGGTATGTTTCTCAGGATACTCAGCAAAGAATAGGATTAGCTTCGAGATAACTTTGAACAAAGCGAACTGAGAGAATCATCCATCCTGCAGTCAACTTTAGTCAAAGGCAGGACCTACTGAAGGAATTCACAATATTACCTTAGGACACGGTGGATTCTTCGTCACGTCATTACGTTTCTAGATGTTTTCTTCCACGTTTGAAGGAATTTGCCGATTTACCCAACTGCTAGACTATTCGACACCGATAAGTCAAGAATGATAAGTAAACAGTAGTGACATGCAACATTTGGTTTATTTCTTTCCATTGAATATTTATATTGTTAGGAACTCCATGATACCGGATTCCGCCTATTAGACAGTTCATCCCATAGCAACGACCCGCTCTTCCAAGAATTAGATTATGCAAACTATTCATTTTAATTCTTTTCTTTTGAAGTAAATATGTAAGAGATAGTCAGTTCTAATCTGACCATTGTAACGCTTATTAGGGCTCACAAAATAAACACCTCCTTCCGTAGTGTATTCTTTTCCTTTAGCTTTCAATAAAGTTGTGATTAAGAAACTTAGAAAGATAAACTCTTTTTAAAAACGGACTTTCGGAGACGTGTTACATAATTGGCGCTGCGAACAGGATATCGCAACGGGGTTTTAGTTCGAAAAAAACCGAAATTAGCTTCCATTGTGAATACGAACTGTGACCGGATCGTGTTCGAGGAACTCCCGTTGAGTTTTAACTCTTAGTGCGATATCAAACCAAACCATCAACATCCAAGCCAGAAGGAAGACAATTCCAGAAACAACCACTTCGATCCAGAAGGAAGACCTGCACACTTTAGGATGAATATCTTGGTGTTGTAAGTCCATCAGTCCATTCCTCAAACCCATCAATTAAAATTCAAATGACAGATATCAGTGAATCTCAATACGAATTAGAGATAGTTGCTGAGAATCAAAAAACATTAGAATCAATCGAATTTATCGACAATAATCAATTAATTAGAAAAAGTAGATTTCAACCCTATCCAAGAAGAAATTTGATACACCCAGAAATGAATAACCAAACTTCTTCTAACCCAACCATTCTAGAAAATATGTCGAGACAAGACATTCAAGTTCTTTTAAATTCTATGCCGGAGTATTCTCCTGGTGACAATTTGTCAATTTTCATAAATGAAATAGATTATCTAGTTAGTCATCTTCAAGGAAGATTAAGCCCAGACTTAACCTATGCCTTGAATTTCGCTATCAGATCAAAAATTAAAGGTGAAGCTAGGGATTTCATTGCTTTTCAAAGCGCCCTAGATTGGATTTCTATTAGAGGTGCATTATTACAGAGATATGGTGATCAACGAAACGAGGATTTATTAGTATCATCACTTTCTCAATGCGTTCAGAGAAAAAATGAAAGTTACCTAGATTTTTATAGTAGAATATCGAAAAATTTGAACGATGTTCTACAACATTTGACTTTAAAAATTCAAGATCAAAATTATTTACAGTATAAAAAACATGACATGGATAAATTGGCCTTGAAAACATTTCAAATTGGACTTTTAGAACCCTATAGGACATACATTAGCAATTTTGAATTGAACTCCTTAGAAGAATGTATTAATAAATGCCAATATTATGATAACCGCAAACAAGAATGGGAATACTGTGAATTCCTGAGAAAATCACAAGATGCGAATAAAAAACCAATTTTCCTCCCTCCTCACAACAACCAATATAGAAATAATCATGAGTATCGAAAACCGATTATTCAAAATCAACAGCAGGCAACAAATCCAACTCAAGGTTTTCCGTATCCTATAAATAAACCAATTTCGAAAAATCAAAATTTCCCAACCAACCGACAAGTTTTTGGAACCAAACCAGGTTCAAATTTGATTAAAAATCAACCGAAACCCACTCCAATGTCCATTTCGACACGGAATACATTTAGACAACCCTGCATGTCTGTTTCTACGAGACAATTTTCACAAAATCAACCACAACTTAATTTCATGTCACAGGAACTCTTTAACGTACAATCCGAGAATGAAAATCTTTATGATCTAGAACCTGAAACTTGCGAATATGACGAAATCGTTGATTTTCCAGAAAATTCGGAAAATTATAATGAAGAAGATGAGAATTTTCAGACAGTAGCCTCGAAATTCGGAAAAACATAGACTTGAATTGCGTAAGAATCAAATCAAAATTGCCTTATATTTACCTTCCAAATATTGATTTAAGAATTCTTATCGACTCAGGTGCTACAAATTCTGTAATAAATCGAAAACCCGCATTTGAAAAATTTTCCCAATTTTTGTTTAAAGAAGAGTTTAGCGTATCAGGCTTAGGAAATACAATACAGGCGAATGATAATCTCAATTTCCCAATTTTATACGAACTAGGAATTTTTGAGAATATTCATTTACATGTAGTAGATTGGCACAAGAAATTCGATGCTTTATTAGGAACATCTGATCTACAAAAACTAGGTGCCAAAATTGATTACAAAACTCACACATTAGAAATCAATGATTTGAAAATACCTTTTACCCTTGAATATTCTTCTACTAAAATCCAACCACGCAAATTTACCGCGAAAAATTTCGTGAAAGTACCTGTCACTATAGAAAACGGTGATGTTTTATTACCCAAACTAAATTTTCAACAATTTTCGACTCCCGAATGCATTGCTCACGCAAAAAATGGATTTTGTTACGTACCGATTGCTCAACCAATCGAAAATGAAGTACAAATTAATTTTTCCGAAAGAATACAGGTAAAATCTATTTTAGAAACTGAAATATCTAACCCTCCGCTAGAAACTCAGAATTTTAAACTCGCAAAAAATATCCGAACCGCCCACATGAATTCTGAAGAAAAACGAGAAATTTTAAAACTTTGTAGCAAATTCAAAAATATCTTTTATAATGAAAACTGCGATCTCTCATTTAGTAATGCAGTCAAACACAAAATTAGAACCAAAGACGAGGAACCCGTTTATGTAAAATCTTTTAGACACCCTCATCACATGAGAAAAATTATCCAAAAACAGATTCAAAAACTGCTCGATGACAAAATCATACGTCCATCAATTTCACCCTACAGTGCCCCTGTTTGGATTGTAGACAAGAAAAAAGATGCGTCCGGAGAAAAGAAATATCGAATGGTCATAGATTACCGCCGCCTCAATGAAAAAACTGTTGAAGATAAATATCCCCTCCCACGAATTGAAGAAATTTTGGACAACCTTGGAAAAAGTTGCTATTTCTCAACAATTGACATGGCGAAAGCATTCCATCAAATAGAAATGGATCCGGAATCTATCGAGAAAACTGCTTTTACAGTGAACAACGGTCATTATGAATACCTTCGTATGCCCTACGGATTGAAAAACGGCCCAAGCACATTTCAACGTGTTATGGACGATGTATTAAAAAAATATCTTCACATATTTTGTTTCGTTTACATGGACGACATCGTCATTTTTTCTAAATCTTTACAAGAACACATTTACCATTTGAAATTAATATTTCAGAAAATCAAAGAATTCAATCTCAAAATCGAACTCGATAAATGTGAATTTTTAAGTAAAAACGTAGAATTTTTAGGACATGTCATAACCCCCGAAGGAGTATCTCCTAATCCTTCAAAATTAAAAACCATAGACAATTACCCCATTCCACGTACTGTGAAGGAAATAAAATCATTTTTAGGTTTGGTAGGTTATTACCGCCGATTCATACAAAATTTCGCACACATTGTTTCACCATTCACTAAATGTCTGAAAAAAGGCGCAAAAATAAAACCTGACGATCCTGAATATTTACATGCATTTCAATTATGTAAAGAGTTATTAACAAATGCCCCAATTTTGGTTTACCCAGATTTTGAAAAACCTTTCAAATTAACTACCGACGCTTCAAATATAGCCATTGGAAGTGTTCTTTCACAATCAAATCGTCCTGTAGCTTACTATTCAAGAACTTTAAATTCAGCCGAGAAAAATTATTCCACAATTGAAAAGGAATTACTGGCAATCCTAGATTCCACCAAACATTTCAGACCATACCTTTTTGGACAAAAATTCACCATTGAAACCGATCATAATCCCCTTGTATGGCTCTATAAAATTAAAGAACCCAATTCTCGATTAATACGTTGGAAGTTGAAATTGGAAGAATTCGATTTTAACATAATTTATACCAAAGGTAAAGAAAACAAAGTGGCTGACGCACTTTCTCGTGTTGAAATTAATAATCGTGAAAAAGACGATAATTCATTACTGACAGACAACGACCTTAATGTCGATTTAGCTTCAATTTTACCAAACACTGATGAAATACCAGTATTAGAAGATGACGAAGTAGAAAAAATTTTAAATTCAGAAAACAATCAAAATCTGATTAACCAACCTGAAAATCAAAACCAAGACAATAACTCCGATGCTACCATTCATTCCACCCAAGAAGATAACGGAAAAGTTATACCAATCACCGAATCATCTGTGAACATTTACCCAAACAGAATTATTTTGGACATAGGGGAGCAATATAACTTGAAATATACGAAACCTTTCGGGAAAAATACTTACAAAGTATCAATAAGACAAAATCGAATGGAAACAGACTTTTCCATCCTTTTTAAAGAAATCTTCAGACCGAATGAAACCTATGGAATTTACTTTAGAGATAATAAGTTACGACTACCATTCATTCGATTCTGTAAAGAGTCATTTAATTATTCAGTGAAACTTTTTATCAGTAAAACTTATTTATTGGATGTCAATTGTGACGAAAATCAAGAAGAGATTGTTTCCGAATATCATGATAAAAACCATAACGGTATCTCAGAAACCTACAATCACTTATCAAAAAAGTACTACTGGCCTAAAATGAAACAAATAATTACCCAAATTATTAATCAATGTGAATTATGCCTTCAATCTAAATACGAAAGGCATCCTTATAAATTAAAATTTTCCGGTCCCCTTCTAGCGAAGAGACCTTTTGAAGTTATTCACATGGATACCTTTTCGTTTCAAAATTCTAAGTTTTTAACAATTATTGATTTATTCTCTAAATACGCCCAATCGTACCTTGTGAAAGATGGTACTGGTCTTACTATTTTGAATAAATTACGACATTTTTTTGCTCATCATAACATCCCTCAGAAAATTGTGTGTGACGAAGGGAAAGAATTCCATAATAAAACATTCATCGAATTTTGCAAGCTTAACAAAATAAATTTACATTTCACCACTGTAAATAACCCAAGCTCTAACTCTCCAATAGAGAGATATCATTCAACTATTCTAGAAAAACTCAGAATTCTTAAATTGAAGAATCCAAATGAGAACCCTTCCAACCTCATGATCACAGCTACTTTAATTTATAATCAATCGATACATTCTGCCACTGGTTATTCGCCTTTTAATTTACTGTACGGACCCTACGATAAACCACCAGAATTCGATTTAACCATGACTGTGTATGAACAATACAATGAAAAGAGAAAACAAGAAATTTTGCCATTTTTCGACAATATCTACGAACGAAATCGAGAAAAAGCACAGAAAAATTTAGATAGATTGAATGAGAATCGAAATGACCCTCCATATTTAGACCAAAAAGAAGTTTATGTTGAGAGGAACAGACCTAGAAAAACCGACCCTCCCTTTGAAAAAATTACTGTCGAACATCAACAACAAAACAAAATCAGTGGTTTAACTCAGAAATCTCGAGAAACCACAGCTCATATTGGAAAAGTAAAGAAATTAAGAAAAAATATTCTCTCTTTTCAGGATACCAATATCCCTCCTGATATTGACCCGAACCTACCAGGCCCTTCAGGTCTACAAAATAATAACTAACGGATACTTTGAAGAGCCCCTAAGTGAAGCAAGAATACTTGATCACTATCATAACTTCCTTTTCACAATTAACTTAACTAATTTGATGAATAGTTACGATCAATTGAAACTTAATTTTAAAGAACTTCATGAAAAATATTCCTACGATGAATTTCATCATAAAATCTGCCTTCAGTTGAATGCAACTCATGTCCAGATAGAGCAAATACTTCAAAAATTTGAAAACAATAACAAGGTTAAGAGAGGTTTGGCTAATTTCATTGGAAAAGGCATCAAATTCATTACTGGAAACTTAGATGACGATGACCTAAAAATCATAAATGAAAATCTTGAAGAACTACATCAAATTAGAAATAACGAAATAGAAAGAGTAGATAAATTAACTTCTTTTGCTAATCATTTGACTGAGAGGTACTCAGATGATGTAGCTTTGTTAAATCAAAATATTCAAAAAACAAAATCACTGTTTGAAGAAATTAAATCTAAAGAATCTTTTGCAATCCTTGTACGGAATGAAATATTCAAATCAGAAATTTTACTCATTCATTTACTTATGATTGAAAGAACAATTAGTTTTTCAATCAATGAAATACCAAATTTAGAACTCATCAAAGTCAATGAACTTCAATCGATTGAGAAATATCTTCAACAAATTTATAAACCACAGGAACTATCACCAATCAATCAGGTTCATCCTTACAAAATGTTAGAATTTTCAAAGATATCTGTTGTAGGAACGAATAAAATGATAAGTTTCCTCCTTAAAATTCCCATACTTAAAGAATTCATAGCTAATTACTCCCGAGTGTACCCTATACCTAACCACCAAGATATAGCTATCATTCCACCAAAGAAGTACTCGATAACAATCCATAACCAAGAATATTGGACCAATGAAGCCTGTCGTACCCTAGATAGTTCCATTGTACTGTGCCTCCAGCCACCTGCCAAGGAAAATTGCACTTTATCAACACCAGAATATTGCCGAACAATTCTAATCGACAATGATTTCAAAATTATCCATGTTTTAAAGAATAAACAGTTACTGACTCTGTTCAAGAAATCTCAGATGGTACTAGAAGACTGCCATGGTATCATAATAAAGAAGCCTATCCAAGGAACAAATTTACTGGATTCTCCCTGCAAAATTATTATTGAGAATTCAATTTTTGACGATTCCATTCCAATTTTCGAAATAAAATCCAAAATATTTCGAAAATTTCTTTCAACTCAAGACAGAAAATTGAGCTTCAGTTAAGGCACCTGAAAGAGCCAGACTCGATCCTACAAGAAGCTGAGAAACTTTTGGACCAACCCATGTACCTACATCCAATATCTCAGTTAACACACTATACCATAACTGGAATTTTGCTCTGTTGCATAATAACTGGAATTTTCATCGTAACGATTAACAGAGCAAGGATAAGAGACCTTTTGTACAAACCAAGGAGAATTATCCACATCGATCTCAAGGACCCAGGTGAATCCGCTGACAACGAGGACGTTGCCGTCTAAAGGGGGAAAGTGTTAGGAACTCCATGATACCGGATTCCGCCTATTAGACAGTTCATCCCATAGCAACGACCCGCTCTTCCAAGAATTAGATTATGCAAACTATTCATTTTAATTCTTTTCTTTTGAAGTAAATATGTAAGAGATAGTCAGTTCTAATCTGACCATTGTAACGCTTATTAGGGCTCACAAAATAAACACCTCCTTCCGTAGTGTATTCTTTTCCTTTAGCTTTCAATAAAGTTGTGATTAAGAAACCTAGAAAGATAAACTCTTTTTAAAAACGGACTTTCGGAGACGTGTTACATAATTATATGAAATGGAGAATAATCCTAAATATCGGAACATTCATGATGAAAGCGATAAGAATTGAGTGCAATGATGGAAAAATGCATCAAGAATTATGTATTTTTTGCATGTTTCGCGGCCGGGAGATGGATAAAAAAGTGACTGAATCGGAACGAAATTATGTCTGTGGAGCAGAAGAATTTCCATTGGATGAAGTTAATCGACCGTAAACTCGCACGCAGAATTGCTGACGAATAACTGAAAGGATATAATTCTTTATACTTTCTTGACTGAATTAGTTGCATGCATAAGACCAAGAAATGAAAGTAGCTGTAGTTTCTTGATACATTGAAACAATTTTGAAAATGCTCTACTGAATTCATACAACCTTTCACATGTATTTTCGTATTTCACACTTGATAACTGTCAGGGGTCAAATTTTTTTCTGATCTAGCCAGTGGCGGATTGACATATAACTCAAATAAATTCAATATCCATGTTCACATTCAAAATAATCGTATTATTTCATTCTGTCTGTGGAACTCCAACTGTATGAATTATTTACAGGATTGAACTGTTTGTCAAGGGCGGTTTATTGGAAAACGGTTTGCCTAATGAACAATACTGAAACTATACAACAATAAATAAAGCGAACTAAGACGTTCCAGAGTAAAAATCTGACTCCGTCATCAGACAACCGAGGAAATTTGCAAAACTATTTTCTTTCGATTTTTCGTCAAGGGAGACTTTTTACCGATATCAGAATGATTGTGAACTAGAGGATGATAGTTGTTTCAATTTCTTGCTGATTTTTAGAACACACTATTAAGTTAAGAAAACACTTGATAATTTTTGGGTGAACTGCTGAGCTGCATTTCTTTCTTCCAAGTGAACTGTCACGACATTCATTCTCGTGTTGTGAATCAGAAATGACCGTCCAAATAAGTCGTACAGAAAAATTTTTTGAGAGTTGAAACATAAACGTTGATTGAATCGTGTTAATGGTTCCAACAGCATTTGGGTACATAAAGAAAAATTATGCTTATAGTTATGAAATAATCTAATTAAGCACAAACTTGAAGTCCCCACCTGCTACAAGCAAGTTCAAATTCGTTTCCAAAGTGGTCCTCTTTTCACGTATATTGACAAGGCCGAACACATTTTTTACTTCGAGATGGAAAGATTTGCCGGTATTCTTTTCATATGATCCTCATGAAATTCTGTATGAATCTTCAAGCTATCATTTCTAAATACAAACTATATTTCAATTCAATCGAATCTGTATTTTCGGAAATTTTGGTAAGATAAAGTTTCGAATAAATAAATCTACGAAATCATAAGGCGGATTTTACCCATTCACGATTTCGACCTTCATAATCGAGCCCCAAACCTACTTCACAAGTATCAAGTATCTAAGTCGTTTCTTTCGGGAATCATTGCGTTAACGGTTGGCCTAAGAGGTTGAAGATTCATGCAGAATATGATGAGGACCATCATATGAAAAAACGATCGCCAAATATTTCCATCAGAAGTTGATGGTGCGATTTCCGGAGTCAATATGTGAACAAATGATCGATTTTTACAACAAATTTGAATGACACTGTTATAACGAAATTTTGCTCTATGTTGCCCTTCAGCATATTCCAACTTTGATCATGATTGAATCGGAATATTTTTTTACTTATTTTTAAAATAACAACGGTTCTGAGGAAAAACCACAAAATTCCGAAATTCATTCGAAATCTGATGAATATTTTTAGGAAAACACAGTTTTCACGAAAAATTTCGATATTTTTTCTGTTCAAATTCAGATGAAACGATCATCACGAAATTTGACAGAGACTTGTGCACTGGCATTTTTGAGCTGAGCACTAAGTTCCATTATGATTGGGAAAGTATATTTCGAGTTACCCCGAAAATAACAGTACCGAGAAGAAAACTACAAAATTTTGAATATTTTTTTCTTCCAGTTTGAAAGCCAAGTGGAGCTTCTTTATTGATATGTGTTGGAAAAATAGGGAATCAAAAAATCAACTGTTTCGAAACAGACGAGGAAAACTCATGAGCATATTCAGGTTAATCAACTGTTTTTCTCAGCTGCCTCCTATTCTTCAGCCATAAAATGGTTAATGGTGCTAAGAGTGTCCAATCGAAACAATCATTTAAAGACTGAAATAGCCGTGTGCCTTTATGGATAAAATATTTTGATTTAGAGAACCTTAATTTCAATTCGTGGGAGCAGTTTCACTAGAGATTTGGGATGAGACTTCAAAAGATATTTGATTAGTTCTGTAAACTAGTCCTCTTCACAGGTTAATGTCTGATGAATTTCATTAAAATCCAGGCTGATAATAGGTAATATTATTTCTTATTGGAATTAAATGTATATTTCCTATAAGCTCCATCTCTCGTTGAAAAATTACTCACCTTTGACCATGGTATCATGTTTGAATATGTTATAATTATGTGATGGATGTAGAGTAAATACTGAACTTCTCTAATTATTATGACAAATGAATATGGAGAATTCATTAATGGAAGATAAAATAAAGGCCAAGTCACCCACCTGAAATATATCTGGTTGAGTAATACCCAGGAGGAGAAGGATAGCACTGATATAGCCTATTGTAGCTTGGGGGTGCCTGGTAATGTGCCATATCTGAAATATATACAATATGTGCAGGAAATACTGGCATATATACAATGCACGTTTATTTATATATACAAGTGCAACAATCTCTCATTCATTTCCAACCTGAATACCACAAATCATACAATCCATGTTTTCAACTTTGTATACGAAAACATTAAAATCGGTATATTCATTTCACAATACATTTAATGATTATTTTTGTCCATGAACTTGAATGTCGTCTGGATGACTTATATTGAATCAGAAATGGCTGTGAACAAACATAAAATGATGAAATTAAACTTACCGATATAAAACTCGAGTTCAAAATTTGTTATGTGGTATATTTAATATTAGGAACAATGCATATATACAACGCACGTTTATTTATATATACAAGTGCAACAATCTCTCTTTTATTTCCAACCTAAATACCACAAATCAGTCAATTCATGCTTTCAATTCTTTAAACGAAAACATTGAAATCGGTATTTTAATTTCACAATACATTGAATGATTATTTTTGTCAATAAACTTGAATTTCGTCTTGTCTCATGTTGAGTGCAAAATGGCTGCGAACAAACGTAAAATGTTGAAATTAGACTTACTGATATAGAACTCGCGTTTTAACTCAATAATATGATATATTTAATATTACTAATAATGAACGTGAATTGTTTTTGTCAAGTGAACGATGAAAGACCCGTCTATACAAGATTGTGTTTCTAACTTCTGCGGGGTATTGATGTTACTTCATATTCAACTTGACAGACTGTATATAAATAAATCCTTTGACAAGAATATTCCAGAAATCTATTGTTCATGGGGAAAAATGGATAGTTATAATAAACCGACATGAGGACGAATATCCGTCGATGAATTAATGTAAAATTTCTGGACGAAAAGAAGTCGAAATTGAAGAAACGCTTTTAAATCAATTTTGCATGATACTCTTCGGCATTCTGCTCATACAACTTATTTCCAAGTTTCAATTCGTTGAGATTTCTTCGTGTTATCATGGAAATGAGAGTGTGGCTTCAGGTGGGTAGGTTTATCTACGAAACTTTTTAGCCAATTATTTTAGGCCATTGTATTTGGAACTTATCGAGGCTAAGGATGGATGGCTAGCCAAAAAAACTCCGGTTGAAAATGCGAAAATAACCGACATTTGTTGGGATGATAGAACGCTTTTTCGTAGAATATGCCTTGAATATGTCTTTTTGCAGGGGCAGTCTGTATGATCAGTTTCAGTGTGGAAAAACTACAAATCAAGAGAAAAATGTGGATTTTTGTTTCAGAGCTTTATGAAGGGTTTTTCAGCATAAGATACTGCATGTTAACATTGGATATCTTTATGTGATATGTGGACGAGAAATTCAGGAAAAAAGATCATAAAAAAAATTTTCAAAATTCTTTTTCGTTATAGGACTATCTCGATATCTTGACTTTCTCGACACGCGACTATCGAGTGAAAAAAAAAGTTTCCATGGATGATCAAGCAACTAGTATATATTTCATTTTGCTAGTTTAGATGTGACAATGCATAAAAATGATTTGAATTTTCACGCAATGTCGAAAAAGTTCAAACATCGAGGTTATCCAAAGTAAATACGGACTTGAAAAATAAGTTTCCAGATAGCTTAAACATAATTGCAACTGACATGTGAGGTAGTAGTATTATTATTATTATATTAGTATACCATCAGCAATTGATAAATCCGCAAACTATCAATTAACTTTAATGAAATAATGGTTATATAACAATTAAAATAATGCATTATACTTTCAACAACTCGTTTCATTTTATCTTACAATTTTAAATGATACTAAACGTTCAGAAATTGATCGGTTAGCGATACATTTCAAATGACTCATAAAAAATACGGGTAAGTCTTGCGTTGCTATCTAACAGTTCCAGTTTGGCTTCATATAGTTGTTCACCGGCTATAAAATAATGAATCAACTTCACTCAACATGAAACGCCAGCGCGATTTTGTTATTATTCATAAAACAACCGTGATACGGTTAATAGACCTCGATAGACCTAGATATTGAGAACTTGTATCGTAGGAAAATCAATTATGGGTTTCTTCGTTCATTCAGTTCATCACGGAGAAATCACTGCTACCTACATTTTGCACAAACGACACGAACATAACGAAGTATCCAGGAGTTAATTTCACGTCGACTAATTTCGGCAATTCCAACCTTCATATAGAATTTCGATTATACAATTATTCGGTTGAAAATATAACTATTAAGTTAGACAGAAAAGAGGACTGAATCTTATATGAACGGTTTGATTTTGGTTTATTATTTGATAAAATGAAATAATAAGCCTTAGGGACCGACCAAAAAAAAAAAAAAAATTACCCCGCCTGAAAATTTCACAGTTTACATTTTGAAGTATGTAGATTTGAATGAACTAATAAAAAAAAAGCTGCAAATTTTACACAAAGGTTTATAATTTTAATCAGCTTAGTACGCAAATTGTTCAGCGATATTTATAAAACTTTATCATCGCGAGTACCGCAAGTCAGAAGTTTTTCAGTGGAATAAAACAATTTCAGCTAGTAAATATTATTCCCACATTTTTATCAAATAATAAAGCAAAATCCGTCCGTCCGCTGTCCCTTGCTTGGGGATTTTCTCTGAAAGTACTGAACCGAATTCCGTGAAACTTTGTAGAAAAATCGTGTGTCACTCGATATAGATCCTCCAAGCTTCTCAGCAAAATCAGTGTATCTCAAAGGCTCAAAACTGGGGGTTAGAGGAAAAATATATTATTTCTCGAAAACTTACCACCGAATTTTCATGAAGCTCTCAACTTTGATAACTGTTACATAACTCAACCTGAAACTGTTCACCCGGATGATTCACGATCAGTGGTCTCTGAGTAATAAAGAAAAAACTGCAAATTTCACACAAAATAATTATTATTATTATTTTTCAAGTTAAATAACTCAATATACCATTGATAACTTAAACTACTTAGAACCGAATGCTATGATTCATTTTCGACATTATTGGAAATTTGCAGCACTTTTCTTTATAACTCAGGAACCACTTGTCGGAAATCATCTTGGTAAATTTTTTAAGGTTTAGTTATGCAACAGTAATCAACGACTAAAATTTCATGAAAAGTGGGTGATAAGTTTTCGAGGAATATTTTTTTTCCCCCCAACCTCACATTTAGAGCCCTTAAAGTACACCGATCCTGCTGAAAATCTTGGAGGATCAACCCCGAGTGACACACGATTTTTTCACCAAGTTTCAAGGATTTCCGTTCAGTACTTCCAGAGAAAAGCAGTGGACTACGGACGGCAGACGGCGGACGGACCGATTTTTTTTTTATTCGTTTATTCAAATCTACATACTCCAAAACGTAAACTGTGGAATTTCTCAGGGGGGCTTGAATTTTTTTTTTGGTTGGTCGATCACTAAGGTTTGTTATTTGATTTCATCAAATAATAAACCAAAATGCTGCAAATGTTTAATAGTCCCGAAAATGAATCATCGCATTCGGTTCTTAGATTGAAATTCAGTGAAATAATCGGTTGACTTTTCATCCAGAATCATATATTTGAAAGTAGAAGACAAGATTGATTGCCAAATTTTCAACACATATCCAGAAAACTTAAACGGATTGGTTCATTATTTTATAAACACAATGTGAAAATGCCCTCTCGACATTGCACTGACATTCTTGACAATTTTATAATTCTAAGTAGTTGATATTAAATAATTTTGGATTTTTCCTCCCAATATCTGTAACATAACTACTAAAAATCGGATAAAATTATTATTTATAAGAACCACCCTGCGGGTTACGGAATTCAAGATTGAATTCTTCATGAAGCTCATTTATATCTTAAATAAAACTTATATATAATTCCTAAAATCATTAGTTTTTCACAACACGAAAACCAATTCAATGAAAAAAACACTGCAAATTTTACACAAGGGTTTATCATTTTCTAAGTTGCATAACCCAATATACCACTGATATCTTAAACAACTTAGAACCGAATGCGATGATTCATTTTCGATATTATTGGAAATTTGCAGCGTTTTTCTTTATATTTCAGGAACCACTAGTGGGAAATCATCCGAGTAAAATTTTTTAGGTTTGGTTATGCAACAGTAATCAATTTTAAGAGTTTCATAAATATTCGATGGTAAGTTTTCGAGACATAATTTTTTTCCTCCCAACCCCCGATTTAGAGCCCTTAGGGTACACCGATCCTGCTGAAAAGCTTGGAGGATCAACCCCAAGTGACACAAAATTTTTCTACCAAGTTTCAAAGATTTCCATTCAGTACTTCCAGAGAAATGCCCCGGACAACGGACGGCGGACGGACGGACTCTGGTTCATTAGTTTATAAAATCAAATAATAAATCTTAGTGATCAACCAACAAAAAAAAATTCCAACCCCCCTGAAAATTTCACTGTTTACGTTTTGGAGTATGTAGATTTGAATGAACGAATAAAAGAAAATCCGTCCGTCCGCCGTCCACCGTCCGCCTTCCGCCGTCCGTTGTCCGGGGCTTTTCTCTGAGAGTACAGAACGGAAATCCTTGAAACTTGGTAGAAAAATCGTGTGCCATTCGGGGTTGATCATCCAAGATTTTCAGCAGGATCGGTGTACCCTAAGGGCTCTAAATGGGGGCTTGGGGGAAAAGAAAATTATTTGTCGGAAACTTACCACCAAATTTTCATAAAACTCTGAAAGTTGATTACTGTTTGCATAACTAAACCTTAAAAATTTTACCCGGATGATTTCCGACCAGTGGTTCCTGAAATATAAAGAAAAACGCGGCAAATTTCCAATAATATCGAAAATTAATCATCGCATTCGGTTCTGAGTTGTTTAAGATATCAATGGTAATTTGTGTTATTTAACTAAGAAAATAATAAACCCTTGTGTAAAATTTGCAGTGTTTTTTTATTCGTTTATTCGAATCTACATACTCCAAAACGTAAACTGTGAAATTTTCAGGGAGGGTTAAAATTTTTTTTTGTTGGTCGATCACTAAGGTTCATTATTCGATTTTATCGAATAATAAACCAAAATCATTTGAGACATTGAAATCTCAATAAATACTCTGGTTTAACTGAATACCACTTTTACATGCACAACGCGAATCCTTGATTCGCGTAATTCGAACGTAATTTAAAATAATGAAGATTTCCAAATATTCGGTTGATCGGAGGTAATTATGAATTTTGTTTCGCGTAGTACAATCAACATTATTTGGATATCCGTTACTGGTTTCAATCGAAATCCAATATTTTTCGTACTGAGAGTTTGAAATTAGGGTGAATAAAAAGGATAAGAGCATGTATATGATAAAACAAATTGGAGGATAAATGCAAAGCAATCAATAACAAACCGGAAAACTAAGCATTTGTCGAGAATTTAATACTGAGAGTAGAAACTTTGGACTAAGGTAGGAGCCGATGATCCACCTGTTTTAGTTCATGATTCAATTTTGGAAACCTTCAATTTTTCCAGCCAGGTAGGAATTGAAATAATAAATGAAATCAAACAATTCTAGAAATTGCTCACTAATATTGCAGTTTTCTGAACGGATATCCCGGAATGCAAGAAGCTTGATACGGCTGCTCGCATTCCAGATTATTTTTCAGAAAAACTTTATATCCCGCATATCATTTAGGAGCCGATATTGGCCGACAATCTTGAATATTGTTTTGTTCCACTATCAAACTTCTCACTTGTGGCACTATGTGTGATAAAAACCGCTGAAGAATTTGCACATTAACCTGGAATAATAGTAAATCTGTGTGTAAAATTTGCAGCGCTTTTCATATACGCGTGGTGATCAATTCTTTTTTCGCGCGAATGTTCTATGGCAACAAATTTGAACATGCGGCAAAAGCTGCTGACTTCAGTCAGTGCTTTTGTAGATTTTTCGAATGAGTGAATATCGAAAAATGTTGACCAAAATATTCCGTAGATATCACCTTTTGAAATTCCCTCTTCCCAATAATTCCAAAATCGTATATCTAATTGATTGAAAAATTCCTTGACGGCTTAAATTGAACAACCGTGTAAGAGCTCAGACATATCACGTAAGTTAATTTTCCATTCAGCCCATTGAATTCAATAGTTTCAATGGTCCTATGGTGAAGAAACGCTGCAAATTTCACACAAGGGTTTATTATTTTCTCAGTTAAGTAACCCAAAACCATTGATATCTTAAATAAAACGTATACAGCGTGCCAAAAAAGTAAAATTACTCGTCAATAATGAGTGTACGAAGAACTATTAAGGAATATCCTCGCCCCTGTCGATTTTTGATTTCAAAACCAATTTATCCTGTGCTTTTTTGAATTTGATATTTTTCAGTTCACTACTTTATTTTTTCATCTGGAAAAGCAGGATTGTGATACATCAAATGAAAGGTAATCTGATTACCTTTTCAGCGATGTGACTTGAAGTAGAACTGCTTGTGCCGTTTTTCATTGAAAAATTAGGAAATAATTTAGAATTTTCAGTGAGGAGGGTACTGTAATCAGACCATTATTCTTTTGTTAATTATTAATGATAATAATGATGAGGATAATATATTTATTCAGTCAGAGGCTTATTAAAATACCATAAGGTTGGTTTCGTAAAAAGAGAATACATAACTCAAAACAATTAACTTTTACAAAAATCGAAAAATTTACTCTAAGAATATGGTTCATGGTCAACAATTGCATTATACAAAGTAGTTTTGAAAACTTTCAGGTTGGATGTCCTCTTAAACCCTCGGGGTAGAGCAGTAAATAGCCTTAGGCTCATGTACAAGAGCGACTTTTCTATTAAGGTTAAATAGTGACGTGGGTACAAGTATGTGAATTTGTGCACCTAGTGTTGTTACAGTTCAAATTTTATTGCAAGAACCTTCATGAAAACGAGTACCTTATATACGTATAGACCACATGATGTTAAAAATGTGTTCTCTTTAGAAGGCCCTCGAAGATTCTCTAAAACCTAACTTCAGTATAATTCTAAAATGAATTTTATCTCAGAAACCCTAACCTTATTACTATAAGGTAATGTATGGGAAATTCTCGAACCCATGGATTTGTAATTTAAATTGAATTAATTAACTTTCATTGTCGTTCACAAAACTGAATTGGTCATCGAATGACCTTTTATGCAATATTTTTCCGAAAAAAAACTGTTGACGTTCAAGGTTATAAACCCCCAACTCTCAAACTACATACATTTTTCAAACTTCGAAAAAAGAAATCGGCGGGTAGGAGGATAATTTTCAATATTTATTAGTTTAAGAATAAGAATCTGACACCAATCACAAATTGTTAATTTTCTAATGAAAAAATTGCCTAACAAATTCTTTTTCAGTAACGTCACTCAATATGCAATGGAATGTACTTCCATTTGATATATCACAATCTTATTATATTACTTTTTGAAAAAAAAAACAATATGAGGGTGCGGAGCGTAAAGGGTGGGAGATTTCGAATTCAAAAAAGCATGGGGAGACCTGCTTTCCTCAATAATAATTATTAAAAGAATAATGGTCTGATTGCAATACTCTCCAATCACAAATTGTAAATTAATTTCTGATTTTTTATTGAAAAACGGCACGAAAAATTCTTTTTTTAGTCGAATCGCTGAGTAGGTAATCAAATTACCTCTCATTTGATGTATCACAACCCATATATTCCAATTTGAAAAAATAAAGTAGTGGGGTGCGGGGCGTAGGGGATGAGAAATATAGAATTCAAAGAAACACAGGATAAATTGCTTTCGGAATTCAAAATCAACAGGAGAGAGGATTTTCCTTAATAATTCTTCATTCAAAAGTTATTGACGAGTTACGTTACTTTTTTGGCACACTGTATACCATTCATATCCCATTGGTTTTTCACCCCAATAATAAACCCTTGTGTAAAATGTGCAGTGTTTTTTTTAAAGCATGGATTGATCCAGTTAAAATCAAGGACCTTCTTGATTGCAGGATAGAGGCTCGAACCTTCGTTTAACGTTTCATAAGGACGATTCAATTCAAAACTGGAAAACTGTAAGTCAAGTAGCATTTGATGGAATACATACATGGATGGGTAATCGTTTTTCAATTTATTTCTAACTTCCATAACGTATTCAAGACCTAAGTTGTAAGTGTAAGATCTATCTAAATTTTCCATGCATTTTAACGAGCTGTCAGATTCCAAAGATATTGACCCAACCGGAATGGATAAAGCATACAAAAAATATCCAATTTCCTATCGATTAGTCCTAAACGATTGCAATGTTCTAAATTGGGAAGATTGAATACATTCGGACGTATTGAAATACAAAATACTATCCATTTATCTCTTCTGCGTCATTGAAAATTTCACACCCGCTGAAACGATAACGGCAACTGAAAAAAATGATGTTCACAACTTGCCTAGAAAGGATCGTCCTCTCCATATCGAGTGTAATTACTGTCAAACAACTGACCGCCAAATAGATACGCGAGCTACTGTTATGATAGTAAATTGTTATTTATAATGACTCTTGGACAACAGCTGTACAAACGATCTGAAAATATTCTCGGAAGACCGCCACTGAAGCGAAATAAAATATTGGAGATTATGTGTCTGTGTATGAGAACCAAGTGTATAAATTTCCTGTCAGTGTCAAGTATTAACCTAATTTTTTGAAGACATTTAGTTGAGTTCCGATATTCCTGGCCAGTACTGGCCAGTATCAGTAATTTCGGAACGCTTCGTACTGATACGAACAGTTACCAAAGCAGTGCCAGTAAAATCAACTGTCAAAATTTACTGGCCAGTACTGGCCAGGAATATCGGAACTCAACTTATGTAACGCATATTGTGTCAAGAGAAATATCCGGTATAAATCACAAAGGAACCTAGAAAAGCACTGCCGTAGAGGCAGCAGATTTTGCGCGCATGACCAATGAAGAAGACCACTTTAGCAGCGAATTTGAACATGCGTGCGAAAGCTGCTGTCAATGCAATTCTATTTAATCTATATTTTTGGAAATATTGAGAAAATGAAATTTTGAATGCGGGTTTTACCCATTCACGAATTCGACTACGTGATTAAGCCCCGAACCTACTCTACAAATATCGAGTTTCTAAGTCGTTTCTCCCGAAATATATTGTGTTTACGGTCGGCCCAACGGCCGACAAAATAGTTTTTGACACCGAATTCGTCATCAGTAAGTCCAACCTCGTCGTTTGAGACTATTTTCGGCTCAAAATCCGAAAAATTATAGTCATTTGGACAAAACGATAGCACGCTGTACCACGGACATGCGCGCAAAAACAGATTAGATCGAAATGAAATCCAGTATGACAGTTCAAAGTTTCATATAGAAATTCATGAGGATATTAGTTGAGTTCCGATATTCCTGGCCAGTACTTGTCAGTAAATTTTGACAGTCCATTTTACTGGCACTGCTTTGGTAATTCAACGTATCGGTACGAAGCGTTCCGAAATTACTGATACTGGCCAGTAATGATTGGGAATATCGGAACGCAACAAGTATGATCAGAAGATCACAGAATATTGAATCTTTGAGAAAAAAATTTGAATGTTTTTTTTTCGGATTTCCTAATCGCACGATCATAGCGAAACTTTACACAAAGTTTTCCATCAACATTTCCAAACTAGCTGCTAAGTTTCATCATGATTGAATAAGTAATTTTTCAGTTATTTCGAAAAAACAACTAACGATATTAAAGAAAAAGCACGAAATTTCACATATTTTTTCCAATTATCTCCGAAAATAATATCCGTATCGAATTGAAATTTGGTACATAGCTGCCAAATATGAAGCTCGATGTCTGCGCTGAATTTTTTCCAAATTTTATTCAAAGTTTCCGTTTGAAAAATTTTTTTCGAAAAAAATTTCGAAAATGGATTTTTTTTTGAAATTTACTGACAGTGTGATTCGGACAAAATTCAGTGAAAATTTGCGCGTTGTTATACTAGAACCAACTGTCAAATTTCGATCCAATCGATCCAGTAGTTCCCGAATTATCACGGAGATAACCTCAAAATTTCAAGAGGCTCTAGCTCCGAAACCGTTTGGCCGATTATGCCAATAGACAAACTCATGTCGCACTTTGAAATGCAACCTACCCAAAAAGGTCGATAGGATTCTCCGTACGACCGTAATCATGCGAATGGACGGCCAACCGACCGGCCTGTCGGACAGAATCGATTTTGACACCGGATTCGTCATCAGTGAGTCCATCCTAGTATTTCGAGATAATTTTCAGTTCAAATTTCGAAAATGACAGGCATTTGGTCAAAACGAATCCACGCTGTTTCCCTAGAACATGCGCGCAAAAATATAGCCATAAGTGAAGACCAGCTTATACTCTATATATGTATCAACTTTGACCTGATTTTTGAAGAATATATATACCCACGAGAATGTGATCATTCTTCACAAGAATATGCGTAGTTTAGGTTTCTTCGTTGTACCTGCATGGAAACTCCACCGACCTCTACTTTTCAGTGTAGATGAGTGCAGTTACAGATAACAGAATGAGTGTAGTCAGAGTAGTTCAGTCTTCTCTATGATTTTAGGCAAATGCTCCTTTTGTTTTCGGATTTCAGGTCATGCAAAGTTTATCGTTATTGTATTTTTTCGAAAAGTGTTTCTAGAGTCGTCACGGAAATAATTCTGATCATCTCAATAAAGTAAATGAACATAGTGAGACGGTGGACAATAATTTAAAGCTGGTGATTGCTAGCTAGATGAAAGTATAGAATCAGAGGCAACAACGGATGTCTACGATAATGATTTTTATTCACGCATATTGCACTCGTAATCTGTGACTGTACTAACTTCCAACATTTTCGCAACGAACAGAGTGCAAGTAAACAACAAAATCTCAATCTCAAGATTTTGATTTTTGTTTCTTTATGCTCTGGTTCTGGTCACGTTTTTTTTGCGCGCATTTTCTGGGGAACAGCGTGCTATCGTTTTGTCCAAATGTCTGTAATTTTTGAATCTCGAGCCGAAAATGGTCTCAAACGACAAGGCTGGACTCACTGATGACGAATCTGGTGTCAAAATCGATTCTGTCCGGCCGTATGCACTATTACGGTCCTACGGAGGATCCTATTAATCTGAAACTTTCAGGGTAGGTTGCATTTCAGAACGCGACGGTTAAGTTCGTTAATGGGCAAAATCGGCCGAACTGTATCGGAGTTAGAGCCTTTTGAAATTTTGAGGTTATATCCGTGATAATTCGGGAACTATTCAAACGGTTAGATCAAAACTTGGCAGTGAGTTGGATTATAACAATGCGCAACTTTTCGCGAAATTTCGTTGAGTTCGTATTGTCAGTACAATTACAAAAATTTTTTCTTCAAAATTTTTTTCGAAAGAATTTTTTTCGGAAACTGTTCACATATTTGGAAGAAAATTAGCGTAGATGTTGAACTTCATATTTAACCTTTTATATGGCCACTGTAACGCATAGTTTCCGATATAATTCCCTATGATATTCTGATTTTATGATCCTCGCGAAATTTCGCACAAGTATGTACATCGGCTTATGATAGGATCAGAAGTTTTTGGGATGTTGAGAAAGAAACCAAACCTCGACTATAGATAGACGAGAGATTGACGACTTAATCGATATCTTCTCTTTCTTCTTCTTTTGGAAATAATAGTATTTACGGCCAGACGAAGAGAATTGAACATTGAGCCAACCTAGTAATTAAAAATTAATTTCTTCACTAAATTCGATAATATCAGACATTTTGATGGAATCTTCATATAAAACTTTTTGTTTTGGTTACAGTTGTGGTCTTTCACAACTAATTCATGACGTTTGCATCACTGCACTGGGGCTATGAGAACGTGCCCGACTAGAGCACTTGAGGTCATCATAGATCTCAGTCCTCTACATCTAGTGATCAATAGGGTAGCCCATGAAGCTATCCTTAGAATCTCTAGGGAAGGTACAGGTAATGAGAGAATTTAAAGTCAGAGAGCCTGGTTCTCTCTGCACAAGTACATTTCATTAGCTAACCCACCTAGTGATGTTATGATTAAAAAAGTAAGCATCGAGAAGAACTTCAACTCAATGCTATGTAAAAGGGAAGAATGGAAAAAGGAATACACTACCCAAAACTTCAAACCAAAAACCGTTAAATGGTATACAGATGGTTCTTACATCACGATGGGGGCCGGCGCTGGAGTATACGGGCCTAGAACCAAGTGTACACTATCGCTAGGCTCCTACTCGAGTGTTTTTCAGGCAAAAATACTTGCAATCTAAAAATGCATAGACATAAACCTGAAAAGAAAATATCAAGGATCTGACATAGTGATCCATTCTGATATTGCTGCTATTAAAGCACTGAACTCCTATGTCATCGACTCAAATTTAATATGGGAGTGCCGAAGGAAACTCAATGAAGTAGGCAAGAATAATAGGGTCTCCTTAGAGCGTCCGCACACGGGTCGACGCGATATGGCCGACGAGATGTGCTCGACTCGAACAGTGCGACGTCGGCAAGTTCGTACGTCATAAGTTCCGAGTTCATTCAATATTGACCATAGATAGTGCCGATTTCAAAATCAGCGCGTCAAAAGAAGGTTGTCAATTCGTAGAAAACTATTTTTTAAAGTTTAATAATTATTTTGCTCAGGGGCTGATTTCGATCATTTTTTTTTGCGTTGGGTTCAGTATGACAACGAGGTGGTAACTCTTTAGAATAAAATATACAGCGCAGTCCTAAGAGACATAAAACTGCATAATCACTTCATTCGTTGGCATGACCAACTTTCTATTGAATGAATTGGCAGGAAATTTCCTACCAACTGCAGGATATTTATGGCAAAATACACAGGGTGTATCAATAAGTTTATTTCCACAATTCTGCTGTTTATGGATATATTTTGATGATATCCCTTGGTTTGCATTCGGTATGGCTTCAGGGTGGGCCAAATGAGATATACAGGATGTCTCAAAATATTGATTAGAACTATTCTCCTGTTTATGTTTCCATTTTGATGATTTATCTTCCTCTGTGTTCCGTATGGCTCCACAGTGGTTTGATTTACAGGTTGTTCCAAAAATAATCTAGAAAAGCACAAACGAGAGGTTAAGAACTGTTACGTGATAGCCGAAATTCCTGAACAAAGTGGTCACTTATTTACGTTGACCCTGCCAATTGCAACTTCACTTTCTGATGGAAAGATTTGGCGTTCTTCTTTTCTAATGGTTCACACGAAATTTTGTATGAACCTTCAATCTGTCATTTTTCAATCAAATACTATATTTAAATTTGATCCGATCATTAGTTTTGGAAATATTGGGAAAATAAAAATTTAAATTGGCATGTCTACGAATCATTAGGACGGTTTCAACCAATCACGAATCCGGCCTTCGTAATTAACAAGCCCGAAACCTACTCTATAATATTATATTATATATAATTATTATGGGATCTCAAAGAAGCTCCTTTCGGAAATGATTGTGATTAGGGCTGGCCAAACCACCGATCATAAACACAATAACTACCGAAATAATCTACTCAGGGACTTTATAACTGCAGAACAGGTTTGGAGTTCAATAAAGAAGGCGCAGAATTAGCGAATTGGCTAGGTATATTCACAAAATGCAGGTATATCCATTGAAAATTATATTTTTCTAATATCTACAAAAATACGGTAGGAATCGAATTGAAATCGAAAACTTGATGTGAATATGAGAGCTTGAAGGTTTATGCACAATTTCATGAGTACCAAACTATAATAACAAGGAAATGAAGGCGAAACTTATATTTTTTCCGATCTCCGAATATAAATATCCAATCAAATTGAAAATCGAAACACTTCTGTTAAATAGTGACCTCGAGGTTCGTGCTAAACTTTATTGTTTTTTTTTGTGTTCATATATTTATGTCGTACAATTAGGTAAATGATGAGGGGTTTTTGCTGCATTGATCGCACGAAAAATGTGAATTATAAGAAGCTAGACGTATAAATTGGTGAGCATCTACGCATTAGATGATAGTTTTTACGCGCATGTCCTAGGAAACTAGAGTGAATAATTCCATCACAGAAGTCTGATATTTTGCACCGAAAATAGTTTTGAACGACTAGGTAGGACTCACATATGAAGGATTTTTGGTCATTTGCAATTTATCTGTTTGATCAGTCGTTAGTTGGACCCTAAATACAGAGAATATTTTATCAATATCCATCTAATGATTTCAGCGGTATATGCTTAGACATATATCATTTGTCTAAGGATATATGCATTCGCGATTTTATTTCACTAGTATTGCCAAATATCAAATAGAAATAAAGGTATATCGCTAGTAAATGAGATTCGAATATTTGAATAAATCCCTGACTTTTTTATTTTTCTTTCGGTGCGATTTCCAAGAAAGGTATTTGACAACAAACTACCAAGTTTCCTTCGATCGAATCAGCATTCAGATGTGCTCTCTAACCTGGAAATTTCGAATCGCTGACATTATTCCTTTGTAAATCATCGTGGTAGAGGACGGACGCGCTGAATGTAGAATTGATTTCGACCCTAAAACTTTCCATAAATGTGTCGATATTAATCAAATTCAAATTCATTTATTCATCCATATGAGCAAAGAATTGTTCAAGCTTTTGGCTGAAAATTCCAGAAACCAGACTTCTGGACATAAGCTCGCTGTTATCGAGCTACCTGGAACATGCGCTCAAAAATGACGCCTCATTGTTATTTCGGATAGTAAATTTCGATTTTTTTACGAACTATATATTTTTTTGTGGCGAGACGAGAGTTCAATTCATTCGAGGAGGTGAGGATAATAAGAATTCACAATTTTTATTATGAAATCAGTATTATCCAACATAGTATTTTCCTTGCTTGAGGACGAAATCGGGCAATCAATAGAAAGATTCCATCATTACATGTATTTATATGAATAATTCAGAGACATGAGGCCTCAAAATCATGTTGAAAATAATAAGAACATATTTGTATCGTTTCGTTATATCGGAAAGCTAGCGACGTACGAACCTCTCGAACTTTCTGCTTCCATGCCAGTCGCGTGAAACGAGGCATAAGAACGGAACTCAAACGTACATTTCGAAACGAGCCGTGTACGGTGCCACCTTGAATTGCTTGGGTAGCCGATTCGAGAGACGGGACTGGATCGCGTCGAGCGCATCGGATCGTCCCGTGTGCGGACGCCCGACGCGTGAATCGTGCAACCGTGTGCGGCGTTAGTTTGAATTTCCTAGGAAACCGCATAGAGAAACGAGGCTGGAAACGCGTCGAGCACATCGGATCGACCCGTGTGCGGACGCTCTTAGTCTGGGTTCCTGGGCACTCAGGAATCAAAGGAAATGGAGAGGCTAACACTCTAACCAGAAAGGGAGCACAAACGCTACCTACTGGCCTAAAACCTTTCTGTGGTATAGGCAAATGCACCTATAAAAAAGAGTTTTTGGAGTGTAGCGAGCGCCCTCTCTCAGCTCTTACTTAAGTCGCGCGCGCAGTACCATCTCTCGCGTCTTAAGTACCCTACGTTACCTGCTTGTAACGCTTGGCCAACATCATCGGTCAACGTACAGGGGGCGCTAGCGCGCACGCTGTCCCGGTTGGATCCTCTCAAGATCTCGGATATACGCTCATCCCCAACGGTCTGGTACACTCCCTTGTGGTCCTCACAAGGGGTAAACGGCTTAGTTTGGTGCATGCCCTGACGAGTTCCCCCAAACTAAGCCGGAACGAAACGTGACACTTTCCCAATGAAGCTACCTTCAAACCTTCAAAAGCTTCAGTGGTGACTTTCCGACGTGATTTATTTCAACGACGGTGTCACAGTTTCTGTCCCTCCGCGATCATCTTCGCTTTCGCCAGTGAGAACCTCACTTGTCACTGTGTGATCCTATCCGTTCCTCTCTCGGCGATGGTTCGGCAACCATCCCGAGGAGGTTCCCCATCACCACCTCGCTCTCGTGCTGCAACACGCTGCCCAATGTTGTGCTCACTAATGCACCCAGATCACTGCGCGATATCGAGTGGTAGAGGAACTCACAAGTGGCGCAGCGTTTCTCTATCCAGGTTTCTCACATTTCAAAGGCACACAACTGCTCCGCATCACGGCCGCACTTGTGGGAAATCTTCTGGTCAATTCGGCCATGACTACATTCCGTCAAAAGCTGACCTCCTCTAAATCGGTCACAGTCTACACGGCTCAACCCAAACGGTTTGGTCAACCGTGCATCGAACGCCGAAGACTCGTGCTTAACAGCGCAGCAATGGCACAACTGGAGGAGAACACCTTTTCGGTCTCGGTGACATTCCTCCAGATGCATCTTTCTGGTATCGCTTTCACTGGAAGGGGAGTCCTGTAGCGAGCGCCCTCTCTCAGCTCTTACTTAAGTTGCGCGCGCAGTACCATCTCTTGCGTCTTAAGTACCCTACGTTACCTGCTTGTAACGCTTGGCCAACATCATCGGTCAACGTACAGGGGGCGCTAGCGCGCACGCTGTCCCGGTTGGATCCTCTCAAGATCTCTGCTATACGCTCATCCCCAACGGTCTGGTACACTCCCTTGTGGTCCTCACAAGGGGTGTCCACTCACGTAGGCATGTAAACGGCTTAGTTTGGTGCATGCCCTGACGAGTTCCCCCAAACTAAGCCGGGACGAATCGTGACACTTTCCCAAAGAGGTTGAAGCTACCTCGCAAACCTTCAAAAGCTTCAGGAGAAGGAAGAAAATGGAAGAGGGGCACTCTGGAGGAATTCTTCAAGAATGAAGCACTCTAAAAACCTCCTTCGGAACTTCAAACTGCCAGTTCCAAAAATAATTTGGATCTCAGTAAGAACAAGTTACGCCTCCTCACTGGTTTTCTCACAGGACACTGTCGCCTGAGGAAGCACATGATGAAAATGGGCTTATCAGAAACTGCCGAGTGCAGATTCTGTGGGGAAGAGGAGGAAACTCCTGTTCACCTGATCACAGAATACCTCGCCATTGTGAGCCTGCATAAGAAATATCTTGGACGGGAGCGCTATAGGAGGAATGAGAACTTAGCCTCCTTGAAGCCCTCACAGATATCAGAATTCATCAGAGCTCTAGAGCTGGAGGGCGAGCTGTAGGTACCGCAATACGAACAGCTCCGAGGAGGGGGCACAATAGACCTTAAGGTGGCAGTGGAATGTAACTCCTTACCAAACTATAACTATATAACTATTCCCAATATCTGAACAAGAACTATAAATAGTTAAATGGAAATTATTTTATATAGAAAATGACTTTCCAGATTGTAGAATTCAAATTATTTGTCAAGTTCATTTTCTTAGCGAACAAATTGTCTTATGAATAATAATGAAATTATAGAAACTTTCAACGAAATTAACTGTATTGTTTCAAAGTCTGTATCTGACTATTTTTCATCACAAAGTAAAGAAAAAAATTTGCGGAATCTTTTTCTTTCAATAATTTGGTATTTCAAGACTTCTGGCAATAAAACATGAAATTCCAGACTGAAGTGTAGTCAAAAATTCTGAATACTTGGTTAGACATGATCTATCCTGAAGACTTATCTTTCTAGCCAAAACAGGCAAACATCAAGTAGAAATATTAGATATTTTGTACACTGTAGAAACAATGCTGATGAAGAGATAATTTGTTACCAATATCTGAAACACTCATAATAAGGGTGACTAAGATAAGTGATTTGTCATGTAGTAGAACTAAAATCCCATCACACTCACGACCTAATCAAAACTAGATGAAAATCACTTCCAGACTCTTCGGAAATGAAACGTTACAAAAAGTAATATTTATCCGGAGCAACAGACCGGATATAATTTCAATCGAAATAGAAAACGTGCCAGGCTACTTGAAAGATGTAGCTCACACCAAAAGTTCAATGCAGCATTTTTAACGTTGGTAAACAATACCGAACAGCGCGCTGTCGTTCTGTCCTTATGTCTCTAATTTTCGAATTTTAATAACTTTCGTCAGAAGCGTGCAAGCGAGTTGAAACTTTTTGGGCAGGTCGCGGTTCGGAATGCGGCGGTTGAGTTAGTTAATCAGCCAAATGGTTCCGAAGTTATAGTTATTTGAAGTTTTAAGATTATTTTTCAGATTATTTTTGAGATATTCCAGAAACTATTGAAGCAATTGAATTCAAACTTCGCAGTTAGTTGGAGCATAATAACGAGTAACTTTTGACGAAATTTTGTTGAGGTTGTACTGTCAGTGACTTTCATCCAATTTGTTTTAATTTCTTCTCGGAAACAATTATCATTTTCGGAAAATTTTTGCTCAAAACTTTAGCATGATGTTTCACAGCAGTTTACAACACTTTTTATTTTGAATAGGTATATCAGTGGAATCATTGGGTGGATTTATCCATTCAAGAATTCGGTCTTCTCAAGGAGAATGAGCTGAAACTGTTAAAAGATTTCTTGGTAACATGAAAGCTTGTATATTTTCATGGTACATTGAATTATTTCAATTATATCAAAGATGCTCGAGAACATACGTTTGCATAAAATCCGTACAGTACGAAGATCATCAGCTGCTTCAATAGAGATCATACTTTCTGAGGTGTGAACTAACAATTTTAACAGGATCTTACGGTTTTCATTCGAAGTAAATGATTAAGTAGGTAATATCTAGCTCGTAGAATGAACACGATGCGTGAAGAGAGTTATTTTATCATCTTCCACTCCAAGACATATTCGACTGATGTGTGTTTTAGATTGTTTAGATTGTTGAAGTTTTGCATATAGTTTTGTAATTTGCGCGCATGTTACTTGAGCTATCATTTCCTTTGAAGATCGGAATTTTTTGATTCTGAAGATAATGTAGGAGTGACTGATGAAGAATTCAGGGTCAACTTAAATTATTCATCAGGCTAGATTTTGGGACCTTAACAATGTAACTTTCGAAGGCAGCTGTTAATTTAACGAACAAAAATTGAATCTACGAGAGCAACCAATCGGTTTCTGGAGCTATGCCCATCTGAATTTTCACCTAATTCCGAAAATATTGACCTGATTGACTTGAAACCTCTACTTCCTTAATTTAGAGCCCCTGAAATAAGTTGTGTCGATAGTTGCGCACACGTATGTTACGGCCTGACGGCCAACCGTAAACACAATAACTTCCGAAAGCAACAACTTAGAAACAAGATATTTGTAGGGTAGGTTTGGACCTGAATTACGAAGGCCGAATTCATGAATGGTTTCGCAGATGTAACTATTCAAAATTTTATTTTCCCAATATTTACAAAAATACAGATAAGATCAAATTGAAATCTAGAACCTTATTGAGATATGATAGTTCGAAGGTTCATTCAGAATTCCGTGGAGATGGTATAATTAGAAGATCATAAAATATTGAATATTTGGGAAAAAAAAATTTCAAACATTTTTTCAAATTGTTCTGATGACACGATCATCACGAAAATTTGCACAAAGTTTTTCATCGCCATTTTCAAATCAGCGGCCAAGATTCATCGTGATTTAATCAGTATTTTTTGAGATATTCCGAAAAAAACAACAATATCGAGAAAAAAGCCACGAACTTTGACAAATTCTCCACGATATCTCCGAAAATTATTATCGTATCAAACAGAAATTTAGTACACTGCTGCAAAATTTGAAGATTAAAGTTTGATCAGAATTGTTAATGAATGTGATTCATAGTTTCTGTGAAAAAAAATTTTTTTTAAAGAAAATTTGAAATTTTTTTTTTCAATTTACTGACACCATAATCTCAACAAAATTTTGCGAGATGTTGGAAGTCCTTATGTTCCAACTGACTGCCAAGTTTCAATCCAATCGCTCAAGTATTTTTCAAAATATCAAGGAAATAACCTCAAAACTTCAAATGGCTATAACTCCAACCTAGTAGTCTGAAATTATTTTCGGCTCTAGATTCGAAAATAACAAACATTTGGACAGAACGATAGCACGCTGTTCCCCTAGAACATGCGCGCGAAAATGGACGTTAACAGTGAACCGAGAGTAACTACTGATGTGTAATAACTTGAAAATGAATTAAAGATCGCGAATTTAACTCATGCCACAACCCGTATGCATGTTTTTGTTTATGATATATCAACTCATAATCAGCAGGTGCAAGACATCATGACTGAACAGGAAATAGAAATTCATCTCAACTAAAACCGTGCTATAGTTTTAGAGTTCCTCAGACTTTTCGGAAATTCATTATAATTTCATCCTTGTTCTTCCATTGCCACAGTATGGACACGAATGAGTATTTGGTTCCGATTGTAAATAGTTGGAAAGCTAAATTTTAGATGGGTATAGCTACGCAATAGGTTTCTTTTGGTTGCGAGTTCAGAACTGTTAGGGACGTTTCGAGTATGCGCGATTGCGATTTTTTGTCTGAAAAATAGCAATCGCGCACCATCGAACGTCCCGAACAGTTCTGAAGTATTTCTGAACTTGTAACCAAAACAAGGCTATTAATTTGGCCATCTACGAATTCTTTTTTCGTTCTAGAGCTCTGAACCTCTGAATATAAGTAAATATCGAGTTGGTAAGTCCCTTCTTTCAGAAGTATTTGTATTTACGGTCTCACTGCTCTCCAAAACACACGATATGGAGAAACATCTTGAAATTCTCTATGGAATGATATCCACACTTTGTTGGTAGACAAGTCCTCAATGGAATGAGGAATAGTTTCATCATCTTCCTGTGGAAAAACGTATTCCCCAGAATGAAAATTGAGAAAACCTCATGAGATGTTCGATTTGAAGAGAGTATGAAAAAGGTAATCTTTTCGTGACTTATGTCCGATAGCCAGATCAAGGACTTGATTTGTAATCGACAGTATACTCTGTGATCGATTGCAGCTATTTTTCAAAATTTTATGACTCTATTAATATTTTTTTTTGTCCGAAAAAATGGATGAGGAAAGGTTGGGTTGTCAGGGGCAGTTTGAAGAAAAATATGTTTCCTTATGAACAAATTCTTAGTGATACAACCGATCGAATTGAATCCTGAACAACTATGTATGTGTATGTAAGTGATACAGGATGTGGCAGTGCCGGCGTAAGAATGTCAGCTATGAAGAAAATGGTAAGAATTGGAGATAAATGATTTCATTTATTCGAATCAGCGAAAAATATGCGGTTTTACTCAAGTTTTGAGAACAATATCGCTAAGGTGGCGGCCGTCAACAGTGATTAGAGGATGTAGTGGATTTAGCAATTTTAATACCAATTTTCGGCATAGAGCGAGCGGTAATGCCCTGCTTCAAATCAAATCAGATCGAAGTTAATTCATAGTGAGGGTGTACACAATCATATAAGTTCATCACATATTTAAGGAGGAATCTCAAATCAGGTGACTGCGCACAAATCACACAATTTATTGAATGTGATTGCCTATGTACGTGGTATCACAGGAAAAAATCGAACAAAGTTGTTTTATGTTCAATACTGAAACAGAAATGATTTGAGAGCTATACTTACTGAACCAAAACAATTATCGAACAAAATCGTCTTCATAATATTCCCTGTATCTGTGAAAATACATATACAGTGCGCGTCAAAATTATGGAACAAATTTTCTCAGTAGAAAAATATTTGGCAATAAAATCCTGAAACAGGTCAATTTTTGTTTCACTTTTACCAAATGTTTATGCATTTTCGAATGATTATTGTCGCACCCTGTGCCATCCCCATCAACCGTCTAAATTTTTTGAATAGGGAAAGTTGGTCTTGTGGTACTTTTTCGGCAAGGTTGAAAATTAAATTAACTCCTGAATGTATCTCGAGTCGTTAATCTGGTGTCAATGATGCAACCTCTTACTCCCTATCTATTTATTTCAACTTAACAATCAAAATTGCTATTTACAAACTCAAATTTAGGTACAGTGAATCTGAGATCCGGGATTCGAAGAAGCACTCATCTTAAGGTAAGGTGTGATGGTGTGTGGTAAAGGATTCGTCTATTGATCCTCCAAAATGCAGGTATTATGCGGGTTGTCCAGTTTAAAGCGATTCCTTCCAGAGCAATGTCCAGAATTAAGATATTCCAGTAATAATTAGCTTCGGTGTAAAGGTATTCCAGCCATAATCAGCTCCAGTACTAAGATAATCCAGTAATAATGCCTTCGGTACTAAGATAATCCAGTAAAACTCTGGTTCCGGTAGTAGGATATTCCAATGGGCGTTAGCCCCAGTACAAAGATAATCCAGTGAGTGTTAGCCCCGGTAAAAAGATAATCCGGTAGGCGGTAGCCCCGGTACAATGCGAAGAGCGTTCTTTAGCGATTGATCATATAACTGCAGTAAGGCGTTTTCTTGCGATTGGAATTGAAATTATTAGTATAGCGTATTTTCGCGATTGAAACTGAAATCAGCAGTGGAGCGTTTTGTTACGTTTCTATCTTCTTTACAAGCGTGCAGAAAGTTTCAAGAAAAAAATTTTCTGTTGAAAAATTAGGTACTTCAAAGATGTTTTCAGTATCTGCACTCTGTCATGTCTCATTTGCTTTGAGACGATGGTACCTGATGAAATTTGTCACCGAATGGAAGTTGACCATTACAGTTTCGTTCGTGCACAACTTTCAACCCCTGCGAACCCTTTTGTAGTGACAGTAGAAATTTATTTCGGCATTGAAGTACCACCAGGAAAATCATTGCGCATTACAAGATAAGTTAAATTAAATGTTCAAAATGACCACCAATGCAATAATCAAAGCACTTGACACATTCATAACATTGATGACATTACGTTGTGAGAAATCTTTCTTTGAATTGAAACATTTTAGCGAAAAAAAGCTGACCTGTTTCAGGATTTTGTTGCCAAATAATTTTCTTCAGAGAAAATGAATTTGTTCCATAGTTTTGACGCGCACTGTATAGGAGAAATATATCACGGTTGTTAGATATGGAAAAGCAAAAACACAAAAACAACAGGAAAAGAAGAGATAAACATATGCTCTAATAACGAATCCAGTATTTACGACAAACTGAAGTCCATTGAAAGATTGGAATAATACAAGGAAACTATTGACGAAAAGTTAGTCAAAAGAAATGTGTAATCCTCCTATGTTTATGTATAAGGAGTTGATCTGCGTTTCTATGATTTTCAAAAAATGTCAGTGTGACAGAGGACAGAAGTTCTCCAAATACATAATTTTGCAACGAAGTAATTCTGACTATTTTCAATTAATTGTCTGATTAAGTAGTCAGTATAGACTCCGGAACGTCACGGTTCCATGTGTTCATTAGGCAACATTTTTTCAAGAAAAGTCCCTTGACGAATAGGTTTATTCTTGCAGTACGCAGGGGCGATTTTTTTAAATAATAATTTATATTCAATTTTCAATAGTTCCTTCCTTGAAATATTCATCAGAAATCTATGAGCAGTAATAAAATATTTGATTTTGAAAGCCTGTATAACGTAAGCTTGGAGCCTCTGTATGCTACACTGCATTTCACAGTTACCGAATATCCTACTTCATGAAGTCGAACGCAGTATTCCACATAAATCATTCAACTTGCTCATTGGAGAAGACCAGTAAGTGCCCATCCAACATTCGAGACGAATATCCTCCAGAAATTTGTTGAAATTATGATTTAAATATTGCGTAATACTAATTTTTGTTCGCACATCTTAACGATGGAGGCAGAATATTGCACAAGATTGGACTAAGGTTTTGATCATTTCGTTGGAAATGACTCTTGAGAATAAGTGGTACACCCAAGTGTTGTCCGAATCGATGTATCAAAAACAAATTATGATCAATGATATTTTGTTGGTATTAATTTGACGCATCAGTATGGGGCGTCGTTTGGAACATAGGTGTATTTGCAAATGTATTTTTTTATTAGTTTCACCAATATACAGGGTGTTTCACCATAAACTGGTTAAACATATAAAGCCGTATTGAAAACATTGGGAAAGTCATTTTTGTCATATGCCATATACCCCGTTTTCGAAGCAAAAGCAAGATACAGGGTATTTAATGTCAACTTTGAGAAATATTCTGATAACTGTGGTAAGTTATGCGTGACCTTTGATATAACGGTTTCGGCCACATCTTAGTAGTTGATCGAATTTTTAATAACTTGATCATTACGTGATGTTGTTTTCTGGATTACTCCTCTTTGTTGTGACTTGAGATATGTCCTGGACGGGTAATCATCCTGATTTCGTTAATATTTCTGTTTTATGAGCTCATTAACCCTTCCAGAAGAACCCCAATGATGGCGTGTTGATTGGCTGAAAGCAATTGATTTTCGACATAATAATAAAACTCGTACTTCTATTTATTCATCAATTCATTCCAATTTATTTCGCACAAATACCCTGCCATATTCATTTTTCATTCCGATAAATTTATATTCTTCCGAACACAATATATTTACGGGTAGGGAGTTTCAAATATATAAAACTGTGAAAACCAATATATTTATTGATTCGGTCTGTCGAACAACGTCAAGAGAAGGCGCGATGGAAGCACGTTTATAGTTTTCCTCAATCTAGCAATCCGTGTTCGGAAAAGCTCGAAAATATTGAGTACAAAGCCCCTTTTTCCAGTGTTATTCGTCAAATATATATCGTGATTATCGTCATGAACTCAGATTTGAATCAAAATTACTGAACACTGTATACTGAAACATAGAACAAGTATATCTATATTTACTTTATGTACTGAAACTGTATGTTTTCGGTGCGCCATCTCTTGAGGTCGTTTGATAGATCAAATTAATGAATTTGGATCTTTCATGTTTATATATTTGAAACTCCTAACTCGTAAATAAATTGTGTCTTGTAGAAAACAAATTAATTCACACATAAAATAGATATATTGCTGTGAATAACAGATCTATTGACTCGAAAATTAATATATTTGCGAACCCACTTTTGTCCCAAGCGGCGCCCTATACATTAGACATTCCGAAATATAAAGAAGTCTCACATTCCATTTATTCCAATTTCTGTATTCTTCTTACATTCAAAATAATTTCGAGGATATATTTCTGTATTATTTGCAATCCTTCGAATGCATCATCGAATAACCCCCTTATAATCATGGCATATCTGAGCAACGAAAAATGTCAACATTAATGGAATAGTTTGTTGTAACGCCACGCAGATTGTAGATAATTCATGCTGAATTTTGTAGGCGTGGGGTCAAATACTCAAGATGTGCTTACCATCGCATACATTGGTCTGAATAAATACTTATATTTGAGGAGAAAATTCAACAACCACTGAAAAATAATGCAAATTGTCCCAGAACACCCTTCAATGGATATTTCTTGGTCGACTTCACAAATCTTCAAACGGACGATCAACCCGATGATTTAAGTTAAGAATTCAGAAGTTCAGAGTTAGATGGTTTTATTGGGAATGAAGTGTAAAGTAACGTTCTGTTGGGAATGAAGTGTAAATTAACATTCTGTTGAAATTGGTACAGAAACTGCAATAAAAAACCTTCATTTGTCAGCATGTCATTGAATAAAAGAACAGGGATGAAAAATTTATGAAATTTTGAGAAAAATGAGAAAAGCTGAATACTATGACAATTTTACCAAATTTTCTGAACAGTGATCACATCCTACCCTTGCAGGTAGCAAGTTGACTCCTTATAACGAGACACTCCATATATTTTTCGAACACAAGGAATTCATGCATTTTCAAGTCAATACTCTTCACTTAAACACAGGCATAAAATCTAATTTATCTTCGCATTCAAGTTGGCATGCGAGTGATTTAAAGTTTTGGTCATAAAATGAAACTGGTTTTGGAATTACATCTGCATAAGTATCATCATTAGAAGATGGCTTGTCTGAGTGCGAATAACAGTGCGTCAAGAAAACTTCTCATAAAACGCCCTGTGCCATATCGATTTGAATTATTTCCAATTTTTCCACGTCTTCATATTCTCGTAGACGAGACATTCACAGAAATGTCGATGTATGAGATGAAGAATGCACGGAGGTGAAGTGAGCAGCTCTCATGTGCTTGTTTGAATTTGTAGGCAGAGTGATCACCAATCTTGGTATTGGTCTATTAGACACAGTTTTCTTCGTGAAGAGAGATTCTGTAATCGATAAAACTTCACTTCACGGACGGTGATTTATTTTGATTCTGATTTTTTATAGATGTAGTTTTTCGGAGCAAATCGTCACGACCTCCGCAAACGCTTAGTTCAGAAGATATTAATTATTGAAAATCACATGTTTTTTTACTGTGTAGCGAGCGCCCTCTCTCAGCTCTTACTTAAGTCGCGCGCGCAATACCATCCCTTGCATCAATCTTGCATCTTGCATCCTGCATCTTGCATCATCTTTAGTACCCTACGTTACCTGCTTGTAACGCTTGGCCACATCATCGGTCAACGTACAGGGGGCACTAGCGCGCACGCTGTCCCTGGCAAATCTTCTCAATATCTCGTAAGTACGCTCATCCCCAACGGTCTGGTACACTCCCTTGTGATCCGCACAAGGGGTGTCCGCTCACGTAGGCATGTAAACGGCTTAGTTTAGTGCATGCCCTGACAAGTTCCCCCAAACTAAGCCGGGACGAAACGTGACACTCTCCCAAAGAGGTTGAAGCTTCCTAGCAAACCTTCAACTGAATTTGACATATTTGGTACATTGTACACTGTATTTTTCTATGGTTGGTGTATATTTCATATTTGTCTGGCAGGACCCTGGAATAATCTGAGATGAATCATAGAAGAATATTCAGAGGATTAGTGCGGCCACCCACTTCTGACTCGTCCGAAATCACAGATTACAATGGCTGTAATCTGTGTCTGGAGCTTCATGTCAATATCTAAATTGGCGTACTTAGTATTCCTTCTTATATTAATGAGATTATGAGAACAATAACGTATCAATTTCGGAGAACTAACAGCGACAAGAAATCACTTGCTAAATTCTTAAACCACAATGATTCAATCGTTAGATAGTGTGGCTTAACTTCAACTTCTGATTTAGACTGTCACTGTCTCAAATCAAACTAAGCTCACTCAACCAAAAACCTCAATTCCTAAATTCAATTTCCTTTTGTGGAACTAAACTAACCTAACCTAACGAAGGACCTTAACAATTTGAAAATGAGATCGAAGGGCACCGCACTCTTCTCAATTGGCACTATCCGAAATCAAACTGACCTTACCTAACCAAAAACCCCAACAACTCAGAGGATGAAATCCAAGGGCACTATTCTATATTTAATTTTCTCTTAAGATTTGAACTGACACTGTACTATTCTAACCTAACTAAGTACCTCAAACCTCAACAGCTCAGAATACGAAATTCGGGGCACAATCCTGAATTGAATTTCCGCCTCTGATATAAACTGGCACTGCCCTAAATTAAATTGACCTAACCAGACGACAAACTGAACTTAACCATTGTATTTTATAAACGATGTTCGATTTTGATCGAGGTTTTTTAAACATATTCAGTTTTTCTAGACATATTGATCGGTATCAGTATCGAATCCAGCAATATCGTAGTTTGGGAGTTATTTTTTGGAAATTGAATTTTTTGTATTGAATTCGACATGAAACATCAAATTATTGAAATGATCCATCGAAATCTCACACACTGCTATCGTATTTGAGCACGAACGTTGGTCAAGATCATCATTTTTTTTAAACGCCAATAAAGAGCGTACCTATATAATCTTTATTGAGCATATATTGTGAAATACATTACACTGTAGTTATTTGAATATTTAATAATTTCTATCATACAATATCAAAATTCTACGAAAAAAACAAACGAATCAGAAGAGATTTTTTGCATAGTCTCACAACTAGTGCCTTCGTTATATTCGTCATGTCCCTTCTGTTATAAATCGGAACAAGCCCACAATCTCGTATTGATGCTACTGAATTCGAATCGAAAATTCGAAAGTTTGTAAATAACCGCGAACCCAAAAATTCAAACAATAAAGGCGACAGAATCTAAACGCAATCAAGTGTCAAGTAGGATTAAGATGCATAGAACTCTAGACATGTTGGGAGGATTTATCTATGTATTCTGTAGTGGGACCATAGAATAACAATATCCTAGAAGTGATAACTCCCTACTAAATCAGGGAAACAGAATGGCCGCCATCTTTTGGGGTCGTGGAGGGAAAAATGACAGCAATTCAAATATTCGTGTAGGTACTTTTATACTTTTGAAATATTTTCTCCTATGAATTATGAATCAAACAAATATATAATCTGAAAATTTATTAAGTCGAATAAATCTCATATATTCCCTGCAAAATGATCATTTGTTATGATTGAATCCAGAGATTAACTACTCAGATAGGTTAATTTGTCGAAGGATTCTCATTGATCCAAAATATGATAGTTTACTTCAATGAACAGTGATCAAACAGTCCATGTATGTATATACGGAAATCTAAGTACAATATCTATTGATATTAAGAATACATTTTACATGGGAATGAATCTAAAAAATTTAAACATCCAGTTATCACGAACATATCTGTTGCGTTTCGAAATTCTCAACTAGAACTATTCAAGTTCGATCATTATCAAACAATGATTTCAAACAGGAAAATGGAAACTGATTTTTGGCGACTTAGTCCATTGGATCCGATCACAATCTGAATAAGCCACTTACTTGCTTATAATCTGAAATTCAATAGGACAATTAATGCTTGATGTGAATTCACTTCATAATATATTTACTTTCTTCATAAGCCATCATTGAACATATATTGAATTTATAAATTTTGGTTTCGTTTGAACGAAACCAGTTTTGCCACATTTCGATATTTCAGTACACATTTCAATTATAGGTTGAGAAAGTTATCATATTTCATAGAAAAAGAGAGGCAAATATATAACGTCTCTCTCTAAATGCTAAGTTCGCCTGTTTCCAATATAAGCAAAGCAGTTTCATACCCCTGAGTGGGACCATACAAACCATAGAACAAATACATAATCTATATGTCTGATAGACATTACCATGATGTAAGTAAAACATGATGTGCTCATCTGCTTTTTTGTGATCGTATTTACCAATGATGACGTCACTTTTTTCATTCGAATTCAATGCACAGGATATATATTTCCTCGAATATGAATGAAAAAAGTGACGTCATCATTGGTAAATACGATCACAGAAAATCATATGAGCGCACCATGTTTTGCTTACATCATGGACATAACCATGATGTAAGTGAAACATGGTGTGCTCATCTGCTCATCTGTGATCGTTTCATCAATGATGATGTCACATTTTTCATTCAAATTCAAAGCACAGTAATATATTTCCTTGCATTTTAGTCTTGCTGACGTCACTTTTTTTTTCAGCTGAGCACACTCTGAATAAAGAACATAAGGTAGGAGCATAAAAAACCTCACAAAGTGGGTCCGGGATGGATGTCGCATATGGCCGACTTTCCTTTCACTTTGAAGAGAGAACAACTTGTTCCGGGACTTCTTTGTCTGAAGAAACTAACTAACATGAGTCATACTTGGAGGTTCAATATGGTCGCCTATGTCCCATTTTTATACGAAGTAGAAAAGCGTTATGCTCCTTCCTGTTGTTCTTTATTCAAAGTGAGCACACGATGTTTTTTACATCATGGACATAACCAAGGAAAAATTCATCTGTGTTGTCAAAATATGAGAGAATGATGCAATTTTCAAAAACTAATATCTCCGAAACTACTAGTTGGCCGGAGTTGCGACTGGTACCAATCGACTTTTCATGAAAAACTGAATCTACAAAAATCAGATAAAGCACAGTGAAGGAAAGAATAGCCGTAAGGGTAAGTGTTTACACAATATTAGTTTAATAGCAACCATGATGTAAGGAACATTGTGTGCTCATCTGTGAAATGAGTGACTTCGGCTAGTTTAAAATACAAGGAGTCATATATTCTGTGCTTTGAATTTGCATGTTAATTCAAAGCACAGAACATATAAAACTCTCTGTATTTTCAACTAGCTGACGTCACTCATTTTACAGATGAGCACACCATGTTTTTAACATCATGATTGTTGATTTTGAAACTGAATATCCGATGAAACTGAAATCTGGTTTCGAAGTCAATATGTGACATCGGACAAATACATTTTTAGACAAACTTTTGAAATTTTTTTTTTTAGGGATTCGGTCCTCACACAGTTTCATTTCGATAGAATCAGTATTTTTTGAGATATTATGCTATTTGTTCATTAACGAACTGAAAATTGCAAACATTTGGGCAAAATGGGCAAAATCGCGGAAAGTACAGACATGAAGTCTAGAGTTTTGAGTTTGATTTTATGTAAGGGACAATAGGACAAGAAATCTCTCTGCGAAAGACCTAGAGCAAAATCTAGCTGCTAGGATGGAAAAGAATACCGTCATAGCTTCCGCATATTTTACCTACCCATATTAGAGGCTGTGTTCCACGAATTTTTCGTATTTATATTTAGTAATAATCTATTTGGTACCTGATTTGTTCTTCATAACATATTGTCAACATTGATATTCATTTGTATTCATTTCTTGAATTTTGTTTCAATGAAACTCATATTCTGTTAATAATAAACTTTTAGTTTTGCTCGGAAAAATCCAAGTTTCAATTAAAAAGTTGTATCGAAAACAATGAAAAAAGTAGGGGGAGTTTTCTAGCTTATAGTCGAGAAAATTTGAATTATGCCATCTATGAGCCAGTCCAACGCTGCTTGACTTGAAAGATGAAAATAAGTCAACTACATCTTTACGAAAATATAAGAAAGATGATATTATTGCAGAAAACTTTCAATATATTTAAACCCATCTTGCATTAGACTTTTGTTGTTGAGGTCTAAATTCAATTACAAATATCGAGTCAACGAAGACACAAGAACTACTGGCAAAATGATTTGACTTGAAATTCGAAGTGCATGTTTGGAGCTTAATCATTAAACTCGAATTCATGAAGAGATTCCACAGATACCTACATACATTCGAAATATTAATGTTCAAGTATTCCCAAAAATGTATAATATCCTATCGGGGTGAAAATATGTTACTGCTTCGTAAGATGTAAGCTTGAAAAATCAAAACCAGAATAATCAGAAAGATATTATCTTTATTTTCATTATAACGGCATATGATATTTTTGCGGGCTTAAGGTACTGAGAACAACTTCCTCATTAAACGAATCGAATAAATTCACTATAAAGAGAAAATGAATGGACTTCTCGAATGACATATCGTTTCAATCAATCGACCCGTATTTGTGTTTTCGAGCGAATATCAGAAATAAATAACCATTTACACGTCTAATCGTTCATTAGCAGGATAATTGTGGAAAATGTTTATGTGAAGTCGGAGATAAATCCTAAAAAGTGACTTGGGAAAACCTGATTCACTTAGACGAAATTTATTTTCACTGAAAGAACATTCCAGCACCATTAACCCATTAACCCAGACAAAAACGCTTACAGAGAATGATTCTTCTTGTTAAACCTGAATTCAGAAAGATATTGGACGTTCTTCATTAATTTATAATCATACATATTTCCAGGTTCGTATGATAACAGTTTTTAAGTTAACAGTCATGACATCGTCATGCAGAACTTTATGTACTTGCTCCGAATGATATAAAAATCTTTTTATGCCGGTTTAAAGAGGTACCGTAAATTGGATGTGACTACTGTAATGGTCCAGTGATGGCTGTTTCGCTTTTATACCTCGCTGGTCTTCTGTATACCCATCTAAATGGTACAATATAAAATTACTACTAGAATGGGGGTTTCCCATAAAATCCCCCATAATATTGAATAGTACGAGCAAATAAGAACTGCTCATTTCAAGGATATATACAGCGTAGTTTAAGGTATTAAATGGTTAAAAAAATTGTACATATATTTATATAGACTCCATATAGAGAGAAAGAATCAAAATCGATTCTGTCCGGCCGGCCGGCCGTAGACACGCTAACTGTCGACAGAAGCAAGCTAGCAACTTGAAACTTTCAGGATAGGTTGCGCATCAGAATGCCGCGGTTAAGTTCGTTAATGGGCCCAATCGGTCGAATAGTTTCGGAGTTATAGGCAGTTGAAGTTTTGAAGTTATTTATTCTTTATTTCAGAAACTACTTGAGCGATTAGATTCAAACTTGGCAGTTGGGTGGAATATAACGACGCGCAACCTTGAGCCAAATTTCGTCAGGATCAAATTTTCAGTGAATTTTAAAAAAAATTTTTTTCGAAATTTTTTTCCAAAAAATTTTTTTTTTTCGGAAACCATTTATCATATTCGAAAAAAAAGTCTACTCACACTTTGAACTTCATATTTCACAACAGTGTACCAAATTTCAGTTCGATACGATCATAAGTTTCGGAGATATCCGGAAAAAATGTGTCAAATTTCGAGGTTTTCTTCTCGATATCGTTTATTTTTTCGGTATAACTCGAGAAATACTGATTCAGTCCTGATGAAATTTCACAGCTAGTTTTGAGATGCTGAAAGACAACTTCATGCGAAATTTCGTGATAATCGTGTCATCAGAACAATTTGAAAAAAAAAATTTCTATGATTTTTTTGAATTCAAGAAAATCATTCGCTCTGGTCTTTGGTTCCAAAAATATAAGAGGTTTCGTTGAAAATAATTTTAGGCCTGTAATTGGTGGTGATAATATACATTTTGTAGAGAACGCTCGGGACTTGGAATTGGTTGTGGATGGCTCATTAAGATTTCGTGAACATGTGGCGTGTTCAGTTCGGAGAGCTTATGGGGCCCTTAGGATGCTGTACCAGCATAGATCGTATTTGCCCATCCCTACAAAAAGGGTTCTATGTGAGAGTCTTGTCTTGTCTAAGTTTAATTATTGCTCCCCTGTTTATAGCTTTTGTCTTGATCAAGAGACATTAGGTCGAATTCAACGTGTTCAAAATAGCTGCATTAGGTTTGTATATGGGATCAGAAAATATGAGCATGTTTCGCATAAGTTGAAGGAGTTATGTTGGTTGCCTATGAAAACCTGTTTTGAATATTATGCACTGTGTACTTATCACAAAGTCATAATTGAGAAGTGTCCGCCATATCTTCACAAGAAACTGAGGTATAGAACTGATATTCATAACTTGAACGTGAGGCATAGGAATCTGCTTTCTTGTCCCCAGCACAGAACATCGATCTTTCAAAGAAGTTTCTCTTATAATATAGTGAAGTTTTACAATGAGGTTCCAACCGAATATAAAAAATTCACAATGGTTAGATTTAGGAAAGAAATCAGGGCTCATCTTTTCCGTACGATAAATGTGTAAAGTTTCTGATTGTCTACAGAAACTATAGTAGTACTCAATGGCTTGAATGCTTTTTTTCTATTATTATCTAAGTTCTGCTTTATTTTGTTCATTTCCATTATATTCTCCTTTTTTTGTTTTTCAATGATCATTCGAATTCAATTATTTATGTAACAAGGGTTAAGTGGTAGAGCACCTTCTTGGTGAACTTCCCCTTGAGGTTCAATTTGGTGAAATAAAGACAATATTATTATTATTATTATTATTATTTTTCTCATCATATCATCCTCATCAAATTCTGTATGAAACTTCGAACTGTTATTTTTCGATGAAGTACTGGATTTCAATTCGATCTGATCTGTATTTTTGGAAATATTGAAAAAATAAAATTTTGATTGGGTATATCCACGGAATCATTGGGTGGATTTTACCCATTCACGAATTCGGCCTTCGTAATTTAGGTCCAAACCTTCTCTACAAATATCGAGTTCCTAAGTTGTTTCTTTCGGAAGTTATTGTGTTTACGCAGTCGGCCGTTAGGCTGACTCAGAAAATGCATCACGCAATTTAACGCACTGATATCTGCCGAATATATAAGACCTGAAAAATCTCAGAGCAGATTCATCAAAACCGAAATAACTTAACTTAGCACAGAGTAACTCATGGTCCAGGGTATCAAACGCCTTCTATCTAATAGGGTAAGAATGGTCGCAAGGCCCTCATCCAAAGAACGCAGAATGTCATCTGTTACATTTAAGAGAAGAGTGGTAGTGCTGTAACCTTTTCTGAAACCCGACTGCTGAGTAGAAATGATTCCGCCGACGGTGACACGTCATAAATCTGAGCGAACAATACTCTCTCAAGAACCTTAGACATGGCTGGTAACACACTTATCGGTCGAAAATCGGATAATTGTTTAGGATCAGGAATCTTGGGTAGAGGATTCACAATTGAGCACTTCCAAACATCTGGAAAATACCCATACTCAATGCAAGAATTAATGATATGTGTTATGAAGGGCAAAGTAACATTAATCGACAATTTCAGCATTCTGGCAGATATACCATCGATTCCCAATGCATTCGAACCAAGATTTAGAACAACAGACCTTATCTCCTCCACAGTCGCAAGTTTGAAAGAAAACTGCCTGCTTGAATCGAACCTATTAGAGCCATAATAACTGGCTGCCTCCGGGCAAACATTTGGGATGCTGAAAACTGAGCGAAAATAATCATTGAACTCCTGAGGGTCAACAAAACATTCAGGTATTGATATGTTTGAGCCTGTTTGTAATGATCTGAAATATCTCCAAAAATACTTTGAACCCTGAGATCGGGCCCGGGACATGAAACTGGATTTTTCCCTTCGCACAGCAGATGTTACAGCATTTCGCAGACGGGTATAGTACCTGTAATCAATTGGGTCCTTTGTAAGTTTATACCTTGACAGGGCCTTCTTCCTCAACTCCATCATGCTCTTAACAGTAGGAGTTATCCACGGGGCAAATGCCTTAGTTATTCTTGATTCAACGTACGGAGCATGCTTGTCAAATATTTCGGTGAGACAACGACAAAAAATGGATATCTTCAAATCAACATCACTGGCATATAGGACATCATCAAGAGATGTACTAGAAAGGTCCGACAAAAAGTCCTGAAGGACGAACTCACGAAAATCACGATAACGTATTATCTTTGGGGACCTTATTTTTTTCTTCAAGTTGATCTTGCAAAATACTCCTCTGTGGTCAGACATTGAATGATCAATGACACCAGAATCAATTACCAATTCAGGCCTGCTAGTACAAATCACATCCAGAAGAGTTTGGGATGTAGCCGTTATGCGTGTGGGTTCATCAATCAGCTGTTTCAAGCCATAAGATTCGTTGCAATCAGTAAAGTTGCTCTCAATCAGCTGATTCTCATTTATGTCCCCCGCGATAATTATATGCCCATAGTTTGGTGACACCATCGATAAAAAGTCATCCAAATAGTGGATAAAACTTGAAGTAGAACATGCGGACGTTCGATAAATTGATCATGTATCATGTTATCCATGCTGTAAGTAAAACAAGGTGTGCTCATCTGGTTTTCTGTGATCGTTTTTACAAATGTGACGTATGAAACTACATGCAAACCCAAAGTGCAGAATATATATTTTCTTGTAGTTTAGTCTTGATGACGGCACTTTTTTGCAGAGGTGCAAACCATGTGTTTCACATTATGATGTTATCCTAATGATATTCTTTGAATCAAATGAAGAGTTGCTTAGATTTCATTGTTTTCGATCGAAAAATATTTTGAGAGGAGCCCTTTCGTAATGCGAAATAAACTATCGCTCAGGAGGAAAAAATTAAAGAATTCGAACGGAAGGTTTCGGAACCTATACATGGTGGCTCGAGTAATGACGTCAATAATTTTAGTTATATTCCTCTCACCTGGAGGTATTCAAAACGTCCTCATTTATAGTACGCGATTTTTCGTGCTCTTCGGGTTATAATTTGAGCTTTTATACGTTCTGGCAGAGTTTTGAAACTTCGCTCGGTCACGAACTACCAAAATCATAAGAAAAAATTGTACTTTTTTTGTTATAACCGGCGATTTGAAGAATCATTGAAACACGTTAAAGTAATCTTTCTACTTTTTATCATACTTATAGTAAATTAAACTTGAAAATGTGATTCTAGAGTATTTTGAATTGGATTACCTGCGAAATGATTTTAGCTCGTGTTATTTTCATATTCAGATGGATTGGGCGTGCAAGGCCGAACGGCTGGCCTGCTCGTTCGCCAGATCTAATCCCAATCGATTTTTTTATTCGGGGATTTCACAAAGAGCTGGTGTAAGCGACAGAAACCAACGACAAAACAGAATCAAGACAAGAACTCTCAGAAGTGGAAAGGAAAATAAAACAAAAATATTCGTACCGCTCGTTGACGATTATGTTTTTGAGTTGAAGGAAGGGATTTTGAAGATTTATTGTAATAAACAGTGATTTGTCAGTATTATGTGCTTTTTATTTCCTTCTCAAAAGCAAGTAATTAAGAGCTACTTAATTTGAAATATGCTGACATTTTCAAGCAGTGGTGAGTCAAAAATTATCGTGAAAATTACACTAGTCAGTTTATAATAATTTGAATTTAAATTTCTTTAAAATCACGTTTTCGAGTTTAATTTGCTAGGTATAAGAATGATAAAGTTAGAAAAAATAACTTGAATCGCGTTTAAATGATTTCTAGTCTTTCCGCCTTCGAACGCCGATTCCACCAAAAAAAAGGTCTTAAGGTAACATTTTTTCTTATGATTTTTGTAGTTAGGACCGTGCGAAGTTTTTGAACTCAGCCAAAAGCTATAAAAGTCCATCTGCTATTTTTAAATTGGAGTTGGATGTTTGAGTGAATTCCACTGAAAATAAAAGTTCTATCTTTCAAGCTTTTTAGGGTAGCTTTAAGTGATTCCAGGAAGTTAAGTTATTTTTATTATTGAAACAACATTATGCAACAAAAAAATTCGCGAAATACCGACTACATAGACATACATGAGGTATTTCACACAGGAAGGTATTACCGACTAACCTGGAATAATCTTTAATTCTTGGAAATAATTTGATTATGTATATTTTTATTACCAACTCTACATACTGAAATATTCAGTCATAGTGAAAGTTTTTTGTTACAGATTCATATAATGAATAAAGAAATCACAATGATCATAACCATTATTCATTTACTTTTTTCGCCGGAATCGTGTTATGATAGTTATCAACTAAATTTGAATAAACCTCCAATTTTATTTCTACGAGTGGTTAACTATCAACTCAACAATGATCTGGTTCAACAATTCAGATTATTCAACCGTACTATTCTCCGAGTGAGTGTGGAGAGATTGAGAAGCAGAATTATGAATGGATAATTGTTTTGACTGGTTTACATCAATGATAATCATAATTAAATCAGATTATAGTTTAAAAATATTCAAAACATAATGGTCAAATCACTATGATGTACCGTCAGCCTTTTGTTGAAAGTCTATTCCTTACTTTGCGGGATATCAATATGAATTTTTACTTTTTCGGACTAGTCAAATGGTTAAGGAACCTCATTGCACGAAATCTATTAATAACATCATATTTTTGCACGCATGTGCTATCATTTTGTCCAAATGTCTGTAATTTCCGATAAATGAGCCGAAAATGGTCTCAAACGACTAGGTTGAACTCACTGATGACGAATCCGGTGTCAAAATCGATTCTGGCCAGCTATGGATACGATAACTGTCGAACGGAGCTAGCGACTCGAAACTTACAGGGTAGTTCACTCATCGGAATGCCTTGATTGAGTTTGTTAATGGGCCAAATCGGCCCAATAGTTTCGGAGATAAGGCCATTTGAAAATTTTGAGGTTATTTCCCTCATATATTAGGAAATAATGGAGCGATTGGATTGGAACTTGGTGGTTAGTTGGAGCATAAGGAGGCGCAACTTTAAGCGAAGTTTCGTTGAATTTGTATGGTCACTCCATTCGAAACAGATTTTTTTTCAAAATGTTATTTCGAGAATTTTTTTTTTCTGAAACTATTGTTCATCTTCGATAAAAATTTCAGTTATAACTGAACCTTCATATTTCACAGCAGTGTACCATCTTTCGATTCGATACGGCTATTAGTTGCGGAGATATCGGGAAAAAATATGTATTTCGTGGTTTTCTTCTCGATATCGTTGTTTTTTTCGGTATAACTCAAGAAATTTCAACTTTTTTTTTCAAATATTTAATATTCTGTGATCTTCTCATTATATTATCCTCACTAAATTCTGTATGAACCTTCTAACTGTCATTTTTCGATGAAGTACTGGTTTTCAATTCGATATAATTTGTATTTTTGGGAATATTGGGAGAATAAAATTTTTAGTGGGTATATCTGCGGAATAATTCGGTGGATTTCATCCATTCACGAATTCGACCTTCGTAATTAAGGTCAATGCGCCCAATGATTCCGTAGATATACCCTTCACGGCAGTGTTTTCTAGGTTTTTCTCGAGGGTGCTCTTTTTATGATCCGGAATTTTCGATAATATGTTTTCACACTTCTTCTTTTCATGGTGGGAGACGTAGGCTACACTGAATTGAAGTAGCACGACACCAGGTATTTTGAGGAATGGAAAATTTTCGTGAATAGAAAAATCTGATATCATTATTGAAGAGCACAATAATCCTTTCAAAAGTTTCTACACACATCTGTCAGAAAATATTTACGTGGAAATCGAATAATGATGGTTCCCAGAAACAGCCGTGAAAGGACGTTTGGTTTAACCAAGGCGCATCTAGACATAATATGAATACGTGGAAAAGTATATAGTATAGAACAAGATAATTATTTGAGCCATCTTATGACTTCAACTGAATGTGTGTACACATTTCTGGAAATGCTTTTTTAGCGACCTACATTGAATCCATTTTCGAACATGAGCTTGATCAAATCCCAGACATCACATAACATTCATAGAATGTGATATCTAGGTTCTAAACTTTCATACTTTAGAATATTCGAACAGAATGTTCTTCGAATCTTCGTAGAATATATAGAATATTACAGGAACATCCTTTAAAAAACGTTCTCACCATATTCGAAAAAGATATTCATATCACGTGATGTTTCGAACATCTTCAGAATATTCTTGAAGAATATTTATAGTACATTGTATTATATTTTTAGGAGTAATTCGAACATTCTAGCGAGAAGCTTTTATGAACGTCCTCAGAACGTGTTCGAATAAATTATAAACTGAATAAATATTAAGAGTTGAGTCCAAAAACTGATTTGTCATTTGTCATCTTACTTCCCTTGCATCCATATTTCCATTTTGACAAGTCAAGAATAAATATGAATAATTAATGGTTAATTGTTGCCTCTGTAATTAATATGAAATGGGTAATGATTTGAATTGAAATCTTATATTATTGTCAGAGGAAGAGCATAGGAACATATGTTTCGTTGATGTACAGGAACTTAGCGTGGTAAGTACACTTATTTTGGTATAGACCACACTATTTTTCCTGATTTACTATTTTAGTTACATAAACAACCTCAAATGTATCCATTAGAACCGAAGATTCGTGAATAAATGATGACATATATATTAACATGAAGATTTTCCAGAATTAAGTGAATGAAGATTTTTTTCCTATATCACGTTATTGATGGGACCCCTACCTTCTTTGAGATAAACACAGAGAAATCCTGAGAATTTATAGAATAAATAAGGGAATATATGGTTATCACTACTCATTATCCTATATGTACTTGCACATTTCGGTATACCCACATTCAAATGTAATTTATTTGCAGATGAAAATTGGTTATCAAATGATAAATCTGAAGCTGTTGTATTGTGAGGTTGGTTGTATATGGAACATGGTGTGCCAAAGGTATTTCTTTGGATATATGAGGTTTCTTGTCACTTCGACCGAATATTTGGTAGATATCATAACTATGAAAGATTAGATTGAGATCAATTTAAAAGAGCAGCATTTATGTGAACAAAATTATCAGATTAATATTTCCAACGAGACCTGCATTTGATGAGTGTTTATTGTGTTTGATTCCAGGAAATCCCGATGAAAGGACGAATTTATTTTTTTTACTGAAAATGCCCTATCAAAGGGCCAATTTATGTATCATGGTCTTGAAAAACACCTTGGTTCATGTCCGAAGGTAGTTCTGATTCATTATGCTGATGACCATGCTGCATAGATGCACCCTTCGAAATTATCAGGTTTAACAATTCTTATGCTTGACTACAGACTGCTTATGACTAAGACTGTGATGCATGAACTGGCCCAGAAGCTTATTATATTTTGTTGATGGTGGTAAATCGGTTGGTGTAATCTACCTTGATTTCGTCCGTGCCTTCGGTCGTGTTTCTATTGGGAGATTGTTGCACCAACTGCGACATGTGGGTATTCGGGGCAAAGAGCTTGATTGGTTTGAGAGCTTTCTTTAGAACAGGAAGTTGTCGGTTAGGGTGTGCCCAAAGAGATCCACCATGAGAGATGTATTATGTGGAGTGCCTCAGGGTTCGGTTCTTGTTCCCATTCTGTTTCTCATATGGATCTACCAGCGCGGGTGAGGTCTCAGTGCTGCTCGTACGCGGATGATATAAAGTAATTCAAATTTCCAACATCTCATCATTCTGTTCGGCAAAAGGATCTCGACTCCCTGGCAAGGTGGTGACTGGCTGCTTCTGTTAAATATCAGAGTGTAAGGTGTTGCATTTGGGAAGAAGCAATCCACATCATTCCTTCTTTATTGAGGGCCAACGGATGGAAAAAGTTTCAGCTCATAACGATTTGGGCGTGATAATGACGGAGGATCTCTCATGAACTCAGCATAATGCACACTGCATGAGCAAAGCAAGAAAACTTCTCTATCTTTTCGGAAAGTCTTTCGCTGGTTGCGATCCTTTGACTGCAGCACAATTATATAAGACCCACATTCGCGCAGTTCTGTAGTCCGCCGGTCCTGTCTGTTGTCCTTGGCTCATCAGAAATGCAATTCTCTTGGAATCAGTTCAGCAGAGGGCTACCCGCATACCATATGGCTTTGTGCGTCCATACTATGAAAGTAGATTGGCTCTCATGGATTTTTCGTCGAGGAGGTTGAGAGGCGCTCTCATAATCACTTATGAGACTACGTGGTCTCTTCGGTTGTGACCTCAGTCATCTTTTTGGGCTCACCCGGAATAACCTTAGAGGACAAGCGTTCAATTTTTCACGAGAGAGATTCTTCACCATCATAAGGCAGTACTTCATTTCCAGCAGATTATTCGAGGTTTGGAATAGATTGCTGACCGAGATAGTTTGTGCGCCTAGTGTGAACAGTTTCAAAAACCAATTTGACTTGTGGGCGTCGCGGAGTGCTGTGGAATTGTGGGAGTGGGTCCATTCTCTTTATGTTATTTTCCATTCATTTGTTGCTCGATTTTCCTTCTGTTAATTATTTGTTGATTCATCACTCATTTGAACATTGTTTTGAGTTAATAGGCGATGCCTCAAATCTGTCTCAAGATCCGTGAAATCAGAAATAAAAAAGTTAGCTCAGCAGTCTTCGGTTTCCTTGGGATATCGCGAAACTGAAACGGGACGAATCACATTTTTTGTTGGACTAAACAGACAAAATACAAAAATTTCATGACTTTTTCATGAAACAAGAGTTTGGAAAGAAGTCAGTCCAGCACTTTCTTATTTCTATGTCAAAAATTGTATTATGTTCCATTTTTGTGTCGGTAGATTTCCAGAAAACACTCTCAACTTTTCATTCAAAATGCGGAAATTTGATAGAATCAGTAGATTAATTGAAAACCACTACTTATAAATCAATAGGTTTGAGATTAGGACCGCTGAGGGCCGCAGACTTCCGAATATAACAGTTGCATTCCAACGGCCCGTCAACATTTGTTTACTTGGTATTTGTTTCTGTTTGAATTGATTCTGCGGTTTTCATTGAGCGCTTCTTCAGAGAAGCAGCGTGTAATTATTTGTCCGAATGACTGTAATTTTCGATTTTTTTGCCAAAACTGTTGGAGCGAGTAGATAAGAATCGCTGATGCAAAAATGTCAAATTAAATTTGGAACGACTGCAATTTGGTTTTTTGCCCAAGATAATACAATGATTATTTCCGTTAACAGGCAGAATCCGTCTACTCATTAGTCAATCAAGATGAATAAATCGTCCAAGTTTGATAAGGAGAATAATATTTTTTCTATGATTTTCTATCCGATTAGCATGAGACTTGGCAGAAAACCTGAGGTCAATATATAAGTAAACCGAATTTCAGCTCCATCCGTTATCTACTTCCGGAAGTATTGGAGAACAAATAAGTCAAGTTTCATTGCTATTTACTCAGTGTTGTTGCCCTTTCCTCACCTCATAAAATATAGCTCCGATCTTGATCAAATTGTGTAGGGGAAAGGCAGGCAAGATGGCATATTCGGACTGAATGGCATATCATATAGTACTGAGAATCTCACTGAAGGTTAAACCCCTGAACTTTCAATGAATATCTGAACAAGGTGACAAAAGTGTTCTTGACGTAGTCTAAACGAGGCCACGCTAGTTCTTGTTTAGTTTTAATATGTAAAAAAGAGGTGGTTGCGTCTTGAACTTCAGGGTAGGATCCGAATCTACGCCTTCATTACTGTTACAGAAAGAGGGTTTTTCTCAACTTTTAAATTCGCACGGAATTGCCTCCTTATAAGCTCAGTTTTGATAGATTCACTTTCACGAAAAATTGTTAGGAAGATGTGGATATATTCAATAATTCTCTAAATACCCGGATAGGGCCAGTTGGCACACATAATGTCCGGGTAAGATTGCATGGCTTCTCTTCTTAACAACGTAATAATGTTGTTTGAGATGATGAACTCTCATCTCGGGAAAACTGACAGAGGTGGGTGGGATGAAATTGACATGAAAAAGGCCTTGGAAGCTAAGCGGAAGAAATAAATGGGATGGCCATTGTAAGCAAAATACGTTTTCGTTTGCATTTGTGCAGTTGTTTCCACTATCTAAAGGTGTTGAAAATATGTGTTTATCATTTTTTTGCTGTCCGAAAAGAATTCAATATCTTTCAAATATTTGGTTTTTTCAATACAAAAGCGTCATATTCCCTATAAAATGGAAAGTTAACCTTATTGATTGAATACCCAATACATGGTGATCTCTTAGCTTTCATCCACATATAAGATATCAGCTTTCAGAAAATTGTATGCCATCTTGCCTGGCTCTCTCCTAGTTGGAAAATGTTGGCACGCAAACTTTTGCAACATTCAGAATGATCGTGTAATCAGAACAATTTGAATTTTCCGAGATATCGGAAAAATTAAATCTTATTGCATAATCATTCGCATTTTCATAAAAGAATTAAGTGCATTTCAAAAATAAAATTTTAAAAATAATCATTGAAGCTTGCAGAAGGAAACCTTGTTCTCTTCTAACAACGTGGAGTTTCACGCATTCCAATATCTTCCGCTGCTACTGGCATTGTTGCAGCACGCAGACAATGGGCAGGTGCCAGACCTTAAGACGCTGACGAGGTTTTATGAAAATTGAATGTGGCTGTATTGCTGAAATCTACAAAGCTATAATTTACCAACCCGTGTTACGGTTCGCTCTTGGGGTCAAACCCTATACTCAACAAATAACCAGTATTCAAGTTTTCCCTTTCGAAAGCTATGGTACTTGCGATCGGCTGTAAGGCTCAACTTATTGATCTTGCGATGATCTAATCGTACGGTTCTGACGATTTTTTCAACGAAAAAACATAGTTCGGACTACCCCTCAACCATGATTCGTATGACCATATATGGCGGTACCTTTCCGAACGAAAAGAGAAGAGTTCTTCATGGATGCCTTCATTATTAATTCCTGATTTTTTTTTGGTTCTTAAAAAATGTTGATTTGAAGTCGTTAACATTTTTTGGGAGAATTTGACATTCCGTATAATTCTGCGATTTCATATGACATGACCTCCTGTCACGGTTTGTCATGTGCATTTGATTTTTGCAAGGTTCCGAAAATTATTTTTTCTAATCTAGTTACCAAAAGTTTCAGTCACATGATATAGCAGTGAAATATTCACAAAATTAAAATCAGTTTAAAAAAAATGAAAGTTTAGTATTTTTGATATAAGATTTTATACAACGTCCTGTAACCTGCTTCGATTATGAAGGTTTTACCTGGAAATGCCATGTAGTTTTACCAATTTACGAATTCGATCTTTCCACATAATTGAACCAGCTCTGCAACTATCGATTATCTTGAGGAACTCTAATTAGGGTTTCTCCTGTGAACGAAAATGCAGTAATTTTCATGAAAAACCTTTCGAACATCACATTTCAAACATATAATTTCAATATTATATTTAAAAAAAAATGTTTGATCACCCAAAACTGAAGAATAAAAATGGGGATTTGCATTTAAAGGGATTTGTCTTGAGTGCAAGATATGGCAACGTCGAATTCAGCTTTCTCGGAAAGAAACGGACGTCAAATGTGTTACTTTGCTTAGGAAAACAGAGATGGCTATACTTCGATCTGGTTAGAGTAGAAGACAACGACCAAGGAATAGAAGAAGAAGAGCACAGACTGTCATACTGTCATATTACTGACAAATCGCAAACGGAAATTGTTTGGTTATATTGACGGAAAATACGTGTGTTCCACAGAATAGGAATAAATATTTCATTATTCTACTAAACACCGTTGTCACTTCGTGCATGCCTGGCAAATCCCAAACCCCAATTTTGAAATCTGATTTTGAATACTTACTCTTAAGGTAATTTGGGAAAATGATTAATCAAACCCATAATAATTATGTTCAAATTTGCATTTGCAGTAATAACCCAAATTCAGGAAAAACCCTCATTGTGTCGATTGACCGTTAGGCCAACCATATACATAATAAATCACGGAAAACACGACCTGTATACTCGAAATTCTGGGAGAATTTCTGGAGTTCAATTACGAAGGTCGAATTCGCGAATGGAAAAAACTAATGCCTAATTTATACCCCCAATACTTTCAAGAATACAGATTTGGTCGAGTTGGAATTCGGCAGTTGGTTGAAAAATAACGGCGTGAAGGTTCACGCGAATTTTCTGAAGGAAATAAGTTCAAATTTGAACAAGAACGTGGAAGCTCCTGATCGCACTCGAGTGCTTTTCTAGAATTTTTTTCGTTTTAATCTGCCTGGATTATTTTTAGGTAGCAGGTACTTTGGGACATTAACCCGGTTGCCCCTTCCTAGTTACGTCTCTGCTGGAGTCAAATAAAAGCGAATAGCTAGACGATTTCACGATAGAACTGTCGTTTCTTCAGAGGATAGAGGCAGCACAAAGAAATCCCATTCCATTTCGAATTCATTCGAAACTAATTCAGAAGTCTAAACTAATTCATCACGCGTTACGTTCAAGATCCAGCAAATAATACGAAGACACCATAATGACTTTTTTGTCATCGGCGCTATTACGACGACAAAGACCGTATAAATAAGATGAGGAAAAAACTAAATGCCAATGAAATTGTTTTAAACGTCTGCTGTGTTTCGTACTAGGAAGAGATAATTACCCTTGACCAATGTCATCATTCAGGCATCGATCATTGGAGAACGACCAGTGTGACGTTGATACACTCATAAGGTGAAAAATCTCATCTAGTCCGCTCATGGAAATACCGGAAGGAAACGATATGCTTGGTTTATCGGCAGTGAACTAGTTAAGCACTATTATGGGGCTTCGTGAAATCAGAGTTTCAGTAACGTCATCAAAATTTAATTTTACACAACGTCCGAATTTTACAATCTTGTTCTTTCCGTGGGGGTAGAAAAGAACGCTCTATGTATGGAACCTGACAATTTCCGTGCCCTGAAGTAGCTGAAAAATGTTAGTTTCGAAATTATTTCAGATACTCCTCTGAAACAGCAATACGAAAATTCAGTTCTTGTGTATTTCAATCTAATTTCCAAGAGTAGTCGAGGATGCTCCAAACCTATTCTACAAATATCCAGTTTGTTAGTTGTTTCTTACGAAAGTTATTGTGTTTGCGGTCGTCCTTAGTTCGTATTCGATTTGCAATCCAGTACTTGATTGAAAAGTAACAACTTGTAGCTTGTGAGGATAATATGATCAGAAGATCGCCAAATGTTGAATATTTGATTTTTTTTTTCAAATTGGTCAAATTTTTGGTCAAATCCAACCAGTGATTCCGTTCGAAAATAATATTTTTCTATTTTTTCCGGAAATACACAGATGGAGTCGAATCAGAATCCAGAACTGGAAATTTCGTGCAGAATTTCGGGAGGATAATATGATCGCAGAATATAGAATATTTGAAAGAAAATACAAATTATTTAATTGTTCTGATTACATGATCATCACGAAATTCTGCACAGAGTTGAATATCAGCGAGTTTTAACTGGTTTTCAAGTTTCATCAAGATTGAATCATTACTCTTTGAGACATTTCGGAAAAAACACGAAAATTAACATATTTATTTATTTGTTTTTCGAAAATTATAATCTTACATATTTTACTGAAATTTCGTCTTCTGCTATGTAATATAGTGTTTAAGTTCCGAGTAAAATTTTGTTCGAATCTGGTGAATAGTTTGCGACAAAAAAAGCTTTTCTATAAAAATTCAGAACATTTTTCAAATTTACGAGTTCAACGAAATTATAAAGAAGGTTGCGCTATGCTATGCTTTAACTACAGCCAAGTTTCAATCCAATCGCTCAAATAGTTCCTGAGTTATCAGGGAAATACCTTCGAAATTTCAAATACCTAACTCCGAAACCGTTAGTTTGATTTCGACTTCGAAATTACCTATCCTGAAAATCTCGAAACGATAGGACTCTGTTCTAGTGGGCAGAACCGATTTTGGAACCGGATTAGTCATCAGTGGGTCCAACCTATTCGCCTCAGACCAATTTCTTTTCGAAATTCGAACATTATTAACATTTGGACAAAACGACTCCGCTCCCAAGTACATGCGCGAAAAAATGCGATAGCTTTTATTCTTTTCAATTAAAAGGAGACATTTTTTCGAGAAGGAGCTTGCTAATAGTGCTTTGTCCCCTTTAGAACGATTCTCATAAGGAATACACCTTCTTAGTAAAGGGTATTTTTTTTAGAGATAAAGAACATTGAAATGGAATAAAACAAGGATGAATTTCTGAAATTGACTTCATTCAAGAGATAATCTTTTGGCATTATAATTTAAATATAATTTCTGGCATATGACCGCCATGGCTAGCTCGGACGTAATCTAATCTGGAGGTTCAATTTTCAATCACTTTTTCCAACATTTGTGGCCGTATATCGGCAAACCAGCGGCTAATGTTGTCCTTCAAGTGGTCGATCGTTTCGGGCTTATCGGCGTGGACTAGCAACTTCACATATCTCCACAGAAAATAGTCTAACGGCGTTGAATTGCACGATCTTGAGGCTAATTCACGGGCCCGGAACGTGAAATTATTCCGTTATCAAACGTTTCCTTCAGTTAATCAATTGTGGCACGAGTTGTGTGACTTGTTGCTCCGTCTTGTTGAAACCACAGGTGCTGCACATCATGGTAATTGAGGAACGAAAAAGTCAATAGTCATGGCTCCATTCCTGTGCACGATGGCGGATAAACTGATTCGGATCTTTCTCTACGCTACGCTCTACAGCAGCAATGGCTTCTTTTGTTCTCACTGTACGATGTCTCTGTGGATGCGTATTATTAGTAAGAGTAAATTTGGTGCGAACACGGTCCATAGTTAGTCGAATTAATTGCTCTGATGGACGATTATGTCGATCGTAAAATGGACGAAGAGCGCGATACGTACTTCGAACAGAACCGTTATTTTCAAAATAAATTTGAAAAATTTGGAAGCGTTATTCAGGCGTGAGTGTATTTATGTTGAAATGCCAGACCAAACTAAACACAAATCACTTGACAGCTGACAAAATGGCCGCCAGTTAAAACAGTGTTGTCAACTTTTAGTTCTATACCTCTAAAAAAACATCCTTCAGTTCCATGACAACCAAGGATTGGTCCAGAATATCTCATCTATCGTATTGGGTATATTAGGCCTGAACATTATCAAACTCATATCAGTATTATAGCTAATTTTCTAATATACCCAACCCAATGTATTGGACATTGATGTGGAGTTCAATTCTGAAATTCATTTCACCTGGACTATTTAATGGAAAGAGGCTACGCTACTGTTGAGTACAACTGACGTGAAACAATTGAAGTGGTCTATCCACATGGTACTTTTAGAGTATCTTCTATTCGGCATGTTCTAAAACGTCGTTTTTGAATTTTTTTTTCTTGAACTTTTCAGTGAAATTTATTTATTGAAAAGGTGGTATGAAAATATCAATGAAAAAATGAATATTGAATATTTTCGATTGTTCCGAATATTTCTATACAACGAATTTACTACTATCAATCACAATTAACAGTAGTTAATTAGTTGCATAGAACTTGGAAGGCTTTTCAAGAATCTCTCGAAAACCTTATCTTCCTGAACATAGCTGATGCGTGCTTAGATGCATCAAGCATTTTCAAAGATAGGTATAAAATTTTGAGTACTGCATGAGTTGAATGCTACCTTTTCATTACCCCATCACTTCGACCCTAGTTTTTGCAAAAAAATCTAGAAAAGCACTGCCGTGAAGGCAGCAGCTTTTGCGCGCATGTTCAATGTAGATGACCGCTTCTGCAACGAATTTGAGCTTGCGCGCGAAAGCTGCTGCCTTCACGGCAGTGCTTTTCTAGATTTTTTTTCGATGAATTACTGGATTTCAATTCGATCTGATCTGTATTCGTGGAAATATTGGGCAAATAAAATTTTGAATGGGTATATCTGCGGAATCATTGGGTGGATTTTACCCATTCACGAATTCGGCCTTCGTAATCAAGCTCCAAACTTTCTCTACAAATATCGAGTTTCTAGGTCGTTTCTTCCGGAAGTTATTGTGTTCACGGTCGGCCTAACGGCCGACTGCGTAAACATTATAACTTCCGAAAGACACAACTTAGAAACTCGATATTTGTAGAGAAAGTTTGGACCTTGATTACGAAGGCCGAATTCGTGAATGGGTAAAATCCACTCGATGATTCCGCAGATATACCCATTCAAAATTTCATTTGCCCAATATTTCCAAAAATACAGATCAGATCGAATTTAAATCCAGTACTTCATCGGAAAATGACAGTTCGAAGGTTCATACAGAATTTAATGAGGATGATATGATAAGAAAATCACAGAAATTTTTTTTTCGAATTGTTCTAATGACACGACCATCACGAAATTTTGCATAAAGTTGTCTTCCAGTATCTTCGAACTAACTGCGAAGTTTTATCAGGATTGAATCAGTATGTTTACAGTTATACCGAAAAAAGTAACGATATTGAGAAAAAATTTGACATATTTTTTCCCGATATCTCCAAAACTTATGATCGTATCGAACTGAAATTTGGTACACTGCTATGAAATATGAAGTTCAAAGTCTGAGTGTAATTCTTTTCTGGATATGATAAACGGTTTTCGAGAAAAAAACTTTTTGGAAGAAAATGTTGAAAAAAAATTTCTTAAAATTTACTGACAGTATGATCCTGACAAAGTTTGGCTCAAAGTTGCGCGTTGTTATACTCCACCTAACAGCCAAGTTTGAATTCAATCGCTCAAGTAGTTTCTGAAATAAAAAATAAATAACTTCAAAATTTCAAGTGGCTATAACTCCGAAACTATCCTACCAATTTGGCCCGTTAACGAACTTAACCGCGGCATTCCAATGCGCGACCTACTCTGAAAGTTTTAAGTTGCTAGCTCACTCTGTTCGACAATTATCGTGTCCACGGCCGGCCGGACAGAATCGATTTTGACACCGGATTCGCAATCAGTGAGTGCAATCTAGTCGATTGAGACCATTTTCGGCTCAATCATCGAAAACTACAGACATTTGGACAAAACGATAGCACGCTGTTCCCCTAAAACATGCGCGTAAAAAAGGTTAACCATGTACATGGTAAACAAAAACTGATACAAAAATATGCCCATTTGTCTAGTCTCCAAAACATTTCAATCACAAGTGGACAAATGCGCATTTCTCTGTATCAGATGTTCGCCTTCACGTGGTTATAAGTTTTTTCAGAAAATGAGGTCAAAGTGATGGAATAACAAACGGGTGAGATTTGTCTCGATATAACCTCAGTTATCAAAAAATTTTACATTTTTTACTGCTTGATACATCGAAAAAACCAGCACTCATCAGCTATGTTTAGGAAGAAGAGGTTTCCGAAAGGTTCTCGAAAATCGTTCCAATTAAAAAGACGTGACATCTAAAACATCCAGGTAAAAAAAGATTTTTCGCGAATTAAAAAAATTCCAATTACCTCTGAGGTTACCTGCTGCCAAAGTGCAAACGATATTGCGATATTGCTAGTCGGATTCTCGCTTTAGATAAATTTGACAATCTGAAAAACGTCTACGCAAGATGTGTGTTTATAGTGCAGATAGAATAATTCTGAATAGTCCTGAGTATAGATATATCTCAGAAAAACTTTCTTAACTCTGACTGATTACAATTCTATCACCAACCGATGAGTCGATTCGTGAAATCGCATCTTTCGATATGATAAATGGTCTTGTCCTTGTCTATAAACAGTTCAAGTATTGTTTAGGTTTACCAGACACCTTGCTCCATGTAGCCTAAATTTGATTGTGTACTATAGGGTCGTTATTGTAACTAAAAAAATTTCGATATTTTTCTGACATCAGCACGGAACGCTCCACTCGAACCTCGTAGATATATACCAATATTCTACGCCCCTGAAACCCTTAGGTGCATTTTTCAATCCTTCCTCTCTCAATAGTAATCTCATTAATCTCCCACAATCAATTCACTTCGTGTTCGGTTTGCTCGCCGCGCCACTGGCAACAAGTGAGGTTATTTCAAGATCACGACACCTCAACGTCATTTAATCGCTTATTTACGCTCATTTTCATCAGAGTGAATTCACCTATTTGCATCTAAAGCAGATCTGTTTTTGCCTTCTTCGTACACGACTTCCGAGGCCCGTTTTTGCGGGCATCTCTTCGAGGGAATATAAATTACGGTGTTTGATCAAGAATAAGATTAGAGAAATCTGAGTCCAAGAACTTGGTTCTGGGCAAGGACATCTAACACTGCACAAAGAAAATGAAAATTTATTCCTTGGGAATCTTCCAAAGCTACGGCTCTCCTGGATGAATAACTCTGGTTTATTAGGATCAAACTCACTAATATTATCTTTATTTATCATCTTAATCCTGATGTTATGCTATCAAGTACTGGGAGATTACCTTTATGTATATCACTTACTTACACGACTTATTGATAAAAAGTTCAAGAAAAGCACTGATGTGAATTAAGGAGCTTTAACGCGCTTGTTCAAACAAATTCGTTCACAAAACGGACTTGATATTTTTACAATGAACTCTATATTATATACCTGGAAGGGACCCGTTTTGAGCGACAAGTGAAGCCAATTCGTTGCTTATGCAACCCGCGAAGTGGACGGGTATCTATCTCTTTCTTCCTCATTGCAGTAAAGGGAACTTGTCGCATTTATTCTAAATATTTTCAATTTTTCGATTCAAATTAGGAGAACCTGAATTTTTTTCTGACTAATTCGTGAATAAGGCAGGATTGAAGAAGATCGCACATGTTCAAGTGAAATTTCAACTTAGTGAGCGCTTTTTCTGGGGAACAGCGCGTTATCATCCTCCGTAAATTTGCATTTTTTTGCCGAAAATCGTTCCAAGCGACCAGGTTGGACTCATGATGAAGAGTTCAATGTCAAATTGAATTCTATTCAGCCGCCCGTTGCCACGATAACTTACTACCGAGAAAAGCTAAAGCGACTTGAAAAATTCAAAATAAGTTCGTTAATGGGCAGAATTTACCTTACAATTTCGAAGTTATATTAATTTCAAATATATTATTTTATTTCCTCTATATCTCAAGAAGTACTGATGCGATCAGATTGAAACTTGCTAACTCATTGCATGAAGAATCGTTAAAAAAATATTTTTTTCGGAAACTAGCAATGAGATTTCAATGAAACTTGGCGCAGAACTTGAAGTCGAATCTGAACAGCAATGTTCGAGATTTCAGCTCGATTCGACACACATTTCCCAAAATATCGGAAAAAAGTATGTCATATTTCGCATTGGCAATGAATTTTAACCACCGCTTAAATTTTCCTGACTTCAAGTCAGTGCTTTTGGAGAAGTATTTTCCTATGTTCCTATTATTTAAATTTATTTTTATGATGATGAAACTATCGTCAATCGTCAATGCACAGCTCACACCAACATAATTCTTCACTTTTTGAACCACACGCGGTGAAGGCAGAGAAAGTAATGGCATATCAGACAAAAATAGATATTCATTTTCAAAAATATTGCTCTTTCTAAATGATGTAATACCCAAACCACCTGAATTTCCAAGTAAAACCAAATTTGAGCCGTTAAACACCATTTACTTCAACGGGTGTGACAGGGAGAGGTTACCGTCCATAGCGCTATCTTTGTTTCGTTGCCCCTTGTTACGCTTTAAGCTTAGTTGAAGAAGGGTCGGGTCCTTTCCAGGTAGTAATATAGAGTGGATGTTTGACACAGTTCACTGAGTATAATCGAAAATTTTAAGGTCATAATAATTTTCCCGTCAGTTAACTACGCGGCGTTGTCCGTTCTACACAAAAGTCTTCATAATTACGTGTGAAACTGAACTCAACCATAGAGCCATTGCTAAGAGTGTGAAAAAATTGCGAGCATCCAGCCGAATTATTTAGACTTTGACTACATTAATTTCAGTAGTCCAACCTGGCTAAGTTTTAGTTACATAAACTCGATAGACAATTCAAAAGCCGGCCCACAGACAATTTGAGAGCAAATGGAGAATAGATCAGGTTCGGAACCTCAATAACGAAGAACCACTTAATTCCAAAGATATATATTCAATTCTTAATTCTGAATATTCCCATGAATATAAATCGGATGGATTTGAATCTAGTGCTCAGTTACCAAGTGACAGTTTGAAGGTTCATGCGGAAGTTCATTGGGATAATATGATTAGAAGATGGCGAAATCTTTCCATCGGGATCTAAAGCTGCTTCGGAAAAGTACTCTGACAAAATATAGAACAATTGAAATATTCAGGTGAAAATAGGTTGTTGCTTCCTAGAGTTATTTTATTGCGTGACTAGTTTCGCTCTGTATTGTCAGAGCATTTTCAGACTAGATTCACTGAAATTACAACAAAAACGTAAGACTTAATACCTGTTACATTTTAAAATTATTCTTCAAACTCATCTCACCCAAACTCTCTCAACATGTAATCGTCAAATATATAAAATAAGGATGAAAATAACAAAGTGTTTTCTGAGATTCTCAAACATAAAAGGTTATGAGCATAGATTACCAATATTGGACAAATATTTTACCCTACATGACTTGACATTTTTTTATTCTTCTCATACCAAACATTTTATTAAACCATCGTTACCAAAATCTACTTGAGTATTTAACATAACATTATTGTCAAGTTTTTTATGTCGTAGAATTTCCAATCTTTAAAACCCATCCATGACACAATTATTATCATTAGTGTGCAAAATTTCAAAATTTTTCTCGGTATTAAAATCATATTGATTTTCATATAAATGATTATCAAAATGTGAGTCGTTGTAACTTCTCCCAGTCTTAAGATTCTCATGTGTTCCCTAATTCTTTGTTTGGACGTCCTTGTAGTTTTTCCTATGTAGTAGGCGTTGCATGCATTAAACGCCAACTTGTAAGCTCCATTCTTATCTAATTTTTCGGTTTTTTTCTTTATTGTACACCAATCATTTATTCAATCTTAAAACTGGGAGATAGTTACAACGACTAACATTTTGGTTATCATTTATATGAAAGTCAACATGAATTTAATACCGAAGAAAATTTAGAAATTTTGCACACTAATGTTAATGATTGGGCCATGCATATATTGGAACGATTGGAAATTTCACGACATTAAAAATCGACAATTATGTAATGTTAAATACTCAAGAAGATTTTGGCAATGATGGTTTAATGAAATGTTTGTTATGAGAAGGAAAGGAAAATGTAAAGTCATGTAACAACATTATGGTAAAATATTTGTCATATATTGGTAATCCTAGCTCATAACCTTTTATGTGTAAGAATCTTAGAAAACACTCTGTATAAAGAATTTCTGCAAGTTTTATCCTTATTTTATATTGACAATTCCGAGTTGAGAGAGTTCAGGTGAGATGAGTTTCAAGGATAATTTTAAAATGTTACATGTTTAAGTCTTATGTTTTTATTGCAATTTCAGTGAGTCATGTCTGAGAATGCTCTGAGAATACAGAGCAAAACTAACTCTGAAAAGCAACAACCTATTTTCACTTGAAGACATCACTTCCTATCGTGAAATTTCACGAAAAATTGAAATATTGTTTTTAATCTCCCCAGCTATACGATCCGCACAAAATCCTGTGTCGACAGATTTACGAGATTATTCTGAGAAACAGGGCGTTATCGTTCCAACACAATGTCCGTAATTTTCGGAATTTGAGCCAAAAAAGGTCTTGAACAATTAGGTTGGACTATCTGGAGAAGAATTCGGGTTAAAATTTGATACTGTCTGTCTGTCCACCCGTATGTGAACGCACTTTCCAACTAATAGACCTGAAGTCTGTTCTTGAATATCTCGAGAAGTACTCCTGACTCTGGTTCGAAAACTCGGTTTTTCGGAGACTATTAATCAGATCACCATACTTTAGGATTGATATTCAACAACAGTGTTTATAATTCGAGTCGATGTTTTTTTCTCGGAGATTTTGAAGAAAATAGGTATAAAATTTCGTTGCTGTTCAAAATTTTGAGATCATTTCCTAAAAATGTCTTAAGAGATAATGAAGTGAAATAGAATCACTGGGAAATCAGAAAAAAATCGTTCGAAATTTTCTGAAAAATCATTTAGGTAACAGCGCGTCATCATTTCGTCACGATGTCTATAATTTTCCAATTTCGAGCTGAAAATGGTCTTTAACGATTGGGTCAACTCCCTGAAGAAGAATCCGTGGTCGAATTCAACTATATCCATCCGTCCGGCCATCCGTATGTGCTCTAAATTTCGAAGGAAAATACTTAGCGACTTGAAATTGTTAGATGAGGTTTGGAGTCCAAATATACCGGTTAAGTTCGTTCATGGGTGGAATCGATTGGATAGTTTCGGAGTAAGGCTCATTTGAAATTTTGAGGTTAGTTCCTCAATATCTCATGAAGTATTGACTCGATCCAATTGAAAATTCGTGGACAGTTGTGGAATACCAACGCGCAACGTAGGGCAAAATTTCGTGTGGACCCAGTTGTTAGATAATCAAAAAAAAATGTATTCGAGAATTGTTACAAATTTTGTTGTGATTTTTTTTTCTGGAAATATTATTGAATTTCAATGAAAATTGGCACGAATCTTAGCTTCAGTATTCAACAACAATGTTTCAAATTCTAATTCGATCCGATATTCACTTTCGGAGTTATAAAGAAAAAAAATGTGCCAAATTTCGTTGTTATTCGCTCTTTAAACGTCATTCCCGCAATATCTCAAGAAGTACAAATGCAGTCAGATTGAAACTTCATCGTTATCAAGTGGAGATTACCAACGCGAAACTATAGAGGTGCAAAATTTCGTGTTGATGTAGTAGTTAGAATTTCAACAAGCGCGTAAAAGCTCCTGACCACACGTCAGTGCTTTTCTAGATTTTTTTCAAAATATATTAATCAGACTACGATGAAGTTTGGCAAATCTTTCCATCAAGTAAGGTTTCGTTAGATAGGGACAAAACGTGAAAGAGTGACAACTTTGACAATGAATCTGAGAAGTTCTTGACCTCACGTCGGTGCTTTTCTTAAATGTTCGATCTCATTACGTTACCAGTTACAATAAATTCAGTCGAGTAAATATTTCGTGGATTTCGAGAAAAAATTGGATATAAGATTGTTTCATTGATCATCATGACTGAAATTCAAATTGGTACGACTCCGAAACCGTGGGTTGGATTTGGCCCATTAAGAAGCTAGCTTCTTAGAATTATATAGTGGCAGCGCTGGACGGACAGAATTGAATTTGAATGGGCTAATGCTTTTGCTTTTTGAAATACAGGGTGACTCATTGACTCTGGCAGAATCTTTGGATGTCTATAACTCGTGAACCCTTCAACGTATCAGTCTCAAATTTAAAAGGTATCGTCATCTCAGGCCATCGAACTATTCATTTGAACAATTCGGGTTTAATAAACACTCTGTAGGTACATGGAATATCAATTTTTCGTAACAATTATTCGATTCTGCATAGTTTTTTTTCAAACATTATTTTATACGTGGACGGCGCACAAACTATTAACTTCTTTTCATTGAAAATAATGAAACGCTTATGATTTTTGAGATTGATTGTTTTCGGCAGAACTTCTGGATGGCTACAACTTCTGAGCCGTTTAATCAATTCACTTCAAACTTGGCGAGTATTTTCATCTCAAGCCATCGAAATGCTCATGTGAGCTATACCGAAATAGTACAGTTCAGGACTAGAAAATTTCAATTTTACCCGCAGGTCCAATAAAAGTGAACGGCACAACAATCTTCATTATTTATCCTCGAAAATAATTTAGAGCTAATGATTCTTGAAAGCAGAGAACAGGCGATATTCTAGAATGTAAGGTGGTTTGGAGCGCCTCTTTTAGGATACCTTCAACTATATTCGCTTATCGTTGCTCATCGATTCGAATTGCAGAAACCAAAAATAAATACCATATCGTTATACTGAATGGCCATAAAACGGGGCATAAATAAAACGAAAAATCCCAGAATATTTAAGCAGCAACATGGCTTCATTGATAATATCTATGAGGTCACTTCGTTTCAGGCATGTATTCCATAAATAACAGTAATAAGTTGTTGGCTGAATATTGCATTCCAAATAAAGGAATCAATAAATTCGATATCAGGAACATCTAAAGTAGAGGCTGTATAAGCTCTCAAAAAACATAAGCGTTCAATTATTTTCGATTAGAAAGAATAACAGTTGGTGTACGGTTCACGTGGAAAACAGTATTCAAAAGAGTCAATATTCCATGTACAGAGTGTTTTATTGGACCTGGATCTAGAACTCAAAAGTTCCCAGGCATGGTCTGTTCCATGGCCTGTCAAGTTTGGAGTTGGTTCACAATTTAAAGCCATCTAAAGGTTCTGCCAAAATTGATAAATCACTAAAGGCGCCGTTAGAGCTAGGGAGATTCGGGTATTTGGGTAATCGGGGATTCATCCGATTGGTCGAGAGATTCACCCTATTGGCTGACGACGATCACGTGATCGTCGTCGGCCAATAGGAAAGAATCTCCGATTACCCAAATACCCGAATCTCCCTAGCACAAAAGGTAGCTTTAGCCTAATCTCTTATTAAATTGTTGTTTTCAGGCTTTCCTCGGTATCATCTATTCACCATCAAACGATGTACATGTTTACAGTATAAGAGGCGAAATTAAGTGATTGAAACTAGCTTCAAGCTATTATAACCTTTTCTTGATTTGTCAATGCGTTCAGAATAATTAAACTATTTATGTACACTTATTCACACCGATAACAAATAACTCAACAACTGATTCTATCAAAATCTATGCATAATTTATTTCTACAATTTTATTTTCACTGATCACTTTTCGCTTCGAAGAACCCCGTTGAATGACTCCCTGTGCTGCTCCGCGCCTGTTCTTATAAAACTCATGGAACTTCTATCGATTGCCAGAAGGTTCTAGTCGCCGAGCAGATGACGCATAGACGTCCAGAGATTACTAGAATAGTCTCGCATAGACAGGGCCGTACTCGTCACACTATTAACATAAAGAAGATTCGAATTTGTTTTTTTTATTTTTCTGAAATCTCCCAAGCAATGAATTTATTACTATCAATACTTTTTTCAACATTTCATTTCGATGAATTCGCAACAGAATACCTTTTTCGTCCAAATTTTGACAGTTGAGGATAGACCAATATATCTCCGTATTCTCTAGCAACGGCAATATCACCTTTCCAAGAAATAAGTAGACTATGTTGTATCAATTTTTGAGACTGGACCAAGTGAGCGTATTTTTGTAGTGAACGTTCACATTCACGTGGTTATTATTTTTTTCATACAATCGAGTCGAACTTTCGAGAATTCTTCATGAATTTCCAAAATGCCCATTATCTCGAAAACAGTGAAAATTTTAGCTTATTCACCGATTCAAATATTGTTTTAGGTTTACCGGACACCCTGTATTTTGTACGTGAATGAATTCAATTGATTTAAAATCTTCTACTCTCAGCCATTAATGAATAAATATTCAACAATTACGCTGTATATTTTGGAAGTAAATAGTTATCATTTTTTCCGTGACAAAAAAAATTACACAGAATCTATTTTCCAGTGAGCTTGACATTTGGTTCAAATACTGTTTCGGAGAAAACAACATTAATACGGCAAAAGGATCGCAATTATTGTAGAAAGTGTCGTTCAAGTATAAATGGATGCTTAGTTCTGCAAACAAAATTGTAACAGTCACTTATACCGTTGTGCTTGACCGATTTATCCATTTATTTTAATCGAGATGAAGCATATCGGATGAATTCCACATATTTTATGCATTTCAATGCGGAAACAAGTCGATTAAGTTGCGTTAAATCATCCCAAAATATATCCTGCGGCTTATGAGTGAAGAACATCTCACAACTACCTACCATCACTATAGAAAAGTTCCAAATGTCTATAACTTTCGAATTTTTCCCGAAAATGGTCTCAAACGACTAGGTTGGACTCACCGATGAATCAGTGTCTAAATCGATTCTGTTCGGAAGGCCAAGGACACGACGATTGTCGAACGAAGCAAACTAGAGACTTGAAACTATCAGGGTGGTTCGTACGTCAGAATGCTGCGGTTGAGTTCGTTAATGAGCGAAATTGGCCCAACGATTTCAGAGTTATAGCCATTTGAAACTTTGAGGTTACTGAATATTTCAGTAACTACTGAAGCGATTGAATTTGAACTTGGCAGTTAGTTCAAGAATAATTATGCGCAACTTTTTTCAGAATTTTGTGGAGTTAAAAAGCAAAATTCCAAAAAAAAATTTTTGAGATTTCTTCTGATGAAATTTTCATTTCGGAAAAAAATCACTGCATTTGAAAATCATGCTACTCAGAACTTGCGCTCCATATGTTGCTTCAGTGTACTTAATTTGAGTTCTATGCGTTTATAATTCCAGGAGATATTCGGAAAAGAAAATCGTGCATTTTTCCTCGGTATGCGCGCATGTTTGGAGAACAGCGTGCCATCGTTTTGTCAAAATGTCTGTAATTTTTGAATTTTTTTCTGAAAATGGTCTCAAATGTCTAGGTTGGACTCACTGATGACGAATCTGGTATCAGAATCGATTCTGTCCGGCCGAGCGGCCGAAGACATGGTAACAGTCGAATGAAGCAAGTTAGCCACTTGAAACTTTCAGATTAAGTCGCGCATTGGAATGCGATGGTTGAGTTTGTTGATGGGACGAATCAGTCGAATGGTTTCGGTGGTATAGTCATTTGAACTTTTCAGATTAATTCCCTGATATTTCAGGAACTAATTGAGCAATTGAATTGTTACTTGATAGCTAGTTGGAGCATAATAACGAGCAACTTTTCACGAAATTTTGTTGATATCAAACTGTCAATTAATTTAGTAGAAAAATTTTTTTCGAAATTTTCTCAAAAAAATTTTTTTTTTTTTAAGATTGTTCGTTGAATTTGGAGAAACCTTCTGTTTGTACCTTGAACATCATATTTTATAGCAGTGTACCGAATTTCATTTTCATACGACTATAATTTCTGGAGGTATTGGGAAAAATTTCGTGTTTTTTTCTCGATATCGATGTTTTTCCAGGATAACTCTATACTAATTCAATCAAGATGAAACTTTTCAGCTAGTCTGAAAATGCTGATGGACAACTTCGTACAGAACTTCGTGATGATCCTGTGTGTCATTAAAACCATTCGAGAATAAAATTTCAATTTTGTTTTTTAAATATTTAATATTCTGCGATCTTGTTATGATATTTACCTCATGAAATTCTTTATAAACCTTCGAGCTGTTATTTTTCGATGAAGTACCGTGAAAACAATAACCTCCGAAAGAAACAACTCAGAAACTCGATATTTGTGAGGAAGGTTTTGAACTTAATTACGAAGGTCAAATTCGTGAATGAGTAAAATCCGCCCAATGATTCCGTAGATTCCATTTGAAATTTCATTTTGCCAATATTTCCAAAAATACAAATCAGATCGAATTGAAAATAAAGTAGTTTATCGAAAAGACTAAGAAAAGCACTAACGTGAAGTCAGCAGCTTTTGCGCGCATGTGCAAAGGATATTACCAAAAGTGAACATGCGCGCAAAAGCTGATGACTTCACGTCAGTGCTTTTCTAGGTTTTCCCGGAATAACTCGGAATATACTTACCCAATCATGATGAAACTTGGTAACTAGTTTGAAAATGCTGAAGAACGAGTTCTTCTTATGACACACGATCATCCCGATACTTTGCACGAAATTGTGAATCAGCATTTTCATACTCTAGTGACCAAGTTTCATCATGATGACATCAGTAATTTTCGACTTATTTCTGAAATAAGAACGATACCGAGAAAAAAAACACGATATTTGACAAATATCCCCCCAATATCGCCTAGCATTATAATCGGATCTAATTGGAATTTGGTACAGTTTCCTTTCAAATCTGTCTCGAGTTTCTGTGAAAAAGTTTCGACAACATTTTTTCAAAGTTACCACTCGATCTCAACAAAGTTTCGCAAAAAGTTGCACTTCGTTATGCTTCAACTAAGTGCGAAGTTTCAATCCAATCGCCCAAGCAGTTCTTGAAATTTCATGGAGATAACCTTCACATTTCAAATGACCATAACGCCATAACTGTTCAGTTGGTTTGGCCCACTAATGAAATTAACTGTCGCATTTCGAAACGCAACCCCATTGGAAAATTTCAGTCATAGGGTTTCACAAAATAACATCGATTTTGACAATGAATTCGTCATCTGTGAGTCAAACCTAGTCCTTTGAGACCAATTTCGGCTAAATATTCCAAAATTACAGACATTTGGAAAAAAGGATTGCTCGTCATTACCCAAAATATGGGTGCAAAAGTCTGAAGGTTTCCTAGTTCTTGTTGAAAAAAAAGCTTTTCATCAGACTTCGAGTATATTGGGCATCTGAAAGTGTCAATGTTTAACAATCGTGTACCAGATTAGGTTTTTCCTCTATTTCGGAGATATTCTCCGAAGGAATAATTAAATTATGTGGTTATCACCTCGGCTTTTCTAAAAATACTGATTCGATCATGATTAAAAATGGTGACTGATTAACAAATGCTGTATCGCAAACTAGCAAAAAAAATTTTCTAATCATAGATTTATTATGACAATTCTTCATGTTTTTCGATTGTCTAATAATATAGTCCTGATGAAATGCTCACTGTCATTTTGCAATCAAATACTGGGTTCAATTCGTTTCGTTCTGAATTCTTGGAAAAAATTCACGAATTCGACCTTCACAATTCACCTTTTCTAAAATTATCGAATCTCTTCTGGTTGTTGGTTTTTTCAGAAGTTCGGATAACTTACGAAATAAGACTTGCAGACTCATCATATTAGGTACGAAATGAAATTTTTGACCAAATACTTCTTCTCCCAAAATTTCCTCTGAAAGTCTAAAAATAAATATTTTTTCGAAGTCTTTGATGCTTCTTGCTCATGAAGTTTAAGTGTTCAAGAAGTTTTCGTTTGTTTATTTACATTATTTGTTCGACATGAATTCGAATTCGGTGTTAGAGGGCCGACATTCCAATTAGGTTCTACATAATTATTCATCTCTTCATACCTCTTCATAACTAAGTTCATATTGGTATGAGCAGTTTAAATGAAACGAATCATTAAAACTACATAGGTCATCTGTTGAATACAGTTAACCGCACAGAGTGAAAGTATTGAATATTTGAAGAGTATTTATTCGTTAATTCTGAGTTTAGCTATTCGAAATTGGTTCTCATTCCAAAAATGTAATTCACCATTCGCTCTGAAATCACAGATCGATAATTCGTTCAAATTATTTTTTAAGATTTGGTGTTCACGATAAACCAAACTTATGACTTTTGAGGAATGTTTCCCTCTTAAAATTGCCTAAAAATATACATTTCTATGGAACGTGTTCTGAGAATAAACGACTGAAAAATATAGATAGGGCTACATATGAAACGATAGCTGCTACTGCAGTATTGTCCAAGTTCTTTCGATTTTCTCTTTTGAAAGAATGATTTGCATCATTTGTTTCATTACCTTAAAGATCACAATTGCTGATTTGTCGCAATTCATCAGTTCTCCTATAGTGAAGTAATTGAGGATATCAGAGCATGACGTGAGAAAATAATTGATTTGGCTAATTTAAGTTTGTCTCGATCTAGTAATTTTCAATGAGATTGTAATTTCAGAGGAAAAGTCTGTCGAGTGAATGAAAGTGTCGGGAAATTTAGTTATGGTATCGAGAGATTGAAGTTCAAGTACTAATTCTCCTGATAATCCCGCGATGACGGATGAAAAATATTTCCCGTTCAATTGAAATTTTGAATAGTTCCAAGAATCGTTAACCCTGGTTGAAAGGATGTACTGCTTGAAATTTGAAAAAATTTCACTGTTTTTTTAATCGAAAGAATACGGAAAAGCCACTGACGTGAGGTCCGGACCTTTTGCAGGCTTGTTCATTTTCGTACTTACAGTAAGCACCCCTACAGGTATTATTCTTGACCAACTTTGCTCAACGTTCCGATGAAATATTTTTTGCAATCTTACAATTTTGTATAAAATGTAAAGCCTTTATTCTTAAACCAGGTAGTAGATGAAATGAAAGAAGCTGGTTTGTTTCTTATCAATATGTATAAGTTATTTCTTTTATTCTATTCTAAAAGGGACTCACAAAGTAACAAACTACTCTATCCGAAATTTCAAGTTATGGATTTCGATCGGATTGAACTCACATTTTGATATTGGAAAAGTATACATGGTATATAAACGTAAATAAGTATAGGACAACTATAAACGCAAAAACTTCTGAAATCCCTTATCAAGAAATTTGATATGAAGCGTTTCAAGTTTCAACGACGGAAAAATACATGAATTAGTGAAATTCACCCAATTGTTCCGCAGACAAATCATTTCAAACCTTTTTTCCGATATTCAGGAAAATACAAAACAGATCGTAATGAAATGTTATACCTGTCTGGTAAAATACGGACTGAAATTTCATGAAAATTACCAACAAAAGCGTAAAAATCAGTTTAAAATTTAGATCCGTGCAGACACTTCAGTATCGTGAAAAATCATTCAATAAAACTTCTCGAAAAGCACTGACGTGAAGCAGATTTCAAGTACATTTTCAAAATTTACTGACGTTATGATCTTAATAAGATTTCGCGAAAAATTGCGACTCCCCATGCTCCAACTAAATGTCAAGTTTCAATTCAATCGCTTCAGTATTTCTCGAAATATCTGGAGAATAACCTCAAAACTTAAAATGGCTATAATTCTAACGAAACCGTTCCTGAAATTTTCAAGTCGATAGGATGCTCCGTACGCTCGTAATCATGCGGACGGACGGCCGGACAGAATCGATTTTGACATCGGATTCGTCAACATAAAGTCCAACCTAGTCGTTTGGGATCATTTTAGGCTCAATCATCAAAAATTATAGACATTTGAACAGAATGATAGCACGCTGTTTCCCTAGAACATGAGCGCAAAAATATAGGGAAGAATCAATTATGTAATTGAAATCAAGTCGATATGCATCACACGGCAAACTGTAAACACAATTACTTCCAAAAAAAACCACTCAAAAACTCCATATTTTGTAGAGTAGATTTGGAGCTTAATTACGAAGGCCGAATTCGTGAATGAGTAAAATCCACCCAATGATTCCGCAGATATATCTATTCCAAATTTTATTCGCCGAAAATTTCCAAAATAACAAATTAAATCCAATTGAAAATTTAAATTCAGATTGAAAAATGACAGCTCAAGGGTGCATACAAAACTTCATAAAGATAGTTTGGTTATAAGACCAAATGATTTATCAGGAAGTTAAGGTGTATTTTACTTCGGGGCTTCTCTATAATTATTTCGGGTATCTTTCTTCATTGATATAATATAAGGTGCTTGTTTTTCATATGATTGTTGCGAAATTGCACAAATAGCTCATACTTATTTATATTCTACGACTTCAAACCAAGTTTCAATTTGCTAGGATCGGTATTTCTCGAGCTAGAATGAGAACAAAATTTCAGATATTATACCGAAGCCGTTGATCGGATTTTGCGCATTAACGATCTGAACTGGGATATTAGGCTCCAAACATAACCTGAAAATATCAAGATTTCAGGTTTATTCTTCAGAAGAAGAAAGGCAAATGAAGACAAGCGGTCGAGCATAATTGAATTTTAGCTCGAATTTTTCCTTGGCGAGTCGTAACATATCGTTGTGAACAATTCTCGAAAATCCCAAAATTACAGATATTCGAGCACAAAGATCATCCTCTCGTTCCCTAGAAGAAGTGGGTTAATATTATTCTACTATAGTTCAACTTGAATTAAAATCCGATGAAATTAACGTGAAAACGAAACACCTCTATCGAATGAGAGTTAATGAAATTAAAATTTCGCACATAATACGAGTGACGAGTGATGCGGGATTTCACGTAACACACAGACAGAAAGCCATAACTGAATAACTATTATTATTAACAACTTCATTAATACGCATACGTAGTGTGTAATTAACTAGTTCTTTCTCCGAGGGGGATTACGAGAGCTGTAATTCAATGGCAGAATTTTATACTGCCACGTACAAAAGATTACGTCGTGCACGATTCTCGAGGATTCAGTCTTTCGTCATTTCCTGGGTGGCATGGGAACTAAGTACGTGAAAATACAAAAATGTCCAATTGTGATCCAAAGCAATATGCAAAATATCATTGTAAATACTACAGCGGAAATAATTATTTGCCAGTTATTTTTAGGGTTTTCATGCCCAAGATCTGAAAAAGAACTACCTAATCTTTAATAAAACTTGGTATCTATAGAAAACGTCCTTACGGATTGCAGGATTAAACTATTCGTTGAGGACAGTTTCTAGGAAAAAGGTTGCCTAATGAACAATACAGGAACATAGCAAACGATCAACAAAGACAACTGTAACGTTTCAGAATCTAAATTCTGCAAATTTTTTCTCGTTATTATCTGACGGGGTAGTCAGAAACGTTACAATTGACTATCTTGATCATTTGCGTTGTTCCAATATTTGTTCATTATGCAAAATTTTTCCTGCGGACTGCCCTTAACAAAAAGCTTCAATCCTGCAATCCGCAATGGCGTTTTCTATGAATAAAATTCATTTAATTTTTGAGTAATTCTTTTTCAGATATTGGGATCGGAAAAATAGAAATCACGAAAAATAATACAAAATCCTTCCAAGAATAACCTGGCAAATGATATCTACTAAGTTTCCACTCAAAAATTGTGGTAGGTATTATATAAATGACGGATAAACATTTATCCGAGAAACCACTGATGTTCTATCAAAAAATAACCGGCTACGGGGATGAAATTAGTAAGAACGATTAGGCTGCACTCACTGATGGCGAAATAAACTACCGAGGTACTTGATTTTCAGAAGAATTGGTGCTAAATTCGATATAAGAACGGTTTTCAAATCGACGATGATTTGAGATACATACTAACTAAAACCAAACCAATGAATGATAAACAAAATCAAAAATTGTGTTTATGGTATTTCCTCTATTTGTGGAATGACAAATAAGGGGGAAACATCTCAACCGTAAGATATTAGAAATCGAGAACACAAAAACAACCTAAAAAAAAAAGACAAAAAATCCCAAATACATGATAGATTGGGACAATACTACAATACTGATGTCAGAACCAGATAATTTGAAAAAAATCTTGCATTAGGTTAAATAGAGAGAGTAATTTTGCTCTTTTTCTGTTGAAATGGACCATATTTGGCTGAATTTACTTCCAAAAGAGGTATAATTAATTAACTTTCAAACAAGTGACTCTGTGTTGTTGGATTTCTCGAAATGTCAATTTGATAAAAGTTTCATAACGAATAATCGAAAGAGAATAATTCTGCAAACTTTCTGTTTTCAAAGAAACTGCTCTGAAAAACAGTTGAACCCCACAATCCGCAAGAACATTTTCCATAAAATTTTTTTATTTAGTTCTTAAAAGTTTTGTTTCATTTATTGGGAGTGAAAACCCAGAAAAAACCTCAGAATTACAGAGTGTCTCGAAACACACAATTCTCTCCAATAATATCCGTTTTATCTTGTTTCATAGTTCCACATAATATACCCCGGAAAAGAATAAATAAGGCGATGTTCTTTCAATGAAAGCTACCAATATTTCAATGACAAATTGAAATTCTTCGGGATTTCTTGTTGAGGGAGAACTGTTGGTACCATTCAAGATAATACATCGATGTACAAACTACCCTGTTCGAAAAACATTTTTCATTTTCCAACACGGACTTTCTCCATGTGAAAGTTCATTTAAGGTTTTATTGTTCTGACGGTAAGTCGGTCAAATGAGTGTGGTGTATCTTTCTGGGATATCGAAAAAGTACCTATTCAATTGTTTTATTTGAGATCTATTTTACTGAATTTCTTAAATTTATGTGTTGTATTGACGATTCTTTCTTAATATTTTTGTTCTTGCTGACCTATATGTTGTCTGTATAGCTCAAATTATTATTTTATATTCATTTTATTGTTTACTTTTGTATCATTTTAGCCTGAAGAAGGCCCAATAAAAGGCCGAAACGTCGCTGAAAGAAAGTTTCCCTTTAAAAGTTGTCCCTTGACCAAGATTTGATTTCGTATAGATCATCTGGAACGATACTTGATTTGACTACAATCAAATGCTTTTTCTATCTTTTCCTATAGTGTGTCCCAAAAATATATAATAGAATCGATATAGTTAATTGACAGCTGTGATATTTGAATAAGAAAATTGGATCGCGTTCTTCTACTTCGGCAAAATATTCATGGTAAAATATACAGGGTGACTTAAAACATTACTCCAATAATTGTCTTGTGTGCAAACCTATTTCAACGATTTCTTTTGTCTATTGTTCCATAGTGCTCAGAATAGTGTCTGAAAATTTTATTCTCATAACTATATGATTAATTAACCTCTTACAATGCCACTAAAATAGTTAAATGAAACTTTTCAAAAAATGAATCATTCAACTGAGAAGCAAAAAATATTTTTTTTCTACAAGAGTTTAATACCTTTTCGTAGCGCAGTCAAATGCGTTCAAGAAACTATTGTCTGTTTTTCAATCTTTATTATTTATACCCTATAATTTTGAAGTCGGTGTTGGGAAAACTATTACAACTGCAACTATTAGTCCACATCTGAAATATTCGAGGCTGACATTTAAATGATGAATGAAAACTTCACTTGGTGCCGACATCAAGTTTATATGGAAAAAATGATTTTCAGAACTTATCAGTTGACAATCAAAATGATGAAATATATTTTTTGAACATGTGTTTTAACCCAAAAAGTTATAAGTAATCCCGGTTCTTATCACAAAATATATGAATTTATTTCTCTACATGAAATTTCCTTGAGTGCATACGGAAACCAGTTAATTCATCGCACTAAGATTCTTCTTTCAACCGGCAGAATATATGGTTAGGGATTCCAAGTATGACTCTGATTTGCATCAGAATGGGTAAGAACTCTTGGTTGATCCTCCGAATGCGGTAGAAGTTAATTATATCGTGCTTCCTATCGCTAGTCACATCAAACAATTAATCTAAGCTTTTCGGCTCACCAATCCGTACCTGTTCGAAGTGAATAGAGGTGGTCAAGTGCCTATTTCTTTTCATGCGAATGAGCCTTGGAACAGAGGAACACAAAAAATAAATTCCCGCGTATTCGATTCATTGCTGATTCTGTATTGAGTTAATTAGAATTGTAGAGATCTCGACTGAATCAATTATGCTCAATACGAAAACGGATACAATGTCCACAGATTAATTGGAATTACTTCTTTTTTGCAGTCAACTCGACAAGCATTTGGATTCTGCTGGATTGTATACAATTCCTTTTATTTGAAAAACTAAGGATGGAAAAATCACGGGGTAATTAATTGTACCTATGATTATCATTGAAGATTCTGATAAAAAAGGATAACAATGTTGACATGATGAGATTTTGAATTTTAAGTAATCCAGGATAATAACGAAGGCCGAATTCGTGAATGAGTAGATCCATCCAATGATTACGCAGATAATCTATTTTCATTTCCCCAATAATTCGTTGAAGAATTAAGGCTTGAAGGTTTATGCAGAATTTGGTCAGGACAATATGATTGAAATAATAAAATAGAATCTTTTTCAGGAAGAAAAGCTGCTTGGGAAGAGCCCTCAGTTAGAGTATGGAATTTTCGAAAATACATTTATTTTATACTTATAGTGATAAAATCCGCATTAAATTCCGCACAGTTTTACGCGACACTATTTCTCAACTTATCACCAAGCTGATCGGATCAGTAATTTATGAAATATGAAATAATTTGAAAAAATAATAAGTTTTCTTCAATGTTTCTTATAATTATAGGACCACAGCGAAATTAAACAGGTATTTTACCAACAAATAGAAAGGAACTTAAACTTCCAATGTACCCAATATTTCTGAATTTTGATAAAGGTAAGATCGAGCTGAAATTTGATATAGGATTGTTAAAAGTGAAGCCGGGTCCAGATGAGTGTAATCCGAACAGCGAATGCAATAAAATTTGATAAACGATTCAGCGAATAGTGTGGACGGCACTGAAGCTCTGCCTCGAATGAAGTGGAGGCCACATATAAGCGATCGTGTTCACGATGGCGAAGGCGATTGCGTTCAGGATGGCGGTCACGTTCTGCCCGAAACAAATATATGCGATCAGATGGCGAACTTTTTTCACAGCGTCTGTCAAAATCTCTATACAAACAACAGTATGTTTCATTAACGTCATGCGATCCCGTCTAAACGCTGACAGGTCGCATACAGATCGAGACAAGTGTGTGCTGCTTCGCCAGTTCAAAGTAATTATCTGATCGCCATCGCCATCGTGATTGTTATCGCGTATATGTGGCCTCCGCTTGATATATTCAAATGCATCGTTCGAGTTGAGAACCGAGTCCCGCCCAGAGAGGATAGAATATACTATTATTAATTATATTCTCAGTGGTCCCGACGGAGCAGAAAGAGAGCTGCCTCGAACCATAACACTCCCTGTGTTTTATCGCATTCGCTGTTCGCGTTACGCTCATCTGGACAGCCGAATCTGACGTACAGATTCCCGAAGAAGATATTCCGTAAAAAAAATTTCTAGATAGAAACGAATTGAAGACTCGATATTTGAATAAATGTTTGGGGTTGATCACGAATATCAAATTATGTTTGAGTAAAATGCGTTTAATGAGTCAGGAACAGCAGAGTCAAATGCGTTCAATGCGTCAGGAACACAAACTCATGACATTTTATTTTCCTGCTAATTCCAAAAATTTGGATAGGATAAAGTTGAGATTCAGAACTCTGTTATGAAGTGATGGCTTGAAAAAGATTCCTGCAAAATTTGTGGAAGATCTTGAAATGAGATTATCACATAATCATTGTTTCCATCTAAAAATAAAGCAGAACTGGACGGGCTCGGAACATGCATGGGTGAACACTGTTGCTATGAATTTAATTGAATCTGTGGAAATTCCTGACCTCTGAATTCTCGGGAAGAGGAAACGACTACTACAAATTTGAAACCTATGTCTCAGGCATTGAATTGACTGATTAAAACTATAATTGTGTATGATTATGAGTTAGTAGAACTATAATCGGAAATATATAATTTTCAATCCGAAAACTTGTATGCATAATGCTACATCCAGCAACAGAGAACAAATACCAGACTGGTATGGAACACAACAATGTTATATTCGAAACTTCCCAGAATAAACAAATTTCGATAATCTACTGCAACGATCTTCGAACAGATAGAAACAAAACGAATATAAAATTCCAAGGCACGCATAACTAAGTTTTATTTCATGAGTCGAGCGCGCTGCAAACTAAAATGAAAAAAAAAAAAACAATCGACCGACTCATTCGGATAATTTATTGAGGGTTTTGGTTGGTTCACTGACTGTAGATTCAGATTATATGTCTGTGCATCTTCTCCAGTATTTTCAAAAGCAGTGGCGGGTTGTTCATGTTTCACTATTCATTCTTTCTCGTTCAATAGTTATCTGATTACATATCTGAACATTTCAAGTTTCGAGAAGACGTTTGTTACTGAAATATACGCATTTTGCGTATCCTAGAAAACATTCAATTTGATGAGGCGATGAACCCGAATAATTTTTCATGAACATCACTATTTTCTCTTCCTCAATGTAGATATATAATAAGTTATCTTGAATACTTGATTGTCTCAGTCTTTACTTGTCGGAAATTCATCTTGATGATTAAAAAGTAAAATAACTTATTTACGCTTTATATATTTATTTTCACAACAATTGTTTCGTCATGATAACATGACTTCATCAGGTGAGTATGGTAACTGACTACATTTTTGGGATACAGTTCTTTAAATAGTTGAAAAAAAAAATATGGTGCGAAATACAAGAAATTATGGGAATTCCTGGGTTTTTTTGAAACCGCACCATATTTTTTTCAACTATTTAAAGAACTGTATCCCAAAAATGTAGTCAGTTACCATACTCACCTGATGAAGTCTTGTTATCATGACGAAACAATTGTTGTGAAAATAAATATATAAAGCGGAAATAAGTTATTTTACTTTTTAATCATCAAGTTATCTTGAAGTTCAAAAATGCCGACTGCTGTATCGACTACAAGAAACGAAACTAATTTCACGGAATTTTGTTCGGGTATAATGTGGAATGAATCATATACAATTTAAATCCAATCAGATGGATTATGAAATGATGTTAAAATAATTCGAAATTGCGAACTGAAAAACTTCAAAATCAACCAATACAATAAGAAAAATTTCAACATTATACCTATGTTTTTTCCGCCGTTACTATCTAGAAATATCCGAATTATTTTCGTATAATTTATCGATCAGTGTCCCTAGGCACTCCACCTCCAAATTCAAATCTTCGACAACTCTCGCGGGTATCTCTTTGTACAATCACTTACCTTTCTCGGTGTCTTTCTTAATTCCAAAATAATTCGAAAACTAGTGATTAAATCATACTGACACATGGTCACTAATTGAAAAATGCTGATGCACAAGTCTGTGCGAAATTTCGTGATGATTTTTTATTGGGACATTTCTTCAGATTTCGAATCAATTTTGCATGAAGGTTGAATTCAATATTTCGAAACAGCGTACGAAATTCAACTTTAATTCGATGAAAATTCTGCAGATATCAGGAAAAAAATATGTCATTCTTCGTGAGTTTTCAGTTTTTTATCGTTCTTAATTTCGGAATATCCAAAAAAATACTTATTTGATCATGTTGAGCTTGATAAGCAGTTAAAGGATGCTGATGCGCAGCTCTGTGCTGAATTTCGTGATGATCGTGTCTATAAATTTCGTTGCAAAAGCGGCTTTCTTTTTACGTTTTTACCTCGCCAATCGAGTTGTAGACTTCAATCCGATCTAATCTGTATTTTCGGAAATATTGGAAATTGAACTTTTGAATCGGCTCATCGTGAACACAATGAGTTCTGGAAGAAACGGCTGAGCAGCACGATATAGTGGGTTTGGACCTCATTTACGAAGGTCAGGTTCGTGAACAGGTTAAATCCACCCAATGATTTCTCAGATATACTCATTCAAAAGTTCATTTTCCCAGAATATTTCCAAAACTACAGATTGGATCAAATTTAAATCGAGTACTTGATTGGAAAATAGAAGGTAGAATATTCATTCAGAATTTCATTTGAACCATATGAAATGAAGATCGTCAACTCTTTCCATCAAGAAGTATAGGTGTGTTTAGCGGGGCCAATACTTGAAAAATTAATGGCTTTTGGCGCCTTGGCAATGAACTTGAATAAAGATTATTTGAAAATTATTTAACATACATTCACCTTCTGATTCACAATTCATTTCACAAACTTTTGCATTAAAAAATCCTAATGACTCAGTAATCGAGTCAGGGTGGAAATCTGGCCCCTATTACAGCCGGCCACCCAAATTGATCATTTTTGGGCTCTGAAATAGTGACATATAGTAACCAAATTTCGTGAATAGTGAAGAAAGTGAGACGGTTTTAAAAAAGTGACAGTAGTGACTCGCTGCCAAGCATGTGTGCTGCTAAGTCTCGGCATGCGCCTCGACTTCACAGTCGTCCAAGAATGTAAATAATTTACTATTTTTTCAGATCGTACAGGCCATACATTTAATTCGGATTGTCAACGAGCTAGCGAAAGTACTAGATATGATACACAACAGTACCTTGAGATCATGAAAAAAGGCCTTCGTTATTGAGGTCCAAACGCAGCTTTACTACTTTACTTTGCTACTAATTTCAAAGAGGAATTTTAGCTTCATATATTTGCTGTTTAACCGGACAAAAGTTGGCGACGTTCCGTGATGATTCCGGTCATCCACTTTTTATCACTTTTCGTGTACTTTTCTCTCTAACAAGCCAATGGACAGCGTCGGCGATATCGATCTCAGAATCATGCCTTGACGTGTGACGTAGGAGGCGATTTACCGTGTTCCAATCAATTCGAACTTGCGTCTCAATTCTATCATTTTTAATAACAAGTCCTTAAAAATTTACGAATTGTTAAATTGTGTGATACTATACCCTACGATTCCATATCGAAATCACGAAATCGAATTCGTATTTTAGATAGAGACTTTTTAACGATTAAGTAGAAGAACGCATTTGAAATTACGGCATACGAATATTCATAAAATACGCGATCACGATCACGATGGCGATCAGGTAATTACATTGAACTACTTGAGCTGCACTTGCTGTGATCTGTCTGCGACTTGTCAACGCTCAGGCGCGATCCTATGTCGTTAATGAAACATATTGTCGCTTCTTCGAAGATTTTGAGAGACACTATGAAAAAGTTCACGATCTAATCGCTTATATATGTTCTGGACAGAACGTGACCGCCATCCCTAACGCCATCGGGATCTCCATCGTGAACGTGATCGCTTATATGTGGCCTCTACTCAAATATATGATGAGCGATTATTCAAACATTGAATCCATAGTGATATAAAAACACTAGGTATATCGTGAAAGTACTTTGTCAAATTGTTATTCGAATTATTTTCAACAAAATCACAAACAAAGTTATAATACTCCCTTGACATAGAATCGCTCAAAAGTGCATATTCCGACCCTGTTACACGTTAAAAAATCTAAAAAAGCACTGACGTGAAGTCAGCAGCTTTTACGCGCTTGTTCACATTTCGAAATGGCTACTTGGACATTTCAGTGAGATTTAAATGAAATATCGAAATTTTCAGGAAACAAACATTTGTTTTAAATAATTCCATGCATATTTCTTTTTGCGCGCATGTTCTAGGGGAACAACGTGCTATCGTTTTGTCCAAATGTCTGTAATTTTGGATGATTGAGCCGAAAATGGTCTCAATCGACTAGGTTGGACTCACTGATGACGAATCCGGTGTCAAAATCGATTCTGTCCGGCCGGCCGGCCGGCCGGCCGTAGACACCATAACTGTCGAACGAAGTGAGCTAGCAACTTGAAACTTTCAGAGTAGGTCGCGCATTGGAATGCCGCGGTTAAGTTCGTTAATGGGCCAAATCGATCGAATAGTTTCGGAGTTATAGGCATTTGAAGTTTTAAAGTTATTTATTTTTTATTTCAGAAACTATCTGAGCGATTTGATTCAAACTTGGCAGTTAGGTCGAGTACAACGACGCGCGACTTTGAGCTGAATTTCGTCAGGATTATATTGTCGGTTATTTTTAAAAAAAATTTTTTTCGAAATTTTCTGGAAACTATTCATCATATCCAAGAAAAATTATACTCACGCTTTGACCTTCTAATCTCACAGCAATGTACCAAATTTCAGTTCGATACGATCATAAGTTTTGGAGATATCGGGAAAAAATATGTCAAATTTCGAGTTTTTCTTCTCGATATCGTTGATTTTTTCGGTATAACTCGAGAAATACTGATTCAGTCCCGATTAAACTTCACACCTAGTTTTAAGACGCTGAAAGACAACTTTATGCAAAATTTCGTGATAATCGTGTTATTAGAACAATTTGAAAAAAAAAATTTCTATGATTTTCTCATCATATCATCCTCATTAAATTCTGTATGAAACTTCGAACTGTTATTTTCGATGAAGTACTGGATTTCAATTCGATCTGATCTCTATTTTTGGAAATATTGGAAAAATAACATTTTGATTGGGTATATCTACGGAATCATTGGGTGGATTTTACCCATTCACGAATTCGGCCTTCGTAATTAAGGTCCAAACCTTCTCTACAAATATCGAGTTTCTAAGTTGTTTCTTTCGGAAGTTATTGTGTTTACGCAGTCGGCCGTTAGGCTGACCGTAAACACAATAACTTCCGGAAGAAACGACTTAGAAACTCGATATTTGTAGAGTAGGTTTGAGGCTTAATAACGAAGGTCGAATTCGTGAATGGGTAAAATCCGCCCAATGATTCCGTAGATATACCCATTCAAAATTTTATTTTTACAATATGTCCAAAAATACAGATATGATCGAATTGAAATCCAGTAATTTATCAGAAAAAAAATTCAAAAAGCACTGCCGTGAAGGCAGCAGCTTTTGCGCGCACGTTCAAATTCGTTGCTGAAGCGGTCATCTACATTGAACATGCGCGCAAAAGTTGCTGCCTTCACGGCAGTGCTTTTTGAAATTTTTATTGACACTCTTCATCTTCCAAACAAGTTTCATTTCGATCAGTAAATATTTTTCGAATTATTGAAAAATAAAAATTTCAAACGGCTTTAACACAGAATCCATTCGGCAGTTTCGGCCCATTAACGGACTTGACCGAGATATTCAGGATTAAAATCTAATCTGAAAATTTCAAGACTCTAGGTCCTTCCTTTCGAAGGTTAGAGCACATACGGACGGACAGACAGAATTGAATTTGACCACGGATTCTTCCTCAGGGAGTTCAACTCAATTGTTTGAGACAATTTTCGGCTCAAAATTCGAAAATTGCAGACATCGTGATGAAATGATAACGCGCTGTTCCCTAGAACAAACGCGTAAAAATTCGAGATGCTCCTTTGAAGTCAAGCAACAGCTGCAATAAGTAATAATGTCTAGGAGTGGTTATTCAAATGATGCCTACCATTCAGTACACAATAAACAGCCAGTATATAAGTACATATTTCAAGTACCAACAATCATGAACATACATCATCAGAATATCCCTTAAATATCAGATATTTCTGAAGCAAAAGGTACGATCGAGTTGAAATTTATCGATTGATGTGCAATAAATCTTCTTCACAGTTCGAAATGGACATTCTCAATTATTTCTTCAAAAAATATTGGTCTGAAGTCACAAAGAGAACGGCCTTCTGCACAAAATTGTGCTTCAACATTTGCCTACTAGTTACCAAGTTTCATTTTGATCATATAAGTATTTTTCGAGTTATTCCGAAAATATTTTTGACATACGTTTTCCGCAATATCTCTGTGCAAAATTTCATTGAAATCTGATGAGTTTAGAAGCCCAAACTAGTCGTGTACGACCATTTTCAGCTCAAACCATAGCTTGCTATTTCCTATAACAAAAACACAAAATCCGTGAAAAAAACATAATATATGTACTTCGAAAATAATGTCCTTATATGAATATTTTGAAATTTCCAAATTTATAAACTGTAATTAAAAAATATTTTGCCTTTCTCAATACTCGATCGCTAGCGTGAATTAACACGTTCTACAACTTGTTGATCATTCTATTAATTCGTTTCTATGATGTCGTTTTCATACAACCGCAGAAAGCATGTGGATTCATCTGAATCAATGCAATGCTGGATCTTCATGTGTACACAGTCATAAGTGATATTTTACGAGGCCTCGCCTATTGGAGTTCAGCAAACAGAAAACCACATCTTGGCTGTAAATTTATTTGGAATACCTTCGACAAAGAAATCGTTACAAGAGACACACTTCGTATGGGTGAAATAGACAGATTTATTGGTTGAATTGAAATAACTTCCATTCATTTCTCAGACAAAGAAGAATTGTTGTTTTGATTTATCAAGAGATGGTTGTGGAAGTCTACACCACTATACAATTGGTGTTTCATTGAACGTCTATTTTGGGAGAACGACTACTGCAGAAATGTTTCGAACAATGAATCGCTTGGAGTTATCAATTATACCCAACGTTCAATCAGAATATACAATAAAGGGTGTAAACTGAGGTAGACCTACCCTTGACGAGTCCAAAAAACCTTTATATGGTAGAACTAATCAATTCCATAATCAATATACAGGGCGTTTCTTGTATTACCCAATATTTTCAAATGCTCATAACTTTTGAACCATACCGTAAAATCTGTTGATATTTGGAACATATGACCAACGTATACAAGTCAATCGATTCACATTCAAATCATTGAAAAATTCCAGGTCCGTATTAGGGAAATATGGGACTTTTCTCAAGTTGAGATTCAACCTGTTTATTTAAATTTCAAAATTGGATCTGAACATTTGAAAATAACAGAAAATTTCCAATTTTCAAATTTCACTGCAAGGTTTGATTCACTAGAGAAGTTCCACTGAATTCTCAGATAAAATTCGAAGTTCGTGATGGAATTGAGATAATTTATTGCGCTACTAATTACCTAAATTAGTATTCCATGTTATTTCCAAGAATTATTTTGAAAAATTTCCAGAAAAACATAAATTTTGAAAAATTTATACGAAATTAACAACAATTAATGATGTTTATTGGCAGAGGTAATCTGCATAGCTGGATCTCTAGATCACCAGATTTAAATACTGCCACTTATTTTGATTGGTAATATTAAAATGTTTACTTTTATTCGTCTGAGATCAGAAGTGAGGAGGAAGTAAGTATATGGCAAGTAAGTGTATGGAAGCCGCCTACTATAAAGAACGTAATAATCCAGACATGATCAAAAAAACTATCAGTAATTTCTTGAGACGGTCGAGAATTGAAATTTAACAAAACGGTGGTACTTTTAAACTCCTTCTGTGATTCATTATTGTGATTTGTATTTCTTCATTTATTCAATTGATCATTGTAAATTTCTGATACATTTTTCAAAATCCAGGCTTCACTGAAAATTTTTCGAAATATCGAAATAACAAGAAATACTTATTTCCAATCAGTAGGACGAGAAAATTTTTCCATTCCATCAGGAACTTCGACTTATCTGAGAATTCAGTGTAGTTGATCGAACATCTCCGTGAAATTTTCTATAAGCAATTCAACGAACGGGCTGAGAAATCATCTGATTTGAATCGAGAAATTTCTGCTTGGATTGTATAATTCAAATACAATGTTAAAATTTTAATATACAGCGTGTAGAATTCTAACTTGATAGAACTACAATATCTTTCTGATACGGACCTGGAGTTTTTCGAGTATTTGAACATGAATCGATTGACTTGTATGAGTCAATCATACGTCTTAAATATCAACGGATTATACTTGGTAGTTCCAGAATAATGAGCAGCTGAGAATATTGGTAAATACATAAATATTGTATATTGAATTTCTGAACATTTATTTTCCATTACCCAAAACACGTCAACAAGTTCTTCCATATTTAAAATGGCGATATTATAAAAATTCGTCTCTTTTCGAGCACTTATTGTAAGAAACAGAAGCGCTATAATTTTGTCCAAATGTTTGTGATTTTAGGAATTATCTAAAACTCCTGATGAAGATTTCGTTGACAAAATTAACTCTGCCTGCAGCCGCCTCCCTACATAGTGTACGAAAGGTTCAATCAAGAAAACCTAGAAAAACACTGCCATGAAGGCAGTAGCCTTTGCGAGCACGTTCAATGTAGATGACCGCTTCGGCAACAAATTTGAACATTCGCGCAAAAGCTGCTGCTTTCACGGCAGTGCTTTTCTAGTTTTTTTTTTCGATAAATAACTGGATTTCTCAATTCGATCTAATCTGTGTTTTTAGAAATATTGGGAAAATAAAATTTTTAATGGGTATATCTACGGAATCATTGGGCGGATTTCAACAAAATCACGAATTCGACCTTCGTAACTAAGCCCCAAACCAACTCTACAAATATATAGAGTTCCCGGGAGTTATTGTGTTTACGTTTTGCCGTAAGACCTTTATTACGAAGGCCGCATTCGCAAATGATTCTGCAGATTTACGCATTCAAAACTTTATTTTCCCAATATTCCCAAAAATACAGATTAGATCGGATTAAAATCCACTAATTCATCGGGAAATGACAGTTCGAAGGTTCATACAGAATTTGATGAAGATAATATCATTAGAAGATCACAGAATATTGAATATTTGAAGAAATTTTTTTTTTCAAATTGTTCTTATTGCAGGATTATCACGAAATTCCGTACAAAATTGTCCATCAGCATTTTCGAACTACTCTTCGAGTTTAATCAGAATTGAATCCTCATTTTTTGAGTAATTCCGAAAAAACAACGATAACGAGAAAAAACCACGGAATCTTACATCTTTTTTCCCAATATAGCCGAATCGAACTGAAATTTGGTACATCACTGTAAAATGAGAAGCTCAAGGTATTACCAGAATTTTTTTTCGAATGAAATGAAAAGTTTCCGAGGAAAAAATAATTTTCGTAGAAAATTTTGAGGAAAAACTTTTTCGAAATTTACTGAAAGCACGAGCCCAATAAAAGTTTGTATTCCGGCTCTGTTCGTGATATACAGTGATGACTATTTCGGAATTGAAAGGATTTTGAGGGATGTTCCATTACTGGTTGATGAAACGTTACCTGAATTGAAAATTTTTATTTGGATGGCATTCCACCTAAAATCTTAGATGGAATAATTTCCAGATAGATGAATGTCACAATGTCAGGGAATTAAATTAGTAGATGTGTGGAAAATATTGTCTTTGATTTCAATGTTATCACTCTCTGCCGAGCATCGATATAAGCCGATTTAAATTGAATACTGGGACATTGATGTTTCAATTAATATCAATTAATATCATTGCTTTCTTACAAAGGACAGCTAAGATTTGTCGCTTATGTGAGGAAAGTAAAAATGAAACTCTTTGTTTTTTGATTTGCTAACTATCCACTTCTACAAAGGCAGTCAGTAGGCGATGGTACATTTACAGATTAAACCTGATTCAAAAAATTTTGAGGTAAGGCTCATTTTCCTCTCAGACGAACAAGCAACTTTCACCGTTCTACCTATTGTACAAAAAAAAAACTTCATGAGCCAATTCCATGGCCTACCGACTGACTTCATGAAAGTGAATGGAGTATATGTGTTATTCATTTATTCAGTAAATTGTAATTTCTTCAGAAGAATTAGTAGTTTTATTAATTGTAAGATTTCACAAATTCGAAAACTATTTATCACCATGTTGGATTTGAATAGTTTGTGTTTTGAATTATAGGTACTGGCATACTAAAATATGCAACAGCCAAAAGTTCAAAATATTCAGTCAGAATTTTGTAGACATAGCTATTATTCGAATGACAAGTGTGATTATTTACGAAAGTTGATTCGCAGGCATATTTTTCGACTTTTCCTGTGCATTCGATGCATTCCATGTACTTTGGTTTGAGTTCAAGAGGAAAAATTTATAATTATTCCATTATTCATTAGGTTATAATTTCAAGATAGAATTATGTTTTTTGCGAGTCGTTATTATTCTCAAACTAACTGCCACGTTCCAATCTAAGCTATGTGAACCTGGCAATTGACCTTGAAATTTTCTCGTGAAAATTTTGTGATCGATTGTACCCGGTAGGTACCCGATTGTACCACAAAAATTTTCGTTTGTACCCCTAACGTTTTCTCTATACAGCCATTAGGTATAACTTTTGAACCCACCGGCACCCAAAAAAAAAAATTCGAAATTTCCTCATGAAAACTTGGTGGTACCAGATAGGTACCCGATTGTACCACTTTTAGTTTTGCTGAAATCCCCATGGTTTTTTTTACACATCAATTCGAATTTTTTTTCTCTTCAACTCGTGATTGGCTGATAATTGATACCACAAAAATTTTCGTTTGTACCCCTAGCGTTTTCTCTATACAGCCATTATAACTTTCGAACCCACCGGCACCCCAAAAAAAAAATCGAAATTTCTTCACGAAAACTTGGTGAAGGATTGTACCAGGTAGGTACCCGATTGTACCACATTTATTTTTGCTGAAATCCCCATAGTTTTTTTTACACATCAATTCGAATTTTTTTTTTCTCTTCAACTCGTGATTGGCCGATAATTCATGAAATTTTTGTATGAAAATTCTGTGGTCGATTGTATCCGGTAGGTACCCGATTGTACCACAAAAATTTTCGTTTGTAGCCCTAGCGTTTTCTCTATACAGCCATTATAACTTTTGAACCCACCGGCACCGCAAAAAAAAAAAATCGAAATTCCTTCATGAAAACTTGGTGAAGGATTGTACCGGGTAGGTACCCGATTGTACCACATTTATTTTTGCTGAAATCCCTATGGTTTTTTTTGCACATCAATTCGAATTTTTTTTTCTTCAACTCGTGATTGGCCTATAATCGATGGAATTTTTGTGTGAAAATTCTGCGGTCGATTGTACCTCAAACATTTTTGTTTGTACCCCTTACGTTTTCTTTATACAGCCATTATAACTTTTGAACCCACCGATACCGAAAAAAATTTTTTTGATTTTTTCATGAAAACTTGGTGAAGTATTGTACCATGTAGGTACCCGATTGTACCACAAAAATTTTCGTTTGTACCCCTAACGTTTTCTCTATACAGTCATTATAATTTTTGAACCCACCGGCACCCAAAAAAAAATTCGAAATTTTCTCATGAAAACTTCGTGAAGGATTGTACCAGGTAGGTACCCGATTGTACCGCTTTTAGTTTTGCTGAAATCCCCATGGTTTTTTTTACATATCAATTCGAATTTTTTTTTCTCTTCAACTCGTGATTGGCCGATAATTGATGGAATTTTTGTATGAAAATTCTGTGGTCGATTGTACCCGGTAGGTACTCGATTGTACCACAAATATTTTTGTTTGTACCCCTTGCGTTTTTTCTATAAAGCCATTATAACTTTTGAACCCACCGGCACCCCAAAAAACAAATCGAAATTTCTTCATGAAAACTTGGTGAAGGATGGTACCAGGTAGGTACACGATTGTACCACTATTATTTTTGCTGAAATCCCCATGGTTTTTTTACACATCAATTCGAAATTTTTTTTTGGGTGCTGGTGGGTTCAAAAGTTATAATGGCTGTATAAAGAAAACGTTAGGGGTACAAACAAAATTTTTGAGGTACAATCGGGTACCTGCCGGGTATAATCGACCACAGAATTTTCACACAAAAATCCCATCGATTATCTGCCAGTCAAGAGTTGAAGAGAAAAAAAACTTTCGAATTGACGTGTAAAAAAACCATGGGAATTCAGCAAAAATAGAAGTGGTACAATCGGGTACCTACCTGGTACAATGCTTCACCAAGTTTTCATGAAGAAGTACCGAATTTTTTTATGGGTGCCGGTGGGTTCAAAAGTTATAATGGCTTTTTAGAAAAAACGTTAGGGGTACAAACGAAAGTTTTCGTGGTACAATTGGGTACCTACCGGGTACAATCGACCACAGAATTTTCACACAACAGTTCCATCGATTATCGGCCAATCACGAGTTGAAGAGAAAAAAATTTTAGACTTGATATGTATGTAGGAAAAATCATGGGGATTTCAGCAAAAATGAAAGTGATACAAACGGGTACCTATCTGGTACAATCCTTTACCAAGTTTTCATGAAGAAATTTCGATTTTTTTTTGGGGTTGCCGGTGGGTTCAAAAGTTATAATGGCTGTATAGAGAAAACGTTAGGGGTACAAACGAACATTTTTGTCATACAATCGGGTACCTACCGGGTACAATCGACCATAGAAATTTCTCACAAAAATTCCATCGATTTTCGGCCAATCACGGGTTGAGGAGAAAAAAAATGTCGAATTGATGTGCAAAAAAACCATGGGGATTTCAGCAAAAACAAATGTGGTACAATCGGGTACCTACCTGGTACAATCCTTCACCATGTTTTCATGAGGAAATTTCGAATTTTTTTTTTGGGTGCCGGTGGGTTCAAAAGTTATAATGGCTGTATAGAGAGAACGTTAGGGGTACAAACGAAAATTATTGTGGTACAATTGGGTACCTACCGGGTACAATCGATCACAAAATTTTCACCAGAGAATTTCAAGGTCAATTGCCAGGTTCACATAGCTTCCAATCTAATCGCTCAGGTACCTGAAAAATCAAGGAAATAACCTCCAAATTTCAAATGACTTCTGAAACTGTTTTGTCGATATCACGCATTAGACAAACTAACCGTCGCATGTTGGAATGAAACCTAACCTGAAAAGTTCAAGTCGATAGTATTCTCCGTAAGCTCGTAATCGTGCCTAAGGTTGGCCCGCCTGATAGGATCGATTTGGACACCAGATTCGTCATCAGTGAGTCCAACCCAGACCATTTTCGGGGACAAAATTACAGACATTGTGACGACACAATAAGGAGCTGTTCCCCAGAACAAGCGCGTGAAAAAAATCTATAAAAGCACTGACGAGAGGTAGGAAGCTTTTACGCGCTTGTTCAAATTCTAAGTATTAGAACATCACGAAATTTTGCACCTAGTTGCGTGTTGGTGATGTCCAGCTGATAACGAAGTTTCAATCTGATTGCATTTTTACTTCTTGAGATGTTTCGGAAATAACTTTAACATTCCTAATAACAACGAAATTTGGCACATTTTATTCCTCATATCTCCGAAAGTAGATATAGGAAAGAATTGAAATTTGGAACATTGTTGTTAAATACTGACTCTAAGATTTGTGTCAAATTACATTGAAATCTCATCAGTATTTTCAGGAAAGAAAACTTTCATCAAAAATTCGAAAAATTTTCGAATAAGAATTTTTTCGGAATTTTGTAACGAATAGATCTACAAGTAATCTAGCTCTAAGTTGCGCGTTGGTATTCCAAAACTGTTTCAATTCAACCGAGTCAATACTTCATGACATATCGAGGAATCAACCTGAAAATTTCAAATTGGCCTCACTCGGAAACTATCCAACCGACTCCACCCATTAACGAACTCGACCGAGATATTTCGACTTCAAACCTAATCTGATGATTTCGAGTCAATAAGTCTTTTCTTTCGAAAGTTAGAGCACATACGGACGGAAGGACAAAATTGAATTCGACCACGGATTCTTCTTCAGGGAGTTCAAACCAATCGTTTGAGACCATTTTCTAAATTTACAGACATCGTGACGAAATGATGAAGCGTTGTTCCCTAGAATAAACGCGTAAAGAACCTGATATACGACTGTATTTTTTGAATAAACTAGGCAAGGCGCAATTTATTGTCAAACTTTACGAACCGTACAGCTATCTCGCTGTCTGCTTTTGTTTCGACACGTCTACCAACACAACTAAACCCTTCCTCGGAGATATATCATAGAAGCCAGAGGTGATAATGAAATACAACTATGAAGTAGCGAGTTATCTGCAATTACCACCTTCTCAAACCGGACTCAATTTCTCGTTTTCTATTATCTAATTGGAGGTGGATTCAATGAACAGTTTTTCTCCCCTCATTATTCTATATAATAACCGCAATTTTAGGGAAGAGACTGGCATGTGCAGAACCAGTATAGATCTAGACTGGAATAAGTAATAACATGATTTATGATTAACTTTCCATATAATTTTCTAGAATTAGCGTTCGATGAAGTAGTCATCTTATTATCTCCTTATTTCAACTGAATGATATACTTTCGGTTCAGTGGCATGAAAATGTTTCTTGAAAGATACTAGGCAGTAATCGACGGAAATAAAAAACGGAAGTGAAAGTAGAGATATATCCAACACAAAATAGCAGAAGTCTAACAACCTTCAGTAGACACAATGTCGCGAAAGAAACAGCTTGGAGACTCAATATTCGTAGAGCAGGTTTAAACCTCATAAAGGACGAATTCGTGCATGAATAAATTACACTACCCAATGAAAAATACAATTCGCTTTGAATTGAAATATAGTAACATATGATAGAGAGGACGGAAAATCCTCACATCAGAAATTACAGCTGCTTTGGAAAGATGCTCAGCCCGAAAAAAATATTAATATTATTATTATTCTTCTATTGAAACGATCCTCTTGAAATTTTGCGCAATTTTGTGAGCCTGAGTTTGAATTCAATCAGATCATTATTTACTGAAAATAGGTCTTTTGTGCGCATGTAAGGAATTTTCCTTCAATATTGTGTATTATCTGAAATTATTCCATTTTTGAGCTGTAAAATTTACTCTTGAAATAAACATTATTATTATTTTGGGTTTCCTCAGGGTACTGGCTCAAGCCAGTTCTCTCATCTTTTCTTCTAATCTGGACTATGATTATTGTTCTTTTGTTCTGAAAAACTTCATGCTACCGTTTTGTCCACATTTCTGTAGTTTTAGAATTTTTTAACGAAAATAGTCTGAAACAGCTAAGTTTGACTCACTGATGATGAATCCGGTGTAAAACTTTAATTCTGTCCGGCAGGCCCTAGGCAGAATTACGGACATACGGTGAATCCTGTCAACTTGACATTTTCAGGGGAGGTTGCACTTCAAAATGCTGCGGTTGAGTTCGTTAATGGGCAAAATCGGCCTAACGGTTTCGGAATAATAGTCACTTGAAATTTTGGGATTGATTTCCTGATATTGCTTTCACATTAAAATTTTTACATTTTCATTTGTGGAGAAACGTCTTCCCCTTCTTCTAACCCGCCATTTCTGGAATTACCGAAGTAATTGGATTGAATCTTGGCAGTTGGTTGAAACATAAAGACGCGCAACATTTGAAAAATTTTAGCGAGATTGTACTGTCAGAAGAATTAAAGAAAAATTTCGAAACTTTTTTCTTCGAAAATATACATCATATTTGGGAAGAGTTCTGCCCAAACCTTGAACATTATATTGCACAGCAGTGTACCTATATTCTGCTTGATACGGAGATATTGAAAAAATTATATAAAATTTCGTGTTCTCCACCTCAGTATCGTTATTTTTCCGGAATAACTCAAAAATACTGCTTTAACCAAGAACTTGGGAACTAGTTTGAAAATGCAGGAAACAAAATTCTGCAAAATTGCGTGATGATTAGCACAATTCGAAAAATATTTCAAATATTCAATATTCTGCGAATTTCTGATCAGATTAACCTCAGGAAATTCTGTATGAACCTTCGATTCATAATTTTTCAATTATTTACTGGATTGAAAATTCAACTAATTTGTTTTTTGGGAAATATTGAATACTAAAATTTTGAAATGTTTTATCTGTGGAATCATTGGGTGTTACGTGATCGACATGAGACAATAATTTTCGAAAGAAACATCTAGAGACTTGATGTTTGTAGAGTAGCTTTTGGGCTCATTTTTGAAGGTCGAGTTGTGAATAGGTAAAACCAGCCAAATGATTCCGTAGATATACCCAAAATTTGGATTAGATCGGCAGGAAATCCATACAGAATTTCATGAGGGCCATGTGGAATGAAGATCGCCAAATCCTTTCCTCAGGAAGTGACGTTGCGTTTGGCGGGGTCAATACCTGAAAAGATGACCACTTTGGCAACGAATTTGAACATGAACGCAAAAGTTGCTGACTTCACTACAGTGATTTTTTTTAAATTTTCCATGAAAAGTGTTAAAGATATTTTATTTGATTTCTGCATGAAAACAATTTTGATTGGTGTGTTTTTGTTAGGATGATGAAGGAATTTTTTCATTTTACCTTTGAAGCGGAATGCTTCCCGAAAACGATGAAGTGATTCGTCTTGTTGGCTTGTGATCAAACTCTGAGTTATAAACATCAAAGGGGAACTCATCAAATGAAATCCTCTATGGAATTATAAGAAATAGCACATTCATCCAACAAATATCATTTTTCCTTAGATTCATTGAATATTTCTGAGGAAACAGAAAATAATCAAGGAATACCTGAATATGGTCATGAAGGAATTAATTATCCCTCTTTCGATATGTATCATCATATATTGGCAGCGAATCATTTCTGAGAAGAACTCTCAACTGAATTTTCCATTTGAGTCCACACAGGGACTGGAACTAAGTTAGTATCAAGATAGAAAATAACGAACAATTGTGCAAAATGATATCTCTTTTGTTCCCTAAAGCAAACTAGTGAAGAGGTGGAATAGATCAAGATGCCTCACGTTGACGGAAAAATAATATATATACTTCCAACTTTTATCAACGGAAATATTTGAAGATGAATCAATTCTGAAGCCATTAGCACAGATTCAACACGACACGATCGTCTCGCACAACAGATAAAATTCATATATTTATTTCCAAGGTTCAGTACAGCAGTGCATATTTCTTCTCCTTTTTCCATCTCCTTTGCAAGAACTATACAATCGTAGGATAAACGATCAACACCTGCTGGTGAAAGAGAGTCGATTTTAAGTTTGGTATCTCCAATTAAGTGATCCAATTTCAATATATTATTATAATCACATCTACTAAATCGAACTGATACTAAGTGAAATAATTATGGTTTCGATTTATTCTTTCTGAATATTGTAGCATCAATCATCAACCAAAAAGATTGCCATAACTGTAGAGTATATTACTCGATGTCAACGAATATAAAAGAATTCACAATACAAGTCCTTAGAGAAGTATCTGAAGATACAATCTATGAAATTCGTATTGTTTCTTTGAAACTATCATGAGAGCCCAATTCTTCAGGATGAATGTGTCATACACACGTTCTTATTTAGAGTTGGATTCAAGAATTCATTTCAATTCATGAAGACATTTTTGACTGATTTCCATTTTTTTTTGGAAAAAGCCTCAAAAGACTAGGTGAGACTCACTGATGAAAAATCCGATGGGAAATTCAATTCGTCCGGCAGGCCGTGGCCACGATAACCTCTGAATGGAATGACTAGCGTAAAAAAACTTTTAGGGCGAGTTGCGGCAGAACGGTTTGAAATTTAAAGGTTAAATTATAATTCACCCGATAAGTACTGTAAAGATCGGATTGAAACTTCGTTATTAGTTTTTGCAAGTTTGTGTGAGAAAATTTTGAAATTTTTTGTTCTACACTTGTTTTCGAAAATTTTCATTCTCGGGAACTATTCAAGAGAATTCTATGAAATCTGGCGCATACCTCGAAATCATAATATGACAACAGTGTCAAGATATTTGTCAATATTGGAAATCAAATTTCATTTTTATTTATCCAGTATCAAGAAATATCATATAAGTATAAGGAGGTATCAGCATACTCAATTCAGCTTATATTAGATTGATGAAAATCATTCGGCAATCTTCTATAATAATACGAACCTATAAGCAAATAATGATATTATAAGAAGTGTTAGATTCCAATGTGGTCTCAATAATCAGGCGCACGCCATAGTAATCTTTATTTTTCGAGATGATAGATTAAAATTTCGGAGATTAATACCAGAGATTGTTACTTTGATAAGGAAGGGGTGAGCATACCATTCTCCTGAGTATCCCAAATTTTGAATTAAGAAAATGAACACGTGTTTCAACTGAAGAACTGGGTAACAGAGCTTTATACATAAATTCATAGAGACCCAACAAAAGTATCATTTACCTGGTCCGAGGTTTGCTATTCCAGGTGGTATTTTTTGCGACGATCCTTGACTAAATCCATACTTCACGGGCTTGAAATGAAAGAAAGAAGGTGAATAACCAGAACCAGCACGACTCAAGGAACTAAATCGATCCTCCCTGTCTTCAACGTAGACACCCTCCTTGCCCATGGCAGCCAGTTGCCTTCCCTTCGGCATGAACATAATTAAAAATACCACGATCGAGGATACAACCAATCCGAACGCTATGCATGCATCTTTATGCCTCTCGTGCACTATAAATCCAGCCATGGTCCATATTATCCATATCATTATACTGCAGCCCACCGACATGCCTATGTAGGTAGCTTCTCTGTAGTTATCTCGTATACCACGTGATTTGACCGCCAAAACTGTCACGAACACCACGAGGAATATTACATAGATCAAACTAAAGAGCATGTCCATAAAAGGGGTGCGGCATAGCGGAACCACTATTGGTTTACCTAAATCTTCAGCCGTTACAAGAACACTGTATTTATTACTGGCTAACAACACATTATCGAATGCTACTTCGTCCACTATGGGGGGATTTGTTAGAAGCCATTGGGTTCCAATAGCAACCTGGATTAAAATAGCGAACAGTAACAAAAGTCCCTGGTAAGGTGCAGGAAGGTAAACACCACCATTCAAACTAACGAGAAAAACGCATTTCACAAGAAGAGAAGCGAATATGATCGCGTAAGCAACTCCCGTGCCAAAACGCACTATAGCACAGGTAAATTGCGTTGGTGATGCTGTAAAAACAGTAGCAAGCGCAGCACATGAAAACAACCCTAACAGTAGCATTTGTCCTAGAAATAAATGTCTTCTGCTAGGCGTAGTATAGTAGGCTTTACACAAAACGAACACTTCAAAACTTGCGATCAAAAGCATTGTAACAGCGGACAGTGACAAAATCGGCACCACCCACACCTCGTTACGGAAAAAAGCACCAATCTTCGTACTCTGCACAGAACAACCGGCACAAACTGTATGAAGAGAATGTTTTTGAGTGGTTGAAATAGGATTAGCACTAGATGGCACCAAAAAAAATTCTGTACTAAGTTCTAAACGTCTCTTAAGCGCTAAAGTCGAATTAAATACGCCTAAGCGGTTCAGTCTTAAGGGTTCTATAGGTACACTCGATACGTAGCTAACACCTTTCCTTCCATCATGATTACCTTTGTAACTTGAAAATATTTCAGTAAACGTGGAGTTTTTATGTGAAACTAAATCAGGTTTCGATTTCGAAGTGTCACTCACAAAAAAGTCAATAGATCTCGTCGTAGAAGCATTGCCTCTGAAATTGTCAGCAGTAGTTGAGTCTGGGGTGTCAAGAGGCCCGCGATCTAAGTCTCCGGACCGCGCAAGTCGGTCCTGTGCGAGAGACAGCGACATGAAAGTCGCGAACACCACGAGCGCTTTAGCCATACTGACTAGCGTTGTGGTTGTTAGTACCTTTCAAGGTGCCACTCTGTTTCATTATCATTCTAAGGAGTAGCGAACGTGTTTTGGGAGGTACATATTTCGTCTGCGTTCAAAAGTTCTTCGTCGGATCTTAATCTGACGCATTTTTAACTGCAAATGGCCATCTCGCCGGCGGGATGTTGAACATGTTGAATATTTTAGGTACCGTTTATTCATCGGCAAGAATGGGAAAGTTTCCATTGAGAACTGAAAAATGTTTATCGTAATTTTATATTTATTTAGTGGCTGTGTGAAGTCACAAAAGTTTATTGAACTTATTCATGCAGGAATGAATGTGCCATCTCCGATCTTTTATGTATATATACACTTATGCACATGACATTCGATGAATTCAAATGTTTGAGGTGCTCAGTTTTCTACGTTTTTGGCTTTTTTGAGAAAAAACTGAATACTCCCTTTTTTCCGAACTAAAATCAACTTTAAATTCTCAAAGAGAAAAATTTGCATTAAGGTATATTCTTTGAATCTCCGTCAATTCTATGAATCCTATGATCTTACAGTTGATATTTCCCAAATGATCCATAGCCATCTTGATAAAAAGAATGTGTCTCATAATTGACTATACACGGAAAGAGATGAATTGGATGGGGTACCCTTTCACATGATGTCTGAGTACCATTATTGTACCATTTCCAACAAGCGTTTCTTACCACAATATTATTTCAATGAGAATGCTATATTGTACAAACAATCCGAATATTCGAATAATTTTTGTGAGTTCGTGATTATCCTAGATATAAAATTGGAATATCGACTACGAAGTTTCATGGTATTCAGATAATTAAGAAGAAAGTCATAATATACAGGGTGTGAAATTTCAATATAATAAGATGAAGTCATTTCCAGATTCAATTTTTGCATACCATATGTTTTTACGGAAGAAACGACTTGGGAACTCGATATTTGTAGAGTAGGTTTGAGGCTAAGTTACGAAGGTCAAATTCGTGAATGGGTAAAATCCATCCACTGATTCCGCAGATATACCCATTCAAAATATTATTTGTCCAATATTTCCAAAAATACAGATTAGAACGAATTAAAATCCAGTACTCTATCGAAAAATGGCAGTTAGTAGGTTCATACAGAACTAAATGAGGATAATGTAATAAGCTGATCACAGAATATTGAATAGGATTTGAAAAAAAAATTTGAATTTCTGATGATATGAGGAAATTTTGTACAAGGTTGTCTTTTAGCATCTTCAAACCAGCTTCGAAGTTTCATCATGATTGAATCAGTATTTCTTGAGTTTTACCGAAAAAAACAACGATATCGAGAGAAATTTTTCCCATGGCTTCAAAAATTATGATCGTATCGAACTGAAATTTTGAAACCAGCTTTGAAATATGAAGCTCAAAGTATTGGTGAAATTTTTTCTCGAATGTTATGAACGGTTACCGAAATGAAAATATCTTTGGAAAAAATTTTGAAAGAAAATATTTTTTTCTTCTAATGACACGATCATCACGAAACTAGGCACGAAGTGGTCCTTTAGCATCTCAAAACTAGCTGAGAAGTTTCATCATGATTGAATCAGTATTTCTTCAGTTATACCGAAAAAAACAACGATATCGAGAAAAAAAACACGAAATTTTACATACTTTTTCCCCATATCTCCGGAACTATTATTCGAATCAAATTGAAATTTGGTACACTGCTTTTAAATATGGAGCTCAAGGTATAAGCGAAATTTTTTCCCGAACATGATCAACAGTTTCTGAAAAAAAAACTTTTTTTCGGAAATTTTT